>OY997272.1:137095164-137842664 GCA_963921465.1 Triticum timopheevii
AACTACTAATAAAGTACCGATTGCTTTTGCCCGTTCACCATTCGTAGTTCTGCAAAGAAGTATATGTGTTTTTTAGTATTCAATTCGCAGTCCTTTTTTAAGTGAGAAAACGGTTTATTCAGGAATTTTGCTAATAAATCCCTATAGTTTACCGTATTCAACCCACGGTCCTTTTTAAAGTGAAAAAACAGCCATTGTTCTCGTACTTAGCCACGGCTTGCACGTCGCGCACGATCCAAGGGCTAATTCATTCATCTATTCAATATTCAATAGTCTCACATCGCTATTTTATTTTCAGTTATCCCAGTTTATATACTCTCTTGAGTTTTCTAGGATATCAACAAGGAGATGATTGGGGATTCCAGACAGTTTGACAAACAAAATAGGAAAGAGACCGGTGGCTAGGGATCGCACACGCAGGGTTTGGGTACGGGTGGAGTTACCCCATACCCTTACCCGTCACTCTTGAGCTTACCCATTACCCGTACCCATACCAGTCAATGGGTATGATTTTTTCCCATACCCATCACCCGACAGGGTAAATGGGTACCCACGGGTAAAAATACCCATGTATGCACAGATCAACTTGAACAACAAATAGTCATAAACGACAACATATCATTATAATTTATGAACAACAGCACATCATAGACATCAAATTCATATATATAGTCTGGTGGATATAATTCTGGATTCTTAATGAGCACTGGAATTACGATGCTCATATATACAGCAAACACTATGTACTGGAATCTCCTACTTATATAACATCTCCGCATATTATCTATATATAGAAAAATCGTATTCATCATAGCAGCTATATACATCATGTACAAACAAAAATCAATGCTTATATGCAGGAATGCATCACATCATCAATTTAAGAAAACATCAAGTATAAGCAGAAATCAATGCTTATATGTACGAATGCATCGATCACATCATCTATACTAGAACATTATGGCGGTCCATTTTTACAATCAATGGTAGGTATTTGCACACATATATTGAGACACAAAACATGAAAGTTAATTTTATTCATATCAGAAGAAAATATTGCTTATTTTAAGCTTGGCTATTTTTCATTGCCGACATCATCAGACATATAATGATAAATAAAAGTAAAAAAATACTTAGCAAGCATGCATTTGTGATCAAGCCGAGAGCAGACCAATCCATTCATCTGTCAACAAATCATCATAATGCCTCCCAATGGACTTCTCTTCTATAAAAGCACACACAATTTCTAAAAAAGAGATAAATGGAAGTTTATAAAAAAATCACGAATAGAGTTAAATTTAGAGAGAAAACTATTAAACATAAATAAGATGAGCAATTGGCACAGTTTTTTTTTACCTTTTTCAACAACTTCACAGAGATATGTCTCTTGCCAATTCTGGTGGGACCATGTTGCTCCTAGGTCCTCACCCTTCGTCTTGTACTTTCTTCTCGGCCTCACCTCCTCCAAATTGTTCCTCAACAGCGGTGGCAGCAGCACACATAGGATTTTCCCTAGGCTGCGAGAGCATGTGGGTAGCAAGGTCAAAGTTGAATAAAATACTGGATGATGAAACACTACCTGTCTTGATCCTCAAAGTGAATAAGAAGTGCTAAGTACATGGAAGTAAATTTAACGAAAGTAACTTTAAAGTTCCAAACAGTAATATGTAATAAGCACGAGAACATGTATCCACTTTGTGGGAGACTTGACTTCAATTAGAATACACATACTGTATCTATTTTCTTTTTTCATACGATGCAAAGCTGGTACTTCAGTTTTGGTTTGGACAAAATGGGAGTACTCAATTGTGCTGGATATAATAAAACATGTGGACAACTTCAAAAGAAGTTCTAGAAATTACAACATGAAACCATAGCTATCCAAGTTAAAATAAAATTAAGCTTTAACTTCCATATGTAAACAGTTTTTCTTCTTTCACAGAAAAAAAATTGACTGTCCGGTGAGAGTGGTATATGGAAGTCACCTCCATTGCAAATGCATTGGTCTTTTTCTTTCTAACAACGTGCATGATATGAAAAGGAAGGAATTTTAATCCGAACAGTATGTTGTTTTTCTGTGCAAGTGTAAAATAATTTCTATAACAAGTAACAGAATTGGGGAGTATACCAACAATTCATTATTTGGATGGTCGATTACTACAACTATTAAATTTACTCACACATGCCCGAAGAAATATGTTAGCACAGCAACATTATATCTCTCCATTTCCCCTTTCCCTGCATATACGTAGATTGAGAACTCAAGATATGTAAAATTCAAGCCTTTGGTTATCCAACTGTTTACGTACAATCTTTGATTGGTGTCCAACTGATCTGATAGAAGAGATAGATTGAAGTGCATAGATCACATAAATTAAACGAACACACTTTAGTAAGAATCGGTACATTTGGTTTCTCCACTTCACAAAACACCAATTGCTTAAATTGCACATCAGATAAAGAGAATCGTACAGATATCAGATTCAATGATGACGATATAGCGAGTTTTATGCCCCTTGTTGCATATAGGATAGTTGAAGAAGTATCCAAATATAGCCCCTGTTAGCTGCTTGACAATTGAAATGATGGAATTCCCACCTGCAAAAGAAAAGGGTAGAACAACGACGTCACTGTTTTTTTTCACACCAACATGACCCGGCATGCTTATTAATATACCAAATCATTATGCTACGCGGTCATAGGAAATGAAGCATATCACACCACCACACCCTTGCTATTGGAGACATTAGAGGAGGGAGGTAACTCGGTCTCCTCTGCTTGTTATTCGACATAAGTAGATCTGATACAAAAATAAGACAAGAATCATGTCAAAAAGTATTGCGGGTATATTCCAATTGAATGAAAAGGTATAATACTACACTAACAAATATTGGAAAGAGAGACGGCACAACAGTTATCAAAAGGATAAAGAAAACTGACATGAAATTAGGGAATGAAAAATTACCTTTTCTTCCTGGGAAACGGGGGTTCTATGAAATCATCCCTCGGACATCAAATATTGTACGTGTGAAGTGAACAGCTGTTGTCTTCATTCTTTAATGATGCAACTAAGATTTAAAATTATTATATTGTTTTCGAGAGTACACAAATTACCTAGCTACAAATTTTAATTGAAGGAGAAGAAAACGAATTGCAAGAGAAAAGCAACAGCACACCGGCTCCTAGTACTAATGCTACTACTCACAGAAGGATGCTACACCCTCTCCTCCAGCCAATGATCAAAGTTGCAGGTCGGAAATGATTTGAGAGCTCGGTTCTTCTTCCTTTCTCTGTTGGCTGGTGTTAGTGAACACCTTGGTGTTTGTCTGCTTCCATAAGCTCCATACAGTTAGCATACCCAGGGAACCAAAACCACACTGTTTAGTTTTCTGCAAAATGCTCCTGGATATGATCCACCGCTCCTCAAGGACATCCATACCAAAGGGAATAGGCACAACATTGTCGATGAGAACCTCACAAACGCAATGGTGCCAAGCTTACGTCGAAAAACTGCATTGCACGAGGATGAAAATGGTGTCAGCGTTGGCATCCAGGTGCAGTGAATGGACAATGTTCCACAAGTGAACATACCGCGCCAGCCCTGTAGTCGATAACGCTGGGCCATGTCAGAGACACATCAATTCAGGAGCATGTCCTAGTGGACAGATCAAAATTATTACTCCCTCCGTTCCAAATTACTCGTCGTGGTTTTAGTTCAAATTTGAACTAAAACAACGACGAGTAATTTGGAACGGAGGGAGTATAAGTTAACTCACTGAAACTACTATCAGGTGACCAAAGAGGCCAAGAACAGAACTTTATATGTAAGAGACTACACAATGAATAAACAGTGAATATGATAAATATAAATCTTCTATAAATTGCATGAAATCCAACTAAATAAACTATTATTAACCTGGTCAAGAAGAAACTGAACTATTGGTTTTATATTTGATTCTTAGAAATTGATGCATCACGACCGCAGGGATAGAGGCCTGATTCTTAAGCATATATTTCCACACGAACCAGTAGATGGAAATATACTTCGCATGTGAAACTACAAATTAGGGAGCTGACAGTATGAACTATGAAGGGCGATCTTGGCCGGGTAGAGCCTATAAACGGAACAGCTGCGCGAACGCACAGGGAGTCTGCGGCAAGAGTCATCAAGGAGCGGTTCTGATGTTTCGTTCAGAGCCGAAGACATCCATGAAAGCGCATGTGGTGACATGACGGCGCCACTGCGCAGCGTGGAGGGTGGGGGAGGGAAGAAAGTAGCGAATACATAGATCCTCGCGGCGGAGGGAGGCGCTGGGAGGGGCAACCACCGGATCTACTCGGTGTAACGGCGGCGGCGGCGGCGGCGCAGGTTCGTTCGTCTCCCAAGAGAGGAGAGGATAAGTCGGGAGGGAGGAGTGTGGTGGACTGTTGAGGGCGAAACCCACCGGCGGCCCATTCGTACCCCCCGCTAGTTGGACCCGATGAACCACGGGCCTCCAAAAATGCTACGGGAGAGGCGGCCCTTTTAGGACATCCGCGCTAGATTCGTCTTACGGCGCGCTAAACATAACTTTTACGTGAATCGGACGGCCATGTACGATCAGATCTCAATAATGGACGGTTCCGAAGTCTAATAGCCTGAGAGGCTTCCTAGAGTGCCTAGTTATAATGTATCTAAATAAGAAAAACTACAAGATCAATGCGCGTAGTCATAAGATCACACACAAAACTCAAACTCACCAAGCCAAAATAGCCTTGCTCTTGTTATTCTGCTTTTTGGCAGTAGAGGATCGACTAAGATAAGCAGGCTATGGCAAGGCGGTTGGCTTGACGTTATTGCGTTGCGACAGTGTTGCGCCTTGGATGCCAAAGCAGGAGGTGGAGGACATTTACATCGGTGGGTGACTTGGCCCTTTCCTTGCGGATGGACACGATGGCACCATCCAACGACGGGATCGGGGTAGTCATGCCATGCTCCTGGCCATGGTGATCGCCGCCCTCTGGCTCAATCCATATGAGCGCGAGCTCCATCTGCTTCTCCCAGTCATCGTCATCACGCAAGCTGTTTGTCCTCATCCGCAAGATCCATGGCGTCCGAGCGGCTAGAGGCGTTAGTGACGGCGAGGTAGTGAGTAGCTGGAGGCGCTGACGTGACGACGACTAGCGGTGGAAGAGGAGGCGAGGAGACGAGAGATGAGACGAGGAAGATATCAATCTCCGTTTATATCTGATTATGGGACATGATCACGCATTCACCGTCACCTAATCACGTTAATCTCGGAGAGAAAGAGAGAGATATGGGATTCGATTATCCATTCCATGTACGTGCCTACTGCCTACTTGGGCTACTCATGTATATCTAGTGGCGATTTGACTGATTTTGTGGGAAATGATTAGAGAAATGGATAGTGAAGGCCCACTTAACAGATTTTATGTGGGTATATAGGTACACGGGTATGGGTTATGCTATCCCATACCCGTACCCACTCTACCCGATGGGTTTAATATTTTTCTATTTATATACCCCTGGGTAATTTTTTATCCCATACCCTTGCCCTAATAGGGTTTTTACCCGCCGGGTACACGGGTAATGGGTACCCATTGCCGTCCCTACCGGTGGCTAGAGTGCAACGGGTGGAGGAGGCATTTCGGTGTCCATAGGAGGCAGCGGCAACGGGTGCGGGCGGCAGGGCGCTGTGTGGCCTTCCAGAGGAAGGACGAGGTTGCGACAAGGGGATCAGTAGCAGCAGGTGCAGGAGCGAGCGCATAAGGGGGGCCATGGCGGCTGCTCGTGGGCCGGTCCAGGAGCTTGCCGCGACGGCAGGCGGTGGAGCCATCGTGGTGGAGAGAGCAGGGGGCTGGCGGAGGGGAAACCAGGCGACGAAGTGTTGGCTCACCGGCCGGTCAGGCTTTCTGTGGGGTGCAGGCGGCGTCCATGGTGCAGAGGCGTCGAGGGGATCAAGCGCCTCAAGCTGTGCACAGTGGAGGTTAAGGTGGGCCGGTTGTTGCTCCCGTGGCCGGTCGGGCGCGCGATCGGACATCTAAGGAGTCACTCCATCCGTCCCATAATGTAAGAGCATTTTCAAAGCTAACATAACTTCAAAAACACTTTAATATTATGAGATGGAGGGAGTGCATCAACCTAGGTTTGTGAAGATTGGACGAAGATTATTAAACCAAAATCAATGGCAATAATGATGCCTATTTACCCGATTTCGAATATTGGGAGGAGCCAACCACTAAGTTGGTTTTTCATGTCACTAGTAAGTTTGCACGCTGCAACACACGTCTGAAAATAAATGATAGTGTTTCGAAACATGTACAGTTTAAATGGATACACAATGTTTGTGATATCACTTAAAAAATTTTAAATGAACATCAGCCTGGAATCACATTGCCACACAAAGAAAATAATATATTGCCTTCATCCAATATCCATTCGCTCCCTGATAGTTTGTAAAAGAAAAACATCATGTGAACAAACTGGCTAGCCCAAAACTATTAGTTGTATCATCATGTCAACAATAGTATAATAACAATTTAAAGCTTCAGGTACCATCTAATGAATATTGAAAAAACAAGATACCACAGCCTTCCTAGCTTTTAAAACATAATTCTTTCTTGCATGAAACTCCCTGATGTGACCTTTGTTAACTGAAAATGTTATGCAAATTATATGAATTGAAATGTTAGTCTTATTATTATTATTTTTATTGGTGAGAGTGCACAACATAGCAATTCCAAAAAAATTAAAAGTGTTTACATAACGTAACACAATGGAGAATGAAGAAACATCCGCCAGAAAAAATCACACACACACACAATCTGTCCTTGAAGCTTTGTTGTAAGAAAAGCACGATTAGTCCATCACGGAAGCAAATCCAATATTGATTACAAAATTATTACCAGTATCCAAGCATTCAGTACAATTGATCATACACACTCCAGTACAATTCATGTCCATTCTCAAGGGAATGAAGCATGAGATGGCGGCCACTCAAGCTATCCTTGAGGCTTTTGGGAGGATCTGGGGGCTCTTCACCAGCTTCAGCAAATCATCGGCCTTCCCTATCTGCTGTGATAAACGGATAACCAATGAAGCACTTCTGGATTTTGCAGGAACGATTGACTCCTTCCCTTGCAAGTATCTCGGACTCCCTCTCGGTCTTGGCAAGCTTAGGCGCGCTGACCTTCAACTATTGATTGAAAAAATTGCTGCCAAGTTGGCAGGTTGGAAAGGTAAATTGTTGAACAAAGCGGGAAGGCTGACGCTGATCAACTCTGTCCTAACCTTTCTCACCACCTATATTTTAACCTTGTTCGCTCCCAACAAGTGGCTGATTAAGAGGATTGACAAACTGAGGAGAAGTTTCCTTTGGAAAGGCTCTAAGGAAGAAGTCAAAGGTGGAAGTTGTGCAGTAAACTGGCAGGTCGTTTGCTCACAAAAGAAGTATGGCGGTCTAGGAATAAAAAATCTTTCCTTCTTCAGCAGGGGCTGCGCTGGGCATGGTTCGCGTGGCAAAGTCTGCCTCGACCATGGCTAGGCATGAAGCTCCCATGCTCGGGCATTGACATGAAGCTCTTCAATGCCTCGACCAACATCCAGCTTGGTAATGGGCAAACTGCAAGCTTCTGGCACTCTAAGTGGATATACGGAGCCGCCCCCAAGGACCTTGCACCCTCCCTGTTCAAACTAGCTCGCAGGAAATCCATCACAGTCGCCCAGGCACTTCAAGGAAGCAAGTGGATGAAAGGACTTGAGAGAATCAGCTCACACAACGATCTGCACTCCTTTTTGGTGCTATGGGAGAATATTCAGAATGTCGTTTTGTCTGACGCCAGCGATGCCATCGAGCGGATTTGGACAGAGGACAAGTCTTACTCCGCTAAAACGGCCTACTCCTGTCAGTTCACTGGCTCCATCGCCAAGCCTGAGCTTGAGATGATCTGGAAGCTGAAGATTGAGAGAAAGTTGCGCTTCTTCCTTTGGACCTTCGCTCAAAACAGGCTCCCAACCACTGACAGGCTCCGTGCCCATGGGAGTGATCACCATGCAACGTGCGCCCTCTGTCTTCAACAACCTGAAACGACACTCCACCTCTTCAACACTTGCGCCTTCTCCAAGGTTGTCTGGTCCAAGCTTTCTTTCGTGCGGCCACGGTGCTACCCTACTCCGCCTGCCAATCTTTTGTCGATCTCCCAATGGTGGAGGGCCTGCTCCCAGAGTTCCAAAGAGCATGCCGCGGTCGCAGCCTACTTGGCTTGGCATATTTGGAATGAGAGAAACAGAAGGGTCTTCATCACCAATTCTACCTCAGCGGACGGAGTACTCTCATTGATCAAAGCTAACTTAGACTTATTGAGAGTAGCGTTTTAGTTTCCCCTTTTGTACAGGCAGCGCCTTCTGACGACTGCTAAATGATAATCCCCAAGTGCAGGGAATCATCGTAGCAGTTCCCAAATGTGGAAGTGATAAGTATGGAGTGTCAAAACCACAAGGAGCTAAAGGTAAGATCAATATTCTCTCAAGCCCTATCTGCCACTGATACGACCCTACGTGCACCGAACGTTTGCTTCCAACTAGAAACAAGAAATAAAACTGCGTTGTGGGTACAAAGAGGATTACTTTGCATGATATCGAAGAGCTAAAATATGAAAGTAGGTGTTGTTATCATAAAGTTATAATAAATTACTAAATATTATAAATAGCGAGTGTGGAATAATGGTGGATCGGTGTGCGGAATTGTCCTAGGCAATTATTAACAAACCGGTAGTCGTCATTGCAATTTCATATGAGGGAGAGGCATAAGCTAACATACTTTCTCTACTTGGATCATATGCACTTATGATTGGAACTCTAGCAAACGTCTGCAACTACTAAAGATCATTAAGGTAAAACCCAACCATAGCATTAAAGCATCAAGTCCTCTTTATTCCCATATGCAACAACCCCCTTACTCGGGTTTGTGTTTCAGTCACTCACCAACCCACTATAAGCGAATCATGAACGTATTGCAACACCCTACAGCGGGAATCCCTCACGCTTGCGCGACACGGAAGGCACCATAGGACAGCACCAAGATAAAACATACAACTCGTACCAATCTAGACTATCAATCAACCCAAGGACAAAAGATATCTACTCAAAACATCATAGGATGGCAACACATCATTGAATCATAATATGCGGCATAAAGCACCATGTTCAAGTAGGGATTACAGCGGGGTGCGGGAGAGTGGACCGCGTAAAAGAGATGAGGATGGTGATGATGATGGTGATGTTGATGAAGACGATCACCGCGGTGATGATTCCCCTCCCGATGGCACTCTGGTGCCACCAAGAGAGAGAGGAGGAGAGGTTCTCCCTCTTGTACTTCCTTCTCCATGGCTTTCCCCCTCTGGTCCATGGCCTTCATGGCGATGATGGCCCCTCTGAGATCCTCCTCCATGGCCTCCGGTGATGATGGCCCCCTCTGGCAGGGTGCCAGAGAGGGCCTAGATTGATTTCTCGTGGCTACAGAGGCTTGTGCCGGCGGAACTTCCCATCCCAGGTATTTCCCGAAGGTTTCTGTATTTATAGGAATTTTTGGCATAGGTTTCACGTCAGGGGGGTCTCCGGGCTGTCCACGAGATAGGGGGCGCGCCCTAGGGGGGTGGGCGCCCCCCCCCCCTCGTGGGAAGCCTGGGACTCTTCTGGCCCAACTCCGATGCTCCGTGGTCTTCTTTTGGTCCATAAAAAATCGTCAAAAATTGGCGCGTCAATTGAACTCCATTTGGTATTCCTTTTCTGTAAAACTCAAAAACAAGGAAAAAACAGGAACTGGCACTGGGCTCTAAGTTAATAGGTTAGTCCCAAAAATCATATATAATGGCATATAAATGCATATAAAACATCATAGATGGATAATATAATAGCATGAATACTTCATAAATTATAGATACATTGGAGACGTATCAGCATCCCCAAGCTTAATTCCTGCTCGTCCTCGAGTAGGTAAATGATAAAAGAAATAATTTAGGAAGTGTGAATGCTAGCAGGTGCACAAGTTTGATCAATGATAATTTCAATCACCTTCTCTAGCATCATTATGTGTCATAATAGTAGCTTATTTCATAAAATCATGATCAAGTAACAATCTATTCACAATGGCAAGTATGGTTCAGAACTTCATTGAGAACTAACAAACTATAATCTCAGTCATTGAAGCAATTGCAATTTATCATAACATCGGAAAGAGTCAAGAATAGAGCTTTTCAGCAAGTCCACATACTCAACTATCATATAGTCTTCTACAATTACTAACACTCACGCAATACTTGTGGTTATGGAGTTTTAGTCGGACACTGAGAAAGACAAGGGCTTATAATTTCGCCTCCCAACGTATTCACCTTTAGGTGATGTTAACAATAATAGCTCATGTTAACTTACATCCAATTGGATATATATATCAGGATCTTTCCAACACGAGGTGCTTGCCAAAGGATAAAATGAAAAAGGGAAAGGTGAGGATTACCTTGACTCTTGCATAATATAAAAGACATAAAGTAAAAGATAGGCCCTTCGCAGAGGGAAGCAGAGGTTGCCATGCGCTTTTATGGTTGGATGCACAAAATCTTAATGCAAAAGAACGACACTTTATATTGCCACTTGTATATGGACCTTTATTATGCAGCCCGTCGCTTTTATTGCTTCCATAACAAGATCGTATAAAGCTTATTTTCTTCACATTAATAGATCATACATATTTAGAGAGCAATTTTTATTGCTTACACCGATGACAACTTACTTGAAGGATCTTACTCAATCCATAGGTAGGTATGGTGGACTCTTATGGCAAAACTTGGTTCAAAGATATTTGGAAGCACAAGTAGTATCTCTACTTGGTGCAAGGAATTTGGCTAGCAGGAGGGGGAAAGGCAAGCTCAACATGTTAGGAAGATCCATGAAAATATACTTTAACTGAGATGTGAGAAAACATAAACCATTACGTTGTCTTCCTTGTCCAACATCAACTCTTTAGCATGTCATACTTAATGAGTGCTCGCAATCATAAAAGATGTCCAAGATAATATATTTATATGTGAAGCTTCTCTTTCTTTGTTACTTCCTATTAATTGCAACGATGACCAAAACTATGTTTGTCAACTCTCATCAACTTTTATGCCTCATACTCTATATACGTGAAGTAATTACTATCCATGCATATGAAACATATATAAATTCAGATTTATGACATTCAATTCATTCCCCCATTTACTCATAGGATATACATGAAGCACATGAGTAAATGACAAACTACTCCAAAGGATATGAATGAAGAACACTGAGCAGTCAAATAAATAACTAGCCATGGGAGGGTTACCTTTTTATTCAATATTTCAGATCCAATGATTTTATTCAAACAGCAAGTAAAATTGAAAATACGCTCCAAGCAAAACACATATCATATGATGAATAAAAATATAGCTCCGAGTAAGATGTACCGATAGTTTTGAAGACGAAAGAGGGGATGCCTTCCGGGGCATCCCCAAGCTTAGGCGCTTGAGTCTTCCTTGAATATTACCTTGGGGTGCCTTGAGCATCTCCAAGCTTAGGGTCTTTCCACTCCTTATTCTCCTCATATTGATATCTCACCCAAAACTTGAAAACTTCAATCACACAAAACTTAATGGAACTTCGTGAGATAGGTTAGTATGATAAAGAGTAAACCATGCACTTTGGTACTGTAAAAGACAAGGTTCATAATTTTTTCACATAATGCCTACTGTACCATATCATTTCTACAATTTATATTGAGAATATAAGCCATAGAAACTAGAAAACAAGCAAACTATGCAATGAAAACAGAATTTGTCAGAAACAGAACAGTCTGTAATGATCTGAACAATAACCATACTATTCTATTCCAAAAATTACAAAATAAACTGGTGGACGTGAGGAATTTGTCTATTAATCTTCTGCAGAAAGAATCAACTCAAAATCACTCTTCTGTAAAAAATGACAGCTAATCTCATGAGAGCAAAGTTTCTGTTTTTTACAGCAAGATCACATTAACTTTCACCCCAAGTCTTCCCAAAGGTCTTACTTGGCACTTTATTGAAACAAAAGCTATAAAACATGATTAATACATTAGCTTAATCATGTAGACACACAAAAACAGTAAGGGCAAATATTGGGTTGTCTCCCAACAAGCGCTTTTCTTTAATGCTTTTTAGCTAGGCATGCTGATTTCAATGATGCTCGCATAAAAGAAAAGAGTTGAAACACAAAGAGAGCATCATGAAGAATATGACTAGCACGTTTAAATATAAATCACTTCCTATGTCTAGGGATTTTGTGAACACACAATTTATAGGAACAAAAGTCAACTAGCATAGGAAGGCAAAACAAGTATAACTTCAAAACTTTAAGCACATAGAGAGGAAACTTGATATTATTGCAACTCCTACAAGCACATATTCCTCCCTCATAATAATTTTCAGTAGCATCATGGATAGCAACTTTGTTCTCATACTCAATTGGAACCTCTTCCGAAATAGTGGAATACTAACTAAAGTTGACACTCTTCCAAATCCACTTTCATAAATATCGTACGAAGATTCAACACCCTCCAAGATAGCGGGATCACTAATTCCTAAAGTTGACACTCTTCCAAACCCACTTTAAATTATAGTATTATTCATACTCCAAAAGATATAAGTGAAGTTCCTGGAGCATTCTACAATCAATATATACTAGCCAATATCCAAGCCCAAAATATATAAGTGAAGCGCACGAAGCATTTTATAAAACCATACTCAAACGATTTAAGTGAAGCACAAAGAGCAATTCTATAAGATCATACTTAAAAGATATAAGTGAAGCACATGAAGTATTCTATAAATCAATGAAGAGCTATCTCATATTAGCATGATTCTTAAATAAAAATAAAAACACAAAGGACACAAATCATGTGAACAAAACAAAAACCGAGGTATACTGATATTTGTTGAAGAAAGATGGGATGCCAACCGGGGCATCCCCAAGCTTAGATGCTTGAGTATCCTTTGAAATATTTACTTGTGGTGCCTTGGGCATCCCAAAGCTTGAACTCTTGTCTCTCTTTATTCTTCTCACATCAGTAACTCCTCGTTCTTCAAACACTTCATTCACAAAAACTTAAACAAAAACTTGTGAGATCCGTTAGTGTAATAAAGCAAACTACCACTTTAAGGTACTGTAATTAAATCATTCTTTGTTTATATTGGTGTTAAACCTACTGTATTCCAACTTCTCTATGGTTCATACCCTTACATACTAGCCATAGATGCATCAAAATAAGCAAACAACACACGAAAAACAGAATCTGTCAAGAACAGGACAGTCTGTAGTAATCTGGAAGTTTAGTAAACTTCTGTAACTCCTAAAATTATGAAATAAATTTGAAAAATTTGTACAGAAGTAATGTGCAAAAAGTTTCAGACCCATTTTACTTTCCAATAAAAAATGTAAATTCATGCACTACAGCCAAAGTTTCTGTTTTTGTTCTGCACATAGTAAGCTAGCAATCTTATCATACTAAAACCAAAGCTTGGCACATTATTTTTATAATACAATGGATATATACAAGGGGATAATTATTTATAGAGAAACTTCCATGAAAAATTCTACATTGTTTCCGTGAGCATGAACACAAGTGATCAAGGTCAACCCTCACTTCTTCAATGCATAACTTTCCAATCACTTCTCTTTTTTAGGCATGAGAGGCAAGTAATAATTTTTTTGTATTTTCATTCTTTAAAATTTTTTTGTTGGTTTCACCCATAACTAAACAAAAACAAAAAGGAAAAACAAAATCTACTTAGTGAAGAAAGCAAACAAGCACACACAAGAATATCAACCCCACGCTATTGCTCCCCGGCAACGGCGCCAGAAAAGAGCTTGATAATCCCCAAGTGCAGGGAATCATCCTAGCAATTCCCAAAGGTGGAAGTGATAAGTATGGAGTGTCGAACCCACAAGGAGCTAAAGGTAATATCAATATTCTCTCAAGCCTTATCTGCCACTGATACGACCCTACGTGCACCGAACGTTTGCTTCCAACTAGAAACAAGAAATAAAACTGCGTTGTGGGTATAAAGAGGATAACTTTGCATGATATCGAAGAGCTAAAATATGAAAGTAGGTGTTGTTATCATAAAGTTATAATAAATTACTAAATATTATAAATAGCGAGTGTGGAATAATGGTGGATCGGTGTGCGGAATTGTCCTAGGCAATTATTAACAAGACCGGTAGTCGTCATTGCAATTTCATATGAGGGAGAGGCATAAGCTAACATACTTTCTCTACTTGGATCATATGCACTCATGATTGGAACTCTAGCAAGCGTCCGCAACTACTAAAGATCATTAAGGTAAAACCCAACCATAGCATTAAAGCATCAAGTCCTCTTTATTCCCATACGCAACAACCCCCTTACTCGGGTTTGTGTTTCAGTCACTCACCAACCCACTATAAGCGAATCATGAACGTATTGCAACACCCTACAGCGGGAATCCCTCACGCTTGCGCGACACGGAAGGCACCATAGGACAGCACCAAGATAAAACATACAACTCGTACCAATCTAGACTATCAATCAACCCAAGGACAAAAGATATCTACTCAAAACATCATAGGATGGCAACACATCATTGAATCATAATATGCGGCATAAAGCACCATGTTCAAGTAGGGATTACAGCGGGGTGCGGGAGAGTGGACCGCGTAAAAGAGATGAGGATGGTGATGATGATGGTGATGTTGATGAAGATGATCACCGCGGCGATGATTCCCCTCCCAGTGGCACTCCGGTGCCACCAAGAGAGAGAGGAGGAGAGGTTATCCCCCTTGTGCTTCCTTCTCCATGGCTTTCCCCCCTCTGGTCCTTGGCCTTCATGGCGATGATGGCCCCTCCGAGATCCTCCTCCATGGCCTTCGGTGATGATGGCCCCCTCCGGCAGGGTGCCAGAGAGGGCCTAGATTGATTTCTCGTGGCTACAGAGGCTTGCGGCGGCGGAACTTCCCATCTCGGGTATTTCCCGAAGGTTTCTGTATTTATAGGAATTTTTGGCGTAGGTTTCACGTCAGGGGGGCCTCCGGGCTGTCCACGAGATAGGAGGGCGCGCCCCCCACCCTCGTGGGCAGCCCGGGACTCTTCTGGCCCAACTTCGATGCTCCGTGGTCTTCTTTTGGTCCATAAAAAATCGTCAAAAATTGGCACGTCAATTGGACTCTGTTTGGTATTCCTTTTCTATAGAACTCAAAAACAAGGGGAAAACAGGAACTGGCACTGGGCTCTAAGTTAATAGGTTAGTCCCAAAAATCATATAAAATGGCATATAAACGCATAAAAAACATCATAAATGGATAATATAATAGCATGAATACTTCATAAATTATAGATACGTTGGAGACGTATCACTAAACTCCTTGTATATTCCTAATCTATAATGAAAAGGCAGAGCATCTGTTGTTATGCGTTAAAAAAAACCCAGAACAACTACTACATTACGACTACTGAACATTTCTTCAATGTCGGTTTACATGCCATAGTGTTTACTTTGTCTTGCTACTTCATGTGCCAAAACAATTTATTGCCATCGTCGTCTTAGTAAATTATTACTGATGCAATTAATCAGCTATGAAGAAAGCAACTTTTGTATAATGATTATGCTAGCGGATATGCTATTTGCCATGAATCCCAGCTTACTGAGACATTTTCTACTATAATAGTCCAAGAAGTTGAGCTGAGGGGTGACCAGAACCTACACAATGTTCTAACATAATTTTGTAGACATACATAGTTTTGTTCCTTCCTTTCTTATAGATACTGGTCTACATTTTCCATATAAAAAAATAAAAAATCCAGCGGAAGGATTATGAAAAGTATCACAAATATAAATTTGGATGACACATATCACTACAAAAAAACACTTCCGTGATGATACGTGTTTGTCACAGTAGGTCACGTTTTCTGTCATGCATGTACGTCCATGACGATTTTATGACAGAATCAAGATAGTCATACATGTGATATCATAGAAGTGTTCCATGACATTACCAAAATTATCATCACGGAAGTGTCCACTTCCATGACGATAAATCGCGCGTCACAGAAGTGCTTTCGTCAAGGGTGACCAACACATGGCATCCACCGTAACGGAACGCCGTTAAGCTATCGGGTTCGATTTTGGATCTGATAACCCGTTGGCAGCCCGGACCAATGGGGATTTTCCACGTGTAAAATCAGCATTGGCTGGAGGAAACACATGTCAGCTCCGCGTTGGCACAGGTGTCACTCATCCAATGGGCGAGATGCGCCTATGATATGTTGACACGTGGACCGGCCCAAAAGTGGCCCATAAAGTTTAAATGGGCCGGCCCAACTAAAGGCCCACAAGATTTTGAGGACCATAATGGGCTGGCCCAGCTAAAGGCCCACGAGATTTTGCAGACCATAATGGGCCGGCCCAGCTAAAGGCCCCCAAGATTTTGCGGGCCATAATGGGCCGGCCTAGCTAAAGGCCCGCGAGATTTTGCGGACCATAATGGGCCGGCCCAGCTAAAGGCCCACAAGATTTTGCGGGCCATAATGGGCCGGTCCAACTAAAGGCCCATGAGATTTCGCCCACCATAATGGACCGGCCCATTTGAAGGCCCACAAAATTTTGAGGACCCTAGTTGGCCAGCCCATTAACTGGCTGCCATGTTTTGGGCCAAATGTCGGCCCATATTTGATCCGGTCCATTAATGGCCTGCCATGTTCCAGGCCTAATAATGGCCCATATGAGATCCGACCCATTAAAAGCCTACCACGTTCTGGGCCAAATTATGGCCCAGATCAGGTCCGACCATTTAAGAGGATTTGGGCTAAATTATGGCCCATATCAGATTCGGCCCGTCAACTGGACACTATGCTTTTGGGACGACTTGCTAAAGGCCATTTTAGTAATTCAGCCTGATATTAGTTTTGGCTTGTTAAAGGCCTGTTTAACATTTCGGCCCTATAGATATATTTCAACCTATTAAAAGCTCGTCATATAGTTGGGCCTAACTACGGCCCCGTTTGCATCCGGTCTGCTCATAGCCGATAATCTGATTGGGCCAAACAAGGACCGAAACAATTTTGGCATGTTATAAGCCTCTGATTTGATTGGCACAATAATGGGCTGGGGTCTATTTCGGCCTGCTGCCGGCCCATGAGTTGTTCGTCACGTTTCAGGCCTAACCTACTTTTCAGCCTCATAAAAGCCCATTGAGTTTTCTTGGGAAAATAGGGCCGGCGGTTTACTTGGCCTAATAAAGGCCCGAATCTACTAGTGGGTCAGTTTACATTTAGGCATGTTAACGGACCAAGACGACGGGGCCCATGATGCGGATCATACATAGTGATTTGCATGACGGCCCGATTATGTACTGTAATGTTATGGTTTGGTCGGTTTACTACGAAGACATGATATATATACAGTAAATAACTGCAACATCGTGAATAAAAAAACCTAGACTATACAATAAAGAAATTACGGCATATTACATCCACTGGGCATCAAAGTTCGCCACTATGATAATAAAGCACAAGCAAACAACAGATTACATACACTGGGCATCAAAAATCGCCACCAGTGCAATTAAACACGCCGACAAAATAATATACAAAATCGACAACACTTCAATAGAGTTCAAGAAAGGTTAGCCCTGCTCGGGAGCTGCAGCGCAAATAGCTGAGCAAGCTGATGAGACTGCGTTTGTTTGACACTTATATCCTCCTCACTCTGAAAGATAAACAAGCAGATAGATGACATGTTTTGCACATATAAGTATCAGTGCTGACAATTCATCACATTTCTTACTGACGAATAAAGTGACACAAAAAATATCATCAACACAATATGGCATTGTTCAGGTCAAGACATGGCAGGAAATGACATTGTGAAGGAGTTGGCAGCTTCACGACACCACTTGATTACAGATCAAGAACTCATAAGTATCAATGGTTAGTGTGCTGTCAATTTATCGTATTTCAGATTGGCAAAATAAGATCACTTGATCTGTATAGTTTAATTTACATGGTATGAAGAAGGAACTTGGTTGTACAACTGAAAACTTAAATTGAGAAGGACAAACTTTTGTTTATGAACTACATAATTAACTTTAAACATGCAATTTGATGCAAACACCAAAAATAAATAGCTATTGCAATCATGCCTAACCAAATATACACACCAAAGTTTGAAGGCCCGAGAAGGACAAACTTACATTATTGGTGAAGGCAGGCTCTATAAAGCCCTTGTCCATGCTGATGGGGGGGGGGCAATTCAAGAAGTTTATCACAGAATCTTCTTCATAAGCATTGCCTTTATTCTACATTTTGTTAAGACTAAATATAGATGTCACAATGTAAGAAAAAATGGAGAATATTTAAGATAAGATGAAGAGTGATGCTACATAACCAAGTAGCTATAAATGTAAGTACATCGATACAGGCAAAAGGTACATCCAAGAGTAATGCAGAGCTAAACTTCTTCGGTACCATCGGTGTTATCCAACCTTATGGTAAGAGTAAATATAGATCTTATGTGTAGAAAATGGAGGGCAAAGGAAAATAAGCTGTAGGGTGATGATACATGAACAACTACCTGTCAATATAAGTACACTGATAAATGACAGCAGGTACTTACAAGAACAATGCAGAGCTAAAAAAATTCATTGCCATTGGATATATTCTACAATAATGTAACCATTCATACAGATCAGATAATTTGGAGCGAACAATTGATAAGCAAGCTATCATGCATACTGCTGTCACATAATGAACCGGGTATGTATGCAAGTACAGTGATACAGGACAACAGGTACTAACAAGAGCAAAGCAGCGGGCAGCATATTTGCGATATCCTATCATTCTTTTCAAACTGGAATTCTTTTTCGAGCAGATATCCTGCAAAAAAAATCCATAAGGCACATGCGGAAAAGTAGAAGTTTAAATTGTCATGCGATATCATAGACAGTAGCTCATCCTCGGAACGAGACCAGTGCATAACAAGGTTTTTCCATTCAATGTCTTCTAAATTTAGCACAGGAGACTTCACCAGAAATTCGTTTATAGACTTGCCATCAAAGTGTGATTTCCTCAGGTAACACCGATACTACTGCAATGCTTCCTTGAAAAGCGCAAGCAAGCTTTGCTCGTCATGACTATCCAGATTGACCCACACCTACTTACAACAGTGTAATGTAAATCATTGATGTGTTCAATCAGCAGAAAACAGGAAAATAATCACCATGAATAATAGCACTTACACGTAAGTGGGACAGGAAGATGTGAAAATGGTGTTTGTCTTCTACTACCTCTTGAGCACTGCGTTGGATTTCCCCGAAGAGGAGAGGATGATGCAGCAAAGTAGCGTAAGTATTTCCCTCAGTTTTTGAGAACCAAGGTATCAATCCAGTAGGAGACCACGCACAAGTCCCTCGTACCTACACAAAACGATAGCTACTCGCAACCAACGCGATTAGGGGTTGTCAATCCCTTCACGGTCACTTACGAGGGTGAGATCTGATAGAGATGATAAATAATATTTTTGGTATTTTTCAAAGTGAAAAGTAAAAAAGCAAAGTAATTAAAAGCAAAGCAAGTAAATAAAGCGATATAGATTGATATGATAAGAATAGACCCGGGGGCCATAGGTTTCACTAGTGGCTTCTCTCAAGAGCATAGATATTCTACGATGGGTGAACAAATTACTGTTGAGCAATTTACAGAATTGGGCATAGTTATGAGCATATCTAGGCAATGATCATGTATATAGGCATCACGTCCAAGACAAGTAGATCGAAAAGATTCTGCATCTACTACTATTACTCCACTCATCGATCGCTATCTAGCATGCATCTAGAGTATTAAGTTCAAAACAATGTAACGCCTTAAGCAAGATGACATGATGTAGAGGGATAAATTCATGCAATATGATAAAAACCCCATCTTTTTATCCTTGATGGCAACAATACAATACGTGCCTTGATGCCCCTGCTGTCACTGGGAAAGGACACCGCAAGATTGAACCCAAAGCTAAGAACTTCTCCCATTGCAAGAACTACCAATCTAGTTGGCCAAACCAAAAAGGATAATTCGAAGAGACTTGCAAAGATAACTCAATCATACATAAAAGAATTCAGAGAAGATTCAAATATTTTCCATACATAATACTGGATCATAAACCCACAATTCATCGGTCTCAACAAACACACCGCAAAAAGAAGATTACATCGAATAGATCTCCACGAGAGAGGGGGAGAACATTGTATTGAGATCCAAAAAGAGAGAAGAAGCCATCTAGCTACTAGCTATGGACCCGAAGGTCTGAAGTAAACTACTCACACTTCATCAAAGGGGCTACGGTGTTGATGTAGAAGCCCTCCATGGTGGATGCCCCCTTCGGCGAAGCTCCGGAACAGGCCCCAAGATGGGATCTCGTGGATACAGAAGGTTGCGGTGGTGGAATTAGGTTTTTGGCTCCTGTTCTGATCGTTTGGAGATACGTAGGTATATATAGGAGGAAGGAGTACATCGTGGAGCAACAGGTGGCCCATGAGGTAGGGGGGCGCGCCCAGGGGGGCGCGCCCTCCACCCTCGTGACCGCCTCTGGTACTTCTTGGAGTAGGGTCCAAGTCTCCTGGATCACGTTCAGTGAGAAAATCACGTTCCCGAAGGTTTCATTCCATTTGGACTCCGTTTGATATTCTGTTTCTTCGAAATACTGAAATAGGCAAAAAAACAGCAATTCTGGGTTGGGCCTCCGGTTAATAGGTTAGTCCCAAAAATAATATAAAAGTGGAAAATAAAGCCCAATATAGTCCAAAATAGTAGATAAAGTAGCATGGAGCAATCAAAAATTATAGATACGTTGGAGACGTATCAGGCATCCCCAAGCTTAATTCCTGCTCGTCCTCGGGTAGGTAAATGATAAAAAAAAGAATTTTTGATGCGGAGTGATACTTTGGCATAATTTCAATGTAAATCTTCTTGATTGTGATATGAATATTCAGATCCAAAAGATTCAAGACAAAAGTTCATATTGACATAAAAAATAATAATACTTCAAGCATACTAATCAAAGCAATCATGTCTTCTCAAAATAACATGGCCAAAGAAAGTTATCCCTACAAAATCATATAGTCTGGCTATGCTCCATCTTCCCCACATAAAATATTTAAATCATGCACAACCCCGATGACAAGCCAAGCAATTGTTTCATACTTATGACATTCTCAAAACTTATTCAATCTTCACACAATGCATGAGCGTGAGCCATGGATATAGCACTATGTGGAATAGAATGGTGGTTGTGGAGAAGACAAAAAGAGGGAAGATAGTCTCACATCAACTAGGCATATCAACGGGCTATGGAGATGCCCATCAATAGATATTAATGTGAGTGAGTAGGGATTGCCATGCAACGGATGCACTAGAGCTATAAGTATATGAAAGCTCTACAAAAGAAACTAAGTGGGTGTGCATCCAACTCGCTTGCTCACGAAGACCTAGGGCATTTTGAGGAAGCCCATCATTGGAATATACAAGCCAAGTTCTATAATGAAAAATTCCCACTAGTATATGAAAGTGATAAAATGAGAGACTCTCTATCATGAAGATCTTGGTGCGACTTTGAAGCACAAGTGTAGTAAAAGGATAGTAGCATTGTCCCTTCTCTCTTTTTCTCTCATTTTTTTGTTTTGTTTGGGCCTTTCTCCTTTTTTTGGCCTCTTTTTTTCGTCCGGAGTCTCATCCCGACTTATGGGGGAATCATAGTCTCCATCATCCTTTCCTCACTTGGGACAATGCTCTAATAATGATGATCATCACACTTTTATTTTTCTTACAACTCAACAATTACAACTCGATACTTAGAACAAAGTATGACTCTATATGAATGCCTCCGGCGGTGTACCGCGATATGCAATGAATCATGAGTGGCATGTATGAAAGAATTATGAACGGTGGCCTTGCCACAAATACGATGTCAACTACATGATCATGCTAGCAATATGACAATGATGGAGCGTGTCATAATAAACGGAACGGTGGAAAGTTGCATGGCAATATATCTCGGAATGGCTATGGAAATGCCATGATAGGTAGGTATGGTGGCTGTTTTGAGGAAGGTATATAGTGGGTGTATGATACCGGCAAAAAGTGCACGGTTTTAGAGAGGCTAGCAAAGGTGGAAGGATGGAAAAAGTGCGTATAATCCATGGACTCAACATTAGTCATAAAGAACTCATATACTTGTTGCAAAAATCTAGAAGTTATCAAAGCAAAGTATTACGTGCATGCTCCTAGGGGGATAGATTGGTAGGAAAAGACCATCGCTCGTCCCCGACCGCCACTCATAAGGAAGACAATCAATAAATAAATCATGCTCCAAGTTCATCACATAACGGTTCACCATACGTGCATGCTACAGGAATCACAAACTTCAACACAAGTATTCTTTGAATTCATAACTACTTAACTAGCATGACTCTAATATCACCATCTTCATATCTCAAAACAATTATCAAGCATCAAACTTATCTTAGTATTCAACGCACTCAAAAGAAAGTTTCACATATCTTGAACACCAAGTATATTAACATTAAGCGAATTACCATGCTATTAACGACTCTCAAAATAATCTAAGTGAAGCATGAGAGA
The DNA here is from genome assembly GCA_963921465.1 of Triticum timopheevii. NCBI lineage: Eukaryota > Viridiplantae > Streptophyta > Magnoliopsida > Poales > Poaceae > Triticum > Triticum timopheevii. The sequence goes on from OY997272.1 coordinate 137,117,883, forward strand.
TCAATAGTTTCTTTAAATCAAATCCACCACCGTGCTCTAAAAGATATAAGTGAAGCACTAGAGCAAAAGGTATCATGCTCAAAAGATATAAGTGAAGCACTATGAGCAAAACTATCAAGCTCAAAAGATATAAGTGAAGCACTATGAGCAAAACTATCAAGCTCAAAAGATATAAGTGAAGCACGTAGAGTATTCTAACAAATTCCAATTCATGTATGGCTCTCTCAAAAGGTGTGTACAGCAAGGATGATTGTGGTAAACTAACAAGCAAAGACGCAAATAATACAAGACGCTCCAAGCAAAACACATATCATGTGGTGAATAAAAATATAGCTCCAAGTAAATTACCGATGGAAGTGGACGAAAGAGGGGATGCCTTCCGGGGCATCCCCAAGCTTTGACTTTTTGGTGTCCTTGGATTATCTTGGGGTGCCATGGGCATCCCCAAGCTTCGGCTCTTGCCACTCCTTGTTCCATAATCCATCAAAAGAATTCACCCAAAACTTGAAAACTTCACAACACAAAACTCAACAGAAATCTCGTGAGCTCCGTTAGAGAAAGAAAACAAAGAACTACTTAAGGTACTGTAATGAACTCATTCTTTATTCATATTGGTGTTAAACCTACTGTATTCCAACTTCTTTATGGATTATAAACTATTTTACTAGCCATAGATTCAACAAAATAAACAAACAACACCCGTAAAACAGAATCTGTCAAAAACAGAACAGTCTGTAGCAATCTGTAACTAACGCAAACTTCTGGAACTCTAAAAATTCTACAAAAATAGGAAGTCCTGTACAATTTGTTTATTGAACAGCAGCAAAAAGAATAAACGCAAAATCACGTTCCTGTGATTTAACAAAATTATATTCGTGCCCGCAAAGTTTCTGTTTTTCAGCAGAATCAAATCAACTATCATCGTAGGTTATCCTATAGGTTCTACTTGGCACAAACACTAATTAAAACATAAAACCACTTCCAAACAGAAGGTAGATGGATTATTTATTCCTAAACAGAAGCAAAAACAAAAAAACAAAAATAAAATTGGGTTGCCTCCCAACAAGCGCTATCGTTTAACGCCCCTAGCTAGGCATAAAAAGCAAGGATAGATCTAGGTATTGCCATCTTTGATAGGCAATCCATAAGTGGATCTCATGATAGATTCATATGGTAATTTTATTTTATTTATAGGGAAGTGTTCCATGCCCTTCTTTAAGGGAAATTGGAATCGAATATTCCCTTCCTTCATATCAATAATTGCACCAATCGTTCTAAGGAAAGGTCTACCAAGAATAATAGGACATGAAGGATTGCAATCTATATCAAGAACGATAAAATCTACGGGCACATAGTTCCTATTTGCAACAATAAGAACATCATTAATTCTTCCCATAGGCTTTTTAATAGTGGAATCCGCAAGATGCAAGTTTAGAGAGCAATCATCAAAATCACGGAAATCTAGCAAATCACATAAAGTTTTGGGAATAGTAGAGACACTAGTACCCAAATCACACAAAGCATGAAACTCATAATCTTTAATTTTAATTTTAATAGTAGGTTCCCACTCATCATAGAGTTTTCTAGGGATAGAAACTTTCATATCAAGTTCTTCTTCATAAGATTGCATCAAGGCATCAACAATGTGTTCGGTAAAGGCCTTATTTTGACTATAAGCATGAGGAGAATCTAGCACGGATTGCAACAAGGAAATACAACCAATCAAAGAGCAATTTTCATAATTAAATTCCTTGAGATCCAAAATAGTGGGTTTAGCAACATCTAGGTTTTTATTTCTTTCAATCCCACTTTCATCAATTTCATCATCAAGATATAGAAACTCCGAATTCTTAGAACGCCTTCTAGGTAAAGGAAGATCATATTCAGTTTCATCAAGATTCATATTGCAAAACAAAGATTTAATGGGGGACACATCAATAACTTTTAGATCTTCATCTTGATTTTCATAGGAATTGGAAGAACACGCTTTAATAAAGGCATCTTTGGAAGCACGCATCCTAGCATTTCTTTCCTTGCACTCATCAATGGAAATTCTCATGGCTTTGAGAGACCCATTGATATCATGCTTAGGAGGAATAGATCTAAGCTTTAAAGAATCAATTTCAAGAGAAATTCTATCAACGTTCCTAGCCAAATCATCAACTTTAAGCAATTTCTCTTCAAGCAAAGCATTAAAATTCTTTTGGGAATTCATAAACTCTTTAACACTACTCTCAAATTCAGAGGGCATCTTATTAAAATTTCCATAAGAGTTGTTGTAGGAATTTCCATAATTATTAGAAGGATCACTAGGATAAGGCCTAGGATTAAAATTCCCTCTATACGCGTTGTTTCCAAAACTATTCCTACAAACAAAATTCACATCCATAGATTCATTATTATTCTCAAGCAAGGTAGACAAAGGCATATCATTGGGATCAAGAGGAGTATTTTTAGGAGCAAACATCTTCATAAGTTCATCCATCTTTTCACTCAAAACATTGATTTCTTCTATAGCATGCACTTTTTACTAGAAGATCTTTCGGTGTGCCATTGAGAATAATTAGCCATAATATTATCAAGCAATTTTGTAGCATCTCCTAACGTAATTTCCATAAACGTGCCTCCCGCGGCCAAGTCTAAAAGATTTCTAGAAGCAAAATTCAATCTGGCATAAAAATTTTGTATGATCATCCATAAATTCAAACCATGAGTAGGGCAATTGCGAAGCATCAATTTCATTATTTACCAAGATTGGGCAACATGCTCATGATCAAGTTGTTTAAAATTCATAATATTGTTCCTAAGAGTGATGATCTTAGCGGGAGAAAAATACTTAGAGATAAAAGCATCTTTGCACTTGTTCCAAGAATCAATACTATTTTTAGGCAAAGACGAAAACCAAACTTTAGCACGTTCTCTAAGCGAAAACGGAAATAACTTCAATTTGAAAATATTATTATCCGTATATTTTTTTCTTTTGCATATCACACAAATCAACAAAATTGTTTAGATGCGTAGCGGCATCTTCACTAGGAAGGCCGGCGAATTGATCTTTCTTAACAAGATTCAACAAAGCGGTATTGATTTCACAAGACTCATCATTATTAATAGGAGCAATCGGAGTACTATGGAAATCATTATTATTGGTATTCGAGAAGTCACACAATTTGGAATTATCTTGCGATATGGCAACAAGTAATCCAACACACAAGCAAACAGAAAGGCAACGGGAAAAAGGCAAATGGGAAAGAGAGGAGGAGATTAGGGAAGAGAGGGTGAATAAAACGGCAAGGGTGAAGTGGGGGAAAGGAAAACGAGAGGCAAATGGCAAATAATGTAATGCGAGAGATAGGGATTGCGATGGGTACTTGGTATAGTTGACTTGCTTGCGTGAGCCTCCCCGGCAACGGCGCCAAAAATTCTTCTTGCTACCTCTTGAGCACAGCGTTCGATTTCCCCGAAGAGGAGAGGATGATGCAGCAAAGTAGCATAAGTATTTCCCTTAGTTTTTGAGAACCTAGGTATCAATCCAGTAGGATACCACACACAAGTCCCTCGTACCTACACAAAACGATAGCTACTCGCAACCAACGCGATTAGGGGTTGTCAATCCCTTCACGGTCACTTACGAGGGTGAGATCTGATAGAGATGATAAATAATATTTTTGGTATTTTTGATGGATAGATCCAAAGTGAAAAGTAAAAAGCAAAGTAAAAGCAAAGCAAGTAAATAAAGCGATAGAGATTGATATGATGAGAATAGACCCGGGGGCCATAGGTTTCACTAGTGGCTTCTCTCAAGAGCATAGATATTCTACGGTGGGTGAACAAATTACTGTTGAGCAATTGACAGAATTGAGCATAGTTATGAGCATATCTAGGCAATGATCATGTATATAGGCATCACGTCCAAGACAAGTAGATCGAAACGATTCTGCATCTACTACTATTACTCCACTCATCGACCGCTATCCAGCATGCATCTAGAGTATTAAGTTAAAAACAGAGTAACGCCTTAAGCAAGATGACATGATGTAGAAGGATAAATTCATGCAATATGATAAAAAAAAACATCTTGTTATCCTCGATGGCAACAATACAATACGTGCCTTGCTGCCCCTGCTGTCACTGGGAAAGGACACCGCAAGATTGAACCCAAAGCTAAGCATTTCTCCCATTGCAAGAACTACCAATCTAGTTGGCCAAACCAAAAAGGATAATTCGAAGAGACTTGCAAAGATAACTCAATCATACATAAAAGAATTCAGAGAAGATTCAAATATTTTCCATACATAATACTGGATCATAAACCCACAATTCATCGGTCTCAACAAACACACCGCAAAAAGAAGATTACATCGAATAGATCTCCACGAGAAAGGGGGAGAACATTGTATTGAGATCCAAAAAGAGAGAAGAAGCCATCTAGCTACTAGCTATGGACCCGAAGGTCTGAAGTAAACTACTCACACTTCATCAGAGGGGCTATGGTGTTGATGTAAAAGCTCTCCGTGGTGGATGCCCCCTCCGGCGGAGCTCCGGAACAGGCCCCAAGATGGGATCTCATGGATACAGAAGGTTGCGGCGGTGGAATTAGGTTTTTGGCTCCTGTTCTGATCGTTTGGGGATACGTAGGTATATATAGGGGGAAGGAGTACGTCGGTGGAGCAACAGGGGGCCCACGAGGTAGCGGGGCGCGCCCTCCACCCTCATGACCACCTCTGGCACTTCTTGGAGTAGGGCCCAAGTCTTCTGGATCACGTTCGGTTAGAAAATCACGTTCCCGAAGGTTTCATTCCGTTTGGACTCCGTTTGATATTTCGTTTCATCGAAATACTGAAATAGGCAAAAAAACAGCAATTCTGGGCTGGGCCCCTGGTTAATAGGTTAGTCCCAGAAATAATATAAAAGTGGAAAATAAAGCCCAATATAGTCCAAAACAGTAGATAAAGTAGCATGGAGCAATCAAAAATTACAGATACGTTGGAGACGTATCATCTTCACTATAATCTTCCCATGATGGCAATATATGCACGTAGTCCCTAATGACATTGAAAGCATTGTCTTTTAAACTGGGAATAACTGGAATGGGGTTCCAATCTGCAGGAATTGGCCGTCTCTACAGTTGGGATAGGTCTCCGGCCGATGGACTGCTACGTCTTGAGCTTGCGTTGGTTTTCCTTGAAGAGGAAAGGGTGATGCAGCAATAGTAGCGTAAGTATTTCCCTCAGTTTTTGAGAACCAAGGTATCAATCCAGTAGGAGGCTCCTCAAAAGACCCACGCACCTACACAAACAAACAAAGAACTCGCAACCAACGCAATAAAGGGGTTGTCAATCCCTTCACGGCCACTTGCGAAAGTGAGATCTAATAGAGATAGTATGATAAGATAAATATATTTTTGGTATTTTATAATATAGATGCAAAAAACTAAGATGCAAATAAAAGTAGATTGGAAGCAAATATGATAAGAGATAGACCCGGGGCCATAGGTTTCACTAGAGGCTTCTCTCGAGATAGCATAAGTATTATGGTGGGTGAACAAATTACTATCGAGCAATTGATAGAAAAGCGAATAATTATGAGATTATGTAGGCATGATCATGTATATAGGCATCACGTCCGTGACAAGTAGACCGACTCCTGCCTGCATCTACTACTATTACTCTACACATCGACTGACTCCTGCCTGCATCTAGAGTATTAAGTTCATAAGAACAGAGTAACGCTTTAAGCAAGATGACATGATGTAGAGGGATAAACTCATGCAATATCATATAAACCCCATCTTTTTATCCTCGATGGCAACAACACAATACGTGCCTTGCTGCCCCTGCTGTCACTGGGAAAGGACACCGCAAGATTGAACCCAAAGCTAAGCACTTCTCCCATGGCAAGAAAGATCAATCTAGTAGGCCAAACCCAAACTGATAATTCGAAGAGACTTGCAAAGATAACTCAATCATACATAAAAGAATTCAAAGGTGATTCAAATATTTCTCATAGATAAACTTGATCATAAACCCACAATTCATCGGATCTCGACAAACACACCGCAAAAAGAGTTTACATCGAATAGGTCTCCATAATAGAGGGGGAGAACATTGTATTGAGATCCAAAAAGAGAGAAGAAGCCATCTAGCTAATAACTATGGACCCGTAGGTCTGTGGTAAACTACTCACAACTCATCGGAGGGGCAAAGATGTTGATGTAGAAGCCCTTCGTGGTCGATTCCCCCTCCGACAGAGCGCCGGCGAAGGCTCCAAGATGGGATCTCGCGGATACAAAAGGTTACGACGGTGGAAATTGTGTTTCGTTGGCTCCCTAGATGTTTTTGGGGAACGTAGGCTTATATAGGAGGAAGAAGTACGTCGGTGCACGCCCGAGGGGCCCACGAGACAGGGGGCGCGCCCTATAGGGGGGGGGGCCTCCTATCTCATGGAGGCCTTGGTTGCTTCTTGACTTGCACTCCAAGTCCTTTGGATCACGTTCGTTCCAAAAATCACGCTCCCGAAGGTTTCATTCCGTTTGGACTCCGTTTGATATTCCTTTTCTTCGAAATACTGAAATAGGCAGAAAAACAGCAATACGGGCTGGGCCTCCGGTTAGTAGGTTAGTCCCAAAAATGATATAAATGTGTAAAATAAAGCCCATAAACATCCAAAAGGGGTAATATAATAGCTGGAACAATCAAAACTATAGATAAGTTGGAGACGTATCAAGCATCCCCAAGCTTAATTCCTACTCGTCCTCGAGTAGGTAATGATAAAAAAGAAATTTTTGATGTGGAATGCTACCTAGCATAATTCTCAATGTAATTTTCTTTATTGTGGCATGAATGTTCAGATCCAAATGATACAAAATAAAAGTTCATATTAACATGAAAATGGTGATACTTAAAGCATACTAATCAAAGTAGTCATGTCTTCTCAAAGTAACATGGCCAAAGAAAGTTATCCCTACAAAATCATATAGTCTGACTGTTGCTCTATCTTTATTACACAAAGTATTTAATCATGCACAACCCCGATGACATGCCAAGCAATTGTTTCATACTTTAATAATCTCAAACTCTTTCAACTTTCACGCAATACATGAGCGTGAGCCATGGACATAGCACTATATGTGGAGTAGAATGGTGGTTGTGGAGAAGACAAAAAAGGAGAAGATAGTCTCACATCAACTAGGCGTATCAACGGGCTATGGAGATGCCCATTAATATATATCAATGTGAGTGAGTAGGGATTGCTATGCAACGGATGCACTAGAGCTATAAATATATGAAAGCTCAACAAAAGAAATTAAGTGGGTGTGCATCCAACTCGCTTGCTCACGAAGACCTAGGGCACTTTTGAGGAAGCCCATCATTGGGATATACAAGCCAAGTTCTATAATGAAAAATTCCCACTAGTATATGAAAGTGACAACATATGAGACTCTCTATCATGAAGATCATGGTGCTACTTTGAAGCACAAGTGTGGAAAAAGAGATAGTAGCATTGTCCCTTCTCTCTTTTTCTCTCTTTTTTTTCTTTCTTTTTTTTCTTTGGCCTTCCCTTTTTTTCTTTTTGGCCTTTCTCTTTTTTTTCTTTTTTTTTCTTTTTGTAAAGTCCGAAGTCTCATCCCGACTTGTGGGGGAATCATTGTCTTCATCATCCTTTTCTCACTAGGACAATGCTCTAATAATGAAGATCATCACACTTTTATGGATTTACAACTCAAGAATTACAACACAAAGCTAGAACAAGATATGACTCCACATGAATGCCTTCGGTGGTGTATCGGGATATGCAATGAATCAAGAGCGACATGTATGAAAATTATGAAGGTGGCCTTGTCACAAATACAATGTCAACTACATGATCATGCAAAGAGCAATATGACAAAAGTAATGCGTGTCATATGAACGGAATGGTGGAAAGTTGCATGGCAATATATCTCGGAATGGCTATGGAAATGCCATAATAGGTAGGTATGGTGGCTGTTTTGAGGAAGGTATATAGTGGGTGTATGATACCGGCGAAAGTTGCGCGGTACAAGATAGGCTAGCAATGGTGGAAAGGTGAGGTGCGTATAATCCATGGACTCAACATTAGTCAAAAGAACTCATGTACTTGTTGAAAAAATCTAGAAGTCATCAAAAACCAAAGCACTACGCACATGCTTTTAGGGGGATAGATTGGTAGGAAAAGACCATCACTCGTCCCCGACCGCCACTCATAAGAAGACACTCAATAAATAAAATTGTGCTCCAACTTCATCACAAAGCGGTTCACCATACGTGCATGCTACGGGAATCACAACCCTCAACACAAGTACTTTTCATATTCACCTCAACTAGCATGACTCTAATATCACTACCTCCATATCTCAAAACAATTATCAAGCATCATATTGATCATAGCATCCAATTCTTTTCTATGATAGTTTTTATTATACCCAACTTGGATGCTCATCATTCTAGGACCAACTTTTTAACCATAGCAAATAGCATGCTGTTCTAAAAGACTCTCAAAAAGATATAAGTGAAGCATGAGAGACTAGAAATTTCTTCAAAATTAAGACACCACCGTGCTCTAAAAGATATAAGTGAAGCACTAGAGCAAAAACTATCAAGCTCAAAAGATATAAGTGAAGCCCATAGAGTATTCTAGCAAATCCTAATCAAGTAGGCTTCTCCCAAAAGGTGTGTACAGCAAGGATGATTGTGGTAAACTAAAAAGCAAAGACTAATATAATACACGACGCTCCAAGCAAAACACATATCATGTGGCGAATAAAAATATAGCTCCAAGTAAAGTTACCAATGAACGAAGACGAAAGAGGGGATGCCTTCCCGGGGCATCCCCAAGCTTAGGCTTTTGGCTATCCTTGAATTATTGGGGTGCCATGGGCATCCCCAAGCTTAGGCTCTTGTCACTCCTTATTCCATAGTCCATAAAAGCTTTACCCAAAACTTGAAAACTTCACAACACAAAACTCAACAGGAAATCTTATAAGCTCCGTTAGTGAAAGAAAACAAAATCACCACATAAGGACTGCAATTAACTCATTATTTATTTATTTTGGTGTTAAACCTACTGTATTCCAACTTCTCTATGGTTTATAAACTATTTTACTAGCCATAGATGCATCAAAATAAGCAAACAACACACGAAAAACAGAATCTGTCAAAAACAGAACAGTATGTAGCAATCTGTAACTAACGCAAACTTATGGAACTCTAAAAATACTACCAAAATAGGAAGTCATGTAAAATTTGTTTATTGATCAGCAGCAAAAAGAATCAACGCAAAAGCACGTTTCTGTGATTTAACAAAACTAAATTCGTGCGTGCAAAGTTTCTGTTTTTCAGCAGAATCAAATCAACTATCATCATAGGTTATCCTGTAGGTTCTACTTGGCACAAACACTAATTAAAAGATAAAAAAACATCTAAACAGGAGGTAGAGGCAATATTTATTACTAAATAGGAACAGAAAAACACAAAGAAACTTGGGTTTCCTCCCAACTAGCGCTATCGTTTAACGCCCCTAGCTAGGCATAAAAGCGAAGATAGATCTAAGTAGTGCCATCTTTGGCACTCAGAGAGGAGGACCTCCTTTCTATGGCATTCATTCTTCTATTTAAGGTAAGCACATGGCCATTAATGGAAGAAGTAAGATTAAGTACATTATGGAAGTTTTCCTCTAAACTAGACTTCATTTCTTTAATAATTTCATTTTGATAAAAGCACAAGAGAGTAGTTGATTCAACCTTATAATTCATAGGATGCCCAAATATGGTTTTCATTTTTTCATAGGTATCTATAGCACCCCCTTCAAGAAAACCTTCTTAAAAAATAGAATCTAAAACTTGTTTGAAAGAAGCGAGCAAGCCAACATAGAAACTTTTTAAGTAAACTTCAATTTGATATTGTGGCACATAGCTAGCCCGAACCCTTAATAACCTATCCCAAGCATCTTTTAAAGACTCATCAAGTAAATAGCGAAAAATTCCAGGGTCATCCTTATCAAAATTATCCAAGCTCTCATTGGTGACCCCGGTGGGTCTTTCTATAGCATCATTATTTATGAGCTTAGAGAGGATAGAGGGGTTATCCAAGGTACCAGAACCTAGGAAAGAGCCCTTAGTTCTTTTTGATTCGGCCATAGCAACGGGAAGGCAAACGGAAGAGAGGAGGAGATTGGGAAAGAGAGGGCGAATAAAACGGCAAGGGTGAAGTGGGGGAGAAGAAAACGAGAGGCAAATGGCAAATAATGTAAATGCGAGGGAGATGAGTTTGTGATGGGTACTTGGTATGTCTTGACTTGAGCGAAGACCTCCCCGGCAACGGCGCCAGAAATCCTTCTTGCTACGTCTAGAGCTTGCGTTGGTTTTCCTTGAAGAGGAAAGGATGATGAAGCGATAGTAGCGTAAGTATTTACCTCAGTTTTTGAGAACCAAGGTATCAATCCAGTAGGAGGCTCCTCAAAAGTCTCACGCACCTACACAAACAAACAAAGAACTCGCAACCAATGCAATAAAGGGGTTGGCAATCCCTTCACGGCCACTTGTGAAAGTGAGATCTAATAGAGATAGTATGATAAGATAAATATATTTTTGGTATTTTATAATATAGATGCAAAAAGTAAAGATGCAAATAAAAGTAGATTGGGAGCAAATATGATAAGAGATAGACCCGGGGGCCATAGGTTTCACTAGAGGCTTCTCTCGAGATAGCATAAGTATTATGGTGGGTGAACAAATTACTGTCGAGCAATTGATAGAAAAGTGAATAATTATGATATTATCTAGGCATGATCATGTATATAGGCATCACGTCCGTGACAAGTAGACCGACTCCTGCCTGCATCTACTACTATTACTCCACACATCGACCGACTCCTGCCTGCATCTAGAGTATTAAGTTCATAAGAACAGAGTAACACTTTAAGCAAGACGACATGATGTAGAGGGATAAACTCATGCAATATGATATAAACCCCATCTTTTTATCCTCGATGGCAACAATACAATACGTGCCTTGCTGCCCCTGCTGTCACTGGGAAACGACACCGCAAGATTGAACCAAAGCTAAGCACTTCTCCCATGGCAAAAAAGATCAATCTAGTAGGCCAAACCAAACTGATAATTTGAAGAGACTTGCAAAGATAACTCAATCATACATAAAATAATTCAGAGGAGATTCAAATATTTCTCATAGATAAACTTGATCATAAACCCACAATTCATCGGATCTCGACAAACACACTGCAAAAAGAGTTTACATTGAATAGATCTCCACAAGAGAGGGGGAGAACATTGTATTGAGATCCAAAAAGAGAGAAGAATCCATCTAGCTAATAACTATGGACCCGTAGGTCTGTGATAAACTACTCTCAACTCATCGGAGGGGCAAGGATGTTGATGTAGAAGCCCTCCATGGTCGATTCCCCCTCCAGCGGAGCGCCAACGAAGGCTCCAAGATGGGATCTCGCGGATACAAAAGGTTACGGCGGTGGAAATTGTGTTTTGTTGGCTCCCTGGATGTTTTCGGGGTACGTAGGCTTATATAGGAGGAAGAACTACGTCGTTGGATGCCCGAGGGGCCCACGAGATAGGGGGCACGCCTTATAGGGGGGCGCCCTCCTATCTCGTGGAGGCCTCGGGCGCTTCTTGACTTGCACTCCAAGTCCTCTGGATCACGTTCGTTCCAAAAATCACGCTCCCGAAGGTTTCATTCCATTTGGACTCCGTTTGATATTCCTTTTATTTGACATACTGAAATAGGCAAAAAAAACAGCAATACGGGCTAGGCCTCCGGTTAGTAGGTTAGTCCCAAAAATGATATAAATGTGTAAAATAAAGCCCATAAACATCCAAAAGGGGTAATATAATAGCCTGGAACAATCAAAAATTATAGATACGTTGGAGACGTATCATGGACTTGCTGTACTTTTTGCTGGAGTGGGATTTTTCTGTGGTACGGCTGGTGCTATGGCAACTGAAATCGGCATACCTTTTGCTGGAGTGCAGATCCTGTGGGGGGGGGGGGCTAGTGGTGTGGCAAGTGAAGTATGGGTACAGTCCGCTGGAGTCGGTCCTACGTTTTGTTTCACTGGTTGTACAGCCAATATAAGTGGGGTGTTGTCTGATTTCTCTGGCACAACCACGTTTTTCAAGGACTTTGCTGGTGCTCATTCAGGTTCGGCAATCACCCTCTTCCTTTTTGATGTCTGATGCACAAGAACAGCATTTGAGTGAAAAAACATGGTATGATGACAGATGGAATATGTATTGATAATGGATGGGCATGGCATCTCAACATATATTATCAGTAAACTAAGCAGATGGCGGTGCAACAAAGTAGAAGAAATGCAAGACAACATATGCAAGATACGCGCAATCAATAAAACCTTGCCAAATTAGAACAGGCACCTTGATGGGTGAACATGACAGGCCATCTGCCTTTGACTCCTCGAGATTAGAATAGTCATTAGGATCATATTCTGAACAAGAATCTACAGGTGGGGAGCGTATGAGTGTCATTGCATCCAGAATGGCACTCAATGCCTTGGTGCCAATTTTGTAAGTCATTGCAGTGTTCCACAATATTCTTCTGATGCGCGGATTATGATGTTCACTGTAATTACGTATAATATCTGAGAACCATGAAAACATAAATAGTTGTGAGACTATCTTTGTAATGCAGAGGATATTCTAATATAGGGGCGCCCCTGTAAACACTTATGTGCTATCACTGGGTTCTGATGAGAGAGCTCATGTGTGCTGTAATATGGTGCGTGCATTTATATAATCTGGCACAAGTACACAAAAAAATAGGCTCCAGATGTAAGGATAGTTGGCAGATGATAGGTTCATAATACACTGTATAGAGAGTTTATTGCCAAACCATGATAACAAGAGCACACAACAACTAGGCAGATCATAGTGTACGTAAAAGGGGTACACCATAACCACGATATATAAATCGTGAAAGTGGAACTGGCTTGAAACACAAGTGTAGGGGATCTATCGTAGTCCTTTCGATAAGTAAGAGTGTCGAACCCAACGAGGAGCAGAAGGATATGACAAGCGGTTTTCAGTAAGGTATTCTCTGCAAGCACTGAAATTGAAGGTAACAGATAGTTTTGTGATAAGATAATTTGTAACGGGTAACAAGCAATGAAAGTAAATAAAGTGCAGCAAGGTGGCCCAATCCTTTTTGTAGCAAAGGACAAGCCTGGACAAGTTCTTATAATGAGAAAAGCGCTCCCGAGGACACATGGGAATTATCGTCAAGCTAGTTTCATCACGCTCATATGATTCGCGTTCGTTACTTAGATAATTTGATATGTGGGTGGACCGGTGCTTGGGTACTGCCCTTTCTTGGACAAGCATCCCACTTATGATTAACCCCTATTGCAAGCATCCGCAACTACAAAAGAAGTATTAAGGTAAACCTAACCATAGCATGAAACATATGGATCCAAATCAGCCCCTTACGAAGCAACGCATAAACTAGGTGAAAAGATCGATATAGTTGACTAGATGGGGGTGAATAGGCAACTAACAATTTTTAGCTTTTCTTTACCAAATTAAACTTTGCATCAAAGTAGGTTGTCTAGATATGCAACTAGGTGAGCAACCTATATGATGCAACAACAACAAGCACACAAACAAGAAAGGAATACAACACAAATAAACTTGCACAAGTAAAGGCACGAGATAACCAAGAGTGGAGCCAGTGAAGAAGAGGATGTGTTACTGAAGTTCCTTCCTTTTGAGGGGAAGTACATCTCCGTTGGAGCGATGTGGAGGCACAATGCTCCCCAAGAAGCCACTAGGGCCACCGTATTCTCCTCACGCCCTCACACAATGCGAGATGCCGTGATTCCACTATTGGTGCCCTTGAAGGCGGCGACCGAACCTTGACAAAGAAGGTTGGGGCAATCTCCACAACTTAATTGGAGGCTCCCAACGACACCACGAAGCTTCACCACAATGGACTATGGCTCCGCGGTGACCTCAACTGTTTACGGTGCTCAAACACCCAAGAGTAACAAGATCCGCTAGGGATTAGTGGGGGGAATCAAATTTCTCTTGGTGGAAGTGTAGATCGGGGCCTTCTCAACCAATCCCGAGAAAATCAACAAGTTTGATTGGCTAGGGAGAGAGATCAGGCGAAAATGGAGCTTAGAGCAACAATCGAGCTTGGGGGTGGAAGAGGTAGTCAACTAGAGGAAGAAGACATCCCTTATATAGTGGAGAGACAAATCCAACCGTTATCCACTTACTCAGCCCGCAACCTGCGGTACTACCACTCCAGACAAGCGGTACTACCACAGGGGCTCACGATACTACCGCGGCGGACCGCGGTACTACCACTGCTACGGCAGGAGCTAGTCCAGGCCTAAGCCGCAAAGGCTGAGGGCGGTACTGCCGCTGACGCGGTACTATCACTCCCCCTTGTGGTACTACCGCAAGGCCATATTGGACTAGCCTGGGAAGGGCGTGGATGAATAAAAATACATCTGTGCCTACTTCCGCTGAAAATCAAACAGTGCAAAAATCCGACACGGTACTACCGCACCTGGCATGCGGTACTACCGCGCAGGGAGCGGATGTAAAAAGTTACATCCGCCCCTACTTCCGCTCGTGTTGCTGTGCTAGACCAGGACTCACGGTACTGCCGCACGCATGGGGTGGTACTACCGCGTAGGGCGCGGATGTAAAAAATTACATCCGCCCCTACAGCCGCACGAGCGGCTTAGTCTGGTCCGAGGCCACGGTACTACGCTCCTTAGGAGCGGTACTACCGTGTGCACCTACGGTACTACCGCGGGGGCCTGCGGTACTACCGCTCCTAAGAGCAGTACTACCGCATGCCTCAGAAACACTAGGAATCCTTCTCCTTGCAAAATATGAACAAAATGGAGGATGCTCCAAAGCGCAAAGGGAAAGGCGGTGCAAAGGGAGTAAACGTGTACGTGATGATTCCACCCGAACCTTTCCAACGCGGACCCCCCCTTAATAGTGCGGCTTTCCTACGACTCAAATCCACCGAAAAGAAACGTAGAAAAACACCGTATTCAATAGTCTTCGAGGGGCACCAAACCGTCTTGTGCCTAGTGACGAAGCGCCTGAAATACTCAAGGCACACGATTAGTCCGCAAAAGCATTGTCATCAATCACCAAAACACCTTAGGGATAAGTACGCCCTTACAATCTCCCCCTTTTTGATGGATTGATGACAATATGGGATTTGCACAAGGGGAAATAATATAGAACATAAGCAAACCCCACATCTCTAAAATATAGACGAGCTCCCCCTAGATGCGTGCTATCTAGATAAGTGCTTTGGACTGCACGGCACGTATACTAGGATCAACACTCCCCCTATATTTTATAGACAATGCATATCTTGCAACAATAAGGCTAACACTAAACAAGATAGTAAATATGAGCATAACATAAGTAGCACAATATATCATAAGCTCAATAAGGTATGATAGAGTGCATATGTCTTACACCATATGATAGACCAAGTCTCACGAGCAAAGCAAAGGTTCAACGGAACAAACGCGAGCAAAGCAAACACAAGCACGACACAAGAAGCACGACACAAGACTCGCAAATCCCTACACTCTCCCCCCCCTTTGGCATCGAGACGCCAAAAAGGCAGAGAGGACACCTACAACACAAGTGGTGGCTCAAGCGGAGTAATCAGTCGCATGCTCCTCGTCAGACTCTATAGCGGGAATGGTCTCCTCGTCGTCCTCCTCAGAATCAGTCCACTTGAAACCTTGTTTTGCGATCCACTCAGCCTCTGGAGTGATGCGCTCCTCAGAGCCGCCAGAAACATCCTCTCCAAAGAGGCTCATAATCTTCTTGTCGCGGTGGCGACTCTCCTTGGAGGCAACGTGAGTCCTGTACTGCCCCTTTGCCTGCATGCAGAACAAGGTCT
Source organism: Triticum timopheevii (assembly GCA_963921465.1). Lineage (NCBI taxonomy): Eukaryota > Viridiplantae > Streptophyta > Magnoliopsida > Poales > Poaceae > Triticum > Triticum timopheevii. Next base: position 137,133,836 of record OY997272.1, read on the forward strand.
TCATCTTGTTCTTCAGCCTCTTATCCCAAGATGGCTCAAAGGTGGGAGGGATGAAACCCTCAGAGCTGTCCTCGTCCGCTGTCTCCTCCTCATCCTCATCTGCATCCACATCCATGGCAGCCGCGGCCTCAGCACGAGAAGTGGTGTTAGCCCACTGAGTCTTGACACGGAGCCGGATGGACTCATGTCGAATCCAATCAGGAGCCTCAAAGTCATCCTGAGGGTAGAGCTTCTCCCAAGTTGCCGAGATCAAAAGAAACAGATAAGGTCCATAGATGGGGACCTTGCGGTTGAAGACCACAAATCGAAGCTCACACCACATGATATGTGAGACATCAAGTGGTAGCGTCTGAGAGTTGCGCGCTTCCTCACACAGGAGCAGCATGTCCACAAGATAAGCATGCACCTTGTCCTTGTCACCAATGCGTGGGAAGAGAGAGTTGCGGAAGATCCAGTACATGATGTCAAGGAAGGAGTTGAGCACCCAAGATGACTTGCCACTGGAGAGCTTCTTCTCAACAAGGAAGGGCTGAAGCTTGTTCTTGTTGGCTGACTCGGGATTGGCATGAGGACGAACACCTTGGCATGTGGCGAGCCCCTCATCCTGAACACCAAGCAAAGTCATGAACTCCTTCAACGTAGCAGTCAGCTGCCGACCATTGGTCATCCAAGTCATAGTTCATTCCTCATTAGGATGAAAGTACACCGAGGCAAAGAACTGAGCCACAATCTCAGGATCAAAGTCTTTGTGAAAAGAGATGATGTGCTCAATGCCAAATTGCTCCACAAGATCCAAAGTCTCACCAAAGTAGTCCCGGTACTTCTCTTCCCTCATATGATGCATGTCGATCCAGTGCACATCCACATAGATGTTTCGCTTGGCCTTGATCACATCCAGATAAATGAGATTCTGCTGCTTGGTCCAGAACAGGTCACTCCCTCGAAAGTTGGCACGAGGATGCACATAGGGATTGATCTTCCTTTGAGAGATGAACTCAGCAAGTGGTATCTCATCCATGCCCATGATGGGTTCCTTGTCCATGGTGGCGGTGGTCTTGGTCCTGCATTGGGGGGCACTGGAGCCCTCTAGAGCTTCATCTTGATTTCGCAGACGCTTGGAGCCTGTGTCATGGCTTGGATTGGAACGGCGAGCAGAGGCACCGGAGCCACCACCTAAGACACAAAACACAAAAACACGCACAAAAAGCGAGAAGGATCAATGCAAAGAACACAACAAAGCAGTGAAACAAGTAGAACTTGCACTTGATAATTGCCATATGAGAGATTTGACAACAACGGTAGCACTGCTTGGACGTGCGGTACTAAAATGTTAGTGCCGCGCCAAGTCACGGTAGTACCGTGCGGGCGGTAGGCATGGTGTCAGATCCAAAACTCCAAATGGATCTGAGTACTACCGTGACAACAAAGCGGTACTACGGTCGATCAAATCTACCATGGGGCAACAAATCAAGTACTATCTCTACACATTCCTACTCTCCTACATCCCACTCTTGCAAAGATTTAGCCTAAAATCTCAAGAATCGCATGCATCTCCCCAAAAACCTAGAAGCAAGAGAACAAACCAAAAAGAGAGGGATTTGGGGAGAAAACTTGGTCCATGGCGAGAGGAAGTGGTGGGGAACGATCCCACCGGTCAGAATCCGAGGAGACCGGCCGGAGACAGAGATCCGGCGAGGGCCTCCGGCGCCGTTCTTGGGCAGGAGAGAGAGAGGCGGCGTGGGGAGAAAGAGTGAATGGGTATGGGGGAGTTGGAACTCTCCCTGCCCGCTCTTAACCCCCACGCACTCGCTCCTCCGCGGTAGTACCGCGCGTCCTTGCGGTAGTACCGCATCGTGGGCGGTAGTACTGCTCCACCAGCGGCAGTAAAAAATTACTGCCGTGCTGGTTGCGGTAGTACCGTGGCAGGCCACGGTAGTACCGTGAACCAAGAAAATGCAGTTTCAAACAAAAGAAAGAAACACCTTTGCATGGAACCTTCAAGCGAACGAACACACCAACGAGCCAACAAACGAAACACCACAAGCACAAGCTTGGCACAAAGAGAGAAGAGCAAGAGACAACAAGGACCAACAACAAGACACAACCTCTCTAAGGAGAGGGCGGTGGCCGGTGTCGGTGTCAAAACCGGCGGATCTCGGGTAGGGGGTCCCGAACTGTGCGTCTAGGCGGATGGTAACAGGAGACAAGGGACACGATGTTTTTACCCAGGTTCGGGCCCTCTCGATGGAGGTAAAACCCTACTCATGCTTGATTGATATTGATGATATGGGTAGTACAAGAGTGGATCTACCACGAGATCAAGGAGGCTAAACCCTAGAAGCTAGCCTATGGTATGATTGTTGTAATGGTTGTCTGTCCTACGGACTAAAACCCTCCAGTTTATATAGACACCGGAGAGGGCTAGGGTTACACAGAGTTGGTTACAATGGTAGGAGATCTACATATCCGTATTGCTAAGCTTGCCTTCCACGCCAAGGAAAGTCCCATCCGGACACGGGACGGAGTCTTCAATCTTGTATCTTCATAGTCTTGGAGTCCGGCCAACGATGATAGTTCGGCTATCCGGACACCCCCTAGTCCAGGACTCCCTCAGTAGCCCCCGAACCAGGCTTCAATGACGATGAGTCCGGCACGTAGATTGTCTTCGGCATTTCGAGGCGGGTTCTTCTCCAAATTCCATGTACATGTTGAATAGTGTCCGACTTCTTATAAATGCTGCGCTCCTTGGCTTCCACGCCCAATAATGGCCATCTTCCACGTGTCGAACGAATGCGAAAAGCCAGGGTATTTTTACACTCCCCCCTAGCTGCACAAATGAGCCGCCTATAAAAGGGACGGGGATCTAGATCTGAATCACACCATCCTCCCTCCACGAGCATTCATCGGAGCGCCTCTCACAAAAAATCCATTCCATCATGGATAGTCGACGCGGCTCCTCCTCTCGCGCTCCCAGCCCTCACCCTGGAGATTGGGAGAGATGCTCGGTCCCACACAGTGAGCTAGTGACGCTTCAAACCAAGGGATTTCTTCCCCCGGCCTTCATGGTCCCGGTTCGAGCCGGACTCGCCACCTACAAGGGCGGAAAGCAGGCGGAGAGCGTCCCCTATCCCTCCAAAGGAGAGCGGGTATGCTTTGTCTCTTATCTAATAAGAGGACTTGGATTTCCAATACATCCGTTTCTCCGGGGGCTCCTGGAGTTCTACGGCCTCCAGCTGTGCCACCTTACGCCTGCCTCCATTCTGCACATCGCGGGCTTCGTGGCCCTTTGCGAGCTGTTCTTGGGCGTCGAGGCTCGTTTTGCGTTGTGGAAGAGATTATTCTGCCTTGTACCCCGTTCTCATGAGGGGTCAATATATCAAGTGGGCGGAGCCGAACTATGGCGCATCGCCCGGACCGGATATCTATCCGGAACCCTGAAGAAGGCGTCCGAAGGCTGGCCTTCGGAATGGTTTTATATAGAGGATGCCCCGCTACCAGACCCAGTTCGGATCGGCCTCCCAGAGTTCAGTAATGCTCCTCTGAAGAAACACCTAAGTTGGCGTCCACGGAGCCCTCAACGGGAGAATGACAGGGACGTCCTTTACCTGATGGGCCGAATAAGATTATTGGCTCATTCCGGATTGACCATGATCGGAGTCATGGCCACATGCATTATGCGGGGGGTGCAGCCGCTCCAGTATAGGGGCCACCCCATGTGGGATTTCAACGGGGAGGATGATGCCACCCGCCATGGCCGTAAGGGGCCGGGATCGGTCGCTGATCTGGTGAAGATTTTGTCCGGCCTGTACAAAGGAGAGAAGGAGGATTTTCTCCGTGTTAGTCCACTGAGCGGATTTTCTATGAACAATCCTCGAAGCTGGGTAAGCGGGCATTTCTTTTTTGCCTATCCGATCCCCATTCCCATGGTTAAGTATTTCATTTTGTGATTTCGATGCAGGAACTGCGCCGGGCTGTAGAGGACATACACAGCCCGCCTCCACAACCCGGGGATCCAGAATGGTCCCTCGATCCGGCCTCCGAAGAGGATCCGGATATAAAGGTGGAGATGATCGATGGGGTGTTCCACCAACTTAGCATCGACGATGCTTTGGTCGCCATTACGGCTGACTACCCCGGGATATTTCCAGCTTCCCAGGTAACTATGACCGAAGTCTTGATACCATGATCCATCCGTGCTTATTTCTGGTCACCGCATACTAATGGTGTTCCGCAGGAGGTGCCTTTAAGGCGGGAAGCCGAGCCCGCGGCGGCTGCCCAACAAGGGGCAGCTCGGCCCAGCAGGCGGAAAAGAAGTGCGGTGCGGATCGAGACGTCGCCGCAACGGTATGGCGCGCCACCGTGTTTCAAGGAAAGATTCCTGGAAGGCATATTAACGTTTGTGACCTTTTCAGGAAAAAGAGCGCTCGCCGGACTGTGTCCGGAGAGGTTGCCAATCGAGCCTCCGCCAGCCAGGCTCCAACGCCGGGTCCGAAGGGGGAGGCTAACACAAGGCGCGCGTCGGATGCTCCTCCAACGGAGGATGCCGACAGGTTGTCCGCCACCCGATCTGAGGTGGAGAGCGCCATGAATCATAGGCGCCGCCGGACAGTTCATCGTGACGCGTGTTTCTCCCCAGAGGCATTGAATGCCTTTAGTTCGGGAGATGCGCACCTCCGTGCCGCTCAAGATGGTCTAGCCAGAGCCACGGAGCAGTATGTGAAAGACATACAGGTGAGGAATTTTGACAGTTATATATGCCAGTAGCCCTCAAGACTTAAAATAGTTAGAATAACTGATTTAAGGATCATTTGTTATGCAGGATCTTACAGAAAAGAATACCCAACTGTCCCAGGAGCTGCAAGAGTGCAAGGCCCAACTTGAGGCCGCGCTAGCCGCAGCAGGGGAAGCCAAGAGATCCCCTCTAGTAATATATGCTTCTAAAGAGAAGTAATTTGCTAAATGCGGCGTGTGTATAAGTCTGACAATAATTTTGCAGATGGCGCCGGACTAGATCCGGACAAGCAACAGCTCCTGCGCCGGCTAAAAGCCGGCGCGAAAGTGCTTACAAGGGTGCGGCAAGAGAAAAATAACCTCCAAGATGCCAACACCCAGCTGGGCGAGGAACTAAAAGATGTTCGAGCCCAGCTGTCTGACTCCGTTAAGGAGAATCGGCGGCTTCGTCGCGGCATTTATAGTAAGTGCTTGAGCGAACCTCAAAAAAGAGTTCGGCGAGGAAGTCGACTAACAGAACTATGTCTGTAGGTATGCTCACAGGTCGTCCTGCAGAGGAAATGCCCGGTTCAACGGGTGACCTTCTTCCCGAGCTGCTGCAACTGCACGAACGAGTTCGACAGGCTATGAGGGGCGTCGCCCAGGCCTTGTGGCCATCCATCTCCCTACCCGAAGGCCTTGGAGAGCTTTGCAGAGAGGCTTCAGGGAGCACGGCGGCGCTTCCAGCTATGGAAGATATCGGCATGCCATCAAGGCGCCAGGGAGGCCTGGGCCATGCTGAAGACGCGGTACACGAAGGCTGACCCAAACCACATGGCCGAGGTCAGACCTGTGGGGCCCGATGGGAAGGAGATCCCTGTAAGCTTAGTATACGGCCAAGTAGAGTTGGCCGCAAAGTATTCCCAGCGGGATTGTAAACTAGACAGCCTGTTAGATGGTATTGAAGAGGAATACGATCAGTCAATTCAGCCTGTTAGATGCACAAAAGTAAAGCAAGGATCCAATCATGGATCGATATACCTTTTGATCCACCGCTTTACCGTTGGGATCAATGTCAAGTTGGCACTTGGTGGGCATAGGAGTGGAAGTCGGCTTGACATCACTTAGCTTGAATCTCTTGAGCATGTCTTGAGTGTATTTGCCTTGGTTGATGAAGGTTCCTTCTCTTCTTTGCTTGATTTCAAACCCGAGAAAGAACTTCAACTCTCCCATCATAGACATCTTGAACTTTGAGGTCATGAGAGCAGCAAATTCTTCATTGAAATCTTTGTTAGGGGAACCAAAAATAATATCATCAACATATAGTTGGCACACAAACAACTCCCCTTTGACCTTCTTAGTAAAAAGAGTGGGGTCGATTTTCCCGATTTCGAACCCACGATCTTGTAACAACTCCGTAAGATGCTCATACCACGCACGTGGGGCTTGTTTAAGGCCATAGAGCGCCTTATGGAGTTGGTACACGTGATCGGGGAAATAGGGATCATCGAACCCGAGGGGTTGTTTGACATACACCAACTCATTAATGGGACCATTAAGAAAAGCACTCTTCACATCCATTTGTTGCAATGTGAAATTATGATGAGAAGCATAAGTAATCAACAAATGAATAGATTCAAGGCGAGCAACGGGAGCAAAGGTTTCACCGTAGTCGATACCTCGACTTGGGAGTAGCATTGTGCCACCAAACAAGCCTTGTTGCGAACAATGATCCCATGAGCATATTACTTATTCTTGAATATCCACTTGGTTCCAATGACATTATTATTCCCGGTTGGCCTTGGCACTAATTTCCACACTTGGTTATGCTCGAAGTTGTTGAGTTTTTCATCCATGGCATTGAGCCAATCCGGGTCCTCGAGCGCCTCATAAACCTTTTGGGGTTCGACACAAGAAACAAACGCATGATGGTCACAATAGTTTGCTAATTTTCTACGAGTGCTTACCCCCTTTCTTAGGCTTCCAACCACATTCTCCATAAGATGACCCTTGGTGGTGAGCTTGGAAGCGATCTTCGCGGCACGACGCTCTAATTCCTCCTCGGATGTGAAAAGAGGAGGGGTAACTTGATCATCTTGAGCGCCGTCTTGAGCTTGTTCTTGATCTTGAACTTGCTCGAAGGGGAGAACTTGACCTTGGACATCATTTAGTGGTTCACCACCATCTTGAGGTTGATCTTGCCCTTGATCTTGTTCATGAGGATGAGGGCCTTCACTTTGTTCTTCGGAAGCGTGTGGGTCTTGAGTTGGTGATGGCTCCACTTGAGTGGAGCATTGTCCTCCTCCTTCGGCCACAAGGGGTTCCTCAATGGGTAGGATATGACCAACACCTATTCTTCTTATGGCTTGGGGAGGAATTTCATCACCTACATCACAAGTACCACTTTGCTCCACTTGAGAGCCATTATTTTCGTCAAAATCCACGTCACACGTGTCCTCAATGAGTCCGGTGGACTTGTTGAGAACACAGTAAGCATGAGAGTTTGTAGCATAACCAACAAATATGCCCTCATAAGCTCTAGCCTCAAATCTAGACAAACGAACACCTTTCTTGAGAATGAAACACTTACACCCGAACACCCGGAAGTACTTGAGGTTGGGCTTGTTACCGGTAAGTATTTCATAAGGAGTCTTCTTCAAGCCTTTGTGGAGATAGAGCCGATTGGATGCATGACATGCTGTGTTGATGGCTTCGTCCCAAAAGTTGTATGGAGACTTGAACTCTGCCATCATGGTCCTTGCCGCATCCATCAACGTCCGGTTCTTCCTCTCCACGACACAATTTTGTTGAGGGGTATAAGGTGCAGAATATTGATGCTTGATCCCCTCATCACTAAGAAACTCATCCAAGGTGTAGTTCTTGAACTCGGTGCCGTTGTCACTTCTTATTGTCAAGATCTTTGCATCATGTTGACGTTGAGCTTCATTTGCAAAGTCGATGATGGTTTGTTGAGTCTCACTCTTTCTCTTGAAGAAATATACCCAAGTGTATCTTGAATAATCATCCACAATCACCAAGCGATACTTTCTACCTCCAAGACTATCAAAGGATGGAGGCCCAAAGAGATCCATGTGAAGGAGCTCCAAGGGTCTCTTCGAGTAGATGATAGTCGTGGGAGGGTGAGCCTTCTCACGAAGCTTTCCTTCAATACAGGCAGTGCAAGCATGATCTTTGGCAACACTAACATTTGTTAGTCCACAGACATGGTCCCCCTTGAGAAGACTTTGCAAAGATCCAATATTGACGAGGGCTAAACGGCGATGCCAAAGCCATCCCACATCAACTTTAGCCATTAGGCATGTCGCGGTCTTAGTGGGTCGCTTCGAAAAGTTAATCACATAAAGACCATTCTCGACATGCCCAACAAAGGCTACTTTAAGAGTCTTGCTCCACAATAGGTCCACGATATCAATATCAAAGAAAGTGGCAAAGCCCATGAGTGCAAGTTGACGAATGGAAAGTAGATTGTAAGCAAGGGACTCAACACGCATGACTTTCTCGATCGTTAGATCATGAGAGATGACAACCTTGCCAAGACCCAATACCTTAGAACACGAGGCATCACCCTACTCGACGTTGGTGGGCATAGAAGGGATCTTGTGCACGTCCACCACCAAGTCCTTGCTTCCGGTCATATGATTTGTTGCTCCACTATCGAGCAACCATGACCCCCACCGGAAGCAAACACCTACAAGAGATCAATGCTTGGATTTAGGTACCCATTTTGTAATGGGTGCTTTGATGTTAGTAACAAGGGTCTTAGGAACCCAAATAGACCATTCAATGTACTCATAAGGAGAACCAACAAATTTAGCATGAACATGCCCATCACTAGCACGACACAACACATATGAAGGGTTAAACTCGCCGGCTTTGTTGGAAGAGGTGGCATTGCCCTTTTTGACATTACCACCCTTCACATTGTTCTTCTTCTCCTTAGGAGCACCCTCTCCCTCCTTCACAAAAGTTTGCTTGAGATGGGGAGGTCGTTTGGCCTTGTCGTTCTTCTTCTTGTTCTTGGACTTAGGTATGAACCCAACTCCCTCCTTGGCCACAACTTCCTTTTGATTGCTCAAAAGGTCATTGAGGTTCTTCTCACCTTGTATGCACGCCACAAGGCCTTTCTCAAGTTGCTCCTTCAACTTGGCATTCTCCTCCACAAGATGCACATGCTCACAACACGGGTTAGTGGCATTTGCATTATCAATTAATACCATATGAGGAAAGGTGGCTTTTTCTTTGGTTAGCTTCACTTGGAGTTGATCATGAGACTCCTTGAGGCTAGCATGAGCACCCTTCAAGACCTTGTGGGCCTTGTTGAGTATATCAAACTCCTCCTTGAGTCTAGCATGGTCAATGCCAAGTTTAGCCTTCTCGGAAGTTAGCACACGAGATACAACAAGAGCATGATCAAGATCTTTCTTTAACTTAGCATGGTCATCGTTGTATGACTCCTCAAGAGCATTGGAGATATCCGGTATCTGATCGGCATAGTCACGATTATGACCTTCCATCTTAGAGATGGTTTCTTCATGAGCCTCGATCATGTCATTGGCTTCACCAAGTTGTTCCAAGAGAGCAACGAAGTGCTTCTTGGATTTTCCCTTGAGCTTACTCATAAAAGACTCAGATTCATTTACTTCCTCATTAGACCCCTCACTTTCATCAATGCCATCCGTCAAGGAGGGATTAGTAATGATGGTGGTTTTGATGTTGGGGGTTACCTTGTTGGTGGCTTTAGCCATGAGACACTTGGCAGTGATGTTCTTGTTGGGCGAGTCGAAGAGGGACACCCGTGGAGTTGTGGCAATGGCAACGGAGGCCATGGCCATGGCTTCACTATCTTCATCATCATCGTCATCCTCATGGTATTCTTCTTGAACCACCAACCCTCGAGTAGGAGTTTTTTTGGTGAAGTTGTTCTTGTTTGGGAAGGACTTGGATTTGTCTTTTCAGATGAGCTTGCCACCATTGTCTTCCCGCTTCTCGTAAGGGCAATCCACAACAAAGTGGCTCACATTGCCACAATTGTAACATGTTCTCACACGTTGCTTTTCCTTGAACCCACTTGAGTTGTTCTTGTTGAAGTTGGGCCTTGTGTTCTTCTTGCTCCAAAATTGCCTTTAAGCAAGAGCTATGTGCTCATGATAATCATATTTTGTATCTTCGGGGTTGCTCTCCTCATCTTCCTCTTCTTCCTCTTCTTCCACAATAACCCTAGCCTGCAAAGCAAGGTTGGGCATCTTTGCTCTTTGAGAACGCAACACCGCGTTGTCGGCGGTCTTGTCCAAGATCCTCATTGCCACAAACTCATCCAACACTTCATTTGAGGTCAAGGAGTGGAAGTCCGGTCTTTAACGGATGACGGAGGACATGGCCTTGTGGTAAGGCATCATTGCTTTGAGGAACTTGCGCTTGATCCAGTTGTCATCCGTGTCCTAGCTCCCATGATCTCAGAGTGCGACCGCGAGTTTGGTTACTCTCCGAAAGAGCTCACGAGGTTCTTCATCTTCTTTCATTGCAAACTCATCGGCTTCATCTTACACCACTTCATAGTTGGAGCATTGAATGCTTGCGCTTCCCTTATAGAGGGAAACAACACAATGCCATGCATCTTTGTCCATGGTGAAGGGTCGAAGATGAGGGAGATCTTCGGGTGGAACTGCATCTTGAATGATGAAGAGAGCATTCTCATTGAATTGATTATCCACGAATTCTCTCGGGGTGAAGTTGCTCAGTCATGTGGATGGAAACCTTCTTCAATGATTCTCCAAAGATTAGTATTCACATGATTTAAATGACACTTGAACCGATAAACCCAAGAATCAAAGTCCTCATTTTTCACAATCTTAGGAGGAGGGCCGGCATGATTTAAATGAGTAGAGGGAATCGGTCCTCCATAAATTGGAGGTTCCACATTGGCAAAGATGCCGATGCCATTTCTACCACTTGTAGAAGGACCCTTTTCACTAGTAGCTTCCCCCTTGTCGCAGTTAGCATCCGTCACCTTCTTAGTGGGATCACCCACTTTCATTGGCAAGGTAGATATTTAAGTCCTTCTAAGAATTTATTAAACATGCTTTCAACCTTGGTTGTCATGGAGGTTTTCAATGTGTCCAAAGCCACATTGAATTCCTCACGAGAAACCACCGTTCCCCCATCGGTCGTAGATGAGCTCGGATTCACACCGAAGTGCTCCTCCACACCATCTACGGTGTCAACCATACTCTTCGAACAACAAAGTCCTTAATAAAGAGATGAGGCTCTGATACCAATTGAAAGGATCGATATAGTTGAATAGAGGAGGGTTGAATAGGCAACTAACAATTTTTAGCTTTTCTTTACCAAATTAAACTTTGCATCAAAGTAGGTTGTCTAGATATGCAACTAGGTGAGCAACCTATATGATGCAACAACAACAAGCACACAAACAAGCAAGGAATACAACACAAATAAACTTGCACAAGTAAAGGCACGAGATAACCAAGAGTGGAGCCGGTGAAGACGAGGAAGTGTTACCGAAGTTCCTTCCTTTTGAGGGGAAGTACGTCTCCTTTGGAGCGGTGTGGAGGCACAATGCTCCCCAAGAAGCCACTAGGGCCACCGTATTCTCCTCACGCCCTCACACAATGCGAGATGCCGTGATTCCACTATTGGTGCCCTTGAAGGCGGCGACTGAACCTTTACAAATAAGGTTGGGGCAATCTCCACAACTTAATTGGAGGCTCCCAATGACACCACGAAGTTTCACCACAATGGGCTATGGCTCCGCGGTGACCTCAACCGTCTAGGGTGCTCAAACACCCAAGAGTAACAAGATTCGCTAGGGATTAGTGGGGGGAATCAAATTTCTCTTGGTGGAAGTGTAGATCGGGGCCTTCTCAACCAATCCCGAGCAAATCAACAAGTTTGATTGGCTAGCGAGAGAGATCGGGTGAAAATGGAGCTTAGAGCAACAATGGAGCTTGGGGGTGGAAGAGGTAGTCAACTAGAGGAATAAGACACCCCTTATATAGTGGAGAGACAAATCCAACCGTTATCCACTTACTCAGCCCGCGACGTGCGGTACTACCGCTCCAGACAAGCGGCACCACCGCAGGGGCTCACGGTACTACCACGGCTGACCGCGGTACTACCGCTGCTACGGCAGGAGCTAGTCCAGGTCTGAGCCGCAAAGGCTGAGGGCGGTACTGCCGCTGACGCGGTACTACCACTCCCTCTTGCGGTACTACCGCAAGGCCAGATTGGACTAGCCTGGGAAGGGCGCGGATGAATAAAAATACATGTGTGTTTACTTCCACTGAAAATCAAATAGTGCAAAAATCTGACACGGTTCTACCGCACCTGGCATGCGGTACTACCGCACAGGGAGCGGATGTAAAAAATTACATCCGCCCCTACTTCCGCTCGTGTTGCTATGCTAGACCAGGACTCACGGTACTATCGCGCGCATGGGGCGGTACTACCGTGTAGGGCGCGGATGTAAAAAAATACATCCGCCCCTACAGCCACACGAGCGGCTGAGTCTGGTCCGAGGCCACGGTACTACAGCTCCTCAGGAGCGGTACAACCGTGTGCACCTACGGTACTACCGCAAGGGCGTGCGGTACTATCGCATGCCTCAGAATAACAACACTAGGAATCCTTCTCTTTGCAAAATATGAACAAAAGGGAGGATGCTCCAAAGCGCAAAGGGAAAGGCGGTGCAAAGGGAGTAAACGTGTACGTGATGATTCCACCTGAACCTTTCCAATGCGGACCCCCTCTTAATAGTACGGCTTTCCTACGACTCCAATCCAGCGAAAAGAAACGTAGAAAAATGCCATCTTCAGTAGTCTTCGAGGGGCACCAAACCATCTTGTGCCTAGTGACAAAGCGTCTGAAATACTCAAGGCACACGATTAGTCTGCAAAAGTATTGTCATCCATCACCAAAACACCTTAGGGATAAATATGCCCTTACACTAGGGTTTAAGCTTCTGTCACTCTAGCAACCCATCATCTACTTATTACTTCCCAATTCCTTCCTCTAGGCCCAAATAATGGTGAAGTGTCATGTAGTCGAAGTTCACATAACACCACTAGAGGAGAGACAACATACATCTCATCAAAATATCGAACGGATACAAAATTCACATGACTACTAATAGAAAGACTTCACCCATGTCCTCAGGAACAAACGTAACTACTCACAAAGCATATTCATGTTCATAATCAGAGGGGTATTAATATGCATTAAGGATATGAACATAAACCGACTAGCATCAACTACAAGGAGTAATCAACACTACTAGCCACAGGTACCAATATGAGGTTTTGGTACAAAGATTGGATACAAGAGATGAACTAGGGTTTGAGTGGAGATGGTGCTGGTGAAGATGTTGATGGAGATTGACCCCCTCCCGATGAAAGGATCGTTGGTGATGATGATGGTGATGATTTCCCCCTCCCGGAGGGAAGTTTCCCCGGCAGAACAGCTCCGCCAGATCCCTAGATTGGTTCCGCCAAGGTTCCGCCTCATGGCGGCGGAGTTTCGTCCCATAAGCTTGCTTATGATTTTTTCCAGGGTAAAAGGCTTCATATAGCAGAAGATGGGCACCGGAGGGTTACCAGGGGGCCCACGAGGCAGGGGCGTGCCCTGTAAGGGTGGGCGCGCCCCCCACCCTCGTGGCCAGGGTGTGGGCCCCCTCTGGTACTTCTTTCGCTCAATAATTCTTATTAATTCCAAAAATGACTTTCGTGGAGTTTCAGGATTTTTGGAGTTGTGCATAATAAGTTTCCAATATTTGCTCCTTTTCCAGCCCAGAATTTCGCTGCCGGCATTCTCCCTCTTCATATAAACCTTGTAAAATAAGAGAGAATAGCCATAAGTATTGTGACATAACGTGTAATAACAACTCATAATGCAATAAATATCAATATAAAAGCATGATGCAAATGGACGTATCACAGAGCAGCGACGGGCGGCGGGGCGCCAAGGACGGTGGGGGTCGGGGCGCGTGGCGGCCGGCGTGGGCGGTGGGGGTCGGGGGCGGGGCGTCGGGGCGACGTGGTGGTCGGGTGTAACGCCCTCGATGCGGCTATATCTCCCACATGTCGAAGCACAACTTAGAGGCATAACCGCATTGAAAGCAATGTCGCAAGTGAGGTAATCTTCACACAACCCATGTAATACATAAGAGAAAAAGATACATAGTTGGCTTACAATCGCCACTTCACACAAATACATGAATAAAGCATTACATCATACAGATACAATCAAGGTCCGACTACGGAACCAAAATAAAAGAAGAACCCCAAATGCGACAAAGGTCCCCGATCGACCCCAACTGGGCTCCACTACTGATCAACTAGAACGAAACAACACAAAGGGCAAGATCTTCATCGAGCTCCTCCTTGAGCTCGGCTGCGTCACCTGCTCGGTAACATAGGCACCTGCAAACTGGTTTTGGAAGTATCTGGTGAGCCACGAGGACTCAGCAATCCCATTACCATGGGTATCAAGACTAGCAAAGCTTAATGGGAAAGGAAGGGGTAAAGTGGTGAGGTTGCAGCAGCGACTAAGCATGATATGGTGGCTAACATACGCAAATGAGAGCGAGAAGAGAAACAAGCGGAACGGTCGTGAAGCTAGCAATGATCAAGAGGTGATCCTGAACACCAACTTACGTCAAACATAACACAGAAACCGTGTTCACTTCCCGGACTCCGCCGAGAAGAGACCATCACGGCTACACACTCGGTTGATGTGTTTTAGTTCGGATCAAGTGTCAAGTTGTCTACAACCGGACATTAACAAATTCCCATCTGCCACATAACCGCGGGCACGGCTCTCGAAAGTTTATACCCTGCAGGGGTGTCCCAACTTAGCCCATGACAAGCTCTCGCGATCATCGAAGGAATAGACCTTCACCCGAGACACTCCGATCAGACTCGGTATCCCGGTACATCAAGACATTTCGACAATGGTAAAACAAGACCAGCAAGACCTCCCGGCGTGCCGACATCCTGATAGTAGCCGCGCGTATCTCGTCTCAGGCCACGACCGGATGAACACTATGTACGGCAACCGACGAAACCCCAAGTTTCCTAGGGGCGGCACCGCAACTGGCTCTGGTTTGGACCAACGCTTAGACAAGCACTGGCCCGGGGGGGGGCTATAATAAAGATGACCCTTGGGTTAATTACTCCCAAGGGAAAAGTAGGTGGTGGTGAGGCAAATGGTAAAAGGCAATGTTGGGCCTTGCTGGACAAGTTTTATTCAAAGCGAACCATCGATGGAATTTGGAAACAATGAATGAATTAATATGATAACGAAGGAAGTGAAATCTTGAACGAACCACCATAAGAATTGAAAAAGAGAGTAGCAAGGGCACAATTCACCGGAAAGAATTGGAAAATGAATGAAGATACTTGACAGAATTTAGATACACGAGAACGAAGAGATCATGAACTGATTAGAGGATATTTGAATGATGCACCGGTAAGATTTGGAGAACGAGAGCTGAAAGCTTGAATGAATAATACTGAGATGATGGGCTCCGGATGACAAACTGATAAGACTCTAGAATATCTCCTGATGGGTGAAAAAGATTCTCACAATCGAAAACAATTATGAGAGGATGGCAACAAGCTAGCACCATGAATCTTGAAGAGAATAGAGCAAGATTAAAAAGAAACTCTTTTTCGGTCTTCACATGTTGAGAATGAAGATGAGAACCACCATTAATTGTATGAGATACTCCGGGAGAATGAAAAAAAAAACAAGGTTGTTGAGCCAACAATGAAAAATAATTTGAAAGATCTTGGAGAAGGCATGTGACTGATGATAACTCATTCTTACGTCAAACTTGGAGAAGAATTTGGGATAGCTCCGGAATAATTAGAAGAGTCAGGTAAGATCCTGGAAAAAGACCTGTGGGTTAGGGCCCACTCAAAAGAGAACACCGTTGAACAATTTTGAAGAGAGATTACACCGGTTGAATTAAAAGGCTTGAATGAGATAACAATCTCGAGATATCTTGAACGGATTGAGAATGGAAACACAAGTCTTCCAAGATATCTTCAGCACTCCGGATACGAATAGAGAGAGGTGAACGATTATGGGATGCACCGGCATGGGATAGCATTTGAAACGAGGAAAAGGATATGAACAACATCGAAAGCTTGAGTTGGATCCACCGGAGAAGAAACAACAATGGAGGATGATGAACTTGAAACTATTGAGCATCTTCATGGGAAATCACCGGATAAGAACATTGATTGAAAAGAATGAAGAGACTTCACATGAATAAATGGATACTTGATCAAGAAATCTGTGTCCTTGAAGAAAAAGGGGTGGGAGGGTGGGGAAAAACAAAGACAACTTGGGATGAACGAAAGAAACACCGTTGAGGAAACTTAGATTTGATCTTGCGGATGGGAAAAAATGATGGGATCCACTTGAAGAGAAGCACACCGGTTGGAAAAGAGTTGACATGACAAAATCAATGATCAAAAGGATTAGTATTCACATAGCAATATGAGAACACTGTTTAGGAAAGGTATGGATTCAACATTTGACTTCGAAGCAACTCGAATACCACAAATAACACAAAACAAAGGATTTGGCTTGCAGAATAAGCCGGAACAAATACATATGATAGAGATTTACCCAATCCCATATCATGCATCTGTCGAAAAGATATTCTAGGAGCTACTTGAATTCCCACCTATAAAACTCCCGAAACTTTCTGGTTATGCAATCTGGTGTTGGGGATACAGGGGAAGCAATATATCTCACCCAAACTAACAATCCCTACATCCAGCTGTATCCATCCGTCAACACATAACCAAGAAACCTTCGGAAATCGTGTACCTCAACCTTCGAAAAGCATCCGTTATACGAGTCATGGCAATACTCCCGTACTCACCTCAGTACTGGGTTAGTGGGGTTATCTCACCAACAACTGCAT
The DNA here is from genome assembly GCA_963921465.1 of Triticum timopheevii. Taxonomy (NCBI): domain Eukaryota; kingdom Viridiplantae; phylum Streptophyta; class Magnoliopsida; order Poales; family Poaceae; genus Triticum; species Triticum timopheevii. The sequence goes on from OY997272.1 coordinate 137,150,520, forward strand.
AAAAGAGATTTTCGATGTCGGCGTACTAAACTCAGGTATTCCAGAACTGCAACGATAAAATTATGACGACAACACCTCGGAGCTCAACTCCCCGGGACACCTCCACTAAAAAAAAACCCCTGCTGACGGGAGGCACCAAGACAATGTTGTCATCATAAAACCATCGGAACGATTCCAAGATACCCGCGTGATCCTAAAAAAATTTTTTTTAGTGAAATTTGAGAAGAGAAGAGTCAAAACTCTACGTCAGGATACCTTACCAGAGCGACGAAGGGACTGAGGAGTAAAAAGAATTCCTAACTCTCCGATATATATAATCCTAAATGACTCAAAACATTTTTTCTAGACACAACTCGGCCGCTAAAAACGATCAAGCAGTGGGGGCTCCTAAGGTCGGGGATGGCTCTGATTACCAACTTGTAACGCCCTCGATGCGGCTATATCTCCCACGTGTCAAAGCACGACTTAGAGGCATAACCGCATTGAAAGCAATGTCGCAAGTGAGGTAATCTTCACACAACCCATGTAATACATAAGAGAAAAAGATACATAGTTGGCTTACAATCGCCACTTCACACAAATACATGAATAAAGCATTACATCATACAGATACAATCAAGGTCCGACTACGGAACCAAAATAAAAGAAGAACCCCAAATGCGACAAAGGTCCCCGATCGACCCCAACTGGGCTCCACTACTGATCAACTAGAACGAAACAACACAAAGGGCAAGATCTTCATCGAGCTCCTCCTTGAGCTCGGCTGCATCACCTGCTCGGTAACATAGGCACCTGCAAACTGGTTTTTGGAAGTATCTGGTGAGCCACGAGGACTCAGCAATCCCATTACCATGGGTATCAAGACTAGCAAAGCTTAATGGGAAAGGAAGGGGTAAAGTGGTGAGGTTGCAGCAGCGACTAAGCATGATATGGTGGCTAACATACGCAAATGAGAGCGAGAAGAGAAACAAGCGGAACGGTCATGAAGCTAGCAATGATCAAGAGGTGATCCTGAACACCTACTTACGTCAAACATAACACAGAAACCGTGTTCACTTCCCGGACTCCGCCGAGAAGAGACCATCACGGCTACACACTCGATTGATGTGTTTTAATTCGGATCAAGTGTCAAGTTGTCTACAACCGGATATTAACAAATTCCCATCTGCCACATAACCGCGGGCACGGCTCTCGAAAGTTTATACCCTGCAGGGGTGTCCCAACTTAGCCCATGACAAGCTCTCGCGATCATCGAAGGAATAGACCTTCACCCGAGACACTCCGATCAGACTCGGTATCCCGGTACATCAAGACATTTCGACAATGGTAAAACAAGACCAGCAAGACCTCCCGGCGTGCCGACATCCTGATAGTAGCCGCGCGTATCTCGTCTCAGGCCACGACCGGATGAACACTACGTACGGCAACCGACGAAACCCCAAGTTGCCTAGGGGCGGCACCGCAAGTGGCTCTGGTTTGGACCAACGCTTAGACAAGCACTGGCCCGGGGGGGGGGGGCTATAATAAAGATGACCCTTGGGTTAATTACTCCCAAGGGAAAAGTAGGTGGTGGTGAGGCAAATGGTAAAAGGCAATGTTGGGCCTTGCTGGACAAGTTTTATTCAAAGCGAACTGTCAGGGGGGTCCCATAAATCACCCGACCATGTAAGGGACGCAAAATCCGGGAACATAACACCGGTATGACGGAAACTAGGGCGGCAAGAGTGGAACAAAACACCAGGCATAAGGCCGAGCCTTCCACCCTTTACCAAATATATAGATGCATTAATAATATAAGAGATATTGTGATATCCCAACAAAACCCTGTCCACCATGGAGAAATCTTCAACTTCACCTGCAGCTAGCAACGCTATAAGAGGGGCTGAGCAAAGCGGTAACATAGCCAAACAACGGTTTGCTAGGAATGGTGTCAAAGGTTAGAGGTTCATGGCAATATGGGATGGCTTGACAAACAGGTAATGGGTAGCGCAGCATAGCGAAAGAACGAGGCAACTAGCATAGCAATGATAGTAGTGAGATCCAGGGTAGCGGTCATCTTGCCTGAAATCCCGCTAGGAAGAAGAACGAGTCCATGAAGAAGACGAACAGGAGTAGTCGAATGAATCCTCACAACTCCGGAACGAAACCGAAGCTAACGAGAGAAGCAACCCGGAAAGAAGCAAACAACATGGTAAACACACAAGCATAATCATGGCATGATGCACAATCAAGTATGATGCATGTCCGGTTTAATGAGGCATGGCATGACAAACTGCAACACACAAAACTACAAGTTAAGTGGAGCTCAATATGCAACGAGTTGCATATTGACGGAACACCACATCAATTATTTAGTTCTCTCTTGTTTAAACTACCCAACAATATTAAATGTTGATTAACATGGCAAGGGGTGAAGCATAACAAAACTACCTACCTAGGCAAGTTTAAATGAGGCCGGAAACAACGAACAACAAGTCCGGAAAATCCCCATATGCATATTTTGAATTTGGTACTGTTCTGCCCTAAACACAATTTTAAAGTTGTTAAACAGCAAATTAAAGTGGACCATGTTAATCTAGGCATTTTTCCACCCCATTTACATATAAAGAACATTTAAATCCGAGCTACGGTTATTTAGTTATGAATTAAATCATTTTAACATGGCATTTGAGCAAATTTAATCAAACAACATTTTAAACATTTTAAACATGGATGAAAGTGGCATATTATTAATCTACACAATTTTCTAAGCAGTTTACATATATAAATCATTTTGATATGATGCACGGTTAATTAATTATTACATGCATGAACAAGAGGGGTTTTCTGCAAATCTGTAAAACTGGAATTTACTGGATAATTGGAAAAAAATGTCCTGACAGGAAAAATATCACATAGGCCGAAATTGGCTAGCCCAATAGAGCACAGGAGGGACTGGGGGCTGCTCACCCAGTGGGCCTTGGCCCGGTTCGGTTGGGAGGAGGCCGGCTTGGGCCTGGGGTGCAGCAGGCCTCGCGCGGGACGCGGCCCACGGAGACGCGAGCAGCGGCGTCGAGCGGGATGAGGCCGCTCCCGAGCGGGACGATGGCGGCGCTGGCGGGGCTCCGGTGAGGCGCGGGGCCGCCAGAGGAGGGCGCCAGCAACAGGGACGGGAGGAACTGGGCGCGGGGCGCCGGATCTGCCGGTTTCCGGGGGCCGGCGGGGCACCGGCGCGGCGGAGCTTCACGGCCGGGGCGGCCATCCATGGCGGCGGCGGCGGCGGCGGCGGCGCCCTGCAGGGGCGGGCAGAGAGGGAGGTGAGATAGTGAGGAAGGAGGAGGAAGGAGACGAGGCGCTCCCTGGGGGTCGCCGGCAGAGGCTCCGGTGGCCGGCGTTGTAGGCAGCGACGCAGAGGAGCTCGGGATCGGGCTCCTCCCGATCCAGACGAGCGAGGACGGGAGATCGGGGCTGCGGGCTCACGCGCGGGGAGCGGCGGCATGAGATCCGGGCCTGCGCGGGCCAGATCTGGGCTTCGGCGGAGTGGGGCGATTGGGGCGACGTGGCGCACGGGGAGTGGCCACGGGCGACGGCGCGGTGTGAGGTGGCGCGCGCTGGTTGGACCGGGCGCGGTGGCGGCGGCGCCAAGTGGCGAAGCTGGAGCGGGTGGCGCGGAAATGGAGGTGGGAGGCGGCGGAGATCCCGAGGAGGAGGGGGGATTGGCTGCGGCTGGGGTTAGGGAAGGGGTAGGCTGCCCAAAATGGAAGGAGGAGGGGTTTTATATAGCAGTTTTTGGCTAGGGTTTGGTCTAGGGGGGGTTTTCGGACCCTCCGATCGCGATCGGGCGGTTCCGGATGCGAGGAGAGGTAGAGTGGCCTAGGTGGGCTGTGAGAGAGAGACGTGGGCTGAGGCGAGAGAAGGGAAGTGCAGCCCGACAACTGTTTCCGGAGACCGAAAACGTCCGACGAATAAACCGGCAAGGGTGCCGCTACAGATGACGGTTGGGCTACCAAATGAACTCCGAATGCGACGGAACTTGGCAGGCGGTCTGTCTACACTATAATAAGACCGCACGACAAGTTGCAACCCATTCCGAGAACATTTTTATGCCACTTATAAAAATAATATTTCGGAGGTGCCACGGGCGCGTGCAAGTGTGGTCGGTCTCAGAACGGACAACGGAGAGAACTAAGAGACCGGGACGGATGCAAGTTTTGAAAACATGATGATGCAATGCGGATGATGACATGATGCAATGCAAATGATGCAATGAACAAAACAAATCACACGACGAAACTCGAAGTAGCTGGAAGTCTTCTGGAGCGTCGGTCTTGGGGCGTTACATCGGGGGCCCGCGGCGGTCGGCGGGGGCGGCGGGGGCGGTGGGGGCGGCCCGCAAAACATGATCAACACCAGAACTCTATGGGTGTTCGATTCATCACAATGTAACTAGATTGGTGACTCTAGTGCAAGTGGGAGACTGTTGGAAATATGCCCAAGAGGCAATAATAAAAGTATTATTATATTTCAATGTTCATGATAATTGTCTTTATTCATGCTATAACTGTATTATCCGGAAATCGTAATACACGTGTGAATACTTAGACCCCAATATGTCCCTAGTGAGCCTCTAGTTGACTAGCTCGTTGTGATCAACAGATAGTCATGGTTTCCTGGCTATGGACATTGGATGTCGTTGATAACGGGATCACATCATTAGAAGAATGATGTGATGGACAAGACCCAATCCTAAGCATAGCATAAAAGATCGTGTAGTTCGTTTGCTAGAGCTTTGCCAATGTCAAGTATCTCTTCCTTCGACCATGAGATCGTGTAACTCCCGGATACCGTAGGAGTGCCTTGGGTGTATCAAACGTCACAACGTAACGGGGTGACTATAAAGGTGCATTACAGGTATCTCCGAAAGTATCTGTTGGGTTGACACGGATCGAGACTGGGATTTGTCACTCCGTATGACGGAGAGGTATCTCTGGGCCCACTCGGTAATGCATCATCATAATGAGCTCAAGGTGAACAAGGTGTTGTCCACGGGATCATGCATTACGGTACGAGTAAAGTGACTTGCCGGTAACGAGACTGAACAAGGTATTGGGATACCGACGATCGAGTCTCGGGCAAGTAACGTACCGACTGACAAAGGGAATTGTATACAGGGTTTGATCGAATCCTCGACATCGTGGTTCAACCGATGAAATCATCGAGGAGCATGTGGGAGCCAACATGGGTATCCAGACCCCGCTGTTGGTTATTGCCCGAGAGTCGTCTCGGTCATGTCTGCGTGTCTCCCGAACCCGTAGGGTCTACACACTTAAGCTTCGGTGACGCTAGGGTTATTAGGAAGACTAGTATGTGACTACCGAATGTTGTTCGGAGTCCCGGATGAGATCCTGGACGTCACGAGGAGTTCCGGAAGGGTCCGGAGGTAAAGATTTATATATGGGAAGTTGTTAAAAGGACACCGGAAAGTTTCGGGGGCATACCGGTATTGTACCGGGGCCACCGGAAGGGTTCCGGGGGTCCACCGGGAGGGGCCACCCCTCCCGGGGGGCCACTTGGGCTGCGTGGGGAGTTAGCCAGCCCCTGGTGGGCTGGGCGCACCCCCTCCCTTGGGCCCTTGCGCCTAGGGTTGAGGGGGGAACCCTAGAGGGGGCGCCCCCCTTGCTTGGGGGGCAAGTCCCCCCTTCCCTTGGCCGCCGCCCCCCCTCTAGATGGATCTAGAGGGGCCGGCCCCCTTCACCCTTCCCCCTATAAATAGAGGGGTGAGGGGAGGGCAGCCGCACCACAAGCCAAGGCGCAGCCCTCCCCTCCCCCACACCTCTCCTCCTCCGTTGTGTGCTCGGCGAAGCCCTGTCGGAGTATTGCTTCTCCACCATCACCACGCCGTCGTGCTGCCGGTGGAGCTGTCTTCCTCAACCTCTCCTTCCTCCTTGCTGGATCAAGACGGAGGAGACGTCACCCGTACCGTACGTGTGTTGAACGCGGAGGTGCTGTCCGTTCAGCACTTGGACATCGGTGATTTGAATCACGTCGAGTACGACTCCATCATCACCTTGCAAGCTTCCGCACGCGATCTACAAGTGGTATGTAGATGCAAACTCTCTCCCGTTACTCGTTGCTTAGATGAACTCATAGATGGATCTTGGTGAAACCGTAGGAAAAAATTTAATTTTCTGCAACGTTCCCCAACAGTGGCATCATGAGCTAGGTCTATGCGTAGTTCTCTAATGCACGAGTAGAACACAATTTGTTGTGGGCGTGGATCTTGTCAACTTACTTGCCTCTACTAGTCTTTTCTTGCTTCAACGGTATTGTGGGATGAAGCGGCCCGGACCAACCTTACACGTACGCTTACGTGAGACCGGTTCCACCGATTGACATGCACTAGTTGCATAAGGTGGCTGGCGGGTGTCTGTCTCTCCCCTTTAGTTGGAGCGGATTCGATGAACAGGGCCCTTATGAAGGGTAAATAGAAGTTGACAAAATCACGTTGTGGTTATTCGTAGGTAAGAAAACGTTCTTGCTAGAACCCAATCGCAGCCACGTAAAAGATGCAACAACAATTAGAGGACGTCTAACTTGTTTTTGCAGCGATTGATCATGTGATGTGATATGGCCAGAAGTTGTGATGAATGATGAATTGTGATGTATGAGATCATGTTCTTGTAATAGGATTCACGACTTGCATGTCGATGAGTATGACAACCGGCAGGAGCCATAGGAGTTGTCTTTATTTTTTGTATGACCTGCGTGTCATTGAAGAACGCCATGTAAACTACTTTACTTTATTGCTAAACGCGTTAGTCATAGAAGTAGAAGTAGTCGTTGGCGTGACAACTTCATGAAGACACGATGATGGAGATCATGATGATGGAGATCATGGTGTCAAGCCGGTGACAAGATGATCATGGAGCCCCGAAGATGGAGATCGATGGAGCTTTATGATATTGGCCATATCATGTCACAACTATGTAATTGCATGTGATGTTTATTATGTTTATGCATCTTGTTTACTTAGGACGACGGTAGTAAATAAGATGATCCCTTACAAAAATTTCAAGAAGTGTTCTCCCCTAACTGTGCACCGTTGCTACAGTTCGTCGCTTCTAAGCACCACGTGATGATCGGGTGTGATGGATTCTTACGTTCACATACAATGGGTGTAAGACAGTTTTACACAGCGAAAACACTTAGGGTTAACTTGACGAGCCTAGCATGTGCAGACATGGCCTCGGAACACGGAGACCGAAAGGTCGAACACGAGTCGTATGGAAGATACGATCAACATGAAGATGTTCACCGACGATGACTAGTCCGTCTCACGTGATGATCGGATACGGGCTAGTCGACTCGGATCGTGTGACACTTAGATGACTAGAGGGATGTCTAATCTAAGTGGGAGTTCATAATTTGATTAGAACTTTATTATCAAGAACTTAGTCTAAAACCTTTGCAAATATGTCTTGTAGATCAATGGCCAACGCTAATGTCAACATGAACTTCAACGCGTTCCTAGAGAAAACCAAGCTGAAAAATGATGGCAGCAACTATACGGACTGGGTCCGGAACCTGAGGATCATCCTCATAGCTGCCAGGAAGCAATATGTCCTAGAAGGACCGCTAGGTGACGCTCTCATCCCAGAGAACCAAGACGTTATGAACGCTTGGCAAGCTCGTGCTGATGATTACTCCCTCGTTCAGTGCGGCATGCTTTACAGCTTAGAACCGGGGCTCCAAAAGCGTTTTGAGCATCACGGAGCATATGAGATGTTCGAAGAGCTGAAACTAGTTTTCCAAGCTCATGCCCGGGTCGAGAGATATGATGTCTCCGACAAGTTCTACAGTTGTAAGATGGAGGAAAACAGTTCTGTCAGTGAGCACATCCTAAAGATGTCTGGGTTGCACAACCGTATGACCCAGCTAAACATTAACCTCCTAGATGAGGCGGTCATTGACAGAATCCTCCAGTCGCTCCCACCAAGCTACAAGAGCTTTGTGATGAACTACAACATGCAGGGGATGGTAAAGACCATTCCTGAAGTGTTCTCGATGCTGAAGTCAGCAGAGGCTGAAATCAAGAAAGAACATCAAGTGTTGATGGTCAATAAGACCACTAAGTTCAAGAAGGGCAAGGGTAAGAAGAACTTCAAGATGGACGGCAAAGATGTTGTCGCGCCCGGTAAGCCTGTTGCCGGGAAGAAGTCAAAGAATGGACCCAAGCCTGAGACTGAGTGCTTTTATTGCAAGGGGAAGGGCCACTGGAAGCGGAACTGCCCCAAATACTTAGCGGATAAGAAGGCCGGCAACACCAAAGGTATATTTGATATACATGTAATTGATGTGTACCTTACCAGTACTCGTAGTAACTCCTGGGTATTTGATACCGGTGCCGTTGCTCATATTTGTAACTCACAGCAGGAGCTGCGGAATAAACGGAGACTGGCGAAGGACGAGGTGACGATGCGCGTCGGGAATGGTTCCAGAGTCGATGTGATCGCCGTCGGCACGCTGCCTCTACATTTACCCACGGGATTAGTTTTTAACCTTAATAATTGTTATTTAGTGCCAAGTTTGAGCATGAACATTGTATCTGGATCTCGTTTAATACGAGATGGCTACTCATTTAAGTCTGAGAATAATGGTTGTTCGATTTATATGAGAGATATGTTTTATGGTCATGCTCCGATGGTCAATGGTTTATTCTTAATGAATCTCGAGCGTAATATTACACATGTTCATAGTGTGGATGCCAAAAGATGTAAAGTTGATAACGATAGTCCCACATACTTGTGGCACTGCCGCCTTGGTCACATTGGTGTCAAGCGCATGAAGAAGCTCCATGCTGATGGACTTTTAGAGTCTCTTGATTATGAATCGTTTGACACATGCGAACCATGCCTTATGGGCAAAATGACCAAGACTCCGTTCTCCGGAACAATGGAGCGAGCAACCAACTTGTTGGAAATCATACATACCGATGTGTGTGGTCCAATGAGCGTTGAGGCTCGCGGAGGATATCGTTATGTTCTCACTCTCACTGATGACTTGAGTAGATATGGGTATGTCTACTTAATGAAACACAAGTCTGAGACCTTTGAAAAGTTCAAGGAATTTCAGAGTGAGGTGGAGAATCAACGTGACCGAAAGATAAAGTTCCTACGATCAGATCGTGGAGGAGAATACTTAAGTCACGAATTTGGTACACACTTAAGGAAATGTGGAATCGTTTCACAACTCACGCCGCCTGGAACACCTCAGCGAAATGGTGTGTCCGAACGTCGTAATCGTACTCTATTGGATATGGTGCGGTCTATGATGTCTCTTACCGATTTACCGCTTTCATTTTGGGGATACGCTCTAGAGACAGCTACATTCACTTTAAATAGGGCACCGTCTAATTCCGTTGAGACGACACCGTATGAATTATGGTTTGGGAAGAAACCTAAGCTGTCATTTCTAAAAGTTTGGGGATGCGATGCTTATGTCAAGAAACTTCAACCTGAAAAGCTCGAACCCAAGTCGGAAAAATGCGTATTCATAGGATACCCTAAGGAAACTGTCGGGTACACCTTCTACTTAAGATCCGAAGGCAAGATCTTTGTTGCCAAGAATGGATGCTTTCTGGAAAAAGAGTTTCTCTCGAAAGAAGTAAGTGGGAGGAAAGTAGAACTCGATGAAGTACTACCTCTCGAACGGGAAAGTGGTGCAGCGTAGGAAACCGTTCCTGTGATGCCCACACCAACTAAAGAGGAAAACAATGATGATGATCAAGGTACTTAGGATCAAGTTGCTACTGAACTTCGTAGGTCCACAAGGACACGTTCCGCACCAGAGTGGTACGGCAACCCCGTCCTGGAAATCATGTTGTTAGACAACGGTGAACCTTCGAACTATGAAGAAGCGATGGCGGGCCCGGATTCCAGTAAATGGCTTGAAGCCATGAAATCCGAGATAGAATCCATGTATGAAAACAAAGTATGGACTTTGACAGACTTGCCCGATGATCGGCGAGCGATAGAAAACAAATGGATTTTTAAGAAGAAGACGGACGCGGATGGTAATGTTACCATCTATAAAGCTCGACTTGTCGCTAAGGGTTATCGACAAGTTCAAGGGATTGACTACGACGAGACATTCTCTCCTGTAGCGAAGCTGAAGTCCGTCCGAATCATGTTAGCAATTGCCGCATACTATGATTATGAGATATGGCAGATGGACGTCAAAACGGCATTCCTTAACGGACATCTTAAGGAAGAGCTGTATATGATGCAGCCGGAAGGTTTTGTCGATCCTAAGAACGTTAACAAAGTATGCAAGCTCCAGCGATCCATTTATGGACTGGTGCAAGCATCTCGGAGTTGGAACATTCGCTTTGATGAGATGATCAAAGCGTTTGGGTTTATGCAGACTTATGGAGAAGCATGCGTTTACAAGAAAGTGAGTGGGAGCTTTGTAGCATTTCTCCTATTATATGTAGATGACATACTCTTGATGGGAAATGATGCAAAACTTATGGACAGCATTAAGGCCTACTTGAACAAGTGTTTTTCAATGAAGGACCTTGGAGAAGCTGCTTATATATTAGGCATCAAGATCTATAGAGATAGATCGAGACGCCTCATAGGTCTTTCACAAAGCACATACCTTGATAAGATTTTGAAGAGGTTCAAAATGGATCAGTCCAAGAAGGGGTTCTTGCCTATGTTACAAGGTGTGAAATTGAGCTCAGCTCAGTCACCGACCACGACAAAAGATAAAGAAGAGATGAGTGTCATCCCCTATGCTTCAGCCATAGGATCTATTATGTATGCCATGCTGTGTACCAGACCCGATGTAAACCTTGCCGTAAGTTTGGTAGCAAGATACCAAAGTAATCCCGGCAAGGAACACTGGACAGCGGTCAAGAATATCCTGAAGTACCTAAAAAGGACGAAGGACATGTTTCTCGTTTATGGAGGAGACGAAGAGCTCGTCGTAAAGGGTTACGTCGATGCTAGCTTCGACTCAGATCTGGATGACTCTAAGTCACAAACCGGATACGTGTATATGTTGAATGGTGGAGCAGTAAGCTAGTGCAGCTGCAAGCAGAGCGTCGTGGCGGGATCTACGTGTGAAGCGGAGTACATGGCAGCCTCGGAGGCAGCGCATGAAGCGATTTGGGTGAAGGAGTTCATCACCGACCTAGGAGTCATACCCAATGCGCCGGGGCCGATCAAACTCTTCTGTGACAACACTGGAGCCATTGCCCTTGCCAAGGAGCCCAGGTTTCACAAGAAGACCAGGCACATCAAGCGTCGTTTCAACTCCATCCGTGAAAATGTTCAAGATGGAGACATAGAGATCTGCAAAGTGCACACGGATCTGAATGTCGCAGATCAGTTGACTAAACCTCTCTCGCGTGCAAAACATGATCAACACCAGAACTCTATGGGTGTTCGATTCATCACAATGTAACTAGATTGGTGACTCTAGTGCAAGTGGGAGACTGTTGGAAATATGCCCTAGAGGCAATAATAAAAGTATTATTATATTTCAATGTTCATGATAATTGTCTTTATTCATGCTATAACTGTATTATCCGGAAATCGTAATACACGTGTGAATACTTAGACCCCAATATGTCCCTAGTGAGCCTCTAGTTGACTAGCTCGTTGTGATCAACAGATAGTCATGGTTTCCTGGCTATGGACATTGGATGTCGTTGATAACGGGATCACATCATTAGGAGAATGATGTGATGGACAAGACCCAATCCTAAGCATAGCATAAAAGATCGTGTAGTTCGTTTGCTAGAGCTTTGCCAATGTCAAGTATCTCTTCCTTCGACCATGAGATTGTGTAACTCCCGGATACCGTAGGAGTGCCTTGGGTGTATCAAACGTCACAACGTAACTGGGTGACTATAAAGGTGCATTACAGGTATCTCCGAAAGTATCTGCTGGGTTGACACGGATCGAGACTGGGATTTGTCACTCCGTATGACGGAGAGGTATCTCTGGGCCCACTCGGTAATGCATCATCATAATGAGCTCAAGGTGACCAAGGTGTTGGCCACGGGATCATGCATTACGGTACGAGTAAAGTGACTTGCCGGTAACGAGACTGAACAAGGTATTGGGATACCGACGATCGAGTCTCGGGCAAGTAACGTACCGACTAACAAAGGGAATTGTATACAGGGTTTGATCGAATCCTCGACATCGTGGTTCAACCGATGAAATCATCGAGGAGCATGTGGGAGCCAACATGGGTATCCAGACCCCGCTGTTGGTTATTGCTCGAGAGTCATCTCGGTCATGTCTACGTGTCTCCTGAACCCGTAGGGTCTACACACTTAAGGTTCAGTGACGCTAGGGTTATTAGGAAGACTAGTATGTGACTACCGAATGTTGTTCGGAGTCCCGGATGAGATCTCGGACGTCACGAGGAGTTCCGGAAGGGTCCGGAGGTAAAGATTTATATATGGGAAGTTGTTAAAAGGACACCGGAAAGTTTCGGGGGCATACCGGTATTGTACCGGGGCCACCGGAAGGGTTCCGGGGGTCCACCGGGAGGGGCCACCCCTCCCGGGGGGCCACTTGGGCTGCATGGGGAGTTAGCCAGCCCCTGGTGGGCTGGGCGCACCCCCTCCCTTGGGCCCTTGCGCCTAGGGTTGAGGGGGGAACCCTAGAGGGGCCGCCCCCCTTGCTTGGGGGGCAAGTCCCCCCTTCCCTTGGCCGCCGCCCCCCCTCTAGATGGATCTAGAGGGGCCGGCCCCCTTCACCCTTCCCCCTATAAATAGAGGGGTGAGGGGAGGGCAGCCGCACCACAAGCCAAGGCGCAGCCCTCCCCTCCCCCACACCTCTCCTCCTCCGTTGTGTGCTCGGCGAAGCCCTGTCGGAGTACTGCTTCTCCACCATCACCACGCCGTCGTGCTGCCGGTGGAGCTGTCTTCCTCAACCTCTCCTTCCTCCTTGCTGGATCAAGACGGAGGAGACGTCACCCGTACCATACGTGTGTTGAACGCGGAGTTGCTGTCCGTTCAGCACTTGGACATCGGTGATTTGAATCACGTCGAGTACGACTCCATCATCACCTTGCAAGCTTCCGCACGCGATCTACAAGTGGTATGTAGATGCAAACTCTCTCCCGTTACTCGTTGCTTAGATGAACTCATAGATGGATCTTGGTGAAACCGTAGGAAAAATTTTAATTTTCTGCAACGTTCCCCAACATTAACTACTAATCTCTTTGTCGTCCGCTGGCAGACGACAAAGAGGGGGGTTGGACCGCTGCAGTGCACTGGCATCCAGTGGACCCCACCAGCACCTCTTTGCCGTCGGCTGGCAGACGACAAAGAATCTTTGCCGTCCGCCAGCAGACGGCAAAGAACTGGCTGATGGCAAAGAGCTTCTTTGCCGTCCACCAGTTCTTTGTCGTTCGTACTTTGGTAGCTGATGGCAAAGACCTAGCAGACGATAAAGAGCTGACAGAAGGAATAATCCCTGATTCCAGTAGTGGGAGGAGCCAACCAGTAAGACTAACCATAGTGCGGAGTAACTTAGACTAGTATGTTACCAGTCTATGTTATTACTTATATAGTGGGGAGTAACATATATGTAGTGTCATACAACACTTCATTTTTTATTTTGTAGACTCATCTTGTCTTGGTATGTGTGATATTACTCATAGTATGTGTAACTAACTATGTTACTCAAATCACCTCTCTCTTCAAATCATTGCCACATAAGAAAATTTAATTTGCTAAGTTTGACCTTATGTTAATACCGAAGTTACTCGCGTTGAATTCATGCTCCAGACAGTTGCTATTTTAGTTCTTAGACGTGGGATCGATGTAGGACATAGAATCATTTTTTATTCAATACTGCGTTGGCAGTGTTTTAAACTTAAGACCTCTTGACACTGACACAATATTGAATTTATACTCTAGCCAGTTGCCCCAAAATTCCAAACTGATGAAGAAAGATAGGCAATATATTTCAACAACTCCCGCTATGGGTAGCCAAATTCGGTTTTCCGTGTCATTAATTCCTAAAAGTAGCATGCAAATCCTACTTAATATGTCAACCAAGGAAAATAACAGCATGCAAAATGATAAGTAATGATCAGGAAGAATGAGGAGGTTATGTGACTTTTATATTTAAAATATTAGAGTTTCATTAAATCGCCCTATGCACTCGACGGGGGGAGTAACTAAAATTTAGGTCCAAAACTCCAAGGAATACTCTTTTCATTTTTATTTACTCTGCATATTAGCTTTAGTCAAAGTTAAGCTTTCTAAATTTTAACAAAATTTGTAGACAAAAATATTAGGAAAACGATCAAAAACAACCGGATGATTCTATCGCAACGCAAGTCACCTCCGACGTTTGGCACGTGTTCCTGTGAGGGACCACCATCGCTTGGCTCTTCACGCGAGAGAACCTCGTCTAGTCGTTTTCTCTCCTTCTTCCCGAGCGCTGCCTTATCCTCATCTCTCTCTCTCAACGAACTCCAGGCTCCAACACAACCTTCTCTTCCCCTCCCTCTCGATTCAATTTCCCCAGCAACCAACCACAAGCCCGCGCACGACGGCGACCCCTTCGACCACCGTGTGCATCAGTGCCGCTGTTGCTGCAGGGTCCACCATCGCCACCCATGTGCTGCGTCGCAACATCTCTGTCGCCGCCAGCTGCATAGCAGCATCTCCGTCGCCGCACGAGCATCCGCGGTCGCCGTCGTGCTTCGTCGCAACACCTCGTCGCAGTAGCGCTGCGCTGCAATGAAGCTTTGCCGGCGGCCATCGGGTGCTGCAGTGGAGCTTCGACGGGGCAGCCGGTGCTGCGATGGAGCACCGTCACGTGGTGGTGGTGCTGTAGTGAAGATTCGCCTGCGGCGCCGAGGTGCTGCGGTGGAGCACCGCCGCGCCGGTGTTGGTGCTGCAGCGAAACATCATCAGGGTTGCAATGAAGCGTTGTGAGGGTCGTTGAAGCGCCGTCGGGGTTCCAATGAAGCATCGCCGGAGCTGCAGTAAAGCGCAGCGGGGGTTGTCGGAGCTCCGGCAGGGGTTGCAGTGAAGCGCCGCCGGGCACCGTCGGTGCTGCCATGGGAGCTACTGCCATGAGAGCTGCTGCGTTGTGCTGCTGTGGGGAGCTGCCTCATCCTACGGCTGCGGTGCGTCTAATCGAACAACTCAGCAGGCGGCTTATTTTTGGATGAAATCATCCGGATGATTTATAGCAGTCGCCAAAATATTAACATATATAATAACAAATCAATACCATTAGATTCATTATTGAATGCACTTTCACATCATATAAATTTGTTATGGTAAATATTTATATTTTTTTTATAAATTTGATCAAATTTTAGAAAGTTTGATTTTAGTCGACTCTAATATGCGGAGAAAATAAAAATAGAGGGAGCGTAGTTGACCTTTGAGTGAATCCGACGGCCAGTGACACTGTGACGGCGGACTGCTCACCTATTTTCATCCAGCTGACGCGTCGGCCATTCCGAAACGGCTTAAACCCACTCTCCCCAACCCCCACCCCACCCCCACACAAACCCTAGCAATGGCGGCGGCTAACCTCCTCTCCCGCTCCCTCGCCCCCTCGCCGACCCCCAACCCCGGCAGCCAACCAAGCCGCAGCCGCGCCGCATCCGTCTCCCTCCGCCGCCGTCACGGGCCCGCGGCCCCCCTCCGCGCCTCCCTCTCCACGGCCTCCCCGTCCACGCGCGTGGCCATGGGGGAGCCGCCCAAGCACTGCTTCCAGCGCGGCGCCGACGGCCACCTCTACTGCGAGGCGGTGCGGGTGGAGGACACGATGGCGGCGGCAGACCGGACCCCGTTCTACCTGTACAGCAAGCCGCAGGTCGTCCGGAACTTCACCGCCTACGACAAGGCGCTCCAGGGGCTCCGCTCAATCGTGGGGTACGCGGTGAAGGCCAACAACAACCTCAGCGTGCTGCAGCTCCTGCGGGGGCTCGGGTGCGGCGCAGTCCTCGTCAGCGGCAACGAGCTCCGCCTCGCGCTACGGGCGGGATTTGATCCCACCAGGTTGCGGCTTTCTTCCTTGTGCATTTGCTATTAATTTTGGATCAAGTAGAACACACTGTGCTGCATTTTTTACCGAGGAGTGAGGAAACTGTCCTTTTTTAATGTTGACCGTGGACATTGCTGTTTCGTTTTCTTGCTTCTTTTGTGTATCAGCAAGTGTGCAGTGCAGGCTGTGAAAGGTGCAGATTTCATTAAGCTTAAGTCATGTTTGCCATAATTTTGGTCAGCTAACGGGCCTTGCCTAGGCTTATAATCTGTGGCTTGGGCGAAAGCCTATTTCGGTTATAATCTGTGTTTTCTCGTTCATGTTTCGTGATGCAATTGTGCATTATATGCAATGGGATATTTGTGTGTCCAGGAAATTATATTTTAGTTCTTATAGTGAGTATAACTAGTTTAGTTGTGGTTAAGCCATTAAGGGCTGTTTGGATTGTCGCCCATACTTGCATAGTGTTGCAAGTGCCAATATCCTGTATTTCAGATTAATGTCTTAACAAACATAGATGGAAGACCTGCATATGTCTGTTTACTTTTCTATGCCTTTTATGTATGTTTTGAAGACAACAACTTGAAGGCAACAACTTAAAGCATGGAAGTTAGATTTTTTCCCCTGTTGGATGCTTCATTTGAATGTATGAGTGCAAGAATTTGTTTGGTGGATTGATTTACAGCTCCTCAATTTACAACTTCGAATTAGGCCGTTTATTTCTAGATGAATTACAAAAAGAGAGATCATCTAGTTTTTACACTCGTAACCGCCAGTCTGCTATCGAAACATTCTTTTTCCAGCTCAGGTCTTAAGACAAGAAGAATGAAGGATGAAAATGACTAATTGTGTAATTAATCTTATAGCAGGAGCCTGTCTATTTTCCTTTGTACACAATAGCCTAATTTTCCTTATACTGCTGTAGTTATATAGGAAAACTCTGGTGAAAGCAGGGGTGACCAAGTTGTCGCCAATTCCATTTGGTTGCCCATAACTCGGCAACTGTATAAGGCAAAATTAGGCTGTCAAACATACCCTGATTTATGTCCTAAAATGCTTTTAATAGAAGTCACTTTACAAGGGCGAGTTCAGGGTTTTGTCTGATATTTGTATCTGTATTTGTATTTTATACAACTTTCGTCTCTACAATCCATGATGGAATCCTACAATAGAACATTCTTTACAAGTTGTATGTTGGTCTGACTTTTTGAACCCTTTATCTGGAACAGTTAATTGTGTATCAGTTAATGAGAAACTTTCCTACAGAGGAGGTAACTAACTATGTTGAGTTTGTATATTTGAAGATCAGGTGCATATTTAATGGAAATGGAAAGACATTGGAAGATCTTGTTTTAGCCGCAGAGAGTGGAGTATTTGTAAATATAGACAGTGAGTTTGATTTGGAGAATATTGTCACTGCTGCAAGAGTTGCAGGAAGGCAAGTGCCTGTTTTGCTCAGAATTAATCCAGATGTGGATCCACAGGTACGATTATCCCTCCCTTCCAAAGCACACACATGGCAAATATGATTGTGGCAAATCAAATGACTCGTTGATTATGGACTCCATTTTTCTTTTCCCTTCTATTTACTTGGGCGACCTTTTTTTATATTAGTTGTCTGTGTGTGCGTACGTACGTTTGTTATAATTTGGAAGAGGCATTATAGCTTTCTGTGATAAACGATGATCAAAGCATATTTATTTGTACTTTAACTAGCACAATGCTCATGGGTTGCTACGAAGCCATAAAAAACTAGGAATTACCACTGGCTTAGGAGATCATCAAAAGATGATGGTGTCTTGCGGCTGTTGCATGGTTCACGATTAAAAAGCGATCGCGAATATAATAGAAGATCATGTTGCAGTTGCTAAAGAGTCTCGAGCGACCATAATAGGTCCTTTGCAAGATTTATAGTGAGTTACATTTTGAATTTGGAACATAGGAGAATGGGCATGAGTAAGTTGAATGCACAAGATCGTAGATTAGTTAGGAGGACAACATCTATTGCCGCTTTGAATTGTAATTTGTTTGCCCTCTTCTGCTATGAGTCTGACATGGAACCGAAAGAGTTGCTTGGGTAGAGAAACTAAAATCAAGGCCATGATTTTGAACTGGAGGCATACTTGCATTTATAATTTTGTTTTTACAAGTGTGTTATTCTCACATTAGGGTAGCAATGTATTTGTTTATTTGGGATAGGTCTCACACCTAGTAAAAGTAACATTTGTTTTTTTATATCTCTTGGAAGGTTGCTAGTCCCATATGTGGATAGTGTATTTGTTTATTTGTGTGGTCCCACGTGTGAACTCACCACCAACTCCAATCTTTATAAGTAGGAAAGATTAATCATGTGAAAAACTGTATGATGCGTTGAGTTCTGCACATCATATAAGGCATTTTCTATCGTGGAGCGGTATTCTGATTGTTGTATTTATGTTCTTGTTATCAGGTTCATTCCTATGTTGCCACTGGAAACAAAACATCCAAATTTGGGATTCGCAATGAAAAATTGCAATGGTTCTTAGACTCTATTAAGTCATACTCAAATGATATCAAACTGGTGGGTGTTCATTGCCATCTTGGATCTACCATTACAAAGGTAATGTCTTGCACCATTTGATAATAAGTTATTTCTTTAGTTGCTTAAGTTTTGGTGTACTAAGCTTAGTTTTAAATTGCATTTCTGTGCGGCGGCCTACCGGCACTCTTCAGCACACGGACTTGATTTTAATTTTTGTTTCACCATGGGACAACTGTGATGCTGCATCATGTAACATTAAATGCATCTTTTTATGGAAGGAATACTCTGTTCTGTATCAGCTAACGTACTACATTTTTGACACTATATTGGTCTTACATTTTGGGACGGAGGGGGTATACATATCAACCAGATCATTGTGTAGCACTGTTTTCGAGTCGAAAGACTAGTGCAACTAGTCGTCGACTAGTCGATGAGTCGTAACCGGAAGTCGACTCAAACACCTCGACTAGTCAAGACTAGTCGATCGGCAAGGCACGACTCGTCAAGGGTCGCTACACCAGAACAACTCGTCGACTCGAAAACCATGTTCTGTAGAAAATGGTTTAGTTCTGACCTCTATAATAGATGGGTGGTTCTGGTTTGTAGCACACTACTTCCAGTGCACTATCAACCTTTATTCCGCTCTGTATATGAAGTGTTTGATGGAAGACAGACGTACCCCATATTAGCTACTGCCTACCCAATAGGAAATGGGTAAACTGGTTATGTGCAGTTGGCACCTTCAGGTCATTAAAGTTTGGGTGTGGGCGTTGGTTACCGAACTTTACCTGACCTCAACGCTTGCTGGGGCTAGTCCATTTGATGAATTGCAGTTGGATATCATTAGTTTGCACTGAATTCAGTATCACCTGTACACAATAGCTTCCTCCCATTTGCTGAACTGGCTCTTTATGCGCAGAATACTGAATTCATATTCTTTTTCCCTTGGACTTCCCAATATGTGCTCGTTATTCATCCTACACATGGATTTCTGTTTATATAAAGACGACTTTGCTATACATGTCCTGTCACTTCTGTTAAGTTTTTAACATGTACTCCCTCCGTCCCAAAATAAGTTAGTACAAAGTTGAGTCACTTATTTTGGGACAGAGGGAATAGTATTTCTGTTGAAATCAAGTAGCTTGTGTGTCTGAACCAAGTTGCGACTTCCTTTTGTTTAGGTCGATATATTCAGAGACGCTGCAAATCTTATGGTGAACTTTGTTGATGAAATTCGAGCACAAGGTTTTGAGTTGGAGTACCTGAATATTGGAGGTGGCTTGGGGATAGATTACCACCACACTGGTGCAGTCTTGCCTACACCTATGGATCTTATCAACACTGTGAGCTTCAGTATCTATATTATGTTTATGATTTATATCTTTGTAGGAACAGATGATTCTAGTTTCTTCATGTATAGCTCACCCTCTGTTTATGGTATCACAATTTTGGTAGGTTCGGGAATTGGTCCTCTCACGGGATCTTACTCTCATTATCGAACCTGGAAGATCCCTGATCGCCAATACTTGCTGCTTCGTCAATAAGGTCACTGGTGTAAAATCTAACGGCACAAAGAATTTCATTGTAGTTGATGGCAGCATGGCTGAGCTCATCAGGCCTAGTCTATATGGAGCATATCAGGTTCGTCTAGAGTTACAACGACTAATGAGTATTACTATTACTGCTTCTGGTCTGGTATTACTTTGTTTTGGAACCCACTGATAATGAGTATTACTATTACACAAAATCAACAGCTGCAGTTATTTGACCAGGTGTATCATTATTTACCCGCTGATCATAATTCTTGTGTTGCAGCATATAGAACTAGTTTCTCCCTCTCCAGGTGCAGAAGTAGCAACCTTTGACATTGTTGGGCCAGTCTGCGAATCTGCAGATTTCCTTGGCAAAGACAGGGAGCTTCCAACACCTGAAAAGGTTTGACAATACCATCTATGTTTTCTCTCAGATAACTTCAACCCATGTCTGCACTCTTCTGACACTGCATTTGTAGGGAGCTGGTTTGGTTGTCCATGATGCAGGAGCCTACTGCATGAGCATGGCTTCGACCTACAATCTGAAGATGAGACCAGCCGAGTATTGGGTACGAACTATTGCTTATTCTCCTCTGTACAATTTTTGGCGATTGTTGCTTAAAACACATCGCTTTGCAGTTTTCTCAACCCAAAACTGTGGAGACGAACTTTTATTCCATTACTCGCCCTTGATGTACTTTCCCCTCTTCTATGCTGGATGTTCATTCGAACCAATTTGTTGTGTTTTTGCTCTACAGGTAGAGGACGATGGGTCCATCGTTAAGATCAGGCACGGTGAAACATTTGATGACTACATGAAGTTCTTTGATGGTCTTCCTGCCTAAGCCCTTCTATCTTGTTTTGGGCAAGCGCTAGCCCTTTCATTTGATGAGCGCGTCTCTTGGAAGATTTGTGTGGGAAAACTATTCAGGTGTATGTTATGTGGGTCATCCCCATCAAGCATGGGTTTTTTAATTTGTTAGAATAGAGTCCAACAAGTTTAGTGATTGTATTAGAGATTGAATGGACTTACTGAACTGTTGTCAATTCTTGTCTACGATTTAAAGGGTCCGACCCCTCAATAAAGTTCAAGAATAGTCGTTTACTTTTATCCACTTCACAATAATTATGGTTTTGTCAGTAGTAATTAGGGTTATGTCAGTAGTAGATCCTACTAATTTGGTATTGTAACCATCAACGACGGCCTAAAAAATTCCAGAGCAATGTTGTGGAGCAGATCAATCACGATGATACTTCATCGTTGCCCCATCTGAATCAATGTTGTGGAGCAGTAGTAATTAGGCGTGAGCCTTCTGAACATTTTTAGGCAGTAGTCGGCCATTACCATTGCATGCAGAAGGTTGCCCGTCAACCATCAATTCTCTTCATAATTTTATGTACTTTGGACATCACATCTTCTAGGTTAGTCATAATAGAAAGGGATGCATGACTGTTTCCACAACTTTCCATCTCCATTTCTTTTATTAGAGATCCTAAGAGTATCGACAGCCGGGAGCCTCAAACCCGCCTCATACACTCGGGCGGGCCGCCCGGTCAGTGACCGGCCATGATTTTTTGACCCAGACGGGTTCGGCCTCAAAACGCCTAGGCTGACCGGCACCCATCATATCCACCTAAATATGGGGTGGATATTGTGGCGCCTGGCACGCCCGTCATGTCGGATGACGGTGGGGTCCCATGCGTAAACGCTCGGAAACCCACCGGTTCGAAACTCCTCTCCTCCGTCGGACCCGTGTTATCGTGTGGCACCGCTCCGGCGGGCCGCGTAGTGTCTAGCTCGGCTATTTAAGTTGACCGGTGGCAGCGAAACCCTACCATCCAGATTTTCCTCCGTTTGTCCGCTGCTGCCTCCACTTTCCACTCCCCCCGTCCGCCTAGTAGCCATGCCCCCACGCCGAGGAGCGAGCCATTTCTAACGCCGGAGCGCCAACCCGAGCTCCTTGAGAAGACCCGGGCAACGTGCCAAGCCCGGATCGCCGCGGGGCTACTTCCGGATGCAGTGGATCCGGAGGAGGAGTTGGAGAAGGAGGTGGAGGTGGAGGTGGAGGAGGGCGAGAAGGAGGAGGTTGAGGAGGAGGATGAGCCGAAGGAGGACGAGGATGTGGGGGACGCAGGCGGAGCAGCATGCCATCCTCGATTTCCTTTGTCTGGAGTCGGCTGCGAAGACCAGACGCCATCGCTGGCAGGAGACGGAGGCTGCGGAGGAGGCGGAGATGCTCGCCTACATGGACGAGGTCGAGCAGGAGGAGGATTAGCCAGAGCCCTCCTACCCGCCCGTCCAGCCGGCGCGCGGCACCGTCCTCGCGGACATCTCCGACGACGAAGATTAGCTAGTGTAGTATGCAGTACATAGTATGTAGGATTTCTTTTGTATATGCTTAATTTGTATGGATCTAAGGGTCGAACTATGAGAGACTCAGATGCAGAGTGGCTAATTTGAGGCGTGACCGGTCACTGCCTGCGGACGCGCCCGGTCGCGTCCGCAGGAGTTTGAGGGGCCGGATTTGCAAAGTCCGGCTGTAGATGCTCTATGAGGCGCATATTCACATCTTCTAGATTAGCTCCAACATCCTCAAATTCCTTTTCCATGCAAATAAGCCACCAATTAGCTAGGTGGAAGCTTTTTGTGTCATTCAAAATCATTCACGAGGCTTGAGCCATATGAACTTTTGTAAGCACTAATCTACCATTGTAGGACAGAGGCTTGCCCATCCAACCATCAAAATTGTTCATAATTTCCAGGAGGATCCAAAACATCAGCTCTATTGTGGACATGACAAGATCAACCTGGTTTGCCCAGGTGAATTGCAGGCCAGGTTTTTCGATTTCCGCCAGGATCCAAATTTCCAGCCAGACATTCACCTGTGGTCTATGATATCATTACTTTTATCTTGTTGGTATATACTCCCTCCGTCCAGAAAAGCTTGTCCCAAGCTTGTCTCTCAAATGGATGTATCTAGCACTAACTTGGTGCTGATACATTCATTTGAGGGACAAATTTTTTCGGATGGAGGGAGTATCTAACAATATTAAAACCTCCACCTATCAGTGGGTGAGTGATCATCTAAGAGAAGTGCATTTAATTTAGAAAGGAAGTCATCCTTTTCTTCATCATAAGGAGAACTATCAACAGTTATCACTCTACGATTAAAGTTTCTTTGGCTTCAAAACAAGTGAACGATACTAACAAATCTCCCAGGAAGTGACATGAGAAAGTCAAAATCTACACCCACTACAGTGCCTCTGGCAGTACCTCTAGCAGGCAGAGAGTTTCAAATGTACTTTCTACCACTAAGAAATGGTTTAAGAAAAGAACCTGAGAGCTTTTTATGAGTTTCCTGGAAAATCAGCATGTGATGAGAGATCTGCAGGGAGCGATGAGATGTTTGGTATACATTTAAGATGCAACACAATTGTGACTTCGGATTTTATTGTGATCATGGCGCCACGGCGAATCCAATTATCGCAAGATGATTGCTATGCTACTAACTATATGTACATATGCTCTCATTGGCGATTGCCATAAGAAGGTTGTGAAACCCTAATGTGGAGCTTCTAGAATTTATTGAAGCCATGTATTCCTGGATTCTCTCGTTCGTGGTGTCACATGTCTCTCACAGATTGGTGCTATGATATATCTACCGTATCAGTTTAATTCAGGCCGGGAGGGGGAGAAGCGGCGTCAGGTCAGGCAGAGCTAGAGGAGACATGTGGTGCAATAAGGGCTTGGCTTGATCCAGTCTGCAATTTGAATATATGTATAGATGTTAATGTGGAATTTCATGTGACCATGCTCCAAACGTTATTAGGTTCAATACAGTTCTCCATGGTGGGTTTCCGAACTCCTCAACAATCACAGCCTCTTGCTAGATCATTTTCTTCATGTACAATCATTTTTGTCCGCGGGGAATGATTGAGATACCTTGTTTAATCAGGTGGTCAAACTTGTAGCAATGTACTAATACAACACTCTACAATGATGCATGGGAAACGCAATTACATTGGCACATGTCAATTCACCATTGATCATCACAGATTTGCAGCTCAACCAGACAATGGGCATTGTTATTGCCGTATGCAATGGTTTCCTATGGGGATAAAATCAGCAAATGGCCGACATATAAAAACCCACAATGTCTTTTTTGAAAACATAGAATTTGTTTGAGATTGATGTTTAATGGTTGAAAGTCCATCTCCATAATACCCTAGTGGTTTTGATGATTAATGGAGGAGAAACCATCTGAGATCACTAATGATTCAAATGAGTTTATTTTAGGACTTTGAACTAATTTTCATATTCAGAACCCTCCAGCAGTGTGGACTTAAGATATCGCCAACTATCCGAACCATATGAAAAATCCCTGCGTCATGAGTGTTTGCATCGTATAAACCCTACCTCCTACTTACTTGCAAGATTGTTACTTTTTTGCTGCTTACTACTCTTGATATCCCGCATACTGAGTACTCGTGGTTGTTTGGTCCTTGTTAATTTAAGTTAAAAACTGCCAAGCCTTAAATTATGCTAGAAATTTTTCATAAGACTATTCACCTCCCCCTAGTCCTTAGATCTCGATCCGAATAGTGGCGAAGTAAAGTCACTACGCAAATAACTGTCAAAAATGTAGATGCAATCTCGGGCCCATTTTGGGTAGATCACATGCTAGTTCTAGTTCTAGCACACCTAAAGTAGCATATCTTCTGAGCACAACAACATATACCAAAAACATTAGATGATTCTTGTCTGGTATAATGGGAGTTTAAGGAAGACGAGCATGCACGCTATTTATAGATACCAGTCATCAACCCATGCATCCACACATGCTAGGACTTCAAAGAAAGATGCATAATAGTAATTTTTATTTGTAAAATTTATCACTTGCTTATCTTCATCCCTGAACATTTCCACTTCTAATTATTTCACTCAAAATGGAGAATTTTCCGAGTTACTGCAAACAACCTCAATTAAATATTCTATTTATCACAAACTAAACATATCTTATATGTTCATGTTCCTTGTTGCGGAACCAACCCCCCACCTGGATTCACGCCCTAGACCTGAAACGGGCGTCTGTACTGTGTTTCTCAAAAAATATATTTATTATAATAAGAGTTGAAGTTGGTAACTAAAATTAGATTAAGATGAATTATAAACACTTTTTATACTATCCGAAGAAACAAACAAATAATTGTTCTTTATTTTAAAGTTAAAACAGATTAGCCTATGCATCCTAAAAAAATGGATAAATTTATCTATACTAGCCACTAGTGGAGTGTCATGTGGGGCCAGCCCTATAGGCGCAAGAGACCTACGCGGGCCGGCCCTGCACCTGCCTAAAAACATGTCCTAGTTTAATTAGTGTTTTTAGATTAGGAGTTTGGGTATTAGTTGGAAAGGTTTAGCCCCCGAAGAAGGTTACCCTGCCACACCCAATTGTAGTAGGAGTCTGTAACCTGGTCTTGTAATTAGGCTATATATAGCCAGCCCTTGGATCAATAAACGTCAAGCAGGCATCCCTCCTCACCCCCTTCTCCAACAATAGGCCGGCGAGGGGTACGGCCTCGTCCTCCTACCTCCCACACCTACAACCTGCGCGGCAATCAGTCGGGCCGTGACATGGAGTCAACAAATATGCATGATTGTGTTAGCAGATAACTATATATGTTGCGCTTAATTATTTCATTTTAACAATATGGAAGAACATAAAAAGGAAATTACAAACAAATATCAGTCGGCCAAGATAAACTTTGTGGAGAAAACTCTCAAGTCATAAAGTAAATGCCATCGACATCATTGTACAATAGTCATATATATGAGAAATCATTAGCCTTAAATATTTGTTTAATAAGAAACCAACTATGATGGGATGGACTTTCACATATATGATTATGTTATCAGGTCATCGATGACATATAGTTTGTGACATGAGAGTTTTGCACAAAAGTTTCTCGAATTAGCACATAGAAGGATCAATTTCTGCTCCAATATGAACCTGATATAGCTGAGAGTGTTAGGCCTTAGATCAAACATCATTTGATTCACTGATATATGCAGAAAGAAAGGGGAGCAAAATGCATTTTCCCTAAGTAATTCTTACAGGTATGTTTGCCGCTGTTCAAAAAAGATTTAGAACATGATATAGTAGAATCTTTTTGAATACAAAGAGATACCTCGATAATGGAAGAGCGGCCACTAGATCTTGTTTGAGATAAAACTATCTAACAACTGCAGGTTGCAAAGCCTGATCTTGCTGACAAGTTTGTGAGGCGTTTTCGTGACATCTGTGCATGAATTGGTGCAAGGATCGTAGCTCCGCACGATCTGTGCTCGGCTGCCAAAAAGAGAGCACTGAAAGAGCAGCCTTCCACGGTCATGTGTCATCCTCAAAGGCATGTACAAATAGGTATCTGGGGCTATGGGGATTGTGTATGCCTTGAGCCATCCACCGTTACCAGAGTCAGCCAAAAGCCATATGTTGATCAGCTGAGCCTCTGACTGAACCATGCAGAGGATGCCATTGAGCTCATCCACACGGACCGTCCTCGTCTTCGAACTCCACAACTCATGTCCCGCTGCGTTCTGCGGGCCTTCGATCGTCTTCGTCCACGTCTCGCTCTCGAGGTCAAAGCAATGTATCATGCCTCCGTCGATCTCCCCCACCGCCAAGATATGGAGAACTCCGTTCACAATGGTCACGGAGCCTGGGTAGCATTCGACACGGGTTGGCGGCGGCCACCTCAGTTTCCATCCAATGACATCTCCTAGAGTAAGAACATGGCACCTCTCGTCGCGGACGAAGCGGATCACCTTGTACGCACCGGACGGGACGGCCCGGCCGAAGCACATGACGAGCGAATTCGCTTCCGGGCAGGCCGCCAGCACCTCTCCGGTGGCAGGGTCGACCAGGCATGCGCTTGAATGATCGTCCGTGACGCAGATAGGGTCGTGGCGGGGGAGCTTGCGTCTTCTTGCTTCCTTGACCTTGATCACGCGCACAGTGTTGCCGTCCATGTCGACCAGCCGTAGTTCGGTCCCCTTGCTAGGTTCTTCTCGGAAGGAGTAGACCGCGACGAGAGGCTCGGCGTGGCGGGACTTGTGCGCGGCGACGAAGTCCGGATCGGTGATGAGGGCGCGCCACTCGCGGGAGACGCATCGGAACCGGCACGCCGAGTTCACCGGCACTCTGGTGAGGATGTCGAAGATGATCTCGTCTGGTAACGACACGTCGCCGGCGGTCGGTGGCATCTTTATGCCGCCGGCTGCGCGGGATGACTGGAGCTAGGACGGTGGCGTCGTTTGGGCGAGGGCGCAACGTCCGGTGACCGCTGAGGCGATGGAGGTGTTCTCGTCGAGGCGCCGCAGCGAGGAGGACATGGCACGTGGAGATGCTGGCGGCGCAGCTTAGATGCGATTGAGGCGTGGGGGATTCGGGAAAATAATTCTATGAGACCAGGTCTCATATAATTCAGGTGAGACCCACCCTGATGGATGACACGTGGCATTTACAAATCACAAAGCATCTCCCTCACCCCCCTCTCATTCACAAATCAGGGGGGAGAGATTAGATATTTTTTGATTTATGACTGACACGTGTCATCCATCAGGATGGGTCTCACCCGAATTATATGAGACCTGGTCTCATATAATTTTTTTCCGGGGATTCGGACGCCTTCTCCAATCAACGATTACGTGGAGTCGGGCAGTCCGCGGGCCTGTGAATTTTGGATCAAACAAAAGACGTTCGTCTCGATCGTGAACTGTGCGCACGTGAAACATAACTCCATTACAATTACCCCTCAAAAAATAAAAGTAAAAAATAACTCCACTGCAATTCTACGAACGGAATTGCTAAAAATCTGACGTGAGATTTTTGAAGTGTTGAACCCTAGGCCGTTAGATCAAGATCCGACCCTGCAAAAAAAAGATCAAGATCCGAATCTTGAAGCAGGTGAGATTTTTATTTGGGGAAACACGGGTCGTCGTGAACGCCTGCATCTTCCCATGGCCGCACGTCTCTTTCCACGCCACCGCGCACTCTCTCTACTCCCTTGATCAAACTCTTTTTTTCGGGTGTTGGGGACCCAAATGTCATGCCAGAAGGAGGTTGTAGTTCTGTTGCCCATGGTGACAGAGGTGATTGCGCGGAAGAAATCCAAGCCTATGAGAATATCGCGCCAAACCGGGATGGCAGAGGGGTTGTAGGTTTCCAAGTCGTGATGGGGGGACCATCCATATTTGTTGATGATATAGCTAGAAGCGATAGGGAGGCCAGTCTCATGGAGAGTTGAGAGGTGTTTCAGGAGCAAGCAGAGGTTCATGTGTTTGAGGGACGAGAAGCCTAGCCCCCCCCCCCCCCCCTTCGAGAAGGGGTTACATACGAGGTCCCAAGCCACTTTGCATTGCCCGCCCGTGGTAGTGTCTTGCCCAGACCAGAAAAAAGCACGACACCGTTTGTTAATCTCCTGTAGGGTTCCTGCCGGAAGAAGAAGTGTACTCATGGCGTAGATTGGAAGAGCTTGGAGAGCTGCACAGACAAGGACGATGGCTCTACCAGCCAACGAAAGAAGAAGATCTTGCCAACCGGCAAGACGCCAGTCTATCTAATCAATGATGAAGAAAAAGGCAGAGATGTTCATCTTAGAGGTTGATAGGGGTAGGCCTAGATAAGATTGGGGGAAGCACGCCACGGGCCAGCCTAGAATCGCTGCTAGGTTAGAAGAGTGTGTCGGATTGACGTGAATGGGGGCAAAGGTGCTTTTGTGAAAATTGATGTGCAGACTGGTTGCTTCAGAGAATTGATGAAGAATGTGTTTTAGGTGGTTTATAACTACTCTACCTTCTATTTTCCCTGCTCTTTTTTCGCACTCAACCAGACAGGTTGCCTCTACCGCTTGGGTGCTTGCTTCCCCGGAAATCAACCTAGACCTAGCTCCACAATTATCCCACGCGGCGGAAAATGAACTGGATGCTTTACATGCTCTTTTAGTCTCACTTAACTTGGATACGCAGGTACCGGACAAAGGGCAAAAGCCTTTCCACCAAACTGGCCTACTCGGCGGTCTGGCTGGACACACCCTCTAACACGATGGTGCGGCTATATGGAGGAATTACGCTCCAAATAAATGCAGAATCTTCCTCTGGCTCGCTCGCAAGGACCGCGTCTACACCAACGGGAGACAGCTCCACAGATCAATCGCAACCTCTGACGCTTGCCCATTTTGCGGGGGTTGTGAGAGCATCACCCACCTTCTCCTCAGTTGCTCTCTTCTTCGACAGGACGTGCTGGACAACCTTTGCGTTGGGCCTCCGGACGACCTGGTAGGCGTCTGGGGAGGCGCGCTGAATGATAAGGTGCGCTCGATAGTGATAGTTGCTATCCTTTGGAACACCTGGAAGCGTCGCAATGCAAAAGTCTTTCGCAATAAAACTCTGGGCACCCACCACATTGCCATGGCCGCGACGGATGACCTGGCTCTTTGGTCGCACCGATGTGGCAACACCCAACGTCAAGCACTCCTCCGTCTCACCTGCCCGCGAGAATTTAGACCTATGTAATCTTGTTTTTAGTTCTTCTTTCTTCTGCCGTTCTCTCCCTCCCCTCCTGTAACTATCTCTTCTGTAACAAATTTGGTTTGGCAATATAAGTTCAGGCCGACGTAGGCCCGCCATTGATGCGTAAAAGAAAATCCTTTTTTCTCTTAATCCCCCATCTCACACAATGTGTGTGTGTGAGAGAGAGATGTCGGAGACCATTCACCGCTTGCTCGCGCACGCTGCGCGAGCTTCTAGTTGGGATCGATGCAGACGGCCGGCTGTGGAGCTCGGGAAGGTGAGGAATCGAAGGATCTGGCAAGGCCGCCCTCGGATTTTTCGGCGGCGCACCGCGGAAAGATCTTCGACGATGAACACAGCTAGGCGGTGCGGCGGGTTACATGCAGCTTGGTGCTCGATACCCGCAAAGGAAGAACTTGTCGGCAATGGCGTTTAGGAGGTTGCGTAGTCACGGGGAGAGGAAGGAGAGGTAGAATGCGGTGGTGGGGGTATCTCGACTGGAAGCGGTGCTCGGAATTGAGTGGCAGTGGCAAAGAGCTTCGAGGCGGAGACTGGAAGCCGTTCGTCTGCTTTACCTGCAGGTAGCTCCTCATTCCCCCCTTCACATCGCTACTTGCTTGGTTTTTTCGCACTATGAATTCCCACCTCATCTTTGTGACACAAGATGCTACCAGATTCAACAATGCCATACATCTAATGATATACACCTTGCTTGATAGTTGATATGTTGCATAACCCTTTTGCTTTCATTTTTTTCTTCAAATTGACATGTAATGTCCCAGGAGATGCACAACAGATTTTGTGATGTACAAACTCACTATAATTTTGTTAAATTTTATTAGTAAATGTATGGCAACTTAGAGCATATGGTTGCATACTGTGTTTCCATGACAATTAAAATCGTATGTAATTTTATTAATTTCAAATATGTGCATGCCATGGCAACTAAAAGCATAGGTTGTCCTAATGGAAAATTTTGATATGTCTTGACATTTTTCAATTCGAAGAATGTTGCCATGCGAAACTACTGATGCATACATTTTTGCCATCATGTCAATGTATATGCCATGGCGAATTTGCTTTTATGGATCATGGCAAATTTAGTTCACAAACCATCAAAAATTTATTTTAATGTACTTGTTTTGCCATGGATATTTGTGTCAAATAAAAAAATACCATAGCATATGCAATAGTGCCATGGCATTCTTTTAACTCCACACCCCATGGCAAATTTGTTTTAGGTCCATGGCAAACTTATTGGGGTATAGATCACGAGATCAATACCACTGGACGCGTAGTGCCGTGCAGCGGAAGAAGAGTCATAGCATCGCGTCACTGGAGTCGTCTCCTCCCCGTCGATCTTCCACGTAGCCGATCAGATCTCACGAACAGGTCCGCCAGAGCGACGCAAGTGCACCGCATCTAATGAAATCTACGCATGCATGAGGAACATTGTGCGGCAGACTGCTAGGTCCGATCGGACAACCGGTGAGGAGTGGAGGTGGCTAGTTGCAACACATGCAAAACCCTAGCACAAAAGGCCGAAGTAATCAACTGAATACGCGTGCCGCATCTTCACTATATATAGGAATCCACCGCGGGCACAACATATGAGCCCCACATGGATCCTAAAGCCCACAAGGCTACTCGGCTCAGATCCATCTGACATATGACAGTTGTAAGAGATGTTCCCAAAGGAAAGAATTCGACTTTTGACATTGATGGCACATTGACGGCCGATCTGGGCAAGTTCGTCCTGTGATACCTTGGCAACGTATGATGGGCTCACCAACTCGACCATCACCAACAGTCGAAATACCTGTGAGAGTGTCCACTATATATACAAAAACTCGAGAGATGAGAGTTGTAAGAGCTGTTGAAGAGAGCCTCGACGGACTGGAAGTCAGCACACAGATCATAATAAATTAGCTTTGTAGGTTTGCGATGAATGGTTCTCGACAAAATTTAGTTTGCCTGAGAAGTGTACGCTGTACTCTTAGCTGAGAGCAATTCACGGCAAAGACTTTGCCGAGTTTATTTGGACTTTCTCCGAGTGTTTGTGGCACTCGGCGTAGTGTGAAATTCAAGTAGTGTCGGCGACAAAACCGGGATCCTTGAAACTTAGAACCATTTGGTTCGAAATCTCCATCAACATGAACGTAAGATAGCGCTAACTATCCGAACCACGAGAAAAAAATCATCGCGTCACGAGTGTTTCCATTCTACAAACCTAACCTCCTACTTATTTGCAATATTGTTACATTTCCGCTGCTTACTACTTTTGATATCTTGCATGCTAAGTACACGTAGTTGTCTAATCATGTCTGCTTTAAGTTAAAAACTGCCAATCCTTAAAAAATGAGCTAGGAATTTTTCATAGGACTATTCAGCTCCTCCCCCCACCCTAGTCCTTAGACCTCTGTTGATTCTAACAATGGAGTAAAGCCACCACACAAATAATTGTCAAAGACATGTTAAAAATGTAGATGCAATCTCCAATCTATTTTGGGTACATTACAAGAGTAGCATATCTTCCGAGCACAACAACATATACCAAAACATTAGACGACTCTTGTCTATTGTAATGGAAGTTTTAGGAAGATAAGCACGCATGCACGTGGCTGAACATTTCTGCTTCTAATTGCTTCATTCTAAATGGAGGAAATCTCGAGTCACTACAAACAACCTCTATTAAATTTTTATTTCTTATAGTAAGACTTGAAGTTGATAACTAAAATTAGATTAAGATGTAATATAAATAGTTTTATACTATGTGAAAAACTACATACAAAATAATTGTTTTTTATTTGAAAGTTAAGACTGAATAGCTTATCAAGCATCTTAAAAAATGGACAAATTTATCCATGCTAGCCACTAGTGGGGTGCACAAATAGGCATGATTGTGTGAGTGGATAATTGTATTGCTCTTATTTCTTTGTAACAACATGGAAAGAAAATTACAAACAAATATCAGTCAGTCAAGATAAACTTGTGGAGACAACTCTTCAAATCATAAAGTAAAAGCTAACGACATCGTCATAAAATAGTCATGTAAATCATAAGACATTAATATTTGTTTAAAAAACCAAGTATGATGCAATGGATTTATAACTTGTCACATATACGATCATCTTATGAGGTCATAGATGACGTTTACTTCATGCTGTGAGAGTTCTGCACAAAAAATTGCCAAATTATGACACAAGAAGAGCAGTTTCTACTATATTATGACACCATTAATCAATACTACGAACCTGATATAGCTGAGGGTGCGAGACCTGAGATCATCATTTGATTCAGATATATGCAGAAAGGGGAACGAAATACATTTTCTCTAAGTAATTCTTGGAAGGTATGGTTGTTGTTTTCTTAATTGCTAATATATGTATGTCTGATTCTGACCAACAATTAAAGGTTTAGAGCCTGATATAGTTTAGATTTTCCTGAGCTTATATTATTTAATAGTAAAATCTTTCTAAACACAAAGAGATAGCTCGACTATGCATGGGAGATCGATCACTAGGCACTAGCTAGATCTTTGTTGAGATAAAACTCTCCAAATGCAAGTTGCAAAGACTGATCTTGCAGGCATGGTTGCCTGGCGCCTTCAGGACATCCGTGCATGTATTAGTGCAGGGATGGTAGCTTCGAACGGCCTGTGCTCGGCCGCCAAAAAGAGAGCACTGGAAGAGCAGCCTTCCACCGCCATGCGTCATTCTCAAAGGCATATGCAAATAGGTGTGCAGGTCTGTCGGGATTGTGTATGCCTTGGCCCATGTGCTGTTACGAGAATCAGTCAAAAGCCATATGTTGATCAATCGGAGCTCTGACTGAACCATGCAGAGGACGCCATTGAGCTCAGCCAAGCGGACCGTCTTGGTCGTCTTCCTCCACAACTCATGTCCCACTGCATTCCGCGGACCTTCAATCGTCTTCGTCCACCTCTCGCTCTCCAGGTCAAAGCAATGTATCTTATCCCTAACCATCGCCAAGATGTGGAGGGTTCCGTTCACGATGGTCGCGCAGCCCGGGTGGCACGCGGCCCTGGTTGGGCTCGGCCGCATCAGTCTCCACCCGACGGCGTTTCTTAGGGTAAGAACATGGTGGAACCTTTCGTCGCCGTGGACGAAGCACAACGCCTTGTACGCGCCAGACGGGACGGCCCGGCCGAAGCATAGGACGAGCGATTTCGGTCTCGGGCGAGGGCACGGGCAGGCCACCAGCACCTCTCCGGTGGCAGGGTCAACCAGGCACGCGTCGGAATTGTCGTCCGTGATGCAGAGGAGGTCATGGTGGGGTAGCTTGCTAGATCCAAGTCCATCCTTGACCTTGATCACGCGCACAGTGTTGCCGTCCGTGTCGACCAGCCGTAGTTCGGTCCCTTTGCTAGGTTCTTCTCGGAAGGAGTAGACCGCGACGAGAGGCTCGGCGTGTCGGGACTTGTGCGCGGCGACGAAGTCCGGGCCGGAGATGAGGGCGTCCCACTCGCTGGAGACGCATCGGAACCGGCACGCCGAGTTCACCGGCACCCTGGTGAGGATGTCGAAGATGATCTCGTCTGGTAACGAGACGGCGCCGGCGGTCGATGGCATCTGTATGCCTCTGGCTGCGGAGGTAGACCTAGGATGGTGGTGGCGTCGTTTGGGCGAGGGTGCAACGTCCGGTGACCGCTGAGGCGTCATCGTGGTGGTGGTCTCGTGGAGACGACGCAGCGATGAGGACTTGAGGCGTGGAGCTGCTGGCGGCGCAGGTTAGATGCGATTGAGGCGTCGTGTGGATTCGGAGTCCCTTCTCCAATCAACGATTTCGTTGAGTCGGCGGGCCTGTGAATTTGCCAAAATACTTGACTTACGCGAGAGGTCCTTTAGACCGCGAATTCTATATCTCGCGTAGAACGAGATTACCATCCATCTCGCCCGAAAGCGTGCACATGGGCCAACCCGTTAGCTCAGGTCGCTCGCTTGCGTTCATACCGGTATGGTCCCCATTATTTTTTTCTTTTTTCTTTTTTTTTCTTTTTACTTGACTTTTACTTTTCGTTTAGCCTTCTTTTTCTCTTCATTTTTTTGTTTTTTTGTTTTTCATGGTCACGCTAACTGCCACACGTGTGGCAGGAAGGAAGACGGACCACACGCCTCTAATGTAAACAGATTGCCACATCATCGCATGCATGCATGCAGGAATCTTTTTGGATTTTCAGTTTTTAAAATGTTTTATCTCTTAAATGAAAAATCCGATTGAAAATCCGTTTTCACCATTAAATCCCTTGCGATGAGATCTTCGAAACTAGATCCCATGTTGATATGTTTTGATGAAATTTTTTTTGGATTAAAAGTTGCCATGTCTATTGCATATGAATTGCCATGATGTTTACACTGAAGTTGCCATGATATGTTTCAGCTATTTTCTTCTACATTTAAAAGTAAATTTTGACATTTATAAAACGGGGAATTAAGAAACTAGACTTGCCATGAACCATAAACTAAAATTGCCATGATACATGCACGTAAAATTGCCATGGTTCATACAAAAAATAATTTTCATGGTCAAAGTACTGGAGTTGCCATCATCAAAATACTAAAATTGCCATGATCTACAAACTAAAATTGCCACATGGCAACTTTAGTTTAAGCCCTATGGCAACTGCAGTGTAAACATCGTGGCAACTTCTGGCAAAATTTTTTTTTTGTCGAAACATATCAACATGGGGTCTAGTTTTGAAGATCTCGTCGAGACGGATTTAATGGTGAAAACAGATTTTTAGTTCGCTTTTTTATTTAGGAGATACAACATTTTTAAGCTGAAAACCAAAAAAAAATCTGGTGATGTCATGTATTCATACGTGGCAAAATGAGTGGTGATGGAGGCGTGTGGGCGATGTGCAAACGCCCACACGTGTGGGCGTTAACATTTCCGTTCTTTAATGGTTCTTACTAGTTTTTTCTTTCTTTTTTCCCTTTCCTTTTTCTCGGTTTTCATTGTCTTTTTTTGCTTTTATTTGTTTTGACGTCAAAATTTTTACGTACACATTCATTATTTTTTGTATGCATCACGAACATTTTTTGTACACAGTTAATGTTAAAATTTGGCAAATACATGACTGGATTTTCTTGAAAACATATATTTTATGTTATATACTTTTTTCATACACATTGTATTTTTTTTTGTATACACCAGGAACATTTTCTATATAGACGTTTATCATTTTTAAATACATGATTACGATTTTTTAAGACGTATATGTTTTGATGTCTAATTTTTCCATAAAAATAGTACATTATTTGCATACATGACAAAATTTTATATATATACATGTTTAACATTGTTATAAATACATGATTAATTTTTCTAAAAGATATATTTTTTATGTCTACTTTTTACATACACAGTGTACGTTTTTTTGTATATCAGGAACATTTTTATATACACATTTATCATTTTTTAAATACATGGTAGTTTTTTTTTGAAAACTTTATATTTTTTATGTCTATGTTTATCCATACACATTGTACATACATCAGGGACATTTTTTTGTATGCACGTTTAATATTATTCAAATACATGATTCAAAAAACTTAAAACATGTATTTGTTTATGTCCACTTTTTCCCATAAACATCGTACATTTTTTGTAACTTACAGGTCGAGCCGGGGCTCCACGTTCTTTCTTTTTGTGTGGGACGATGTAGGGGAATGTGTCGAGACGGCGAGCAACAACAAGACAACTAACTACATTTGCCTTTTCCCTCCGTGAGATGAGCCAATGCATTGGACTGATTGATAATAGAAGTGAGCTGGCCAAACGCTTGGGCGCACTACATATGATGTAGAAAAAATCAGATGAATATCGATTTCTTTCTGATTAATCGAGATACACCACGAACATTTTATATATACATGTTTAACGTTTGTAAAGTACATGTTTAAATATGTTTCATATATATGTTTTGATGCCTATTTTTTCATACACTTTATACAATTTTCATATACTCCCTCCGTTCGGAATTACTTGTCGCAAAAATGGATGTATCTAGACTTATTCTAGTTCTAGATACGTCCATTTCCGAGACAAGTAATTCCGAACGGAGGGAGTACATTAGAAACATTTTTCTATATGTGTTTAACACTTTGTAATGCGTGATTAACATTTCTCAACTTTTTTATATAAAATTGCTTTTTATGATAGATATAGTAATAATATCTGGAAATATACGCGGACATAAAAAAAGGAATCTAAAAATGTGAAAACAATGGAATTATGGAAGAAAAAAAAACGCTGAAGGCTAGGGTTTGTGCACTCGGCGGTCCTAATCTGGCGGCTGCATGAAGTTAGAAGGACTACTGTCTCGCGTCAAGCAGCTGCACCTTCGCACAGGCACGATCCGACTGGGCTGGTCCATTTAGCGAAACACTATAACTGCGTGGTACTGTAGCAGGGGTGCACAGTATAGATTCATATGTACTTTGCTTTTCTATGGGTGTGTCGGTCAGAATCCCCCGGAGCTTGTCGAACTCGTTAAGCAAACCGCGGCATGCTGGGACGTACAGAGGATATCAGCGGTGCTCATGTGTTATGACGGGGCAGACTTAGGCCGTAGGAGGCCTCACCGGGCAGGTTTAGTTAGGGGCTTAGCCTACAAGTTATCTTATTTTTAGCATCGTGGTTATATATACTAGCTGTAAGACTATTTTGAGATCAAGCAATAAGAAACAATCTATTGCCCGGCTCCAGAGGAGCCGGACCCGAAACCCTAGCCGCATCTCTCTCGCTTCGCCGTCCTCCTTCCCGATCGCGACGGCGCCTACGCGCCGGCCGCGCGCCCTCGCCCCCGGCAAGCCCCTGTCTTCCCCTACAACCTGAGGAGCAGGTCCGGTAGGACCCTGGGTTCCACCAATTTGGTATCCAGAGACTCGGGATCGATCATGTCGTCTTCACCGCCAACACCGCAGCTGCCGACCACCTCCACCCCGCAGACGACCATCACCACCGAAGGGTCCCCAATTCCGCCGGCCCAAATCACCACCGCTGCGTCGTCACCCGCCGTTTTCACGCCGGAAGAAGTAACCAGCACTTTGCAGGATCTCCTGACGGTCGTCCAGGGCATCCGTCTGTACTTGGCTGGACCACCCGCGCCTCCGCCGGCTGCGACGACCGCCGCCTACGGCCACCCCCCCGCTGCAGTGGCCATCCCAGGGCGCACCTGCACTTAGCGCGCCACCACTGCTGCCGTTCCAGGCGGGGCACCCCAGCGGGCCACCGCCACCGATGCTGCACCTGCAGCCGACCCCAGCCGCGGCCCCCCTCTGGTCGTAGTGGCCACCGCCTGCAACCACGGCTCCCTGCCAACAGCTGCTGCAGCTCCAGGCGCCACCTCTGCCCAGCTCCGGACTGCCGTCGCCCGTATAGGCCAGCCTGCCGATACAGCAGGTCCGGTTCCCGCCCTCCCCGTCACCACTAACGGCTTGTGCGGCCGGGTCTTCGCCACCACCGGTCTACACCACGGCTCCGGAACAGCCGGCTCTGTCCCTGTAGTTCGGCGGGCCATCCGGCTCCGCGGGGCCCTACCGGGGGTACTCCGACCACGCGCCGCAAGCCTCCCTGCTCCGCACCTCCGAGCAAGTCGGACACGGCGCCCCGACCCAGACACTGCCGCGGTTTGCTAAAATTGACTTTGCCACTTATGACGGCACGGAGGACCCCCTCAACTGGTCCAACCAGTGCGACCAGTTCTTTTGCGGGCAACGCACCCTCGCATCGGAGAGTACCTGGCTCACCTCTTACCACCTCCGCAGCGCGGCATAGACTTAGTACTATGCCCTCGAGCAGGACGAGGGCAGCATGCCCCCTTGGGAGCGCTTCTGCGAGCTCTGCCTCCTTCGTTTTGGGCCTCCGGTCCGCGAGAGCCACCTGGCAGAGCTCGCCCGCCTGCCCTTCACCTCCACGGTGCAGGACTCCGCCATGTTTTCAGGGCCTGGCGTGTCGCGCGTCGGGCATGACTGCGCAGCAGCGGGACGGCCTCTTCGTCGGTGGACTTCCGGATCACATCCGTGTGGACGTGGAGCTTCGGGGATGTGAAGCCATATGTTGATCAATCAGAGATCTGACTGGACCATGCAGAGGACTCCATTGAGCTCAGCCACGCGGACCATCTTGGTCGTCTTCCTCCACAACTCATGTCCCACTGCATTCCGCGGACCTTCAATCGTCTTCGTCCACTTCTCGCTCTCAAGGTCAAAGCAATGTATCTTATCCCTAACCATCACCAAGATGTGGAGGGTTCCGTTCACGATGGTCGCGCAGCCCGGGTGGCATGCGACCCTGGTTGGGCTCGGCCGCATCATTCTCCACCCGACGGCGTCTCTTAGAGTAAGAACATGGTGGAACCTTTCGTCACCGCGGACGAAGCACAACGCCTTGTACGCACCGGACGGGACGGCCCGGCCGAAGCACATGACGAGCGATTTTGGTCTCGGGCGAGGCACGGGCAGGCCACCAGCACCTCTCCGGTGGCAGGGTCAACCAGGCACGTGTCGGAATTGTCATCCGTGATGCAGAGGAGGTCATGGCGGGGTAGCTTGCTAGATCCAAGTCCATCCTTGACCTTGATCACGCGCACAGTGTTGCCGTCCATGTCGACCAGCCGTAGTTCGGTCCCTTTGCTAGGTTCTTCTCGCAAGGAGTAGACCGCGACGAGAGGCTCGGCGTGTCGGGACTTGTGCGTGGCGACGAAGTCCGGGCCGGAGATGAGGGCGTCCCACTAGCTGGAGACGCATCGGAATCGGCACGCCGAGTTCACCGGTGTAACACCCCAAAAATTTAACCAGGTTTTAGTTATTAAAATTTTGCCAAGAGTTTAAATTTTTTGCCTGCAAGTATATCCCTGTTGATTTCAAAACTTTTCCTTTAATATTAAGAAATTTTTCCCAAGTGGATCCTTCCAAAACATATTGGACTTATATGCCCTCCTTTTAAAAACAACTCTCAATCAGTAGATTTATTTATTTAATTATTTCATCCTGAGCTTTATTCATTTAAAATTACTTGTTTTAAGTTTTGGAGCTCTTTTTGTACTACAACCAGTTGATAGATTTAACTAAAAATCCAACCAAAAATTTGGAGATGTCATGTGATGTCTCTAGATTACTTTTGTGCAATAATATATTTCATTCATTGCATATTTTGAGTGCTACACCTATTTTTCTTCTCTGGTCCAGTGGACAATTTTGCACTGCAACCCTTTTAAACATTTGTTTCTAGCTTCCACCAAAATTATGGGATGTCAGTAGGATCATATAATTCCATTATATGCAAAAATCCAGGGTTGTTCTTTGAAAATTTTGAGTGAAACAACCTCATCTCCATTCTGGTCCAACATGATGGTTTGTACAACAACCATATTCTTGCTTGCTCTTTGGCCCTATATTCTTTTCCCTACTTTTAGTCCTCCATGCTAAACCCCTAAGTCCAGGAGCATGCAACCATTGGCATAATTTTTGTTCATGAAATAATGCCATTCACATCCTGTTCAGATTTGAAGTTCTGCAAAACTTACACTAGCAAGTTTGTGCTTTTCACCAACTAACCTCACCACCCTCTTGTGCATCCAAAGAGACACTAATCTGGAAGATTTGGCCCCTCCAAGAAATGCCTAGGTGCCTGTGGCATTTTGTCAAACACCTTGAGAGCATGACCAGATTTGACATGAGTTGTTGTTGGCATTGTGAACTTGGTCTCCTGACCAAACCACCATGTCCCTTGTTACCCTTACTAAACCTAGACTAGCCCTAGTTCTTGCCAACCTCACCTGAGACCTGTAGCATGCCACGGCATTGTATCGAACACCTTCCGTGCGTGCACTGGACGCGTCCAGAGCGCACTTATTGCACGAGCCGCGCCCGAGCCGACATGTTGCGCCCCTGGTTTTGGCCCGCTCTACAGCGCCACGCCACGCACTACCCTCCTCACAGCAACGCGCCAAGCCGCCTTGGCAGCCTACAGCGCCGCCGATAGAGCTTTTGGCGGCACACCGGCGTCCGCAGCGCGCCTCTGCCATGGTCGGCGCCGCCAAAGCCACCCCGGCTCGCCACCTGCCCCTGGGAATAGCGCAGGCTTATCCCCTCGCTCGTCGGCTAGCTCCCGTCGTCGCCAGGACGCCCTGACACTACAGGGAGGCGGTTCGCCGTCGTCCTTATCGCCGGCCGCCTCGGAACTGACCTCCACCGCCTATATAAGGACCCCGGAGCTCACTCGAGTCCAGGAGCAACCTCAGGTGATACTCCTAGTGCTACCTTGGCCAGCAGATGAGCAATGGAAGGTCTTCTGCCCCGTGTCCGGCCGGTTCGGTCGCTGCCAAGCCCCGGCCGATTCCGACGCCACCCGTGCCTCCCCCTCTCCACTCTCTCCACCAAGAACTCTCCCGCCCTCTCGTGAGCACAACCCCACGCTCAATTTTGGCCGGAGACCACCGCAGCCCCAAACTCACTATCCACCCGAATGCCTTCTCCGCCGCGAAGCTCGTCACCGGCAACTCCGTTCACGTCGGCGACCATGGCGGGTACCCACGGATTCGTCTCGACCCCCTGAGCACAACCATGGCCTCAGATCTCCAAGGGACGCCCCCGTTTGCCGGCAAATCCTCACCGGAGCTCCGCCTCTGTTCGGTCGGAGGGGGACGACGCGCGCGTGGCTGGTCAAACCTGACCAGTGGGCCAGGCGGGCCCACCGTCAGTGACCCAGCGCCGGTCCACGCAGGATTAAGTGGAAGCACACTTCCGAAGTACGCTTTCGACCTGTACGTGTTTATTTGAAACGTTTTATTTTCTGTTTTGTTTTAAATAAACGATTTTGACCAAACTTTGACCAGCTGTATCTTTTTAAATACAGCTCCAAATAAATTAATTCTTTCTCCTACCTCTTTCAAATATGGTCTAGTTTATTTTAAGATTTATTTAAAAAAATTTCAAAACAACTTTTTGTGCTGTTTTGATTTTGTGTGTTAATTCAAATATATTCTTTTAATAGGATTTTTGAAGATTTCAAGATGTTTTGGATTGCACCCTGTTTTCCCATGACCTGAAGACAAGCATTCTGAACCCCGGCATAATATTTGTGTGTGTTCGATGACACGTTTATAACATCACCTCACTTTGGAGAAACTTGTTATTTCATGTGATATGATCGTATGCATGGGTGCATGTTAGTGATTTCCATGCTGTTGGAAATGAACACACTTGTGATGATAATCATCCTCATGTGCCTTGCATGCATACCGGCAGGAACCCGAGAAAACCTCTGCCTTGGGTAGGCATGAGTTTGTCGCCGGTCTCCGTCGGGACGGTTATGTCTGGTATGGCATGGTAAGGTAATATGAGCGGTGACTCTGTTGGTTGAAATATATTCGTTATGCTAATCATGCAGGGAATACTTAAACCTCCTGAGTCGACCGTAGATCGAGTCTTGTTCCAGTAACCCCCATACTTGTTTCGTACTACCACTCGTCTCTACAACAGGTAGAGTACGGTTCAGTAATTTGTCAACCCCTTTCTAGCACACACCGTACAGAGGGGCCGGGATGAGGGTACCACGGCCATGGATTAAAGCCAGTCATCCGGTCAGGGGGCATGGGTGTTTCGGTTGTAGCCGAGGGGGTAGCTTCCCCAGTTTTGCGCGCGGTATAAATTTTGTGATCCCATGCTAATCGAGGTTGTAGCCTCCCCACTTAGAGTTTTGCTTAACGAGTGTCATGGGTGATTCCAGACACCGGTGAGTTAAGCTGGTGTGTGCAAGTCAGGTGCGTTTTCATTTAAAAGACCGTAGACGGAATTAGTCCCGAGGGACTAATGGAATCCGTTACTCGTAGGTAAAGAGTACACCCTCTGCAGAGATTAAACCTATTCGAATAGCCGTGTCCATGGTTAAGGACTACAATCTAGGATGGGTCAAGTGTCGGTCTTAGTGTCGGTCTTCGGAGGTGAAACTGTTTAACCAGAAATGGAATTACTACTTGTGACTTGTGATAATTATGATTATTATTATTGTTGACTAACCCGTGATATTATTGTTATTAACGAGTATCTCTGGGATGGTTCTACCTCCGGGATATTCACTATGATTGTTTATTTTAAAGCCCTTTATGTGGTGTCGCTCAGACGCCCGACTGTGGCATTTTTTTTAAAGCCCTTTATGTGGTGTCGCTCAGACGCCCGACTGTATCATTTCTTTTAAAGCCCTTTATGTGGTGTCGCTCAGACGCCCGACTGTGGCATTTCTTTTAAAGCCCTTTATGTGGTGTCGCTCAGACGCCCGACTGTGGCATTTCTTTTAAAGCCCTTTATGTGGTGTCTCTTAGACGCCCGACTGTGGCATTTCTTTTAAAGCCCCTTATGTGGTGTCGCTCAGACGCCCGACTGTGGCATTTCTTTTAAAGCCCTTTATGTGGTGTCGCTCAGACGCCCGACCGTGGCATTTCTTTTAAAGCCCTTTATGTGGTGTCGCTAAGACGCCCGACTGTGGCATTTCTTTTAAAGCCCTTTATGTGGTGTCGCTAAGACTCCCGACTGCGGCATGCTGGTTATTTATTTTCATAAATTTCTATATTACTATGTTAATGCAGTTTCATAAATAACCGCTTGCATGCATCAGAATTTTATTTACCTTTTGTGACCGATGTCATGAGCATAAAATATTTTTAGCACATCGTTATAATAATATGCTTGTGTTCATGATGTTTGCGAGTACATTCAAAGTACTCACTGGCTTGTCCCTGGCTATTGTCTTGGCCAGATTTTTCTTGCGCGGAGAGGAGCGACGCGATGACAGCCCCGGAACCTGAGCAACGGTGATAGCAGCCTCGTGAAGATAGGAGTTAACCTGGTTAGCTGTTCCTGTTGGGAAATGGAGTTCCATAGACCCTGATGATCCTCAAACCGCTTCCGCCCTCAACCACTAGAAACCATTTGTTGTACTCACAGGCCAGAATGGTCTTGTACTACATATTTTGTATTTTGCTTGGAATTTCTGTATCAAGTTGGAGCCTCATCAGCTAACAGTAATCCTGGGGCGGATGAGCACGACGGTCTTTTTCTGGAAATTTATACCCGGAAAACCGGTCGTGACAACCGGCACCCTGGTGAGGATGTCGAAGATGATCTCGTCTGGTAACGAGATGACACCGGCGGTCGATGGCATCTGTATGCCGCCAGTTGCGCGGGATGCGGAACTAGAGCTAGGATGGTGCCGTCGTTTGGGCGAGGGCAGAACCGGTGACCACCGAGGCGTCATCATGCTGGTGGTCTCGTGGAGACGACGCAGACACCAGGACTTGAGACGTGGAGCTGTTGGCGGCGCAAGTTATATGAGATTGAGGCATCGTGTGGATTCGGAGTCGAGTTAATTGCACAGAAGTACCACAATTAGGGCATCACATGCAGATTGGTACCATGATTGCTAATTTTTGCATGTCAGTACCATGATTGCTCCAAGTTTTTGCAAATAAGGCTAAAACGCGTATTTATACGTATTGACGCTCGATCCGACAGCTCGGGCCCACCCGTCAGGTGCCACGCTGGCCAATCGGCGCGTGCCCGCGCGCTGACTAGGACGAGCCGGTGCGCTGCTGCTCTCCAACCCGGTCCGGTCGCACCAGCTCGCCCCCGTCGCACCGTTCCCCTCCCCTCCTCCTCCTTGCTCGAACCCTAGTCTATGGCATCGGCGACTCCGCCAGGCGGCGGCCTGGGCGTCCACAGCGGCGGTGAGATGCCGTTCTGGCCTCCTAGCGGAACGGCTGGCGTCGACGGTGATGGCGGCGACGACTCCAACTCCGCGTACTCTACCGACGATGAGGAGGAGTCGATGTTACTCACCATGGAGCAGCGGTTGCGGTTGGCGCAGCAGTGGGTGGTGAACCCTAGCTGCAGCCATGAGTTGACGCATGGACTTGGCGGCGTGCTATAAGTACCCTTGTCCTCCTCCTGCTCTGGTTTATCCAATTGGGGATTTTTAGGGTTTGTTCATCTTCTTCTTTATCCAGTTGGGGATTAGGGTTTGTCCAATTGTAGTGACTAGTATAGGACAATTACAGTAACCTAGTAACTCAGTGTATTGCACTCTCAAATTAGTTCAATTATAGTAACAATTTGGGATTATGGCCTTGTCTTTTTCCTTGAT
The DNA here is from genome assembly GCA_963921465.1 of Triticum timopheevii. Classification (NCBI taxonomy): domain Eukaryota; kingdom Viridiplantae; phylum Streptophyta; class Magnoliopsida; order Poales; family Poaceae; genus Triticum; species Triticum timopheevii. The sequence continues at coordinate 137,195,328 of OY997272.1, forward strand.
TTTTGCTATTGTGCTGAAATAGTAAAGTACATTGTTTTGTACTGTAAATATTATACTTACAGGTTACTTTAATAGCATTGTTCTGTGCTGAAATAGCATCTGTAATAGTAGAGTTAATAGTAAATATTAGACTTACACGTTACTTTAAATTGTTCTGTACTGTACTGTACTGTTGCTCTCCAAATTAAGAGTAATTATAATGAATACATGAAATTTAATTTGTTCTGTAGTTTGGATGAAGACATTTGGAAGTAAGGATCCATTTTGATGCAAGAGAACCATTGGTGATGAAGCTGTGTGGTTCAGATATTACTTATCTGAATTTGGTTGTAGTGATGGAAACCCAAGGATTTAATGCATATGATTGTTTGTATCACATTGAGAATCCATCTTTAGGAGAGGAAGGGCTGGATTTGGTAGACAGTCATGCAGAATTACAGATGATAAAGAGGAAGGTCTAGGACAAATTGGTGCTTAATTTGCTAGTCAGGGCTTGTCCACCCCCTGATACTGATTTTGAGAGGCAGCATTTTGAGAAGCCAGAGTTGTCCACTGTGGTGTACCAAGAGCCTGTTGTTTTAGATCTGAGTGAGCCTCCTGTCTTAGCTGTTGATCAGCAAGGAGTAGTTTTTGAGAGTCAATGTAGCACCTCTAGCACACCTCATCCTGCTGGTCCTACTGGTGTTTGCACACAAGAAAGCAAGAATGCAACAACCAAGTTGATAGCAGTTTTGGAAGAAGAAGAAGAGGGATATCAAGGATTTGAGGCATATGAGGACAGTGATGCTAATGCCTCTGATGAGGATGCTCAAATTGGAAGTGACCCTCATTACATGGGTGATGATGAAGATGTAGAGGTGGAAGAGGGAAAGAGACAGAGAGAGCTAGAAGTACAAGAGGAAGAATCAGATGATGAGCAATCAGAAGAGGAAGAAATGCTGCATTATGAGGGTGACACTGAAGTTCAAGACCCATTTGAGGTAGAGGAGGATAGGACTTTTGAAGAAGAAGAAGAAACTATAGTTGAACCTGTGAAGAAGAAGCAGAAGCTACCAGTTAGAAGAGGACCCACAACTAGGTCACATTGTAGTAAGCTACTAGAGGTTGAACCTAATTTCATACCATCATCAGATGAAGAAGAGAAGGGGTTGTTGAGGGAGAGTGATGATGATGGTTTTGAGCCACTCTCTTTTGTCCTACCAAAGAAAAGAAAGAGTAGGGCAAAGAAAAGGCCTGCTAGGAAGTGGTACAATGAGAAAATGGAGCAACCACATGAGCAACTATGTATGAAGTTGTGTTTTAGGGATCAACATCAATTCAGAGATGCTTTGTTGAATTTGCACATCACTCAGGCCAGGAATTTTAAGTATCACAGGAATTCAGATTAGAGGATGATTGTTGAGTGTCCAGATAAACAATGCCAGTTCTTTATGGTGGCATCAGTTATAAAAGGGGAGAAAACCTTTGTACTTAAGAAGATGAGACTAGAGCACACTTGCCCTAGTACCACTGAGACCACCAGGGTTAGTGCTAAGTGGCTAGCACAGAAATATGAGCATCTCTTCAGATCTGATATAACTACTGGTATTCAGACTATACACTACAAAAAAATACACTTCTGTGATGATACGTGTTTGTCACAGTAGGTCGCGTTTTTTGTCATGCATGTACCACTAGTAGAAAAGGGGGCATTTATCCCAGTTCGTAAGGGCCTTTAGTCCCGGTTCATGAACCAGGACTAATGGATCGTTACTAATACCTCCCCCCTTTAGTCCTGGTTCTAACACAAACTGGGACAGATGGGCCTCCACGTGGCCGGTGCGCCGAGCCCAGGCAGGGGGGCCTTTGGTCCCGGTTGGTGGAACCAACCGGGACCAAAAGGAATCCATGCGTCAGCATTTCAGTGGCTGAGGTTTTTTTTTGAAAGGGGGGGGGGGGGGTTTGGGGTTTTGGGGGGTTAATTTAGGTGTTTCATATATTGTGTTAGCTAGCTAATTAATAGAGAGAAGTGTCCTCTGTTATGTCCGTGCTTGGTCGACGCTACGTACTATACATAGAGAGGCCCTCAACACGCTAGCTAGTAAGAAAATGAAGGGAACCATTAAGTACAGAAGTTCGTCATGCATACCGAGAGAAGTGATCGATCGACCTCTCCTTCTCCGAGAGATTGGTCGAACAACAAGTTTTCGTATTATCTATCCGACGCTACTGGCTACATACATATACAATATGTAAGATCTCTTACAATCCCCTAGCAATTGAAATCAACTTCCACATGGTATTCTCCGGCTTTATTGATGACGTGGTCAAGAAAGAATCCCGCCAATTCCTCTTGAATTGCTTTCATGCGATCTTGTTCTAGGAGTTCATTCCGCATCTGCCACGTCTAATTTGAAAAAGGGGGTTAATTAATACATATACATGAATGAAACTCAACAGAAATGATGGTGTAATAAAATGAAGTTGTGAATATTATTGCTTACGCACTTCATATTGTCTTTTAGAGTAGCCCCGCTTATTTTTCAAAGTTGCATTGTAGATGAACTCGCACACGTAGTATCCACAGAAATCATTCCCTTGTTCCTGCCACAAGCACTTTACGAGAAATAGAGGTCAATCAAACTGATAATGAATCATTATAAATGGCATTGATGAAAGTATAGCTATAGAATCAACGGGAGATGCGTGCAACTAGCTAGCCAGTAGTACTTACTTTCGGGTATGTATATCGCAGCTCCTTCAGCAGTCCCGGAGCTTCTGCGGTGAACTATTTCCAAACCCTGCAAGACAAAGAAAATAATTATTATTACTTGAGATATCAGGAAATGAACAAAAAGTTGCCGATATGGTGCGATAATGATCGATTGAACTTACTTGTTGAGCAATTCAATCATGTCCGCATAGGTTTCGGGATCTTTTCGACTCGAGTCTAAGACGGTTACTAGTCCCCGCTCAAGCTTAATCTCCAGAAGAACATAGTGGAAGCTGCGCACGCATGCATAACTCATCAATTACATTACTATAATCTCGCTCGAGTAATAAGGGAAACCGAATATGCACACGACAGTAACACACACTTGAAGTTGTAAGGAAAGAGTATGGTATCTTTGTTTTGATTTTTGATCAACGATTGTAGCAAGTTGGCCTCGGCCTATTCGGCGTGCTTTTTAACCTGAATATCATCTATGATATTTGTGTTAATGAACCCAATATCATACATTTCTTGTTTTCTGCACTCGACGATCTTCAATCTGCATAATATATTGAGGATAATTAATTATAAATACATGCAATGAAAGGGCCGAGCTATATATAGAGACTTAATGACAGAAATAGTACTTACAGACAGTAGCAAAAGATCGTTAATTTATCGAGGGCCTTTTGATGGAAGAACGCGAAGAACTCCTCAAATGGAACAACCAACAGATCAGTTCCAACGAGGTCGTGCTCCTCTTTAATGTTCAGATACAAACTATTTGTCCCCCCAGACTCTCTGCAGGTTTTCATGTACCAATTATGGAATCTTCGCATCATCGTTGTTAGAGATTTTTCATCTTTGACGAGAGGCTTCCCGTACTCGTATCTGTGTTCGTCCACCTCCATGAAATCAGGAAGTTGATCGTCAGGCAGGTAATCTGATAGATTGCCATAACCGGCCACCATCCCCGGAGCATTAGCGACGATGTCGCCACTAGACACATTGAGCGCGGGGGGGGGGGGGGGGGGGGGGGAGGCACGATTGATTTGCTTGTTCGCCGAGCTGGGCAATTTTTTTCGCAGCTGCTCGTTCTCTTGACCTTTGATGTCTGACAGTACTTCCCGACCGCTCCGCTTGGAGATATGTCTGTTCAGTAATGCGCTCATAGTTGGTTCTCGGCGAAAACTTTGCTGGTTTCCTCAGGGCATCGAGAGTGCGCTTTGCTTTCACCGGATCTACCTTCTCCTCCGGAGGTGGATGTCTCTTTGCTTTCAACCCTTCAAAGAAGTCGTCCACTTCGGCCCGCACGATCTTCACGTTTTCCTCCATGGTCCTCTCGTACGGTAACTTCTCTAGAGGCTTGAGAGGAGGACCGTATCTGTATTGCCTCCCGCCTTTGGCTGTACTGCTAGAGGCCGGAGCAGATGGAGCGGCTGCGATGTCCGTCTTCTTTCGTGCTTGCTTACGAGGCGGAGGAGAAGGACTACGACGCGCCGGAGCAGGGGGCGGCAGTGGGTCTCTTCCGCCCTTGCTGGCGAGGCGGAGAAGGAGGAGGCTGCTGGCTGCTCGGGCGCGCCGGCGCAGGCGGAGTGCCGCCACACGCCAGAGAAGGAGGCCCAGTGCCCTGATCGTCACTCGCCGGAGGAGGAGGCGGTGGAGGAGGCGGAGTGCCCTGACTCGCCGGAGGAGGAGGAGGAGGCGGAGGCGTCCAATTCGGAAGGTTGATGAGCTCCTTCTGCCATAGGCATGGAGTCTTTAGAGCAGAACCCAGCCTAGTCTCCCCTTCACCGGTAGGGTGGTCAAGCTGGAGGTCCTCAAATCCCTCCGTTATTTCATCCACCATCACCCTAGCATATCCTTCTGGAATCGGCCGGCAGTGAAAAGTTGCGCCGGGTTCAGTAGGATAAACAGAGCCAACAACCTCCTTGACCTTCAAATTCATCCATCACGTCATAATGTGGCAATTTTGAAACTCCGTGATAGCATCCACGGGATAGCTGGCAGGAGCCGTCAAGACATGCTCCGGCTGAAGCAGCTCGGTGGAAGCCATGCTGCTTCTCCGCTGAGATGGCGGGGTAGCTTCGGAGAAAGCTTCGGCAGGTCGTTTGCTGCGATCACCTTCTCATTCCTCTAGCCCCATTACCCTTTCGTGCAGCGCCTGCAGTTGGCCCTGCTCCAGTTTCTTCCTCCTCTCCTGGGTTTTGTAACCCCCTGCGTCCGGAAAACCAACCTTCCACGGAATGGAGCCTGGCATGCCTCGTGTCCGTCCAGGGTGCTCAGGATTCCCGAGGGCCATTGTGAGCTCGTCCTTCTCCCTGTCTGGAACGAACGTCCCTTTCTACACTGCATTGATATAGTGCCGAAGCTTGGTGACTGGTATTTTCAGTTGCTCGTCCGTCCAACGGCACTTCCCTGATACAGGGTCCAAGGTTCCGCCAGCCCTGAAGAACCAAGTCCGGCAACGGTTTGGCCAGTTCATTGTCTCTGGTTCGATCCCTTTATCAAGCAGATCATTCTCAGCCTTGCACCACTTAGGACGGGCTTTGAGGTAGCCACCTGACCCCGTGGGATGGTGAAACTGCTTCTTCGCAGCATTTTGCTTGTTTGTCGCCAACATCTTCTTACTCTTTTCTGATGTCTTGTGGGCCACAAATGCGGGCCAGTGATCTTTGATCTTCTCATATTTGCCGATGAATTATGGTGTCTCTTCTTTGTCGACAAACTTGTTCAGCTCTTTCCTCCACCTCCTGAATAGGGTTGCCATCTTCTTAAGAGCACAAGACTTGATTAATTGCTCTTTAACTGGCTTCTCCGGATCCTCCTCTGGCGGTAGGGTGAAATTTGCCTTTAGCTGAGTCCAAAGATCATCTTTCTGCATATCATTGACATAAGACACCTCAGGGTCTTCCTCCTTAGGCTTATACCATTGCTGGTTGCTGATCGGGATCTTGTCCCTAACAAGAACCCCGCACTGAGCAGAAAATGCGTTCTTTGTCCAGATGGGTTCAATCGGTTCGCCGTTGGGCGCGATTGCTGTGATCTCAAACCTTTCATCCGAGCTCAACTTTTTCTTCGGGCCTCGTCTCCTTACCGAAGTGGTGCTCGATCCGGAGGTCTAGAAAAAGGAAGAAAGACGAGTGTTAATTAATATGTGTAAATATACAAAAACAATGAATGCATCAATTAACTAGTCAGCACGGGCTTAACTAATATATATATACCTGGCTGGACTCGGTTCGGTCACCGGAGCAGTCAGCACGGTCTCCTTCTTGTACCTCCATTGTGTCACCGGAGCCATCATGAACATAACCCTCTTCTTGTACCAGCATTAATGGGCCAGAGCCATCATGAACATAGCCCTCTTCTTCACCCAGTCCTTCCTGACCATCGGTGTCGTTGAGAAATGATGCAACGACATCACTTCCTTGTGCGATTATGTCCCCCAACATCGCTTCTGTTGCTTCGTCTCGGGAGTGCTCCATAGTTTCTGCAAATATTTAAAACATGTCAATTATTATTCAAACATGGTACAGATGGATATATATTAGTGGCAAACGTAGAACTAGCTAGCTAATCACAATAAGGAATCATGTTAGTGGCCTCGACGCTGCTTCTCTAGGGTTTGGGGCGGCCTAGACAACGCTTCAAGGGTTTGGCGTGGCCTCAACACAATGCTTCAAGGGTTTGGGGTGGCCTCGACGACAACGCTCTTTTAACTTGGTAAATCTGGGTGGCCTCGAGAGAGTTTGTCGGGTAGGGGCACGGCAGGAGGGGGTAGGAGACCAACATCGTTTTTTCTCTAGGGTTTGGGTGTCCTCGAGGGTTTTGGTCGAGCGAGAGGGCCGAGGGGGGTGCTGCCGTGGTATAAGTTATCACGGTCGAGAGGGGGTATATACATCGACCGCCCCTCATGTCGAAGTTATCCGGGAGGGGGTTATATCGACAATGACGCGACATACATATACATGAGAAAATAATGTTATCGGGGAGGGGGTATCGGTACCCCCCCTCATGTTGAAGTTTCTTCTTTCTCCTCTATTCCTTTCTTCTTATTCTCCTCTTCTTTTTCTTCTTCTCCCTCATGTTGAAGTTATCGGGAGGGGTATATCAACGACGACAGAGGAGAAGATCGCAGAAAAAAAAGAACCAAAAAAAGAGGAGAAGAAGAAAGGAATAGAGGAGAAGAAAGGAAGAAGAAGAAGAAAAAGAAGGAGAGCAAAAAGGAAAATAAGAAGAGGAAGAAAGGAGAAGAAGAGGAGAGGAAGAAGAGGAGAAATAAATAAGAAGAGGAAAAAAGAAGAAAAAGAAGAGGAGAAGAAGAATTTTTTTTAATTTTTTCTTCTTCTCCTCTATTCCTTTCTTCTTCTCTTCATCTTTTTCTTCTTTTTTCCTCTTCTTATTTATTTCTCCTCTTCTTCCTCTCCTCTTCTTCTCCTTTCTTCCTCTTCTTATTTTCCTTTTTCCTCTCCTTCTTTTTCTTCTTCTTCCTTCTTCCTTCTTCCTCTTTTCTTCCTTTTCCTTATTTTACTTTTTCCTCTACACTAACCTAAAATTGATATCTACTAACAACCTAAATAAAAAATTAATACATATATGAAAAAACATATATAAACAAAAAAATGCTATGAACATTATATTCATACATACATAGCCACATCCATTCATCATATAGCTACCACATACATATATAATTCCTCCGTTCCTAAATATTTGTCTTTTTAGAGATTTCAACTAGTGACTACATACAGAGCCAAATGAGTGAATCTACACTCTAAAATATGTCTATATACATCCGTATGTGATAGTCTATTTGAAATCTCTAGAAAGACAAATATTTAGGAACGGAGGGAGTACATTATATATATGAAAAAAATGCAATGAACAAAAAGTTACACATGTATATATATGAAAAAAAGCACTGAACACACAGAGCCTCGACGGCGGCGGCTCACATCGGGGGCGGCCGGCAAGGGCGACGACGGGGGCGGCGAGGGCGTCGGGGATGACCACGGTGGGGGGCGCGGCCCGGGGCAGGGGCGTGCCCGGCGACGACGGCGACGGCGATGCCGGGTCGTGGGGCAGGGGCGCGACTAGGTGCGCTTGGGGATGATGACGGCGGAGACGACGGGCGCAGGCAACGACGACGGCGTCATCGGGAGCGGCGGGCGGCGACGGGGCAGGGGCGACGACGGGGGCGCGCGGACGGCGTCGGGGCGGCGCGCAGACGGCGTCTGGGCAGCGGGCGGCGTCGGGGGCAGCGGACGGCGTGGATCTGGGCAGCCTGGCGGCGTCGATGAGCTCGGCGTCGTCGGGCGGGCCGGGGGGCAACTGGCGATGAGTTTGTCAAATTTTCCTAAGTGCTACTTATATAGCAAAGGCATTGGTCCCGGTTCGTGGCACCAACCGGTACCAATGCCCCCTTTAGTCCCGGTTGGTGCCACCAACCGGGACCAAAGGCTAAGCGGTGGCCTTTGGTTCCAGTTGGTGGCACCAACCGAGACTAAAGGAGGGCATTGGTACAGGTTGGTGCCACGAACCGGGACCAATGCCCTCCTTTAGTCCCGGTTGATGCCACCAACCGGGACCAAAGGGCCTTGCACAACGGCGTGGTGGTGGGAGTTTAGTCCCACCTCGCTAGCTGAGAGAGAGCCGCACCTGTTTATAAGGTGCGATGCGCCAACCCTCTCGAGCTCCTCTCTAAAGCAGGCTTTCGGGCCTAATCTGTCTCTATATGCCTGTGGGCCTGCTGGGCCTTCTGCGGGCCTGAATCTTGGCTCATGGTAGGGTTTCTAGTCGTATTCAGGCCATGGGGGCCCAGTAGGAGGCACTTTTTTTGTTTTCTTTACTTATTGTTGCTATTTTTTTCCAGTTTTTTTGTTTTGTTTTCTGCATTATTTATTTTCTTTTGTTTTTTGCTTTATTTTTTAATTCTTTTTGCTTTTATTTTTAGAAAAATTATAAACATTCTGTTAGTGCCATTAGTTTTCAAATTTGAAAACACTTTTTTGTTGTTGTCTTCTTTCTTGCTTTATTTGTTTTATTTTGTTTCTACTTAGAACAAAATACTTATTGTTGCTATTTTTATTTTTTTCCAGTTTTTTGTTTTGTTTTCTGCATTATTTATTTTCTTTTGTTTTTTTCTTTATTTTTAATTCTTTTTTGCTTTTAGTTTTAGAAAAATTATAAACTTTCTGTTAGTGCCATTAGTTTTCAAATTTGAAAACACTTTTTTTGTTTTTTTGTTTTCTTCGTTGCTTTATTTATTTTATTTTGTTTCTACTTACAACAAAATACTTATTGTTGCTATTTCTATTTTGTTTCCAGTTTTTTTGTTTTGTTTTCTGCATTATTTATTTTCTGTTGTTTTTTGCTTTATTTTTTTTTATTTTTTTTGCTTTTAGGTCAGCAAAATTATAAACTTTCTGTTAGTGCCATTAGTTTTAGAAAAATTATAAACTTTCTGTTAGTGCCATTAGTTTTCAATTTTGAATAGTTAAAATTTGAATTCTTTGAAGGATTGGTCATGGGCCAGGGGCAAGGCGCATTGGTCCCGGTTCTTGCGTGGAACCGGGACCAAAAGGTCCAGACGAACCGGGACCAATGGCCCATGTGGCTGCCCTCTTGAGAGTGTTCTTGGTGAGAACATAGTTGACAAGGAGCGAACCGGGATTAATGGTATTACGAGGGCCGAACCATAAGACATTAAAGCATTTCAAATGAACTCTGAAAAAGTTGAAAGTTGGCATGGTATCATAATTTCACCCACATAGCATGTGCATGTACAAAACGGACAATGGTATCATACTCGTCTGTTATAAAGTTGGCATGGTATCATCATAATAGTTGCGGGAGAAAGGCTTCACTTTTTCTTCGCTTGTGTCATTTGCTTATTGCGCAGTAACCATGGATAATCTTCATCGTTTATCAGGATGCTGGGGTCAGCCTTGACTTTGAAGGGAGGAATTTCATGAAACTTTTCATAATCTTCAGACATGTCTGTCTTGCCCTCCACTCCCACGATGTCCCTTTTTCCTGAAAGAACTATGTGGCGCTTTGGCTCATCGTATGATGTATTCGCTTCCTTATCTTTTCTTTTTCTCGGTCTGGTAGACATGTCCTTCACATAGATAACCTGTGCCACATCATTGGCTAGGACGAATTGTTCGTCAGTGTACGCAAGATTTTTAAGATCCACTATTGTCATTCTGTACTGTGGGTCTACCTGCACCCCGCCTCCTAATAGATTGACCCATTTGCACTTAAACAAAGGGACCTTAAAATCATGTCCGTAGTCAAGTTCCCATATGTCCACTATGTAACCATAATATGTGTCCTTTCCCCTCTTGGTTGTTGCATCAAAGCGGACACCGCTGTTTTGGTTGGTGCTCATTTGATCTTGGTCAATCGTGTAAAATGTATTCCCATTTATCTCGTATCCTTTGTAAATCAATACAGTCAAAGATGGTCCCCTGGACAACAAGTACAGCTCATCACAAACAGTGTTGTCACCTCTGAGACGTGTTTCCAACCACTGCCGAAAGTCCTGATGTGTTCACAGTAATCCAGTCGTCGCACTGCTCCGGGTGTTTGGAGCGCAGACTGTTCTTGTGTTCATCAACATACGGGGTCACCAAGGTAGAGTTCTGTAGAACTGTGTAGTGTGCTTGAGGCCAAGAATATCCGTCCCTACATATTATTGAGTCCCTTCCAAGCGTGCCTTTTCCAGTCAGTCTCCCCTCATACCGCAATTTAGGGAGACCTATCTTCTTAAGGCCAGGAATGAAGTCAACACAAAACCCGATGATATCCTCTGTTTGATGGTCCATGGAGGTGCTTCCTTTTGGCCTAGCGCGGTTACGGACATATTTCTTTAGGACTCCCATGAACCTCTCAAAGGGGTACATATTGTGTAGAAATACGGGGCCCAGAATGACAATCTCGTCAACTAGATGAACTAGGACGTGCGTCATGATATTGAAGAAGGATGGTGGGAACACCAGCTCGAAACTGACAAGACATTGCACCACATCACTCGTTAGCCTTGGTATGATTTTTGGATCAATCACCTTCTGAGAGACTGCATTGAGGAATGCACATAGCTTCACAATGGCTAATCGGACGTTTTCCGGTAGAAGCCCCCTCAATGCAACCGGAAGCAGTTGCGTCATAATCACATGGCAGTCATGAGACTTTAGGTTCTGAAACTTTTTCTCTGCCATATTTATTATTCCCTTTATATTCGACGAGAAGCCAGTCGGGACCTTCATACTAAGCAGGCATTTAAAGAAGATTTCCTTCTCTTCTTTGGTAAGAGCATAGCTGGCAGGACCTTCATACTGCTTTGGAGGCATGCGTCTTTTTCGTGCAAACGTTGCAGGTCCTCCCGTGCCTCAGCTATATCTTTTGTCTTTCCATACACACCCAAGAAGCCTAGCAGGTTCACGCAAAGGTTCTTCGTCACGTGCATCACGTCAATTGAAGAGCGGACCTCTAGGTCTTTCCAGTAGGGTAGGTCCCAAAATATAGATTTCTTCTTCCACATGGGTGCGTGTCCCTCAGCATCATTCGGAACAGCTAGTGCACCGGGACCCTTTCCAAAGATTACGTGTAAATCATTGACCATAGCAAGTACGTGATCACCGGTACGCATGGCGGGCTTCTTCCGGTGATCTGCCTCGCCTTTGAAATGCTTGCCTTTCTTTCGACATTGATGGTTGGTCGGAAGAAATCGACGATGGCCCAGGTACACATTCTTCCTGCAGCTTGCCAGGTATATACTATCGGTGTCAAGTAAACAGTGCCTGCATGCGTGGTATCCCTTGTTTGTCTGTCCTGAAAGGTTACTGAGAGCGGGCCAATCGTTGATGGTCACGAACAGCAATGCCTTTAGGTTAAATTCCTCCTGTTTGTGCTCATCCCACGTACGTACACCGTTTCCATTCCACAGCTGTAAAAGTTCTTCAACTAATGGCCTTAGGTACACATCAATGTCAATGCCGGGTTGCTTAGGGCCTTGGATGAGAACTGGCATCATAATGAACTTCCGCTTCATGCACATCCAAGGAGGAAGGTTATACATACATAGAGTCACGGGCCAGGTGCTGTGATTGCTGCTCTGCTCCCCGAAAGGATTAATGCCATCCGCGCTTAAAGCAAACCATACGTTCCTTGGGTCACTTGCAAACTCATCCCAGTACTTTCTCTCGATTTTTCTCCACTACGACCCGTCAGTGGGTGCTCTCAACTTCTCATCTTTCTTATGGTCCTCACTGTGCCATCGCATCAACTTGGCATGCTCTCCGTTTCTGAACAGACGTTTCAACCGTGATATTATAGGAGCATACCACATCACCTTCGCAGGAACCCTCTTCCTGGGGGGCTCGCCGGCAACATCACCAGGGTCATCTCATCTGATCTTATACCGTAATGCACCGGATATCGGGCATGCGTTCAGATCCTTGTACGCACCGCAATAGAGGATGCAGTCATTAGGGCATGCATGTATCTTCTGCACCTCCAATCCTAGAGGGCATACGACCTTCTTTGTTGCGTATGTACTGTCGGGCAATTCGTTATCCTTTGGAAGCTTCTTCTTCAATATTTTCAGTAGCTTCTCAAATCCTTTGTCAGGCACAGCATTCTCTGCCTTCCACTGCAGCAATTCCAGTACGGTACCGAGCTTTGTGTTGCCATCTTCGCAATTGGGGTACAACCCTTTTTTGTGACCCTCTAACATGCGATCGAACTTCAGCTTCTTCTTTTGACTTTCGCATTGCGTCCTTACATCGACAATGACCCGGCGGAGATCATCATCATTGGGCACATCGTCTGGTTCCTCTTGATCTTCAGCAGCTTCGCCCGTTGCAGCATCATCATGCACATCGTCTGGTTCCTCTTGATCTTCAGTAGCATCACCGTATTCAGGGGGCACATAGTTGTCATCGTACTCTTCTTCTTCGCTATCTTCCATCATAACCCCTATTTCTCTGTGCCTCGTCCAAACATTATAGTGTGGCATGAACCCCTTGTAAAGTAGGTGGGTGTGAAGGATTTTCCGGTCAGAGTAAGACTTCGTATTCCCACATATAGGGCATGGACAACACATAAAACCATTCTGCTTGTTTGCCTCAGCCACTTCGAGACAATCATGCACGCCCTTAATGTACTCGGAGGTGTGTCTTTCACTGTACATCCATTGTCGGTTCATCTACGTGCATTATATATAATTAAGTGTGTCAAAAATCATTATAGAACATCATGAATAGATAATTAAGTGACCAAATTAATAGAAGTTCATCATCACATTAAAACCAAAGTACATACATAGTTCTCATCTAACAACATAAAGCTCTGCAGAGCATCTAAATTAATTAAATCATGCATTGAAACTATGTAAAACATTTCAATGCGAAAACAAATGCGATCATAATCGCAACCAATGTAACAACTGATCCAATGGCATAATGATACCAAGCCTCGGTATGAATGGCATATTTTCTAATCTTTCTAATCTTCAAGCGCATTGCATCCATCTTGATCTTGTGATCATCGACGACATCCGCAACATGCAACTCCAATATCATCTTCTCCTCCTCAATTTTTCTTATTTTTTCCTTCAAGAATTTGTTTTCTTCTTCAACTAAATTTAACCTCTCGACAATAGGGTCGGTTGGAATTTCCGGTTTAACAACCTCCTAGATAAATAAAATCTATGTCACGTTGGTCGGTATAATTGTCATAAACAATAAATGAACCAATAGTTATGAAAAGATAATATATACCACATCCGAATCATAGACAGGACGAGGGCCGACGGGGGCGGATACCAAAATCATCGCACTATATAAGATGCAATAATAAAAGTAAGAAAATTATACAAGTATCTATATAAACCTACAAGTAAGAATTTTTTCCTTTCAGAAAGAAGATAAGAACAAGAGGCTCACCACGGTGGTGCCGACGACGAGATTGGCGCGGGCGATCGACGGTGGCGAAGGCGGGGACGGGACGTGACGGACCGCTAAACCTAGACAAATATTGAGGAAAATGGAGCTTGGAGGTCGAGCTTGGAGAGGAGAAAGCTTAAGTAGTGTGGCTCGGGCATTCCATCGAACACCTCGTGTGCATAGGAGGTGAGCTAGAGCACCACAAAGCTATCCCCTCACCGGCGAGGAAACCCAAAGCAGTGGGAGTGCTCTGCTCGCGCGCGAGGGGTATATATAGGCAACTCATTGGTCCTGGTTCGTGGCATGAACCGGGACTAAAGGGTAGCCTTTGGTCCCGGTTCAAGCCACCAACCGGGACCAATGGTGGTGGGCCAGGAGCGAGGCCCATTGGTCCCGGTTCGTCCCACCAACCGGGACCAAAAGGTCCAGATGAACCGGAACCAATGGCCCACGTGGCCCGGCCGGCCCCCAGGGCTCACGAACCGGGTCCAATGCCCCCATGGGTCCCGGTTCTGGACTGAACCGGGACTAATGGGCTGGCCCGGCCTGGACCATTGCCCCCTTTTCTACTAGTGTACATCCATGACAAATTTATGAAAGAATCAAGATAGTCATACCTGTGCTGTCGTAGAAGTGTTCCATGACATTACCAAAATTATCATCACGGAAGTGTCCACTTCCATAATGATAAATCGCGCGTCACAGAAGTGCTTTCGTCAAGGGTGACTGACACGTGGCATCCACCGTAACGGAACGCCGTTAAGCTATCGGGTCGGGTTTTGGATCCGATAACCCGTTAACAGCCCTGACCAATGGGGATTTTCCACGTGTAAAATCATCATTGGCTGGAGGAAACACGTGTCGGCTCACCGTTGGGACAGATGTCATCCACTCATTGGATAGAAGGCGCCTATGATACGTCGACACGTGGCACGGCCCAACAGAGGCCCATTCCTGTGAAAAGGCCGGCCCATTTGACTTGGTCAAAAGGTGGCGGGCCGGCCCATGTAAAGCCTGTTAACGGCCTGTTCGCTTATAGCCCATTTACAGCCCGCTAATCCAAGGCCCGTTACACCCTATCCGAATTAGGCCCAGTAGCATCATCTGGGCCACCCAATATGATTCCAGCCCGTTTTCACTTCTGGCCCATGTATGGCCCATGACGTCTTTCGAGCCATATGAGGCCCTATGTAACTCTTGGCCTATTAACGGCCCGTGGTGAAACTGGCCCGTAATGAACAGTGTATTACTTTACACCCATTAACGGCCCGTGGTGAAACTGGCCCGTAATGAACAGTGTATCACTTTATACCCATTAAGGGCCCGTTATTCCGTTGGGTCATTTCCAGCCCATGTTATCTTTCGGCCTTCTTAGAGCCCATTTATTCTTGGGCTCATTTCCAACATTCGTTTACTTACAGCCCGTTACTGTCATTTTCTGCTTATGGGACAAATTCAGCTCGTGGTTACAATCGGCCCGTTTGTGATCCATTAACACGTTGGGCCGTTTTCATAGCGTCATGAAATATGGCCTATTAACGATGGCCCGTTATGGTCGGCCCATGAACGGACGATTCCAACTCTAGCCCGTTTACGGCCATAACGCGGCCTGTTATTGGCCCATGTTTGGCCAATCGATCATACTGCCCGTATAAGGCCCATTGATGATACGGCCCATAGAAGGCCCATTGTTTCTGCGGTCCGTAGAAGGCCCATTGTTTCTACGGCCCGTAGAAGGCCCACTGTTTATACGGCCCGTAGAAGGCCCACTGTTTATACGGCCCGTAGGTCCAATGTCACTACAGTAAATATTAGCCCATGGTTATTGTGGCCTAGTTTTAAGAAATAGGTTATTGCAGCCACTAGCAAACCGCAGAAAAAGAACTGCACTGACTACAAGCAAACAAATAAACAAGACAACAAGGAAATAAATAAGCAAGCAACTTACACTAGGCTATCACGGCGATTACACATATTACATCCACTGGGCATCAAAGTTCGCCACCAGTGCAAATATAGGGATCACAGCAGCATATAAACGCCACAGCAAAACAAGTCCAGAACTGAAACCACTTCAGAAGAGCTCAAGAAACAATATCTTGGGTACCCATAATGCTGGCAAGATGCTTAGCAAGCTTATTAACTTTCTCTTGTTTGGCGCTTAAGTCCTCCAGCGCTTGCTGTTGCACCAGAAAGTATGCATCTGAATTCTGCAGGGACTTCCTCAGTCCTTGGGCTTCCTGTCGCATAACATCTGATCGATGTCTTTCAACTTGAAGTTGAGACTCAAGAAGCCAAACTGATTCAGGCAACGAGTTCGAAGAGCTGGTGCCAGCAGTGGTAGCGAGTAACTCGAACACTACATCAAGACAGGACTTTGGGGTTGTCTCAGTGTCCTCAATATAGTTTTTATCAGCTTTCTTCGAGACCAACAGGGATGTCTCACTATCTTGAACCTTATCTGCATTACTTCCTTTACCATTGCATAACAGGGTACTCTTATCCAGTATTTTATCCGCGTTCTAAAAGAGAAACAAACAAACACATCTTAGGTTTACAATGTAGTATATGAAACTCATTTTGGTAAACCAGTTCAGTAGTAAGGTGGAAGATAATAGCATGAAACAAACATATATCTATGTAGTATGGTCACTGTATGGTCTATATCATTCTAGTTTATGTTGCCAAATCAAGATAGATACAGTTCGAATCATATCTATTTAAGACAAAGCAGCATAGACAGAATATAAGTGTGGGAAACTACACATCAATAACAACACTTGTAATGTGCATGGCATGAGAACATAACTGTTTATTCAATTGAAACTGAAATCAACATAGAGCAAGTTACAACAGCAAACAGCCAAACACGTTGAAGAAACATGTTTAAAACATACCTGTTGCGCCATTGGAGTTTCAATTGCATCCTTCAAATTTGAAATTGGTTGGTATCAGTAAATACAGTGATGCAAGAGCAAAGTAGTATGAACCATCGCTACGGAACCTGACCTGAGAACAATTCTTCTTCTGCTTTAAGCGTTGACTTCGGGTTCAGAGTGGTGGTCCTCGTGATTTGGGCACTGCAGTTGCCTTACTAACTGCTCGTATTTGGGTGCTCTGTGGTGGAGACGGTGTTGTGTCAACGGGAACTGGGTGTCTATCTGCTGGGGTTGGGGTTAGAAGGGGTGTAGCTGGTTCTCTGTCCAACTGGGTAGGGGTACAATCTGCATGAGTGTGGGTTACGTGTGGTGGGGCTGATTCTTGGGCAAGTACAACCATGGTTCTATCTGCATTGACAGGTAGCACGATCTTTTCTGAAGACCGTGTTTTTACTCCCACAGATACTGCCATCACTCCCTCCAATTGAAATGGCTGATAAACAAGAAAAGTAATTGAATGTGCAGACATTGTAAGATAGACAGGTGCAATGGATAGTAGGGAAGAAAACAGGGCATGAAATAATTCACATTTATGTTGTCTAAGCAAACAGAATAGCAGGACATAATTTCACATATATGATGGCTAATTAAACAGGATAGCATGACACAATTTCACATGTATGATGGCTAACTAAACAGGATAGAATGACATACTTCAAAATATGATGACTATGTAAACAGGATGACATGATATAACTATACGATGTGTCTATTAAAGTGGTTGGCATGCCATAAATCACAAACATGCCATCGATGGAAACATGATGGCATGATATAATTCACGGATAGAATGACATAATTTAAAATATGATGACTATGTAAATAGGATGAGATGATATATCTATATTATGTCTTTAGAAAATGGGTTGGTATGCCATAATTCAAATACATGCTGTCTATGTAAACATCATGGCATGGCATAATTCAAATATATGATTTATATACTAAGGAAGTGAGCAGAGGGCAATTGCATATATGATGTGTCAACTAAGGAGATGGCATTCAATATTGTGTATATGATGTAAAAACTAAGCATTGCAATACAACATATGCATTATATGAGTAATATAACCCTGCCAAGTTTGAGCATACACCTCAAGGGGATAATAGGACTGTTCATCTGCCTCTGAATCCTCCTCTGAAGAGCTATCTGTAACCAGCAAGATATCTGCTTCAGCAAGTAGCATTGTCTGCTCTGAAGACCTTGTTTTCACTCCAGATTTCTCCATCACCAATTCAAATGGCTGATGCACAGGAAGAGCAGTTGAATATAGAAACATTGTCGACAAAAGCAATGAGAAATACAAAAAAGGACGGCATGATATAATTCACATATATGACGCTTGCCTAAACAGCATGACATTGCATAATTCACATACATAATGCCTTGCAACAAGATAACATCGCATAATTCACATATATAATGTCTTGCAACAAGATGGCATTGCATAATTCACATATATGGTAATTAGACACCAAACAGGTGGCATTCACACAAAGCATGTCTAAACTAAGCAAATGACATAGCAATGCAAGATACCATACGCACGATATGAGTAACATAACCCTGCCAAGTTAGGGCATGCACCTCAGGGGGGAAATATGACTGGTGATCTGTCTCTGAATCCTCCTCTGAGGAGCTATCAGTAACCGGCAAGACATGAGCTTCGTCAGATAGCATTGTCTGCTCTGAGGACCTTGTTTCCCCTCCAGATTTTTCCATGACCGTGCCGAATGGCTGATGCACAGGAAGAGTAATTGAATGTACTAAAATTATTGACAAATTTAACACATAATAAAAAAATGATGGCATGATATAATTCACATATAAGATGACTGGCTAACCAGGGTGGCATTGTAAAATTCACATATATGATGCCTGGCTAGACAAGATGGCATTGCATGATTCACATATACGATAAAGAAACTAAACATATGGCATTGACACAAAGCATGTCTAAACTAAGCAGATGACATCTTTAATGTATACAGTAAGCAATGCAAGGCACCATATGCATGATATTACCAACATCAGCATGCCAAGTGTTGGGGAACGTAGCAGAAATTCAAAATTTTCCTATGTGTCACCAAGATCTATCTATGGAGAAACCAGCAACGAGGGGAAGGAGAGTGCATCTACATACCCTTGTAGATCGCTAAGCGGAAGCGTTCAAGAGAACGGGGTTGAAGGAGTCGTACTCGTCATGATCCAAATCACCGGAGATCCTAGTGCCGAACGGACGGCACCTCCGCGTTCAACACACGTACATCTCGGTGACGTCTCCCATGCCTTGATCCAGCAAGGAGAGAGGGAGAGGTTGAGGAAGACTCCATCCAGCAGCAGCACAATGGCGTGGTGGTGATGGAGGAGCGTGGCAATCCTGCAGGGCTTCGCCAAGCACCGCGGGAAAGGAGGAGGACTTGGGAGAGGGGAAGGGCTGCGCCAGAACTTCGTGTGAAGCTCCCATGCGCCTCCCCACTATATATAGGGGTGAGGGAGAGGGGGAGGGTGCAGCTTTGCCCCTTCCTCCAAGGAAGAGGTGCGGCCAAGGGGGGAAGGAGTCCATCCTCCCCAAGGCACCTCGGAGGTGCCTTCCCCTTTTAGGACTCTACCCTCCCCAAGTCTCCTTGGCGCATGGGCCTCTTGGGGCTGGTGCCCTTGGCCCATATAGGCCAAGGCGCACCCCCTACAGCCCATGTGGCCCCCGGGGCAGGTGGACCCACCCCCGGTGGACCCCCGGACCCCTTTCGGCACTCCCGGTACAATACCGATAAAGTGTGAAACTTTTCTGGCGACCAAAATAAGACTTACCATATATAAATCTTTACCTCCGGACCATTCCGGAACTCCTCGTGACGTCCGGGATCTCATCCGGGACTCCGAACAACATTCGGTAACCACATACAGACTTCCTTTATAACCCTAGCGTCATCGAACCTTAAGTGTGTAGACCCTACGGGTTCGGGAGACATGTAGACATGACCGAGACGTTCTCCGGTCAATAATCAACAGCGGGATCTGGATACCCATGTTGGCTCCCACATGTTCCATGATGATCTCATCGGATGAACCACGATGTCAAGGACTCAATCGATCCCGTATACAATTCCCTTTGTCTAACGGTATTGCACTTGCCCGAGATTCGATCGTCGGTATACCGATACCTTGTTCAATCTCGTTACCGGCAAGTCTCTTTACTCGTTCCATAACACATCATCCCGTGATCAACCCCTTGGTCACATTGTGCACATTATGATGATGTCCTACCGAGTGGGCCCAGAGATACCTCTCCGTTTACACGGAGTGACAAATCCCAGTCTCGATTCGTGCCAACCCAACAGACACTTTCGGAGATACCTGTAGTGCACCTTTATAGCCACCCAGTTATGTTGTGACGTTTGGTACACCCAAAGCATTCCTACGGTATCCGGGAGTTGCACAATCTCATGGTCTAAGGAAAAGATACTTGACATTAGAAAAGCTTTAGCATACGAACTACACGATCTTTGTGCTAGGCTTAGGATTGGGTCTTGTCCATCACATCATTATGCTAATGATGTGATCCCGTTATCAATGACATCCAATGTCCATGGTCAGGAAACTGTAACCATCTATTGATCAACGAGCTAGTCAACTAGAGGCTTACTAGGGACATGGTGTTGTCTATGTACCCACACATGTATCTAAGTTTCCTATCAATACAATTATAGCATGGATAATAAACGATTATCATGAACAAGGAAATATAATAATAGCTTAATTTATTATTGCCTCTAGGGCATATTTCCAACAGTCTCCCACTTGCACTAGAGTCAATAATCTAGTTCACATCGCCATGTGATTAACACTCACAGGTCACATCGCCATGTGACCAACATCCAAAGAGTTTACTAGTGTCACTAAACTAGTTCACATCATCATGTGATTAAGACTCAATGAGTTCTGGGGTTTGATCATGTTTTGCTTGTGAGAGAGGTTTTAGTCAACGGATCTGAAACATTCAGATCCATATGTACTTCGCAAATCTCTAGGTCATATTGTAAATGCCGCTTCCACGCTCCACTTGGAGCTATTCCAAATGGTTGCTCCACTATACGTATCCGGTTTGCTACTCAGACTCATTCGGATAGGTGTTAAAGCTTGCATCGACGTAACCCTTTACGCCGAACTCTTTATCACCTCCATAATTGAGAAACATGTCCTTATTACTCCAAGGACAATTTTGACCGCTATCTGGTTATCCACTCCTTGATCACCTTTGTACCCTCTTGCCAGACATGTGGCAAGGCACACATCAGGTGCGGTACTTAGCATAGCATATACTGTAGATCCTACGTCTAGAGCATAGGGGACGACCTTCGTCCTTTCTCTCTTTTCTACCGTGGTCGAGCTTTAAGTCTTAACTTCATACCTTACAACTCAGGCAAGAACTCCTTCTTCGACTGATCCATCTTGAACACCTTCAAGATCATGTCAAGGTATATGCTCATTTGAAAGTACCATTAAGTGTTTTGATCTATCCTTATAGATCTTGATGCTCAATGTTCAAGCAGCTTAATCCAGGTTTTCTATTGAAAAATACTTTCCAATAACCCTATATGCTTTCCAGAAATTCTACATCATTTCTGATCAACAATATGTCAACAACATATACTCATCAGAAATTCTATAGTGCTCCCACTCACTTCTTTGGAAATACAAGTTTCTCATAAACTTTGTATAAATCCAAAATCTTTGATCATCTCATCAAAGCGTACATTCCAACTCCGAGATGCTTGCTCCTGTCCTTTAGAAGGATCGCTGGAGCTAGCATACCTTTTAGCATCCTTAGGATCGACAAACCCTTTCTGATTGTATCGCATACAACCTTTCCTTAGGAAAACTGGTAAGGAAACTCGTTTTGACATCCATCTGCCAGATTTCATAAATGCAACTAATGCTAACATGATTCCGACGGACTTAAGTATCGCCACAGATGAGAAAATCTCATCGTAGTCAACTCCTTGAACTTGTAAAAAAAACTCTTCGCCACAAGTCGAGCTTCATAGACGGTGACATTACCGTCCACGTCCGTCTTCTTAAAGATCCATTTATCTCAATGGATTGCCGATCATCGGGCAAGTCCACCAAAGTTCATGCTTTGTTATGATACATGGATCCTATCTCGGATTTCATGGCTTCTAACCATTTGTCAGAATTTGGGCCCACCATCGCTTCTCCATAGCTCGTAGGTTCATTGTTGTCTAGCAACATGACCTTCAAGACAGGATTACTATAGCACTCTGAAGCAGTACGCATCCTTGTCACCCTACGAGGTACGGTAGTGACTTGATCCAAAACTTCATGATCAATATCATAAGCTTCTACTTCAATTGGTGTAGGCGCCACAGGAACAACTTCCTGTGCCCTGCTACACACTTGTTGAAGTGACGGTTCAATAACCTCATCAAGTCTCCACCATCCTCCCACTCAACTTTTCGAGACAAACTTTTACTCGAGAAAGGACCCGATTCAAGAAACAATCCCTATTGCTTTCGGATCTGAATTAGGAGGTATACCCAACTGTTTTTGGGTGTCCTATGAAGATGCATTATTATCCGCTTTGGGTTCGAGCTTATCAACCTGAAACTTTTTCACATAAGCGTCGCAGCCCCAAACCTTTAAGAAATGACAGCTTAGGTTTCTCTAAACCATAGTTCATACGGTGTCATCTCGACGGAATTACGTGGTGCCCTATTTAAAGTGAATGTGGTTGTCTCTAATGCCTAACCCATAAACGATAGTGGTAATTCGATAAGAGACATCATGGTACGCACCATATCCAATAGGGTGCAACTATGATGTTCGGACACACCATCAAACTATGGTGTTCCAGGCGGTATTAATTGTGAAACAATTTCCACAATGTCTTAATTGCGTGCCAAAGCTCGTAACTCAGATACTCATCTCTATGATCATATCATAGACATTTCATCCTCTTGTCACGATGATCTTCAACTTCACTCTGAAATTACTTGAACCATTCAATAATTCAGACTTGTGTTTCATCAAGTAAATATACTCTACATCTACTCGAGTCATCTGTGAAGTAAGAACATAACGATATTCACTGCATGCCTCAGCACTCATTGGACTGCACACATTAAAATGTGTTACTTCCAACAAGTTGCTATCTTCTTCCATTTTACTGAAAACGAGGCTTTTCAGTCATTTTGCCCATGTGGTATGATTTGCATATCTCAAGTGATTCAAAATCAAGTGAGTCCAAACGATCCATTTGCATGGAGTTTCTTCATGCGTATACACCAATAGACATGGTTCGCATGTCTCAAACTTTTCAAAAACGAGTGAGTCCAAAGATCCATCAACATGGAGCTTCTTCATGCGTTTTACCCCAATATGACTTACATGGCAGTGCCACAAGCAAGTGGTACTATCATTACTATCTTATATCTTTTGGCATGAAAATGTGTATCACTACGATCGAGATTCAATAAACCATTCCTTTTAGGTGCAGTACCATTGAATGTATTATTCAAATAAACAGAGTAACCATTATTCTCCTTAAATGAATAACCGTATTGCGATAGACATAATCCAATCATGTCTATGCTCAACGCAAACACCAAATAACAATTATTTTAACACCAATCTCGATGGTAGAGGGAGCGTGCGATGCTTGATCACATCAACCTTGGAAACACTTCCAACACATATCGTCAGCTCACCTTTAGCTAGTCTCCGTTTATTCCGTAGCTTTTATTTCGAGTTACTAACACTTAGTAACCGAACCGGTATCTAATACCCTGGTGCTACTAGGAGTACTAGTAAAGTACACATTAACATAATGTATATCCAATATACTTCTATCGACCTTGCCAACCTTCTTATCTACCAAGTATCTAGGGTAATCCTGCTCCAGTGGCTGTTCCCCTTATTACAGAAGCACTTAGTCTCGGGTTTAGGTTCAACCTTGGGTTTCTTCACTGGAGCAGGAGCTGATTTGCCGTTTCATGAAGTATCCCTTCTTGCCCTTGCCCTTCTTGAAACTAGTGGTTTCACCAACCATCAACAATTGATGCTCCTTCTTGATTTCTACTTTCGCGGTGTCAAACATCATGAATACCTCAAGGATCATCATATCTATCCTTGATATGTTATAGTTCATCACGAAGCTGTAGCAGCTTGGTGGCAATGACTTTGGAGAAACATCACTATCTCATCTAGAAGATCAACTCCCACTTGATTCAAGTGATTGTTGCACTCAGACAATCTAAGCACAAGCTCAACGATTGAGCTTTTCTCCCTTAGTTTGCAGGCTAAGAAAATCGTCGGAGGTCTTATACCTCTTGACGTGGGCACGAGCTTGAAATCCCAATTTCAGCCCTCGAAACATCTCATATGTTCCGCGATGTTTCGAAAATGTCTTTGGTGCCTCAACTCTAAACCGTTTAACTGAACTATCACGTAGTTATCAAAACGTGTATGTCCGATGTTCGCAACATCCACAGACGATGTTTGGGGTTCTGCACACTGAGCGGTGCATTAAGGACATAAGCTTTCTACTGATCGCATAATCGCTACTGTCAACTTTCAACTATATTTTCTCTAGGAACATATCTAAACAGTGGAACTAAATCGTGAGCTTACGACATAATTTGCAAAGATCTTTTGACTATGTTCAGGATAATTAAGTTCATATTATGAACTCCCACTCAGATAGACATCCCTCTAGTCATCTAAGTGATTACATGATCCGAGTCAACTAGGCCATGTCCGATCATCACGTGAGACGGACTAGTCATCATCGGTGAACATCTTCATGTTGATCATATCTACTATACGACTCATGCTCGACCTTTCGGTCTCTTGTGTTCTGAGGCCATGTCTGTACATGCTAGGCTCGTCAAGTCAACCTAAGTGTTTCGTGTGTGTAAATCTGGCTTACACCCGTTGTATGTGAACGTAAGAATCTATCACACCCGATCATCACGTGGTGCTTCGAAACGACGAACTTTCGCAACGGTGCACAGTTAGGGGGAACACTTTCTTGAAATTTTAATGAGGGATCATCTTATTTACTACCGTCGTTCTAAGCAAATAAGATGTATAAACATGATAAACATCACATGCAATCAAATAGTGACATGATATGGCCAATATCATGTTGCTCCTTTTGATCTCCATCTTCGGGGCTCCATGATCATCATCGTCACCGGCATGACACCATGATCTCCATCATCATGATTTCCATCATCGTGTCTCCATGAAGTTGTCTCGCCAACTTATTACTTCTACTACTAAGGCTACCGGTTAGCAATAAAGTAAAGTAATTACATGGTGTTGTTCAATGACACGCAGGTCATACAATAAATAAAGACAACTCCTATGGCTCCTGCCGGTTGTCATACTCATCGACATGCAAGTCGTGATTCCTATTACAAGAACATTATCAATCTCATACATCACATATCATTCATCACATTCTTGTTGGCCATATCACATCACATAGCATACCCTGCAAAAACAAGTTAGACATCCTCTAATTGTTGTTTGCATGTTTTACGTGGCTGCTATGGGTTTCTAGCAAGAATGTTTCTTACCTACGCAAAACCACAACGTGATATGCCAATTGCTATTTACCCTTCATAAGGACCCTTTTCATCGAATCCGTTCCGACTAAAGTGGGAGAGACTGGCACCCGCTAGCCACCTTATGCACCAAGTGCATGTCAGTCGGTGGAACCTGTCTCACGTAAGAGTATGTGTAAGGTCGGTCCGGGCCGCTTCATCCCACAATACCGTCGAAACAAGACTGGACTAGTAACAGTAAGCATATTGAACAAAATCAACACCCACAACTACTTTGTGTTATACTCGTGCAAAGAATCTACGCAATAGACCTAGCTCATGATGCCACTGTTGGGGAACGTAGCAGAAATTCAAAATTTTCCTACGTGTCACCAAGATCTATCTATGGAGAAACCAGCAACGAGGGGAAGGAGAGTGCATCTACATACCCTTGTAGATCGCTAAGCGGAAGCGTTCAAGAGAACGGGGTTGAAGGAGTCGTACTCGTCGTGATCCAAATCACCGGAGATCCTAGTGCTGAACGGACGGCACCTCCGCGTTCAACACACGTACAGCCCGGTGACGTCTCCCACGCCTTGATCCACCAAGGAGAGAGGGAGAGGTTGAGGAAGACTCCATCCAGCAGCAGCACAACGGCGTGGTGGTGATGGAGGAGCGTGGCAATCCTGCAGGGCTTCGCCAAGCACCGCGGGAGAGGAGGAGGACTTGGGAGAGGGGAAGGGCTGCGCCAGAACTTCGTGTGAAGCTCCCATGCGCCTCCCCACTATATATAGGGGTGAGGGAGAGGGGGAGGGCGCAGCCTTGCCCCTTCCTCCAAGGAAGAGGTGCGGCCAAGGGGGGAAGGAGTCCATCCTCCCCAAGGCACCTCGGAGGTGCCTTCCCCTTTTAGGACTCTACCCTCCCCAAGTCTCCTTGGCGCATGGGCCTCTTGGGGCTGGTGCCCTTGGCCCATATAGGCCAAGGCGCACCCCCTACAGCCCATGTGCCCCACCGGGGCAGGTGGACCCCCCCCCCCCCCCGGTGGACCCCCGGACCCCTTTCGGCACTCCCGGTACAATACCGATAAAGTGCGAAACATTTTCGGCGACCAAAATAAGACTTCCCATATATAAATCTTTACCTCCGGACCATTCCGGAACTCCTCGTGACATCCAGGATCTCATCCGGGACTCCGAACAACATTCGGTAACCACATACAAACTTCCTTTATAACCCTAGCGTCATCGAACCTTAAGTGTGTAGACCCTACGGGTTCGGGAGACATGTAGACATGACCGAGACGTTCTCCGGTCAATAATCAACAGCGGGATCTGGATACCCATGTTGGCTCCCACATGTTCCACGATGATCTCATCGGATGAACCACGATGTCAAGGACTCAATCGATCCCGTATACAATTCCCTTTGTCTAACGATATTGTACTTGCCCGAGATTCGATCGTCGGTATACCGATACCTTGTTCAATCTCGTTACCGGCAAGTCTCTTTACTCGTTCCGTAACACATCATCCTATGATCAACCCCTTGGTCACATTGTGCACATTATGATGATGTTCTACCGAGTGGGCCCAGAGATACCTCTCCGTTTACACGGAGTGACAAATCCCAGTCTCGATTTGTGCCAACCCAACAGACACTTTCGGAGATACCTGTAGTGCACCTTTATAGCCACCCAGTTATGTTGTGACGTTTGGTACACCCAAAGCATTCCTACAGTATCCGGGAGTTGCACAATCTCATGGTCTAAGGAAAAGATACTTGACACTAGAAAAGCTTTAGCATACGAACTACACGATCTTTGTGCTAGGCTTAGGATTGGGTCTTGTCCATCACATCATTATGCTAATGATGTGATCCCGTTATCAATGACATCCAATTTCCATGGTCTGGAAACTGTAACCATCTATTGATCAACGAGCTAGTCAACTAGAGGCTTACAAGGGACATGGTGTTGTCTATGTACCCACACATGTATCTAAGTTTCCTATCAATACAATTATAGCATGGATAATAAACGATTATCATGAACAAGGAAATATAATAATAGCTTAATTTATTATTTCCTCTAGGGCATATTTCCAACACCAAGTTGGAGCAAAGACCTCATGCGGTAAATAGGAGTGGTCTTCTCCTTCTGAATCCCCCTCAGAACAGTTATCTTCCTCTTGATTACGATCCGAAATGGGTGGAGGGGGGGCTGCCTTTGCGCCCACCATGGAACGACGTCTGCATGAAATTTTATTGCCACGCAAGGCTCGTCTCTTTTGCTCTACATGATCAGTTCCATTGTGTACAATAACTGGCATGCATAGGAATAAAACATAGTGAGATTATGTAAGGAGTGCATGCACAAACCCAGAGTGATGGTAGCAAACTGTGGATAGACCCAAAACCAATGATAGCAGGCAGATAATAGCTTTAGTTAAAAATACAGATAATGGCTCCTTTAATGTTTGTTTGCACCCAACATGAAACTCATAGTAGACACCGGAGATTAAACAGATAGTAGATAGATAGTACTGATTGCTGCCCCAATATGTACCCCACAACCATTTAAAAACTCAAGTTTCAGCATTAGTTTGGACCTGACTCGGTGTCTAATAGGTGAACACGACGATAATGTAGCATGTCACCATATTAAGAGACACATAACGTAAGCAGACACGGAAGAGTGCGACCTCTCTTGCGGACCCGTGTAGTCCTCAAGGTCATCTGCTCAGTTGATGGTGGTAATGCAGTTGTCGTGGCTACCAGCAGCGGGGAAGAAGATCTGAGGCGGCAAAAGACAGTCTGGAGAGCGGATCCTTGCTGTGGTGAACCCTTCCGTCGTTGGAGCAGCTGAGCTGGGGTGGAACACAGCGCCGCAGGAGCAGGACAAACCACACAAGGTTTTCTTTGACACATATCTATAACAGAAGTAATTGAGTAAGGGCTTGTTTGAATTTGAGGATTCTAACAATGTAGGGATAGGAAATTGACAGGAATAGGATAGGAATGCACGTGCAAAATAGAGATTTTAAAAACACAGGATTTCTGCCAATCTGGGTGTTTGATTCACAACAATTGGAAGATCACAGGATGCAAAAAAGCATGGTGAGATTAAGTCAAACCACAAGAAAATGTATGGTTATAATGCTATTATGCTACTATCTCTTAGTCTTGTGCTTGATGAATAGGAATATGAAAAGGAGGAGAAGTGGAAATTAGAATTCCTACGGTTTTTCTTTCGAGGAGTCACTAAAGGAACAAATCCTACAATTTTCCTTTGCTCCATTCCTTTGCACCAAATTCATGAAAAGTAGTACCATAGGAAACTTTCCAATTCCTATGTTTTTCATTCACTTTTCCTTTAAAGCACTGGTGATTCTAGTAGGCAGGCTTGAGCAAGGAAAATACTACACTAAAAAAATGTTTTTGTGCTACTTCTATTACTTTGGACCCAAGCCACTGCCATACTAGCTCAACTCCCAGGCCCATCGACAAATGCACAGCTCAAACGCGCAGAGATAAATAATGATGGCGTTTAAGAGAGTCCATCACGGATAGCTAAGTTGCCTGGTACCTCACTGCTTGTCATATAGTAGGATAAAATAATCGTATTTCCCGTTACTACGAGTGCTCAGTGGACAATATATATAACATGTAGAGTAAAAAAGAGATGCAACAAGTGTACAAGCTCTTTGGCGAAACTATGTCGATCTCAGCGTGATTGGGTTGGCCGGTGAGGATGCTCCGGCTGACTTTGCTGTCGGAGAAGGGGAAGAAGATCTTAGGCGTCTGGAGATGGAGCCCGAGGTACTGCTCCGCTGTGATGGAGGGTTTCGTTGTTAGAGCAGCTCCGGTGAGTTGTACGACACCGAGGCTGAAGCAGGACAAGAGAGACAATGAACAACGTTAACCTGAGTGGAATTCTAATAGCATCTCCAATACATGACGTAAAATATATAACCACAAAGTGCTAGATGTAAAATACATCAGCCGCTCATCTCTGAACTTAACTGTCGAAACTGAACTTAACTGTCGAAACTAAACTTAACTGTCGAAACTGAACCTAACTATCGAAACTGAATTTTGCTGTCGAAACTGAACGCACTAGCAAGGTGAGGCTACACGTCGGTCGACTGACTTTTTCATCTCTGGTCAGTCGATTTTGCAGCCGTTGGATACGAAATCAAGGGCCTGCGGTTCATCTTCAACCTCCACCCCCCTGAGCCGCCGGCCACCACCAGCCAAACAACAGCCGCCCGCCCCGAAAACACTCCCCACCGCCAGTCCGTCGCTGCCCCGGCCATCCCTCTAGGCCCCCAGTGCCGAGCCTTTTCTCCGGCGATCCCCACGCCACCGCCCTGCCACCGCCGGCGACCACCGCCCCAATCCTGAACCCTAAGATAGATAGTGGGGTACCTCTTCGGCGAGCCCCCTCCCAGCTGCGGCTGGTTCTTCCTTAACCCCGGCGAGCCCACCCCTTGAAAATCGACTGACCCAAAAGTCGATTTGGTCGACTGAAGTGTAGCCAAATCGAAGCAGCATCGCAAGCAAGAGCAAGAGCGAGAGCAGCAGCGCGAGCAAGAGCAATAGCAAGAGCAGACCAGGCAGGGGACCGAGAGCCAGAGCAGAGCAGCAGCGCGAGCGAGAGCTAAAGCAGCAGCAGCTCCTACTGATGTGGACGTCGCCACTGAGGGAGCGACACTGTGAGGAAGTGGCCGGCGACACCACCGTGGATGGAGCCGCGCTGTGTCGGCTCGGGACCGAGCGCCGGCAGCACCATGAGATCGAATCAAGAAGAAAATGCGGCGATTAGTGTACAACCTCTTTGGTGGCGCCGATTAGGCCACAACTTCATCCGAGGAAACGGTGATGATGATGCTCTTCCGGTGATGCAGGGGAAGACGGTGGTGTGGGAATGGAGGTGGCGCGAAAGACGAGGGGAACATCGGGGCAGCTCCTTGGAGGTGGAGGGCGGGGTGGCTGAACCAGCGGGACGATGAGATCGACGACGGATCCTCATCCGATACGGTGGATGAGGGACGTCGAGGTGTTGCTATGGACGACGTCGTCGGGGAAGAGGCTCTGGCTGGGTGGCGGACGGAGCAGGGTGTGGGGTTTCGTTGCGGGTTTTCGCGGCCTCGGTGTATGAATGGGTGGGCGGATGGGATGGCAGTGGGGAATCATGGCTTAGAGACGCGTTTGTCCGAAATGTGGGGTAAGTTACGAAAGTACCCCCCACCGATTTGAGGCGGTTCTTTCAGTTCAGGGGTACCACGGGCATTTCGCGTGTCGGGATTTCACAGGAGGTGGGAGTTTTCGCGCGCGTTGTAATTTCGGAATAGCAAGGCGCGGGTTGAGATGGAGGGAGTTGTCAGAGCACAACGAGACAAAGATATATCTTAAATATTTTGGGCTAACAAGGCGCGGGTTGAAGAGGCGGGAGTTTCGCAGCACGATAGACAGAGAAGCTAGCTTCAATTTTCGGCATAACAAGTCGCGGCTTGAAATTTCGAAAGAACAAGCTTAACGTGTACCCAAAAAAAGACAATTTGCACCTCAACACGCACAACACACACACAAACACCATTTAGACTAGAGTAAGGTACACATGCATTGCACGCATGAGATTTGGCAACCAAATTATGAATAAATACCACATTATAGCATGCAAGCTTTGAGTCATATATGCATGATATAGATGTTCATTTAATTCTTATAGTTCATTTCATTCAAAATCATCTAGTTTTTGTAAGAAAGCTAATCTATTTTAAGATTCATGGAATTGTGCGTTGTAAGACATAAAGTCCAAACAAATAATGGCAAGTAATGTAGAAAAACATTTGGGCAATCCTGATACGGAAGATTCTAGAACAAGTAAGAAGTGCTTGTGTTTTGATGTTTGTGCATTATGCTTAAGTTCAACCATGGAGTCTTCTAGATTATACATGTGCGGAAATCTGGTGGAATCTAGATGATATCCAACGGCCAATAGTGCTCAAATTTGCCATCTTTGGACCATCGGATTCGCCTCATCCAACGACCATCTTTCAAAGTTAAAGTTACCCGCACACAATATAAAAAATATTATATATAGGGGTATAGATATAGATATGTGATGCGAAAACCGCCCATCATCTCCAATTAGAATAGTGTGTCCATGCACGGATGCGATATGGGCAAATGATGTCTCCCATCGGTATCTCAAATTCAAATCAGTCTGACCTTGTTCAATGTGTATACATTACAATATGCTCGTTTCCAAACCACACCGCGCAGATCTCATTTATATTCATGCATGCATGGGTTTCAAACATCAGGATCTCTTATTCAAATATTTGAATTCAATTTTACATTGATTATGACCTCATCTATTCTTTTACACCCACACCGTAGTCTTCTCTTTATAATTGTACCACTAACTTTCTCTCGTGCATGCATGCACACACACTACCAGTCGGCATTATCTATCGCACGCATGCAATCTTTTTCTTCAGGTCGGTCTCCCATGAAGGCACACACCCACACACATCCCCCTCTCCATCATACCAGGCATTCTTTATCTCTCATGCGTGCATGTGCAACGATCGATGTTCCTCTATGTATGTGTGTATATAGCTAGGTCTTTCATAGTTTTCCACACAAATCGATCAATCGATATATCCAGTGAGGTCTCACCCTCTTTCCCACGTCCACATCGATCAATCTATACCTCTCTATATAGGATTAACATAAATAGCTAGTACACCCACATT
This sequence comes from Triticum timopheevii, assembly GCA_963921465.1. Classification (NCBI taxonomy): domain Eukaryota; kingdom Viridiplantae; phylum Streptophyta; class Magnoliopsida; order Poales; family Poaceae; genus Triticum; species Triticum timopheevii. The sequence continues at coordinate 137,227,243 of OY997272.1, forward strand.
AATTATATATCCAACGTCCCCCTCTCATCATCCATGCCTTCCGCTTCATCTCTCAGACGCGTGCACAATGGCGAAGACAGGGGCAGTAAGGGCCCTGCCCCCCCCCCTAACATCACTATATATCGAGGCTAATATGAATGTGATCATTAGAAAATTACTGCTAAAAAAGGTTTAATTTCATGAATTGACCCTCCTCGTAAAGCATTAGCAATGCTTGGCCCCCTAGCTCATTTATTTTTCATGGCTCCGCCACTACGTGCAACAGCGCACGTGTTCGCCCCCTCTCTCTAAATATTGATCTCTCACTTGTGCATTCCTTCATAGTATCCCTCCACTCGGCCCCTCACACCATCTTCTAGCCCCCCACCGGATTTTGCCACATGTACAATCTAGCAGACTCCATGGTTGAACTTAAGCATAATGCACAAACCTCAAAACAACAGTGGTTCTCTTTTGTTCTAGAATCTTCCGTATCATAACTGCCCAAACTTTTTTTCTAGTTGAATTTCCATTATTTGTTTTTACTTTATGCTTTACAACGCACAATTCCATGAATCATAAAATAGATTAAGGGCTTCTTTGATTCAAAGGATTCTCAAAGGAATTTTGGAGGATTCTAATCATTAGGAATTTTTCCTATCTTGGTTGTTTGATTCGTAGGATTGTAAACCATAGGAATTTTTCCATATGATTCATTTGCACTAGATTTCATAGGAAACATCCCATCCACTCAAACCTCTTTGAAAGAATTCTGCGTTTTTTCTATGCACAATCAAACACTCGTACAATCCTGTAGGATTCAAGACGACATTCCACTATAATCCCATGTTTTTCCTATTCACGCGTTCTTAGCTTTTTTATAAAAACTAATTTGATTTTGAATGAGATGAACTATAAGAATTAAACGAAGGGCTACATCACGCATATATGACTCAGAGCTTACATGCTATAGTGTGGTATTTATTCATAATTTGGTTGCAAAATCTGATGCGTGCAATGCACGTGTACATTACTAGTACTTCGAGTATGTGCAAAACACGTAAATTAGAATACCAATGGCACGCTACACAGTGTCTCTCTTACAGTTCATGAAGTCACGTGGCACATGTGGAGGCGTTATCGCGACCTCCTTGCGTGGATTGATCACAGTGATTGCTGCTGGTTCTAGAAGAATGTACTCGTCCTCCCTGAGCCATACTAGCGGTACATGCACGAAGCGAAGATGTGCACGCATGCCATGCATGCACTCATTCCCTCGCAGCACATGCGGGTACATGGGTGGACGCAATTTTGTACCAAGATCCACCCCCATGTGATAATTTGACGCGTGTAAAGTTGTTCACTTCATTGATGGTCAACTAATACAGCGCATGCAAATTGAGTAGACGTGAAGGCGGAACAAAGACATTATTACTCCACTGTGTGCATGCGAGTAGTTAAATCGTGGGTTGCTAGTAGTACTTCCATTGGTCTCCTTCGTATTTTGTGCCAAATTTTGACAGTAACCTAATATTTACTCCCCCCGTCTAGGTGAGTAAGTCATCTTAGGTTGTGCATCGTGACCAAGGAGGAGGGGAAAACGAGAGAACTTAATGTTCATTTGCTAATTAATAGCATTGCATGCAATGCACTAACCACTGCATGTCGTGTTTGGTAGTCTCAAGTCATTAAAAACATGCACACCCCACATCTCTTATTGGTTGATTTGTCAAGAAACAAGAAACGAGGTAGAATTTAATGCACCGCACCTAAGTGTTTTGGGAGTATTTGCTTTTTGTAAGATGACTTATACACCTAGACGGAGGGAGTACGCATTTGAGCAGTGTAGTACTTGAAATTTATGTTCCGCTAAACTCATCGGGAGCCGTTTCGGGCCTCGAAACCAAAACCATCAATTAATCTTTACCTGGTTCCCATCACATTCGAAAGCCTGCTCACACCTACTAGTACGTACCAAACCTGAACGTGTTCCCACTATGCAGGTATTAGTACTACTAGTGCTAGTACTTAGGTTATAAAAAGGGGAACCACCTAACCGAAAATTACTCTACCTTTCCTCCTCATAAGTGCTTCTTCTTCGTCTGTCGTTGCCATGGCCGGTGAGCAGAGCTCTAGGTCGAGAACTACTCGTAACAAAGGAGCGACAACCAAGGCTGCGGAAAAAAAGAGGGCTCACCGCCATGCAGAGACCTCGAAAGATCTCTCACGGGCAGGCGATGGCTCCCAGGAGCGCCCTAGCCGCGGAGGTGAACATGCCGGGCCAGCGGAGCTGGAGTCGTTATCCCTCGACAGCTTGCCCGATCAGCTCAATAAGCACCTCAATAAGTAGAAGGAGTTCATCCAAGGCTTGACGGAGTTGCTGAAGGAGAGCCTCGATGACATGCCCGCTGAGCTCAATCAGCAGGGGGAGTTGACCGTCGGCTTGGTGATGCTGCTGAAGAAGAGCATTGCCTCGGAGAAGAAGGCGACCGGCGAAATCCTGCGACTTCAGGAGGACAAGGCGAAGCTCTGCCACGAGATTGACCTGTTGAAGGAGAAGAACGCCGGCTGGAAGAAGCTGCATGAGAATAGTAGTTCCTCGATGAAGATGCCGCAGGCCCTCGTCATGGAACAGAAGGAGGAGTTGGCGAAGCTCCGCATCGAGTACCCGGCTGCTGTCAAGGTACGTAATGCGGCCGTGGAACAGATGATGAAGGCTCGCGTCGAGAAATCCAGCGTCATGGACAGAATGAAGAAGATGGCGGAGGAGACGCGCAAGGAGATGGAGGTCATGGAGGCGATGAAGAAGCAGTTACAACTCTGCGGCAAATTAGATCATTTGGGGTGATAATCTTCCTTCTTCTTTTGCTGCTGTGTTTCATCTTTTGCTTCGGGTGTTTCGCCGCACGTGTCACATTCTCTGCGAGGCATGAATAGAACAATGTTTTTTGTTTTTTGAGGGAATGAATAGAACAATGCTAAGAATGAGATGACTAGCAAATTAGATCATTTTTTATCGCCATATGGCATTGGGCTGCCGTGTTTCGTGCTCCTCCGTCGCAGTACTACTCCAGTGGAAAACTTGAGTATACCACACGGTTCTTTGCTCCTCCTCGATCAGGTCGTCAGCGCATTTATACGAGCAGTCAAGTCACAAGGCCCCGCCTTCCAACAGTAATGAGCCGTCAAATCACAAAGGCCCTCGCCTCTCGTGAAACCAACCAAGCTAGACTGCCCCGCCCTCTAGCCTTTTAAAAAATGTATACTTTTCTACAGTAGTAGTATCGATGGATTGCGCCATGGAGCAAAACTTGAGATTAAAAAAAGGTGGTACATATAGATAGCGCTCGTCGCCAAATTATGCATATAGTACTATTAAAAAGGCTAGTCACAATAATGGTGTCCAGCACAACCCACCCCTCAAATAAAACTAAGCACCTTGGAATTCTTTGACAAAACTAAGCACCCTAAAATTCTTTGACAACTAAACTGCTGGCTATATGATGTTGGCCATAAATATTGTACGTATATAATGTGAATAAACGAGTGGTAGTACTATACCAACTAAAAGATGAAATGTAAGAAATACTAGTATGTACTTACTGAAGAGTTAAAGTAACAAGAAGAAACATAACATAGTTCCGCTGAGGGCTCAGCACAACACACCCCTCAAATTAAATTAAGCACACCTGAAATTAAACTTTGCAACTATTCCGGTAGACACTGCATTAGAACCACCATGAGCAACGACACTGCCACCTTACTCGGAGTCCTCGTCCACGTCCTCGACTTCGTCCTTGTCCCTCTTCCTCTTGGCCGATACTTCTTTGCTTGAACCACCAACTTGGCTGTTGCTCTTCATCCAACCTTTGTAGATATTGAAACAAAGGTAGCCATCCATTGCAGCGTACCATGCATGACGATGAAACGTGTATGGAGGTTTCTCCAGTTTACCGTACGAAGGATGAACCATGGCTCCTGCCAGGGTCAGCATTGAAGGCTGACGAGAGGACACCAGCCGATTCTTTTGGAGGTCGAAGGTGTTGCCTGCAACGAGGCCTATCCGACGTAGGACTTCTTTGTCGTTACCAAAGTCTACAGTAACGAATTTGACTAGGTTGCTCTCGAGCAAGTCCTTAAAATCCTGGCACTCAACGTCGGCATGGCATATGTGGTAGACCAAGCATAAGTCATGCACGCAAACCTGGCTCACGGCGGGCTGCTTCCTCTCTTCGTCCTTTAGATCCTTCTCTCATCCCACGACTGTGGTGTACTCAACATCTAGCCTGGCGACCCGCTCATCATGTGAGTCTTTGAACATGCGCCTGAAGTGAGAAAGGCATCCTTTCACCGTCGCGGAAGAATGGGTGTAGATGACGTCGAACTCATCGCCGGTGATGGTTCTAACCTTGTACTCACCGCCGATCGGGGAGATTTGGGACGCCATGGATTTGGGAGGAGGGTTAGGATTAGTGGAACTGCTGTAATGTGAATGGACGGGACGAATAGGAGCGAACCACCATAGTATTAAAGGACGTGCGGGGACGAGTAGGAACGAACTGCCAGCGTGCGAACGGCAGGGTAGTGGCTTTCCATTCTCCCGTGATACGGGCTTCCGAGAGCCCTTGGATCGGAGATCGAATGGTTGCATGGCGTGATTCTAGACCTATGGGTGAATATCCTATCCTGGAGGGTTATTCTGCAAATTTTCAGCAACTTAGCATGAGACCATTTGATCTCAGATCCAAGGGCTGCCTGCAGCCCGTATCATGGTCGCGCCTACCATGATCGTCGCGTTGCTCGCGTGGTCGCGCCCTTGGAGATTTAACATGGTGCGTTAGGCTATCTGATGTTGGCATGTCGTACATAGTCATCACTTAGTCACTCATACTACAACAAGGTTGGCTATAAGTGTTTTTTTACTCCTCTCTATCTCTTTCTACGTACTCCCTCCATCCCATAATATAAGAACGTTTTTGACACTAGTGTAGTGCCAATACTCCCTCCATCCCATAATATAAGAACGTTTTTGACACTAGTGTAGTGCCAAAAACGTTCTTATATTATGGAACACAGGGAGTACTAGTATTTATTGCATCTGCCAAGGAGTGACCACTTCCAATGAAATGGTGTTGCTAAGTTTGCTTCATTTAATTAGCTATAGACTCAAAATTGTCTTTTCATGTAGGTACACGCGCTTAGCACCATTTCTTCCTTGGGTCACCAAACTAGTCTCTCTCTTCTTGATTAACTTGCCACATCAGACTTTATGCCTATGTGGCAAGCTTAAGCACCTGTAGGAGCAAGTAAGGTGCCCGTCCGTTGCGCGGAAGAGTGAAATGCATTGAACGGGGTGTTGTTTATTTTGACAAAGGATGTGGGGGTAATCTCATGTGTAACAGGTATTGATAGGTTTCTTCGGATATTATTTCATCTCTAGAGCTCAGAAACATCTGGGTGAAATAGATAAAAAAGTATCTTTTGCAAACAAAAGCATTCAACTGTTCAACCTGCATCCAAAACTTGTGAAGAAATAACTCTTACTCTGCTTTGCAGGAAATGGTTCATCATAAGTCTTTCACCGGTACTGTAGTAAAAATTCATACATGGAAGATTCTAGACTAAACCATAAATGGACACACTTTTATTCATGCGCGATACTCCAATAGAGCAAGATCATGCATGGAAGTCTCCACATGCTTAGACAACGGATTACATTGAGCGAAGACTAATGATCAACATTTAACTTAGTAATGCATATGTCCAGGTGAACCTCCTTGGAGTCCCCATGCACATTGTTGGGGGTCAAATAATACCATGCGTCTTCCATGTCCACATCGGCGGGAAGGTCCCAGCTCGGCAGAGTCCAAGTCAGCTTGACGTAGCCAGTGTCGCCGCCCACGGACCTCCGAGGGGTAGTAATAGTGAGCATGCACCCATACATCGGCCTCGTGTCAGTGTTAGCATTCGCGGCATCGCCCCTGACGCACACTACAGAGATGTGGCGACGGCCTGCACGGGCCTCGCCGGTGTCCACAATCAAGAGGAAGACGCTGCCGTCCTCCACCGAGACTAGCAGGCGGCGCTGATCCTCTAGCGACTCCGGCACGGTGAATGGGTAGCACGTCTCGTACTTGATGTTCTTCGCCAAGGGCCAGTAGTGATCGCCGCACGCCTACGTCAGGTGATGCACGTTGTCCGCCGGCGAGCCCCAAAACGGCACCGGGCACTCATAGCAGTAGACGAAGGGCTCCTTGGAGGCATCGACCAGGCCGTCCATGAAATGGGAGTGGCTGTAGGGGACATTCCGCCAGTTGAATATATGAGCAAGTTACTAGGAAATTTACTACAAAATAAATCATGATGGCTATAACAGAGATTAAACTAATCATGCGGACTAGCATAGTAGATGAACAGATCGAGTCTAGGACACAGACTAAAAACATGAATTCTACCACGATTTCGAACAGGAAGGACAGAAACACATATGGTGCAACGGGAGCAGCACCATTGGCGTTGAGGTTGTCGCCCATGTCATTGAGGAAGAGGTTGCCGAGGTCGGGGAAGAAGTCGTCGTCGGTGAAATCGTGGCTGCTAGCAGTCGCGAGAGTGCGCTCCCCAAATGTTAACAGTGCCCGCCGAATGGAGCGCAGGAGGGAGTGGCTGTAGGGGACGTTGCGGCCGCCGAATGGAGCGCAGGAGTAGCCCACAAAGCAGTAGACGGTGCTCCTCGCTAGTCTCTATTCTTATCTCTATCTCTACTACTCTTCTTTGTTTTTTATAATATACTAGTTGTAGTTGTCAAATCAAATAGTACTGCACCATCCACTGCACGCCCGGCTGAACACGCCTCCTCGCCTCCATTAAACCTGCATGCAAACCGAGAAACCTACTCCGGCCCGCGGGAGGAAATTTGCCAGTTGCCGCGGGAGGGTTATTCTGTAAATTTTCAGCAACTTAGCATGCGACCGTTTGATCTCAGATCCAAGGGCTGCCAGCACCCCGTATCATGGTCGCACCTACCACGACTGTCGCGTCGCACGCGCGGTCGCGCCCTTGGAGATTTAACATGGTGCGTTAGGCTATCTGATGTTGGCATGTCATACATAGTCATCACTTAGTCACTCATACTACAACAAGGTTAGCTATAAGGTTAGCCATCACTTAGGAGAAAATTTTACTACTCCCTTCGTTGACTCCTCGTCCCTACTATGTACGTACTGTGGTTAGTACTCCCTCCATTTAATTGTACAAGGTCACTATAAAAAATACATTTTGCATCTATACAAGGCCACAAATAGTAATCGAGCCTTTCCAGTTTATGGCTCAATTTCAAAATCTCTCCAACCAAGGTAGACGGTGAGTGGTCAAATTAATTTCGTAGTTTAGATAGCACGCTCGTTTTTCTCAAGAAGTTATGTTTACCGAGGCATTAATTAGAACGGATGCACGAATGACCACTAAATTTCCATGAACTTGTACATGCATTGGTTAGTTTCCTCTTGACACTGCTTGCGTCGGGTGATCTAACGCACCTCGAAATCCAACATGTAATGGTACTTCTACTAGTATAGTAGAATTGAGACTTATCAAACGGAAAACGAATGTTTTTTAGATGAGCCCTATAAACCCTAGAGGGTACGTACTCCGTAAAAACAGATTTTTCCAAAACTAAGTCGCTCCCTTTCATGAATTCTATAGTATACTCCTCCGTCGACGCTCCGTTTCATGAATTCTGTACTTCCTGTCACCGACATGTGGGACATATAGCAACCGGGTCGACGTGTCAAGCACCAAATAACAGTGCAAAATAGCAGGGGGGACGCACCCCACTCGTACCGGCCCAGTATTAGTAATGAGCAATGAGACGTCAAATCACAATGCCGCACCTTCCCAGACGGACGAAGCAACCATTATTTCACACTTCGGTTCGACATCATCTCAAACCACGTACTAGTATTGCTTCTGCCTCAAGAGGGACACGCGCATCACCTTGGTACCTCATGACACGTGGGACCGTATGACAGGCCATGCTCCCCCGCCGATCGCTCGGTAAAATCACCTCATTTTTACTATACTTCCTCCAGATCGATTTACTACATGGCATGCACGTCATTCTAGGTTGAGAATTTAACTGGCTATATGATGAACAGTACGCTAGCCTTTTAAAAAATGTATACTTTTGTACAGTAGTACTCCACTATCGATGGATTGCACCATGGAGCAAAAATTGAAATTTTAAAAAAAGATGATACATATAGAGAGCACTCATCGCCAAATTATGCATATAGTACTATTAAAAAAGCTAGTACGTGCTTAATTGGGGTGCTAAATTCTATTAAAGAAATACTAGTACTAGTATGTACATACTGAAGAGTTAAAGTAACGAGAAGAAACATAACATAGTTCTGCAGGGGGCTCAGCACAACACACCCCTCCAATTAAACTAAGCACAACTAAAATTAAACTATGCAACTAATCCGGTAGACACTGCATTAGAAGTTTAGAACCGCCATGAGCAACGACACTGCCACCCTACTCGGAGTCCTCGTCCACGTCCTCGACTTTGTCCTTGTCCCTCTTCCTCTTGGCCGATACTTCTTTGCTTGAACCGCCAACTTGGCTATTGCTCTTCATCCAACCCTTGTATATATTGAAACAAAGGTAGCCATCCATTGCAGCGTAGTGGATGTGGTCTATATCTAGTACATTCCGCTGACATGCATGACGACAAAACGTGTAATGAGGTTTCTCCAGTTTGCAGTACGAAGGATGAACCATGGCTCCTACCAGGGTCAGCATTGAGGGCTGACGAGAGGGCACCAGCCGATTCTTCTGGAGGTCGAAGGGGTTGCCTACAACGAGGCCTATCCGATGCAGGACTTCTTTGTTGTTCTTAAAGTCTATAGTAACGAATTTGACTGTTTCGTCCTCGAGGAAGTTCTTAAAATCCTGGCACTCAATGTCGGCATGGCATATGTGGTAGACCAAGCAAACGTTATGTACGCAAACCTGATTCACGGCGGGCTTCTTCCTCTCTTCGTCCTTTAGATCCTTCTCTCGTCCCACGACTGTGCTGTACTCAACATCTACCTCGGCAACCCACTCATCATGTGAGTTTTAGAACATGCGTCTGAAGCGAGGAAGGCATCCTTTCACCGTCGCGGAAGTACGGGTGTAGATGACGTCGAACTCACCGCCGGTGATGGTTCTAACCTTGTACTCACCGCCGATCGGGGAGATTTGGGACGCCATGGATTTGGGAGGAGGGTTAGGATTAGTGGAACTGCCGTAATGTGAATGGACGGGACGACTAGGAGCGAACCGCCGTAGTATTAAAGGACGTGCGAGGACGACTAGGAGCGAACTTCCAGCGTGCCAATGGCAGGGTAGTGGCTTTCCATTCTCACATGATACGGGCTTCTGAGAGCCCTTAGATCTGAGATCGAATGGTTGCATGGCGTGATTCTAGACCTATGGGTGAATATCCTATCCTGGAGGGTTATTCTGCAAATTTTCAGCAACTTAGCATGCCACCGTTTGATCTCAGATCCAAGGGCTGCCAGCAGCCCGTATCATGGTCGTGCCTACCACGACCGTTGCGTCGCTCGTGTGGTCGTGCCCTTGGAGATTTAACACGATGCGTTAGGCTATCTGATGTTGGCATGTCATACATAGTCATCACTTAGTCACTCATACTACAACATGGTTGGCTATAAGGTTGGCTATAAGTGCATTTTTTACTCCTCTCTATCTCTTTCTTCGTACTCTCTCCGTCCCATAATATAAGAACGTTTTTGACACTAGTTAGTGTAGTGTCAAAAACGTTCTTATATAATGGGACACAGGGAGTACTAGTATTTATTGCATTTGCCAAGGAGTGACCTCTTCCAATGAAATGGTGTTGCTAAGTTTGCTTCATTTAATTAACTATAGACTCAAAATTGTCTTTTCACCTAGGTACACGCGCTTAGCATTGTTTCTTTCTTGGGTCACCAAACTAGTCTCTCTCTTCTTGATTAACTCGCCACATCAGACTTTATGCCTATGTGGCAAGCTTAAGCGCCTGTAGGAGCAAGTAAGTGCAATAGTGCACTTTACATGGCATTTTTGCATATGTGGAGGAAAGAGAGGCAAGGAAAAAGTGGAGAAGTGGGCTCTCATGCAAGAGCCAGCCTCTACTACTACATGGTGGAGCATTGGGAGAGGCACCTGTATGGTGGTGGTCAGGAATCGGGAGACTCACGCCGGTCGTAGCGCCGCAGTTAAAATGATAATGGCAAGTCAAATCACAGGGCCCCACCTGTCCAGCAGTAACTCACTGTCAAATCACACAAACCTACGTTTGCAGCAGCCTACTCCCTCGTCTTCTCGCGTCTCTGTCAAACCAACTAGGCAGAACTGTCCCGCCGCCTACCGGGCAGGAAAAGCCCCGCCCTCGACTTTTAAATAGTATACAATATACTAATTTTGTATCCATGGATTGCGTCCGCGCCATGGAGCAAAGCGTCTAGAAAACAGCGGTACACATGTACGGAGCATACAGCACGCCCGTCGCGTTCGCGTCGCACCCCAGACAGTTGGTCGGTCTGGCACGCTGCTCTTCGAATGGAACGCGCGTCATATTGCGTTCGCACACACATGTGGGATGGCACACTCCCCGGCCCCGCAAGTCGGTGACTTAATAGAAGAGGGAGATGAGCGATAGTACTAGAGAAGTGTTGTACTACGTTGGTGCCTGGATGATCCCTGCAAGACACGGAAGATCAGTTCGTCCATGCATGTGACCAGACTCCAGCAGACACGTCTGGATTGGCTATCGTCTACATATCGTGCAGGATGTGTTGTACATGGTTGTAGTTGTGGTGAGAAATCTAAAAAAGGGTTTCTTGTCATCTCGCAAAATTATGTGTCATGTGCTTCGGATCACTGCGAGGGTTAAACAGCGACAACTGAGTTGGGCTAGTCATTGGGGGCACATGCATGAACAGTGACTACTCGGCTGCCATCTAGGTCAAGCCGGCTATGTTAATTAGGACATCTATCGACGGACCCCTTTTCTACGAGTTTATCTTTAATTTGAGCTTTGTTCCTCGTCTAGTTTGTCCGTCGGGATTCATGTTGTCTCCTTTGGGCAATGAGATTATGATTTCTTGTCATGTGGCATTTTTTCGTGTTGCCTACGAGCCACGTGCATGAAGACTTCTCGACAGTCATTGACGAGGTCAAGCCGGCTCTGGTAGACAAAAGAAAACTAAGTACCACTCCACTATATAGGCAGGAGCCTCCGCGCTTGCTTGCTAGTGTTGCTCTCTTCACACTGTCTCGGCCTATCCAGATCTAAACACGACAGCGGTAGCCACACACTCTCTCTCTCTCTGCTCACCGCTGGTCACAGATCCAGCCGGATCCTCTCCGCCGGGGAAGGTGAGAAGGTGCAACGTTCACGCGGCCGTCCTCGGCGACGGCTCTTACCCACTGCTGGGCGCGTCCCGATCAGCCTGCCTTGCCGTTCTCATCCAAGCACCACTGGCGAGGGAGGGCCTTCGACCCCTTCTTCCTCGTTGCCGTAGTGTGGGCAGATCCGGCCTCCTGCCGCCCACCTAGCGACATCCCGGCGACCATCAGGTATAACTTCCTTCGAAATTGGCCTTGCTCTACTTCCCGAGCTCCTGATGTCGCTGCATTTGTAACTTTCACTATTTCTCAGGCCCCCTCGTAGATAGGATCGATCGGCTGTTCGAAAACCACCTATTTTTTTATGTTTAAGAGGTAAAACTAGTTCATGCACTCGAATCTAGTACTACTTGGTTCAAACAAGGAAGAAAGGGGGTGGTGGGTGGGGGAGGATTTGTTACCTGAATCTAGGACTTGGTCGAAAGAGGAAATAATGGGGGCAAAAAGTAGTAGAGACTGGCTATCCAACTGGTCTCTAGGTCTAATAGGGAAATAAAGGGAAACGCAGTACAGACTCAATATAAACCCGATCTATTGGTTGAAAAAGGAAAGAAAGTAGGGACTGGGGGACAAGTCAACAGAGTAAGTCCAACACTAGATTTGCTAGCCTCACACAGTATAAGGTGGCTACACGGAACAAAAATGGGACCAACCCAGATATCCTGTTCTGATGTTTGTTGCCCCGAGCCACTCTTATGTAATGCCACTGGTAAAATGTAGCAGTCGCACTGTTAAAAGTAAGGACACGTTAAACCAATGTTGTTTTCAATGTAATGCCTCCAGTAATATGAATCAATGGCACTTCTTTACATGTCCTGCTAAAATTTCCCATTAAGATAAGTTGGTTCTTTTCGTTAGAAATGCTAATGTCGTATTTAATGGTTGTCATAGTTAATCCTAATGCCCACACTAATATCTAGCAATGCCACTGCTTTAGAAATTGATATTGTCCTTGTAGGATTGCCATTCAGATAAGGAACATGCTTCTTTTCATTTGATGCATGTTTCATCACTTGTTAGTCACCCTCCTTTCCACCTTTTTTGTGCAAACAGAGATATACATTTCACGCTCGATCTTAGTTGAACTGCACAAATGATATCCAAATTATAGTTGAGCATTCCAGGAGCTTCACAACCAACCTTGATGTTGCTCAATTTTATTGCAACTAATGAAGAGTGGGTTTTATTTTCTGATGGAAATGGAACCGGGGCTGGAGCCCTTTTCTTAAATTTTTTTAAAGAAGAAGCTGCTAGCTCACGGGACATTGCTTCATTTTAGGTGAACTGCACCAAAAGGTCCCATGAATTGAATCATCCATGTTGGTGACTGAAAGAGCCAGCTCCAGCATCCCAGTCTAAGCACCCCCGGCCTCCATCCTTGCGACGCACGGTACACCTTGTTTGCCACCTGCTCGACCCTAGTGTCACTGATAAAATAAAGTAATAATACAGTTAAAATAGAGCGAGTGTCATCTCTATCATTTCATTTCCAATGTAGATAAAGAAAGTGCTTCTCTTTGTTAAATTATGTTTCATCAACTAGTCCCATTGTTAAGGTTTAAGCGTTTCTGCAAACTAGGGTGCTTAATTTTAGTTGATATGTACTCCCTCCGTCCGGAAATACTTGTCGGAAAAATGGATGAATTTAGACGTATTTTAGTTATAGATACATCCAATTTTATCCATTTCTCCGACAAGTATTTCGGCACGGAGGGAGTACAAAAAACGAGATTTGAATGTCTCAAGGCGCCTCCTTGTACTACCGTTGTACACTGATGTTCATCACTGGCAGAAGGTGTATCTGGGAGACTTGGGACGATGTCCAGTATGAGGCGTACCGTATGAGGCGTCGCAGGGCCCATCTCGCCCTCGCAGCATGGCACACTATGATACTATCGCAATATTTTCTTCTATTTACTTTGTGTGTTTCATCAACTAGTGCCACTATAATGTAATCACGCTTTTTCATTATCTGTGCAAACAGGGTTATTCAGCTGCATTTTGGTGGAACTGCACAAATGTACGTATGGAACCGGCATATATGCAGAGTGCGAGGTGTTCCAAGTAAAAATTACCGACACCAACCATGCTGCATGCACGCATTGGCATCCACCACAACCAGTGGGATGTGTGGCACTCTCTGTGGACGGATCTTTCTCGGTAGCAAATCCTCTAACCAAATACTAGTAGCTTATATTGGCAGTTTTCTTGGGAGTACTCTTTTCTGAAAGAAGCACCAATCTATTTTTCTTTATTTGTACACTGTGTCACAATTTTGACCCAAAGGTCCAGAGCTATTTAGGGTGATTGGCGTAGTACTCGGAGACTGATTGTAAGCATGATTTTCATTAGCTGTCACACTGATTGTAAGCATGAGCAGGTGGAAGATTAGGTTTATGCGAAGCTTACCTTAAACCCTACCGCCGCCGTTGAAACGAGGCGAGCGTCGAGGGAACCGTGGAGAACGGCGGGGAAGCGACGTCGCGCCATCCGGCCTCCTCTTGCGGTGGGATAACGAATACTCCTGTGGCTCCGGCTGGCTCTGCACCCTCACGAACGGCATACCATACTCGATCGATTTGTTATCCTCTGGGTGCTCAACCTTCGACCTGTACGCCCACCACCTCCGCCTGACTGTCGCCTCGGGTGAATCTGTCTGCTCCATCGCCCATAGGAGATACTCGATGAACTCGGAGGACTGCGGCGTGACTGCCGCCGAGGAGTACATGTACATCGCCGCCCTCATTGCCGCCGTCTCGCTCTTTCGCATACATTGCCACATGGCCCACACCGTCCTCGAAATCTCCCACTCATTGTCAAACCAACTAAGGATCTCCTTCAACCTGGCTAACTTTGCCTGGTCGCCGCCGGTGATCTGCCTGATTCGCTGCTGCATCCTCTCCATAGATGTCGTTCTGAGTGGTCCGGTGCTAGCTTTGGAAGATGGGAGGAGAGATGGTGGTCTTGCAATAGAGAAGAAGGATAGGAGAGGAGGTGGTTTTGGAATGGAGATGATGGAGAGGAGAGGAGGTGGTTTTGCAATGGAGAGAAGATCAGAAGAGGGAGAGGCGAGACGGTGGTTTTGGAATGGAGAGGATGGAGAGGAGAGGAGGTGGTTTTGGAATGGAGATGATGGAGAGGAGAGGAGGTGGTTTTGCAACGGAGAAGATTAGAAGAGGGAGAGGCGAGACGGTGGTTTTGGAATGGAGATGATGGAGAGGAGAGGAGGTGGTTTTGCAATGGAGAAGAGGGAGAGGAGCGTGCGGCAGCGATTTAGGATTGGGCGAAAGGGCCGACGCGCTGTGACTGGATCAAAATCAAAATCAATTTACCCATCAATTAAGAAAGCGACCCCACATTAACTATTCTCCCTTTTATTCTGGGTCATAATTGACCATGATTTTTGCACACAAAATATATGTTATACGTTGCAAAAATAATATAATTTGTAAGTACATTCAGATATGAACCAAACGATACAATTTTGGTGACATGCATTCACATTTTGCCTGTCACATACAGTACGTGGTCAAACTTTGACCCAAAATACGCAAAACAACAAAAAAAATACTTCCAAGACCAGCGCCGCTCTTCCGCTCTTCTCCTCTTAAACCACCGCCGCTCCTCTCCTGTTCCAATCTAAATCCAGCGTTGCTCCTCTCCTCTTCCATTTCAAAACCACCGCCCCTCCTCTCCTGTTACAGTCCAAAACCACCGCCCCTCCTCTCCTGTTACAGTCCAAAACCAGCGTCGCTCCTCTCTCGTTCTAATCCAAAACCAGCGCTGCTCCTCTTCTCTTCCATTCAAAAACTACCGCCGGCGAGTGAAGGTGCTGTGGAGGAGTAGATCGATGGAGGAGTACAACCGATACGTGAGGATCACAGACGGCGACCCTGTGAAGCTAGCTAGGATGTTGGAGATACAGTCTTGGTTTGACAACAAGGACCAACTAGCGGCGACGGTGACATCCATGGCCAAATATCTGCAACAGAGCGAAAAGGCGGCAATACTCCCGGAGGGAGCCGCGCCGGAGTACACAGAGCTGCTCCTCTGGGCCATGGAGCAAACAGATTCACTGAATCCGATCGCGAGGGAGCGGTGGTGGGAGTATCGATCCCAGATGGAGCATCCACCAGAGATTGAAGGATCGAGCATCTACAGGGTGCCGTTTGTGAGGGTGTCCTGCCAGAGCGAGCCGGTGGAGTCTTCGTCGACCGAACCCAACTGCAAGAGGAGAAAAGCAGTTGGCCCGACGACGCTTCCCCGCCATCGTCTCCCTCGCCGTTCACATCGTCTCACGGGGCGACTGTCTGCCGCCAAGGAATAGGAGGGGGCTGCACCCCCCGAGCCCAATAGTCAGGCAGGTTGTGAATTGTCAGGAGGAGCTTAGGGTTGTCAGTATTTGCAGGTTGTGAATTGTGTTTTGTGTTGTGTATTTTGAGAGTACTTTCAGACATGAATGTCTTTTAAATTTCAGATTTGTGGTATTGAGCATATGAAGAATTTTATGAATTCTAGAGATCTATTTTTAGCACTTAAAAAAATGTAGTTTCATAGGAGTATAAAAGTGCAGACGAGAAGAAACTGCAAGTTTCAGTTTCAGATAAAAAACTGCAAGTTCATTATAAGAAACTGCAATTTTCAGAGGCAGAGCATTTATATTAACACGGCCTTTTCAAACAGGGTTAACATCATGTTGGAAGTTTTATTCATGGTCGAAAATGGAACTACCAGCCAGTTAACATCATGCTGATCAACATTCATGCATAGCACATCTTCATATGATGCACAGTCAAAATGCCCACACAATGTCGAGTGTGCGAAACACAGAGAAAACGAGGGACGAAGTTTTGGCAAGTGTTGGACGTGGTTTGGGCTGCCCCGTCTACGCTTTCATTTTTAACATGCGCAGCCCACGACCTCGGATGGGAGGGCCTGCTTGTATTTTCTTAGGGCCATCATGAATCAACCGGCCTATGGACCTCCCATCCGAGGTTTTATTTTTGGCAGCCCAATTTACGTATTTTTTGAAGAAAACGCAGAGGTTCTGTTCTATTTTTCTATATAAGAATAGGAACGCCAGGTACAACTTATGTTTCCCTTCTAACTATATTACATATATTTAAATTATTTTATATGTTATTATATATTATTTTTATTATCATCATATATTTAACAGATACTTACATATGTAAGAAAAAATATCCCACATCTTATTAACTTATAAAAATAATTTCTTAACAAATAAAATCCTGGATTGTTTTGGCACGAAAATCCTAGTGATTGTGTACAAAAGCTTGGTAAGATTTAAGGACGAATGTAATAATATAACTTATTATTAAAATATATTTATAACAAAATGCTCAGCCCTTTTTATTTTTTGATAACATTGCTGGCCCAACCCAACATTATAATTAGAATCAGCCCAACAAAATCGTGTATGTAGATAAAGTGCAAATGGCCTGTAATTTTTTAGGAAATAAAATAAATGGGCCGCATGGACGCTACATTAATTGTTCACCCAGCCCAGCTAATGTTTGTAATTAAAAAAAAGATCAAATTGACTGTAAATTCTACCGCGCAAAAAAAAAGACATTAAATTCTGAAAAAATGGGTTGAATACGTGCCACATTTTTGGAGGCTGAAATGTGGGCCAATAGGTCGAAGCCAACGCAAGTCGTTTTCAATTTAGTCAACAAATGATTCTGACATGTTAGCCGTTGGATTTACATCCAACGACCGGCATCCATCTTCAATCTCTCGTCTTCTTCCTCCAGCGTCGCCGGGACCACCTCCCGCCTCCTGCTGCTAGCAGCTCTGCTTAGCACGCTTCGCTATGAAGCGCTACTCCACCGTTGGCCAGGCCATCCCTCCACCCCTCCACACCTCCTGTTCTTCTCCACCGACTGCCGAACCACACCGCATTAGAACCAGTTAACCCTCGTACACCTCTCCGTCTGCGACTCTACTCCCACGTCTTCCCATCTCCGGCTCGTTGTTGTCCGGGGCCTCGCCGTGGTCCACCACCTTGGATGCGCTCGGCGCGGCGTGGTCAACTAACGACACCATCGGAAGTAGACTGTGCGTGGAGAGGCTGACAGCTGGGTCCACGGCCGCACACAAGGAAATGCCTCCTTATTATGCGCAAAATAATAATTCCTCCACCTAACATCTGGGACCCATCGGGAGGGTCTCTGTATTTCGCAAAAAAATGTGCCCCCCGCTGACTTGTCGGACCCACCAGCTATCTTCGCATGCAAGGAAGTGCCTCCTTATTACGCATAAAAAAATGAATACTCCCCGTGCCAGCTGGAACCCAGCATACTGGGAGGCTGACTTGTGGGCCTACCAAGTTGATGGGAACAGAGGGCCTTGTCAACTTAGTCAATATGAACGATTCTAGCTCCTATTATCGTACGATGTTCATCCAATGGTTGTAGTGCTTCTTCAACCTCTGGTCTTCTTGCTCCAGCCGCCCAAACCAGCGCCGATCGTGCCGCGTGCTCCTCCCTCCCGTGGACGGCTGTGATGCCGCGGCCCCTACTACTCCCACCGCTGGCCAGGCCATCCCTCTACTCACCCACACCCCATGTTATTCTGCGGCGACAGCAGCCTCACACCGCAGCCGAACCAGCGAACCCTCGTACTCCTCTTCGCGTGGGCATCTACTGCTGCATCTTCCCCGGCTCCGAGTCGTCCCCTTCCTAGGCCTCGCCGTCGTCCAATGCCGTGGTGCTCTCAGCGCGGCGTGGTCAACGTGGTCAAGGAACGACTTCCATCGGACGTGGACTGTACGTGGAGAGGCTGACAGCTAGGTCCACGGCCGCAGCAAGGAAGTGCCTCCTTATTACGCGGAAAATAATGATTCCTCCACCTGACAGCGGGGACCCACCGGACGGGCCACCGTATTTCGCGAAAAAAAGTTCCCCCTGAGTGCTGGGACCCACTACATCTTCGCACGCAAGGAAGTGCGTCCGGGCAAAAAAGAAACGATTCGCCCCCTTGACTGCTGGGACCCACCAGCTACATCTTCGCATGCAAGGAAGTGCGTCCGGGCAAAAAAAAATTATTCGCCCCCCTGACTGCTGGGACGCACCAGCTACATCTTCGCACGCAAAGGAAGTGCGTCCGGGCAAAAAAAAAACAATTCGCCCCTCTGACTGCTGGGACCCACCAGCTACATTTTTGCATGCAAGGAACTGCCTGACAGTCGGGACCCACCTGGTCGAAGCGTACGTAGCGTTGTCATTCTGGTCGCGAACGTGTGCGTACATATATAATGGTCGATGTAGAGGCGCGCACGTGTCGTAGTAAAGGCGTGTACGTGTCGTAGTAGAGGCGCGCACGTAGCATGTACACGTACGTACAGCGGCCAGGGTGCAAGAAAGAAAATACGACCACGTACGTACATACGGGCGGGGTCTCAAACGCCTACTCGCGCATACGTACGGCCAGGGCTTGTGTACATGGCTGGGTCGAAACGGAGAAACAGTGTCGTCGTCGTGTTCATGGGGAGGCAACGGAATGCGTCGTGTTCATGGGGAGGCAACGAAATGCGTCGTGTTCATGGGGAGGCAACGGAATGCGTCATGTTCATCGAGAGGCAACAAAACACGTGGGAGCCAACCGGCTGGGTCGGAACGGAATGCATGGTCGTGTTCATCGGAAGGGCTTGGACGAAACAGGCGATGGAAATGAGGCTTGGCGTACCGCACAATGGAGGAAACGGACCTCCTACGTTCGGAACAGGGTCCTGTTGATCGGGAGGGGTGTGGCGTACCGCAAAACAGAGGAAACGGATCTCCTACGGTCGAAACGGGGGTCCTGTTGATCGGGAGGGGTGTGGCGTACCGCAAAACGGACGAAACGGACCTCCTACGGTCGAAATGGGGGTCCTGTTGATCGGGAGGGGTGTGGCGTATCGCAAACGGACGAAACGGACTTGTGTTGGAGCGCTATGGTCGAAACAGGGGTCCTGTTCATCGAGAGGGGTGTGGCGTACCGCAAAACGGGACTCACAGGATACTGTTCATCTCCACCGTCGACCTCCTCCAGCCTCCACGGGCTACCGTCGACCTCCTCCAGCCTCCACGGGCTCCTGTTCATCCAGCCTCCACCGCGCGCTACTCCACCGGCTACTGTTCAACCACCCCTCCATGGGCACCCCTCCACCGTCTACTATTCATCCAGCCCTCCACACCATGGGTCCTATTCATCCACCCCTCCACGGCCACCCCTCCACCGTCTACTATTCATCTAGCCCTCCACACCACGGGTTCCTGTTCATCTAGAGGCAACGCCACCGCTCACTGTTCATCCAAACCCCCTCACAACGCTCACTGTTCATCCAATCAATCGGCTTCAGTTAGCAGCAGTAGCGAAGGAATCGCTCCATCGGGTTCATTTAACAGCCATCGATCGATCGCTCGGGTTCAGTAACGCGTAGCCTCTAGTGCAATCGCTCGGGTTCAGTTAGAGCCCAACGCCTCGCTCGAGTTCAGTTATAGCCAACGCCTCGCACCTATACGAGAGAAACGCGCATCGCTCGGCCCCTGACCTCCCACCGTAACCGGCAACTCCCCGAAATATTCCTCCCCCTCGCTTCTACCACGGTTTTTTCGTCATGGACGGCCCAAAGAATGTCATGCAGCTGCGTCTCCAGCCCGCCCAGGACGAAAAGCCCATTTTTTGTCATGATTTTTTGTCATAGAAGTAGGATCCCACCACATCTAAGATGATACCGGGTTTTGTCACAATTATCATCATAGAAGTGTCATATGTATGACAGAAAAAAATTTCGTTCGGCCCAAAATGTCACGGATGTGTCTTTTTTTTGTAGTGATAATTGATGTATGCATGAAAAAAATATGGTGTAGATGTGCCCAAGTGCATGGCATATAGGGCAAAGAACATAGCTATTGAAGCTGTCTTAGGAGATCACAAGAAGCAATATCCTAGGCTTAGAGACTATGCTCAGACTGCCATGGACACAAACCCTGGGAGTAGAGTAATAGTCACTACTGTTACTCCAGTACCAAATGCAAAAATACCCCACCCAGGCCCAAGATTCCATGCCATGTTCTTTCTCCTGAATGGAGCAAGGGAGGGCTTTCTCAATGGGTGTAGGCCATTCATTGGTTAGTTCCTAAACCTTGTGCACCATATTGTAGAGTACTCCATATTGTATATCACTTGAATGTACTTAATATTTGGAAATGTTGTGGATGCAGGTGTTGATGGATGCTTCATTAAGCTCACTACAGGAGCTCAACTCCTTGCTGCCACTGGTAGAGATGGCAACAACAACATATTTCCACTGACATTTGGCATAGTTTGACAAGAGGACACACCTAGTTGGTGTTGGTTTCTACACCAACTGAAACTTTGCCTAGGGGGATAAGTGGGCAAGTTTGGAACTTATACTATAATGTCAGATAGACAAAAGGTATGTGTTTTCACATTTCATTTTGTTTTGCACAAGTGTTAACACTAGCTAAGAGTTTCATTGGTGCATATTTATTTACCTTGTAGCTTAGACTTGTTAAATTGTTTGTGTTGGGGGTTATTGAATGCAGTGAATGCTGTGTTTCCAAATTGCAACCAAAGATTCTGCCTTAGACATTTATATGAAAATTTCCAAAATACTGGGTTTAGGGGTGAAGATCTTAAGAAGTGCATGGATAATGCTAGCTATATCTACAATGAACACAAATTTCCACTTCAAATGCATAGTTCATCCTTTTCTCACAAAAGGATGAATATCATAACTACTACATACATACACAACCATAGTTCACCATTAGTACAAGCATACAGTACACAACCTTAGTTCCTAGATGCTAGGTCATTACACAACCATCATTCCCAAAAGGTCAGCAATGCCACTAATCTCATTTTCATCTTCTTCACTTCTCCAAGATGGCCTTAATCCCCCTGAACTTCTCCTTAAACTTTTCATTCTGAAACTCTAACTGCCACTTCTCTTCAATATGCTTTTCATTTCCCTTAAGCAGATTAGCAACCTGAAGCTTCAACTCTAGCTTCTCTTGGGTGAGCTTCTCCTGACACTTTGTTAGCTCTGCATTCTTCAGCTCCAAATTCATACTAGCTTCAGTAAGCACTTGCTTCTCTTTCATTTTGTTCAACTTCAAGTTCTGAATGACTGTTGCTTGAGCTCTTGTCAGGTTGAGCAGCAGCTCATACTTCTGAGCAAGTTTCTGGGTCTCTGCATCTTTCTTTACCATCTTAGTTGCCATCTGTGCCTTCATATCATCAATCAGTTCTTTTCTTACCTCCTGCTGATATGTAATGGCAGACTGCAGATGTCTGAAATCCACCACCTTATCTTCCTGGAAGTTCATCAGCTCATGCACATCTTGGACTAGCTTGTCATAGTTGGCCTCCAGCTTGTTCCTCTCTTCTGTCAGATGGTGGATAGTGAAAGAACTTTCAAGATTGTCATTCATCCTAGCACTTTTGGCATCTTCAACCATTTCCCATAGCTTCAATAATGCATTCTGCATTGTTGGGGGCCACTGGTGATCAACCCATTCAACAAAGCCACAATTGCTACCTTTCTGCAAAAACAACAACAACACCAACACAGTTCATACAGCAAGTAATTACACAAGATCACTGCAGTTGCCAGAAAGAATATCTAAATTTAGCATCAGACCACTACATTTAACAAGAGGAGCAGCCACTTGAGTAGCTGACTGACTAGGTTAGTTACTCTAGTGTTCATATCAAGGAGTGTTCAACCACTTTTAAGCTACTCTAGTACCACTTTTAACCAAAATTACCATGCCATTGTACTCCAGCAAAATATACTCATGCTTGACCTAAATAAGCTACTCTAGTACCACTATGAACCAAAATGTTGATAGCAAGCAGAGTACTCCAGCAAACAGGAGTTCAATATGCTACTAACAAAGTAAGAAAAAAATCGCTATGCCTACAATCCATACCGGCTGTGCACATGCTAAAAACCTCCTTCCCGTGTCTGTTCCTTCAAAGGCAACAAGCCTCTCAGATGCCATGCCGTGCTTCTCACATGGAGACATCACATCCAGCTCAAGCCCCTTGTAATCTGGATCTTCAAGGCTGGAAGGGACCTGCAGAAGCTCTCACAAAGACAATGGCCATATCAAAACCTAGCGAAATCAACCAAATCAAGAAATCCCAAATCTGAAACCCTAACCCTAAACTCACTGTACTGACCTGGTTGAGACCATATGTGGAGGAAGAATGCATGTACGGGAGGCTAGATTGGTCTTTGCTGCTTTCGTCCTCCAAAACCATGGCGTCGGCGGGGCGGTGCGGCGGCCGGCAGTCGGGACGCGGGCGGCGGCGACGGAGGAAACGAGCGAGGAGGAGGAGGGGAGGGGAATAGTGCGGCGGGGGCGAGCTGGTGCGACCGGACCGGGTTGGAGAGCAGCAGCGCACCGGCTCGTCCAAGTCAGCGCGCGGGCACGCGCCGATTGACCAGCGTGGCACCTGACGGGTGGGCCCGAGCTGTCGGATCGAGCGTCAATACGTATAAATACGTGTTTTAGCCTTATTTGCAAAAACCTGGAGCAATCGTGGTACTAACATGCAAAAATTAGCAATTATGGTACCGATCTGCATGTGATGCCCCAATTTGTGGTACTTCTGTGCAATTAACTTTTCGGAGTTCCTTCTCCGATCAACGATTTCATTGAGTCGGCGGGCCTGTGAATTTGCAAAAGTACTGGGCTTACGGGAGAGGTCATGTAGGACCACTAATGCTATATCTCGATTACAGCGAGAATAACATCCGCCTCGCCTGAAAAGCGTGCACATATAGGGCCGGCCCGTCAGCTCACGTCTCGCTTCAGTTCCACGTACTGGTTTGTCTAGAAAAACGTACTGGTTTGGGCCGATTATTTATTCCCTTTTTCCCTTTTAATTTTCTTTTGGGTTTCGTTTGTTCTTCATTGGTTTTCTATTTTTCTTTGTTCTCCATCGGTCTTATTTGTTTGTTTTATAGTTTTTACTGGTTTTTTCTTTATTTTCTCTTCTTTCTCTATTTTTCTTGTATTTTACTTTTATTCCTTTTGATGTCAACTTTTTTACATACACATTCATTATTTTTGTATGCATCAGGAACATTTTTTGTATATACACATTAACATTTCGCAAATACATGATTGACATTTTCTGAAAATTTATATTTTATGTTATAATCCCTCCGTCCAAAATTAAGTGTCTTAACCTTATTACAATTTTGTACTAAAGCTAGTACAAAATTGAGACACTTATTTTGGGACGGAGGGAGTATACATTTTTTAAAACACTATGTTTTTTTGTATACATCAAGAATATTTTCTATATAAACGGTTAAAATTTTCAAAATATATGATTGACCATTTTTAAGAATTATATTTTTATGTCTACTTTTTCCATTAACATTGTACATTATTTGTATAGATCAGGAACATTTTATATATACATGTTTAACATTGTTATAAATACATGATTAATTTTATTAAGCTTATACGTTTTGATTTATACTTTTTCCGTAAACATTGTATGATTTTTTATGTAATCAGGAACATTTTTATATACACGTTCAATATTTTCCAAATACAAGATAAACACAATGAGTTGTCTATTTTTTATGTCTACTTTTTTCCATACATATTGTACATTGTTTTATACATCAATATTTTTTTATATACGCGTTTAATATTTACCAAATACATGATTCAAAGTTGTAAATCATATATTTTTTATCCCTACTTTTACCATAAACATTGTACATTTTTTTATATATTAAGAACATTTTTTATATACATCTTTAACATGTTTAATATACGTGCTTAAAAGTTGCTCATATATATTTTTTGTACACATATACAATTTTCTATACATTATAACATTTTGTAATGTGTGATTAACATTTTCCAAAAAATTGAATTTTATAATATATGAACATTTGGAACAACCAAACGTAAAAAAAATGCGAAATGTGAAAATAAATGGAAGAAGAAAAAAACGCTGAAGGCTACGGTCTGCACTCGGCAATCCAAATCTGGCGGCTGCCTGAAGTCAAGCGAGCGCCCCTATTCCTCGCCTTCGGCGAGTGTAACTCCCGACTCACTGAAAGGGGAGAGTCATATGGGCCAGCCCACGCGCGAGCGAGGCCACAGCCTGTTTTTCTGTTTTTTATTTCTGTTTTCTGTTTTCGTTTTTATTTTACTTTTATACTATTGTTTATACTTTAAAATATTTTAAATATATATACAAAAATCTCTACAAAAAACATTTTGGAAAATTTTGAATAACTATATAAAAATATTGAACAAGTATTTGAAAAAAATGTATCAAACATTTGAAAAATGTGGAACAAGTATTTAAAAAAAATTAAAAGCATTTAAAAAATGTTAATGACACATTCGGAAAACGCTGAACAAATATTTAGTTTTTCTGCTCAAGAATTCGAATTTTTTTCAACAAGTATTTGAAAAATGTTAAACAAGTATTTGAAAATGTTAAACAAGTACTAAAAAATATTGAATGAGTATATGAAAAAGGTTGAACAAGTAAGTATTAAAAAATGTTGAGCGAATATTTGAAAAATGCTGAATAAGTATTTCAAAAATGTTGAACGAGTATTTGAAAAAGTTGAACAATTATTTGAAAAACTATGTATCATTTATATAACAATGAAGAATGAGAAACAAAAGAAATAGAATAAACCAAAATAAACAAAAAAATAAACAAATGAAAAAAGCCGGAGAAAAGGAAAACAAAAGAAAACAAAAAAAAGGAGAAAACCCGACACTATTTCTGTATAAGAAGTGTTCGCCCTACTACTGTTACGAACCGAAATTTAGCCCAGTGGCTTAACGTAGTTGCTCAAAACCGGGAGACCGTGGCTTGAATCCCTTTTTTTTTGAGGGGTCACGGCTTGAATCCCTGCTATGTTCACTTTCGCCGAAATCACTAGTTAAAGAGTACTTGTTGCGAAGATCATTTCAATCCCAGGTTGCATCGCAACCTAGGAGTTTTTCCTTTGTTCGTAGATTCGTTTATTCAAAACGTTTTATCTCTTAAACCGTGCGTCCAAATCTCAAACTGTTTTTGCCGTTGGATTCATCGCGTCGGGATCTTCAAAATTAGATCCCATGTTGATAGGTTTTGACGAACTTTTTTTTCGTGAAAAAACCGGACAAAAAAACCAAACCGGGAGCACAGGTTTTTCCCTTTCCGAAAGAGGCACGCCCGTGCCTCTAACGAAAGCACAACCGTGCCTCTCGCGGAAGCAAAACCGTGACTCTCGTGAAAGAAAAAAACAAAAAATGCGTTTTTTTCGTTTCCGAAGAGGCACGGCCGTGACTCTCGCGAAAGCACAAACGTGCCTCTCGCGGAAGCAAAATGGTGCCTCTCGCGAAAAAAAAGGAAACGCGTTTTTTTTCGTTCCCAAAAGGCACGGTCGTGACTCTCGCAAAAGCACAACCGTGCCTCTCGCAGAAGCAAAACCGTGCCTGTCGCGAAAGGAAAAAAACAGAAAACATGTTTTTTTTTCTGTTTCCAGGAGGCACGGCCGTGCCTCTCGCGAAAGCACAACCGTGCCGCTCGCAGAAATAAAACCGTGACTCTCGGGAAAGGAAAAAAAGGAAACATGTTTTTTTGGTCGAAAAGCTAGGCAAGACCGGTGAAAAACCAAAACATCGAAAAAACCCCGAAAAAAACCGTTTAAAAAGCCAAAAACACGTGCGGAAAAATTAAAAAAACGAAATCTGGAGGAAGAGCCCAAAGCGCGACACGTGGCGAATCGCTAAGAGCGCGCCAAGTGGCGCTGATCGTTATGGGGCTTCCGAATGAGCGCTCCTTAGTTAGTTGCTCTCCACTTTCGCTATATGCGCTTTTCCTTTTACTCTGTGCGTGCGTGAATGGGCTGGCCCGATTAGCATAGTCCTTTCCAGATCGCTTAAAGCGACAAATAGTCGTCGCGACATCAATTCTGGACAGGTACGATCCGACTGGGCTGGCCTATTTAGCGAAACATTGTCACGGTGCGGTACAGGATGAGCACTGGTTTTAAATCGATTTTTCCCGAGTATTTTCTTAGGACAACGCTAACGCTCACACGTGTGGTGGCAGTGAAATCCGTCCACACGCCCTATAACACACAGATTACTCCACGTCACCGCATGCATGCATGTGGGAATCTTTTTGGAATTTTATTTTTTAAAATGTTTTATCTCTTAAATGAAAAATCCGATTGAAAATCCGTTTTTCACCATTAAATCCCTCGCGACGAGATCTTCGAAACTAGATCCCATGTTGATATGTTTTGATGAAATTTTTTTTGGGTTAAAAGTTGCCATGTCTATTGCACATGAATTGCCATGGGGTTTACACTGAAGTTGCCGTGATATATTTCAGCTATTTTCTTCTACATTTAAAAGTAAATTTTGACATTTTATAAAATGGGAAATTAAGAAACTAGACTTGCCATGAACCATAAACTAAAATTGCCATGATACATGCACTTAAAATTGACATGGTTCATACAAAAAAAAATTATGGTCAAAGTACTGGAGTTGCCATCATCAAAATACTAAAATTACCATGCTCTACAAACTGAAATTGCCACATGGCAACTTTAGTTTAAGCACTATGGCAACTACAGTGTAAACATCATGGCAACTTTTGGGTAAAATTTTTTTTTGTCAAAACATATCAACATGGGGTCTAGTTTTGAAGATCTCGTCGAGACAGATTTAATGGTGAAAACGGATTTTTAATTTGATTTTTTAATTAGGAGATAAAATATTTTAAGCCAAAAAACAAAAAGATTCCTGCTGATGTCATCTGTTCACATGTGGCAAAACGAGTGGTAAAGAGGCGTGTGGGTGATGTGCAAGATGCCACACGTGTGGGCGCTAGTTTTTTTGTTTTCTTAAACTATGAATTATTTTCAAAAACATGATCAATTTTTTAAAAATGTGATCATGTTATAAGTGTTGAACGTCTTCTGAAATTATGAGAAAAATTCGAAATAACACTTTTTGAAAAATGTTTAGTATGTGTTCGTTAAAAAGTTAGTGTATATTAAAAAAAGGTTCACCGTATATTGAAAAAAAGTAAACCATATGTTAAAAGTGTTTAGTGTGTATTAGAAAAGTGTTCATTGTAGACGGATGCTTTTTTTACTGTGTATTAAATATTGTTACCATGTGTTAAGAAAAGGTGCAAAAAAGAAAATATTCGCCATCTAGTTAGAAAACTATGTTCAATGTATATTGATAAAACTATAAACAAGAGAATGAGCAAGAAAACAAAAAAAAGAAGAAAAATTGAAGTCTGAAAAGAGTAAAAGAAAAATGAAAAAGAAAACTGAAACAAAAAACCAAAGACAGGGAAAAAACCCCGAAACCATGACCGCAAATAGGATAGACCAATTACATGGTGCTGCTTATTACACTTGTACGCACGGGCTGACTTGATTGTCCGTGGATCTAGCAAAGCTCATGAATCTGTATTAAACATGACACGTCCATCTCGATCTTGATTTGTGCGCATGTTTGTGCAAACATAACTCCTCTTCTCAAGTGTACAATGGCAAGGTGGTTGTGGTGCTGACTGTGAGGGGCAGATGGTCTTGGTGAGCTTTGGTTTGGTCCCGTGGCTGCGGCCTTCCCCTTTCGGCCATGTTTCCGATGGCGACTTCGCCCTTCTACAGTTTTCTGGTGTGCTTCGTGTTTGGGGCACCAACGATTCTTCTGCTATGGATGCACTGGCGGGCGGGACCTTGATGTTGTAGCCTCTCCTTCGTGTTTCCTTGTCGATTGCTTACCTTCCTCACCTTGTACCTGCCGTTTTGGGGGTTGCATCCTCCGTCCCTTGTTCTTTTTGGTTTGCTTGTGTTGTTGATTGTATCTTGGCCGATTTGTTGGCTTTGTTAATTCAAAGCCAGGTTATGTCCAAGTCCTACTCGGGCTTGGTCGAGCCTTCTCTCTAAAAAAGATGTGTCTGGGCACTTGTTGATTGTGAACCGGCAGAACACCAGTGCGGAATAACAGAACTGAGTGTGAAGCAATCGCTGTTCTCGATGATCGATACGCTCTCACATGAACCTTTTGTCAGGCTATCAATGACACTGTGGGCAATTGGTGGTCAATGCGAAAGATGATCCATGAGGAGATATACCAGACACCTTCGTTGACCCATCTGTTTATAAACCTATTTATATCTGATCTTGAGATAGTCCCGCTGAGAGGAACCACGACTCATGTTACACCAAGAAATGTACCTGCCAGACCAAAAGCACCACCGCCGGGTTATGCTAAGATCCATGCGGACGCTAGTGTAGCCCGATCTAGCTCGGGTGGCTCGGCAGCAGCGGTGTGCCGAGATGCAAAAGGTCTATTCATGGGCACTTCGGCCATAGTTGCTCGTGGAATCTTTAATGCTACCACGCCGGAAGCAATTGCATGTCGAGAGGCCATGTCGCTTGTGGGGGATTTGGTACTCGAGATGCAAAAGGTCTATTCATGGGCAGTTCGGCCATAGTTGCTCGTGAAATCTCTAATGCTACTACGCGCCGAAGCAATTGCATGTCGAGAGGCCATGTCGCTTGTGGGAGATTTGGTACTCCAATTGTTTTTTGTTGGTTAGCTTGACCTTGTTTTTATTTTGACTAAAAAGAAACAATTTTTTTTTATAAAAATCAGATCTATTATAAGAATTCACCGGAAGTACAAAGCACCTCAAACATAATAAAATTACATCGAGGTCCATCGACAACCGAACGACCATTGCCGCCACCACAACGAGCCGCCCTGACCTTGTCAATGATAATCGGGAAGTCTTCATGCACGTGCCTCTAAGAACCAACGACCTGGAGCAATTTTGTTGTTGCATCGGAATTGAAGCAGGAGGTTATCAAGAATATAAATGAAGGCACCAGCAGTAGCTATGGGAGGATTGTCAGGGAGATCAAGCAGCAAGCGTCCAGTTTTAACTGTAAATTTACTTTTAAAGGAAGAGGGGCGAATACAGAAGCAAATAGTCTAGCTAAAATTTTAAATTCTTTGGATGAGAGGCGCCATGTTTGGTTTCACCCTCATGATCCATTTTGTATCCCAATTCTATGGCTTTTGATTAATAATACTTAGTTTTCCCCCAAAAGAAACATAACTCCACTAAAATTCTTTAAAGTATGCCAAAGACAGCACGCAGATCTGGAAGTTCGAATCGTTTAATTTCATCCACACACAAACGATACGACTTCACCGTAGCACAGAAAAAAAAATTGACAGTGTGTCGGGGAAGTTGATGCCGGTAATAACTTCTCCGGTTGGCTCAGGGGGCTTGCTTGTCTCTGCTTTGTTGGGTCCTCTTTAGGCTGGTTCTAATGGGAGTATTATAACTAGTATCATGCATGCCAACTAGACAACTTTGATGAGGTGGCATAGAATTAAATGAAGTAAGAGAGGGTTGAGTATCATATCATGATACCGTATCATAATAAATGCCACACTAGCATGTGTCATGCATGGCAATAAATAAAGTCATCTATGATACTAATATGATACTATGCATTAGGAAGGTAGTATCATACACTAGTATCATATGCATGATACTAACTTATGATACTACCCATTACAACCAGAGTAAGTACCAAAAAGATGACTACTCCATCGGATCCATATTAATTGACTCTGGTTTAGTACTATAAAGTCAGAGTCGGTTTTCTTCGTAAATTAAGGATGTAAGCTAAAGTACAACGTTTACACTCTTTTTTTCTGTCCAGGTGAGCCGGTGGCAGCATGCTGCGACGAAGAGCACTCATGCTGCGAGGCGCCTTCATGCTGCGAGGGTGCCTCCAGTCATGCTTGTGGGGATCGGAGGAGGATGCGGGGTGCTGCTGTACTGCAAGGATCAGATGGCTGGCGATGCGCATATCAGAAGGTGGGCGAGCCGACTGATTTCTCACCAAAATCAGCCGACTGACTTAGCATCCGTGCAGGAAAAAAATACATAATGATGCCCATTATACCCCACTAGTGCACTGATAATCCTTGTACTTGCCTTTATTTCATACCATAAGAGTTATAAAATGGTGATCGGAACAGACTTCCAACAGAGCGGGCGTAGGACAGTTAAGACATGATAAAAATCGCAGACCATGACCAAAAGACAGACGACAATGACACGGCAAGGACAGGCTCGAGGAAAAGCCTCGGACTCGGAGGATAACACTTCGAGGGTTCAGGCCCTCCGGCTCATCCCAAGGAAGACTTCGGTGAGAACCGTCTTGGACTGCAGTGACGCCTTCAGTATCTGGAGACCCTGCAAACGCACATCATATCAAGAAGACATTAATTCAACCGCGCTATGTATAGCAGATTAGACGTAAGTATATATAGTTACACCGGCCGCTACCTCAGCGTAGCCCAGTTGGACCGTCTTCTCCTGGAGAGAGCCGATGTCCCTGATGCCAAACGCGTTGAGCATGGTGATCCCGGAAATGGTGGACATGGGAGCAACCGTGAGGTCGTCCATCACCGTGTAAGTCACGATCCCCTGAACGAACCCGTCGCGGGTCGCGTAACCGCGACCGCTGTAATAGCCCGAGGACCCCGTCGTCGACGACGAGGACGACGCGTCGGTAAGGAGAAGCTTGCCGCTCTCGCAGCCACCGGCGGGCGTGAGCAGGGAATCCTTGGCGTCGCTCCGGAGGATGTACGTGTCGTCGAGCTTCTCGACGCTCCGGTACAGGTTCCCGACGCAGCCTACCATGAAGTCGGAGGTGAGCAGCTTGACGATCGTGCCCACCGGCAGGGTGAGCAGGGAGAAGAGGAAGTCGACGACGTCCTTGCCGGCCTCGGCGTAGAGCACGCGCTGGGTGCGGCTGTTCACCAGGAGCTTCATGCTGAGCTTGCTGGAAGTGGAGCTGCCGCCTTTCTTCCGAGAGGCCATCTCGCACGTACGGGTCAAGAGGAGTGTCGGGAGATGCACGGAAAACCCAGATTGTTGGTCTATTTATACATCAGAAGAAGAAGAAGAATGTAGGGAGACTCAAGTCCGGCCGGCCGTATATATCGGCATGCATGCAGTCCATGCACTTTATTACTAGTGGACTAGTGGAAGCCCAGGACCACGGGCGTTCATGTCATGCGTGTAACGTACGTGGCGGCGACGACGATTCGATCACTTCAGCGGCATCAATGAAACTTGAAACGTTCGTGCGCTTGGTTGCCCTTGTTTCTCCTCGTCCCCAGTATGTTCATGTGGGACCTCAATCTATCTACTTATTATATACATATAAAATAGAAGTCAAACAAGCCATCACGTTCATCCACATATACTAAATTATTTCGTCCGTTGGATTAGGATAATAATGGCCGAGATTTAAAGGTTTTACGTAACATACAAACGAAAAAAGATCCGAAAGTTAAGCAAGACTACTGTTACGTGCCATGACACATACAAATATATGTGCAACAGGGAAGACCGAACGAAATAGAAAAGAAGTAATAAAAGGAAAAATAGAAGAGTTTCCTTCATAACGTATTTACTTTTTTTCATGAAAAAAAAGAGTTTCCATCGTAATGGACATAAAAGATTACGGACTCCCCTCCACGAAGAGCACCCGCGATCCCATGGGAACAGGTAGCGTTGCCGACGTCCGCGTCATGGCGGAAGCTGTTCACCTCCACCAAACTGAAAAAGAACCTCATCGGCGTTCCAGAGAAGATGTCGACGACAGGAGCAACGAAAGGGCAACGAAGACCCCATGGTAGTGTTGTGGAAGAAGGCCATGATCCTCACTGAGAAGTGAAAAATTTCATGAGGCCGACAATCCCGACGCACCACAACCTGAGCGACGACACCCTGCCAGAGGCTAACACCGACGTCATCACCTCGCAGCTTGCAATGGGCCGCCACTTTCCATGATTTCCTTCCGCCTCAATGCCCTCGCCGCCGCTGTCGAACCAGCATGCTCCTCGACATCGGTGAGACTCTGTCCCGCGGACTCCACACCATCGTCACTATGGAAACGGAGAAGCTCCTGCTAAAGCACGGCCAGCTTTGACAGGATTGCGGGTGCACCGACTCGGATAGCAATCGCTTCCACAAGATCAACAACGATTACCACAAGCACCGTCAGGGCAGGAGGAGCGTGATGGTGGTAGATAAAAACGAAGAGTCAGATGGGAGCATGGGCGCTCGCAGGAGGCAATTGACAACAAGTGAGCGAGGGGCCATCCACCGTGCATGACACGTACAAATATATGTGCAACAGGGAAGACCGAACGGAATAGAAAAAAAGTAATAAAAGGAAAAATAGAAGAGTTTCCTTCATAACGTACTTTAGGAAAAGATACTTTTTTTCTTGAAAAAAAAGAGTTTCCATCGTAATGTACATAAAAGATTACGGACTCCCCTCCACGAAGAGCACCCGCGATCCCATGGGAACAGGCAGCGCTGCCGACGTCCGCGTCACGACGGAAGCTGTCCACCTCCACCGAACTGAAAAAGAACCTCATCGGCGTTCCAGAGAAGATGTCGACGACAGGAGCAACGAAAGGGCAACGAAGACCCCATGGTAGTGTTGTGGAAGAAGGCCATGATCCTCACTGAGAAGTGAAAAATCTAATGAGGCCGACAATCCCGACGCACCACAACCTGAGTGACGACACCCTGCCACAGGCTAACACCGACGTCATCACCTCGCAGCTAGCAATGGGCCGCCACTTTACATGATTTCCTTCTGCCTAAATGCCCTCGCCGCCGCTGTCGAACCAGCATGCTCCTCGACATCGGTGAGACTCTGTCCAGCGGACTCCACACCATCGTCACTGTGGAAACAGAGAAGCTCCTGCTAAAGCACGGCCAGCTTTGACAGGATTGCGGGTGCACCGACTCGGATAGCAATCGCTTCCACAAGATCAACAACGATTACCACAAGCACCGTCAGGGCAGGAGGAGCGTGATGATGGTAGATAAAAACGAAGAGTCAGATGGGAGCATGGGCGCTCGCAGGAGGCAATTGACAACAAGTGAGCGAGGGGCCATCCATCGTGCATGACACGTACAAATATATGTGCAACAGGGAAGACCGAACGGAATAGAAAAGAAGTAATAAAAGGAAAACTAGAAGAGTTTCCTTCATAACGTACTTTAGGAAAAGATACTTTTTTTCTTGAAAAAAAAGAGTTTCCATCGTAATGTACATAAAAGATTACGGACTCCCCTCCACGAAGAGCACCCGCGATCCCATGGGAACAGGCAGCGCTGCCGACGTCCGCGTCACGGCGGAAGCTGTCCACCTCCACCGAACTGAAAAAGAACCTCATCGGCGTTCCAGAGAAGATGTCGACGACAGGAGCAACGAAAGGGCAACGAAGACCCCATGGTAGTGTTGTGGAAGAAGGCCATGATCCTCACTGAGAAGTGAAAATCTAATGAGGCCGACAATCCCGACGCACCACAACCTGAGCGACGACACCCTGCCAGAGGCTAACACCGACGTCATCACCTCGCAGCTTGCAATGGGCCGCCACTTTCCATGATTTCCTTCCGCCTCAATGCCCTCGCCGCCGCTGTCGAACCAACATGCTCCTCGACATCGGTGAGACTCTGTCCCGCGGACTCCACACCATCGTCACTATGGAAACAGAGAAGCTCCTGCTAAAGCATGGCCGGCTTTGACAGGATTGCGGGTGCACCGACTCGGATAGCAATCGCTTCCACAAGATCAACAACGATTACCACAAGCACCGTCAGGGCAGGAGGAGCGTGATGGTGGTAGATAAAAACGAAGAGTCGGATGGGAGCATGGGCGCTCGCAGGAGGCAATTGACAACAAGTGGGCGAGGGGCCATCCATCGTGCATGACACATACAAATATATGTGCAACAGGGAAGACCGAACGGAATAGAAAAGAAGTAATAAAAGGAAAAATAGAAGAGTTTCCTTCATAACGTACTTTAGGAAAAGATACTTTTTTTCTTGAAAAAAAAGAGTTTCCATCGTAATGTACATAAAAGATTACGGACTCCCCTCCACGAAGAGCACCCGCGATCCCATGGGAACAGGCAGCGCTGCCGACGTCCGCGTCACGGCGGAAGCTGTCCACCTCCACCGAACTGAAAAAGAACCTCATCGGCGTTCCAGAGAAGATGTCGACGACAGGAGCAACGAAAGGGCAACGAAGACCCCATGGTAGTGTTGTGGAAGAAGGCCATGATCCTCACTGAGAAGTGAAAAATCTAATGAGGCCGACAATCCCGACGCACCACAACCTGAGTGACGACACCCTGCCACAGGCTAACACCGACGTCATCACCTCGCAGCTAGCAATGGGCCGCCACTTTACATGATTTCCTTCTGCCTAAATGCCCTCGCCGCCGCTGTCGAACCAGCATGCTCCTCGACATCGGTGAGACTCTGTCCAGCGGACTCCACACCATCGTCACTGTGGAAACAGAGAAGCTCCTGCTAAAGCACGGCCAGCTTTGACAGGATTGCGGGTGCACCGACTCGGATAGCAATCGCTTCCACAAGATCAACAACGATTACCACAAGCACCGTCAGGGCAGGAGGAGCGTGATGATGGTAGATAAAAACGAAGAGTCAGATGGGAGCATGGGCGCTCGCAGGAGGCAATTGACAACAAGTGAGCGAGGGGCCATCCATCGTGCATGACACGTACAAATATATGTGCAACAGGGAAGACCGAACGGAATAGAAAAGAAGTAATAAAAGGAAAACTAGAAGAGTTTCCTTCATAACGTACTTTAGGAAAAGATACTTTTTTTCTTGAAAAAAAAGAGTTTCCATCGTAATGTACATAAAAGATTACGGACTCCCCTCCACGAAGAGCACCCGCGATCCCATGGGAACAGGCAGCGCTGCCGACGTCCGCGTCACGGCGGAAGCTGTCCACCTCCACCGAACTGAAAAAGAACCTCATCGGCGTTCCAGAGAAGATGTCGACGACAGGAGCAACGAAAGGGCAACGAAGACCCCATGGTAGTGTTGTGGAAGAAGGCCATGATCCTCACTGAGAAGTGAAAATCTAATGAGGCCGACAATCCCGACGCACCACAACCTGAGCGACGACACCCTGCCAGAGGCTAACACCGACGTCATCACCTCGCAGCTTGCAATGGGCCGCCACTTTCCATGATTTCCTTCCGCCTCAATGCCCTCGCCGCCGCTGTCGAACCAACATGCTCCTCGACATCGGTGAGACTCTGTCCAGCGAACTCCACACCATCGTCACCGTGGAAACAGAGAAGCTCCTGCTAAAGCATGGCCGGCTTTGACAGGATTGCGGGTGCACCGACTCGGATAGCAATCGCTTCCACAAGATCAACAACGATTACCACAAGCACCGTCAGGGCAGGAGGAGCGTGATGGTGGTAGATAAAAACGAAGAGTCGGATGGGAGCATGGGCGCTCGCAGGAGGCAATTGACAACAAGTGGGCGAGGGGCCATCCATCGTGCATGACACATACAAATATATGTGCAACAGGGAAGACCGAACGGAATAGAAAAGAAGTAATAAAAGGAAAAATAGAAGAGTTTCCTTCATAACGTACTTTAGGAAAAGATACTTTTTTTCTTGAAAAAAAAGAGTTTCCATCGTAATGTACATAAAATATTACGGACTCCCCTCCACGAAGAGCACCCGCGATCCCATGGGAACAGGCAGCGCTGCCGACGTCCGCGTCACGGCGGAAGCTGTCCACCTCCACCGAACTGAAAAAGAACCTCATCGGCGTTCCAGAGAAGATGTCGACGACAGGAGCAACGAAAGGGCAACGAAGACCCCATGGTAGTGTTGTGGAAGAAGGCCATGATCCTCACTGAGAAGTGAAAATCTAATGAGGCCGACAATCCCGACGCACCACAACCTGAGCGACGACACCCTGCCAGAGGCTAACACCGACGTCATCACCTCGCAGCTTGCAATGGGCCGCCACTTTCCATGATTTCCTTCCGCCTCAATGCCCTCGCCACCGCTGTCGAACCAGCATGCTCCTCGACATCGGTGAGACTCTGTCCAGCGAACTCCACACCATCGTCACCGTGGAAACAGAGAAGCTCCTGCTGAAGCACGGCCGGCTTTGACAGGATTGCGGGTGCACCGACTCGGATAGCAATCGCTTCCACAAGATCAACAACGATTACCACAAGCACCGTCAGGGCAGGAGGAGCGTGATGATGGTAGATAAAAACGAAGAGTCGGATGGGAGCATGGGCGCTCGCAGGAGGCAATTGACAACAAGTGAGCGAGGGGCCATCCATCGTGCATGACACGTACAAATATATGTGCAACAGGGAAGACCGAACGGAATAGAAAAGAAGTAATAAAAGGAAAAATAGAAGAGTTTCCTTCATAACGTACTTTAGGAAAAGATACTTTTTTTCTTGAAAAAAAGAGTTTCCATCGTAATGTACATAAAAGATTACTGACTCCCCTCCACGAAGAGCACCCGCGATCCCATGGGAACAGGCAGCGCTGCCGACGTCCGCGTCACGGCGGAAGCTGTCAGCCTCCACCGAACTGAAAAAGAACCTCATCGGCGTTCCAGAGAAGATGTCGACGACAGGAGCAGCGAAAGGGCAACGAAGACCCCATGGTAGTGTTGTGGAAGAAGGCCATGATCCTCACTGAGAAGTGAAAATATAATGAGGCCGACAATCCCGACGCACCACAACCTGAGCGACGACACGCTGCCAGAGGCTAACACCGACGTCATCGCCTCGCAGCTTGCAATGGGCCGCCACTTTCCATGATTTCCTTCCGCCTCAATGCCCTCACCGCCGCTGTCGAACCAGCATGCTCCTCGACATCAGTGAGACTCTGTCCAGCGAACTCCACACCATCGTCACCGTGGAAACAGAGAAGCTCCTGCTAAAGCACGGCCGGCTTTGACAGGATTGCGGGTGCACCGACTCGGATAGCAATCGCTTCCACAAGATCAACAACGATTACCACAAGCACCGTCAGGGCAGGAGGAGCGTGATGGTGGTAGATAAAAACGAAGAGTCGGATGGGAGCATGGGCGCTCGCAGGAGGCAATTGACAACAAGTGAGCGAGGGGCCATCCATCGTGCATGACACGTACAAATATATGTGCAACAGGGAAGACCGAACGGAATAGAAAAGAAGTAATAAAAGGAAAAATAGAAGAGTTTCCTTCATAACGTACTTTAGGAAAAGATACTTTTTTTCTTGAAAAAAAGAGTTTCCTTCGTAATGTACATAAAAGATTGCGGACTCCCCTCCACGAAGAGCACCCGCGATCCCATGGGAACAGGCAGCGCTGCCGACGTCCGCGTCACGGCGGAAGCTGTCCACCTCCACCGAACTGAGAAAGAACCTCATCGGCGTTCAAGAGAAGATGTCGACGACAGGAGCAACGAAAGGGCAGCGAAGACCCCATGGTAGTGTTGTGGAAGAAGGCCATGATCCTCACTGAGAAGTGAAAATCTAATGAGGCCGACAATCCCGACGCACCACAACCTGAGCGACGACACCCTGCCAGAGGCTAACACCGACGTCATCACCTCGCAGCTTGCAATGGGCCGCCACTTTCCATGATTTCCTTCCGCCTCAATGCCCTCGCCGCCGCTGTCGAACCAGCATGCTCCTCGACATCGGTGAGACTCTGTCCAGCGAACTCCACACCATCGTCACCGTGGAAACAGAGAAGCTCCTGCTAAAGCATGGCCGGCTTTGACAGGATTGCGGGTGCACCGACTCGGATAGCAATCGCTTCCACAAGATCAACAACGATTACCACAAGCACCGTCACGGCAGGAGGAGCGTGATGGTGGTAGATAAAAACGAAGAGTCGGATGGGAGCATGGGCGCTCGCAGGAGGCAATTGACAACAAGTGAGCGAGGGGCCATCCATCGTGCATGACACATACAAATATATGTGCAACAGGGAAGACCGAACGGAATAGAAAAGAAGTAATAAAAGGAAAAATAGAAGAGTTTCCTTCATAACGTACTTTAGGAAAAGATACTTTTTTTCTTGAAAAAAAAGAGTTTCCATCGTAATGTACATAAAAGATTACGGACTCCCCTCCACGAAGAGCACCCGCGATCCCATGGGAACAGGCAGCGCTGCCGACGTCCGCGTCACGGCGGAAGCTGTCCACCTCCACCGAACTGAAAAAGAACCTCATCGGCGTTCCAGAGAAGATGTCGACGACA
This sequence comes from Triticum timopheevii, assembly GCA_963921465.1. Classification (NCBI taxonomy): domain Eukaryota; kingdom Viridiplantae; phylum Streptophyta; class Magnoliopsida; order Poales; family Poaceae; genus Triticum; species Triticum timopheevii. The sequence goes on from OY997272.1 coordinate 137,265,897, forward strand.
GGAGCAACGAAAGGGCAGCGAAGACCCCATGGTAGTGTTGTGGAAGAAGGCCATGATCCTCACTGAGAAGTGAAAATCTAATGAGGCCGACAATCCCGACGCACCACAACCTGAGCGACGACACCCTGCCAGAGGCTAACACCGACGTCATCACCTCGCAGCTTGCAATGGGCCGCCACTTTCCATGATTTCCTTCCGCCTCAATGCCCTCGCCACCGCTGTCGAACCAGCATGCTCCTCGACATCGGTGAGACTCTGTCCAGCGAACTCCACACCATCGTCACCGTCGAAACAGAGAAGCTCCTTCTGAAGCACGGCCGGCTTTGACAGGATTGCGGGTGCACCGACTCGGATAGCAATCGCTTCCACAAGATCAACAACGATTACCACAAGCACCGTCAGGGCAGGAGGAGCGTGATGATGGTAGATAAAAACGAAGAGTCAGATGGGAGCATGGGCGCTCGCAGGAGGCAATTGACAACAAGTGAGCGAGGGGCCATCCATCGTGCATGACACGTACAAATATATGTGCAACAGGGAAGACCGAACGGAATAGAAAAGAAGTAATAAAAGGAAAAATAGAAGAGTTTCCTTCATAACGTACTTTAGGAAAAGATACTTTTTTTCTTGAAAAAAAAGAGTTTCCATCGTAATGTACATAAAAGATTACGGACTCCCCTCCACGAAGAGCACCCGCGATCCCATGGGAACAGGCAGCGCTGCCGACGTCCGCGTCACGGCGGAAGCTGTCCACCTCCACCGAACTGAAAAAGAACCTCATCGGCGTTCCAGAGAAGATGTCGACGACAGGAGCAACGAAAGGGCAACGAAGACCCCATGGTAGTGTTGTGGAAGAAGGCCATGATCCTCACTGAGAAGTGAAAATCTAATGAGGCCGACAATCCCGACGCACCACAACCTGAGCGACGACACCCTGCCAGAGGCTAACACCGACGTCATCACCTCGCAGCTTGCAATGGGCCGCCACTTTCCATGATTTCCTTCCGCCTCAATGCCCTCGCCGCCGCTGTCGAACCAGCATGCTCCTCGACATCGGTGAGACTCTGTCCAGCGAACTCCACACCATCGTCACCGTGGAAACAGAGAAGCTCCTGCTAAAGCACGGCCGGCTTTGACAGGATTGCGGGTGCACCGACTCGGATAGCAATCGCTTCCACAAGATCAACAACGATTACCACAAGCACCGTCAGGGCAGGAGGAGCGTGATGGTGGTAGATAAAAACGAAGAGTCGGATGGGAGCATGGGCGCTCGCAGGAGGCAATTGACAACAAGTGAGCGAGGGGCCATCCATCGTGCATGACACGTACAAATATATGTGCAACAGGGAAGACCGAACGGAATAGAAAAGAAGTAATAAAAGGAAAAATAGAAGAGTTTCCTTCATAACGTACTTTAGGAAAAGATACTTTTTTTCTTGAAAAAAAGAGTTTCCTTCGTAATGTACATAAAAGATTGCGGACTCCCCTCCACGAAGAGCACCCGCGATCCCATGGGAACAGGCAGCGCTGCCGACGTCCGCGTCACGGCGGAAGCTGTCCACCTCCACCGAACTGAAAAAGAACCTCATCGGCGTTCCAGAGAAGATGTCGACGACAGGAGCAACGAAAGGGCAGCGAAGACCCCATGGTAGTGTTGTGGAAGAAGGCCATGATCCTCACTGAGAAGTGAAAATCTAATGAGGCCGACAATCCCGACGCACCACAACCTGAGCGACGACACCCTGCCAGAGGCTAACACCGACGTCATCACCTCGCAGCTTGCAATGGGCCGCCACTTTCCATGATTTCCTTCCGCCTCAATGCCCTCGCCGCCGCTGTCGAACCAGCATGCTCCTCGACATCGGTGAGACTCTGTCCAGCGAACTCCACACCATCGTCACCGTGGAAACAGAGAAGCTCCTGCTAAAGCATGGCCGGCTTTGACAGGATTGCGGGTGCACCGACTCGGATAGCAATCGCTTCCACAAGATCAACAACGATTACCACAAGCACCGTCAGGGCAGGAGGAGCGTGATGGTGGTAGATAAAAACGAAGAGTCGGATGGGAGCATGGGCGCTCGCAGGAGGCAATTGACAACAAGTGAGCGAGGGGCCATCCATCGTGCATGACACGTACAAATATATGTGCAACAGGGAAGACCGAACGGAATAGAAAAGAAGTAATAAAAGGAAAAATAGAAGAGTTTCCTTCATAACGTACTTTAGGAAAAGATACTTTTTTTCTTGAAAAAAAAGAGTTTCCATCGTAATGTACATAAAAGATTACGGACTCCCCTCCACGAAGAGCACCCGCGATCCCATGGGAACAGGCAGCGCTGCCGACGTCCGCGTCACGGCGGAAGCTGTCCACCTCCACCGAACTGAAAAAGAACCTCATCGGCGTTCCAGAGAAGATGTCGACGACAGGAGCAACGAAAGGGCAACGAAGACCCCATGGTAGTGTTGTGGAAGAAGGCCATGATCCTCACTGAGAAGTGAAAATCTAATGAGGCCGACAATCCCGACGCACCACAACCTGAGCGACGACACCCTGCCAGAGGCTAACACCGACGTCATCACCTCGCAGCTTGCAATGGGCCGCCACTTTCCATGATTTCCTTCCGCCTTAATGCCCTCGCCACCGCTGTCGAACCAGCATGCTCCTCGACATCGGTGAGACTCTGTCCAGCGAACTCCACACCATCGTCACCGTGGAAACAGAGAAGCTCCTGCTGAAGCACGGCCGGCTTTGACAGGATTGCGGGTGCACCGACTCGGATAGCAATCGCTTCCACAAGATCAACAACGATTACCACAAGCACCGTCAGGGCAGGAGGAGCGTGATGATGGTAGATAAAAACGAAGAGTCGGATGGGAGCATGGGCGCTCGCAGGAGGCAATTGACAACAAGTGAGCGAGGGGCCATCCATCGTGCATGACACGTACAAATATATGTGCAACAGGGAAGACCGAACGGAATAGAAAAGAAGTAATAAAAGGAAAAATAGAAGAGTTTCCTTCATAACGTACTTTAGGAAAAGATACTTTTTTTCTTGAAAAAAAAGAGTTTCCATCGTAATGTACATAAAAGATTACGGACTCCCCTCCACGAAGAGCACCCGCGATCCCATGGGAACAGGCAGCGCTGCCGACGTCCGCGTCACGGCGGAAGCTGTCCACCTCCACCGAACTGAAAAAGAACCTCATCGGCGTTCCAGAGAAGATGTCGACGACAGGAGCAACGAAAGGGCAACGAAGACCCCATGGTAGTGTTGTGGAAGAAGGCCATGATCCTCACTGAGAAGTGAAAATCTAATGAGGCCGACAATCCCGACGCACCACAACCTGAGCGACGACACCCTGCCAGAGGCTAACACCGACGTCATCACCTCGCAGCTTGCAATGGGCCGCCACTTTCCATGATTTCCTTCCGCCTCAATGCCCTCGCCGCCGCTGTCGAACCAGCATGCTCCTCGACATCGGTGAGACTCTGTCCAGCGAACTCCACACCATCGTCACCGTGGAAACAGAGAAGCTCCTGCTAAAGCACGGCCGGCTTTGACAGGATTGCGGGTGCACCGACTCGGATAGCAATCGCTTCCACAAGATCAACAACGATTACCACAAGCACCGTCAGGGCAGGAGGAGCGTGATGGTGGTAGATAAAAACGAAGAGTCGGATGGGAGCATGGGCGCTCGCAGGAGGCAATTGACAACAAGTGAGCGAGGGGCCATCCATCGTGCATGACACGTACAAATATATGTGCAACAGGGAAGACCGAACGGAATAGAAAAGAAGTAATAAAAGGAAAAATAGAAGAGTTTCCTTCATAACGTACTTTAGGAAAAGATACTTTTTTTCTTGAAAAAAAGAGTTTCCTTCGTAATGTACATAAAAGATTGCGGACTCCCCTCCACGAAGAGCACCCGCGATCCCATGGGAACAGGCAGCGCTGCCGACGTCCGCGTCACGGCGGAAGCTGTCCACCTCCACCGAACTGAAAAAGAACCTCATCGGCGTTCCAGAGAAGATGTCGACGACAGGAGCAACGAAAGGGCAGCGAAGACCCCATGGTAGTGTTGTGGAAGAAGGCCATGATCCTCACTGAGAAGTGAAAATCTAATGAGGCCGACAATCCCGACGCACCACAACCTGAGCGACGACACCCTGCCAGAGGCTAACACCGACGTCATCACCTCGCAGCTTGCAATGGGCCGCCACTTTCCATGATTTCCTTCCGCCTCAATGCCCTCGCCGCCGCTGTCGAACCAGCATGCTCCTCGACATCGGTGAGACTCTGTCCAGCGAACTCCACACCATCGTCACCGTGGAAACAGAGAAGCTCCTGCTAAAGCATGGCCGGCTTTGACAGGATTGCGGGTGCACCGACTCGGATAGCAATCGCTTCCACAAGATCAACAACGATTACCACAAGCACCGTCAGGGCAGGAGGAGCGTGATGGTGGTAGATAAAAACGAAGAGTCGGATGGGAGCATGGGCGCTCGCAGGAGGCAATTGACAACAAGTGAGCGAGGGGCCATCCATCGTGCATGACACATACAAATATATGTGCAACAGGGAAGACCGAACGGAATAGAAAAGAAGTAATAAAAGGAAAAATAGAAGAGTTTCCTTCATAACGTACTTTAGGAAAAGATACTTTTTTCTTGAAAAAAAAAGGTTTCCATCGTAATGTACATAAAAGATTACGGACTCCCCTCCACGAAGAGCACCCGCGATCCCATGGGAACAGGCAGCGCTGCCGACGTCCGCGTCACGGCGGAAGCTGTCCACCTCCACCGAACTGAAAAAGAACCTCATCGGCGTTCCAGAGAAGATGTCGACGACAGGAGCAACGAAAGGGAAACGAAGACCCCATGGTAGTGTTGTGGAAGAAGGCCATGATCCTCACTGAGAAGTGAAAATCTAATGAGGCCGACAATCCCGACGCACCACAACCTGAGCGACGACACCCTGCCAGAGGCTAACACCGACGTCATCACCTCGCAGCTTGCAATGGGCCGCCACTTTCCATGATTTCCTTCCGCCTCAATGCCCTCGCCGCCGCTGTCGAACCAGCATGCTCCTCGACATCGGTGAGACTCTGTCCAGCGAACTCCACACCATCGTCACCGTGGAAACAGAGAAGCTCCTGCTGAAGCACGGCCGGCTTTGACAGGATTGCGGGTGCACCGACTCGGATAGCAATCGCTTCCACAAGATCAACAACGATTACCACAAGCACCGTCAGGGCAGGAGGAGCGTGATGATGGTAGATAAAAACGAAGAGTCGGATGGGAGCATGGGCGCTCGCAGGAGGCAATTGACAACAAGTGAGCGAGGGGCCATCCATCGTGCATGACACGTACAAATATATGTGCAACAGGGAAGACCGAACCGAATAGAAAAGAAGTAATAAAAGGAAAAATAGAAGAGTTTCCTTCATAACGTACTTTAGGAAAAGATACTTTTTTTCTTGAAAAAAAAGAGTTTCCATCGTAATGTACATAAAAGATTACGGACTCCCCTCCACGAAGAGCACCCGCGATCCCATGGGAACAGGCAGCGCTGCCGACGTCCGCGTCACGGCGGAAGCTGTCCACCTCCACCGAACTGAAAAAGAACCTCATCGGCGTTCCAGAGAAGATGTCGACGACAGGAGCAACGAAAGGGCAACGAAGACCCCATGGTAGTGTTGTGGAAGAAGGCCATGATCCTCACTGAGAAGTGAAAATCTAATGAGGCCGACAATCCCGACGCACCACAACCTGAGCGACGACACCCTGCCAGAGGCTAACACCGACGTCATCACCTCGCAGCTTGCAATGGGCCGCCACTTTCCATGATTTCCTTCCGCCTCAATGCCCTCGCCGCCGCTGTCGAACCAGCATGCTCCTCGACATCGGTGAGACTCTGTCCAGCGAACTCCACACCATCGTCACCGTGGAAACAGAGAAGCTCCTGCTAAAGCACGGCCGGCTTTGACAGGATTGCGGGTGCACCGACTCGGATAGCAATCGCTTCCACAAGATCAACAACGATTACCACAAGCACCGTCAGGGCAGGAGGAGCGTGATGGTGGTAGATAAAAACGAAGAGTCGGATGGGAGCATGGGCGCTCGTAGGAGGCAATTGACAACAAGTGAGCGAGGGGCCATCCATCGTGCATGACACGTACAAATATATGTGCAACAGGGAAGACCGAACGGAATAGAAAAGAAGTAATAAAAGGAAAAATAGAAGAGTTTCCTTCATAACGTACTTTAGGAAAAGATACTTTTTTTCTTGAAAAAAAGAGTTTCCATCGTAATGTACATAAAAGATTGCGGACTCCCCTCCACGAAGAGCACCCGCGATCCCATGGGAACAGGCAGCGCTGCCGACGTCCGCGTCACGGCGGAAGCTGTCCACCTCCACCGAACTGAAAAAGAACCTCATCGGCGTTCCAGAGAAGATGTCGACGACAGGAGCAACGAAAGGGCAGCGAAGACCCCATGGTAGTGTTGTGGAAGAAGGCCATGATCCTCACTGAGAAGTGAAAATCTAATGAGGCCGACAATCCCGACGCACCACAACCTGAGCGACGACACCCTGCCAGAGGCTAACACCGACGTCATCACCTCGCAGCTTGCAATGGGCCGCCACTTTCCATGATTTCCTTCCGCCTCAATGCCCTCGCCGCCGCTGTCGAACCAGCATGCTCCTCGACATCGGTGAGACTCTGTCCAGCGAACTCCACACCATCGTCACCGTGGAAACAGAGAAGCTCCTGCTAAAGCACGGCCGGCTTTGACAGGATTGCGGGTGCACCGACTCGGATAGCAATCGCTTCCACAAGATCAACAACGATTACCACAAGCACCGTCAGGGCAGGAGGAGCGTGATGGTGGTAGATAAAAACGAAGAGTCGGATGGGAGCATGGGCGCTCGTAGGAGGCAATTGACAACAAGTGAGCGAGGGGCCATCCATCGTGCATGACACGTACAAATATATGTGCAACAGGGAAGACCGAACGGAATAGAAAAGAAGTAATAAAAGGAAAAATAGAAGAGTTTCCTTCATAACGTACTTTAGGAAAAGATACTTTTTTTCTTGAAAAAAAGAGTTTCCATCGTAATGTACATAAAAGATTGCGGACTCCCCTCCACGAAGAGCACCCGCGATCCCATGGGAACAGGCAGCGCTGCCGACGTCCGCGTCACGGCGGAAGCTGTCCACCTCCACCGAACTGAAAAAGAACCTCATCGGCGTTCCAGAGAAGATGTCGACGACAGGAGCAACTAAAGGGCAGCGAAGACCCCATGGTAGTGTTGTGGAAGAAGGCCATGATCCTCACTGAGAAGTGAAAATCTAATGAGGCCGACAATCCCAACGCACCACAACCTGAGCGACGACACCCTGCCAGAGGCTAACACCGACGTCATCACCTCGCAGCTTGCAATGGGCCACCACTTTCCATGATTTCCTTCCGCCTCAATGCCCTCGCCGCCGCTGTCGAACCAGCATGCTCCTCGACATCGGTGAGACTCTGTCCAGCGAACTCCACACCATCGTCACCGTGGAAACAGAGAAGCTCCTGCTAAAGCACGGCCGGCTTTGACAGGATTGCGGGTGCACCGACTCGGATAGCAATCGCTTCCACAAGATCAACAACGATTACCACAAGCACCGTCAGGGCAGGAGGAGCGTGATGGTGGTAGATAAAAACGAAGAGTCGGATGGGAGCATGGGCGCTCGTAGGAGGCAATTGACAACAAGTGAGCGAGGGGCCATCCATCGTGCATGACACGTACAAATATATGTGCAACAGGGAAGACCGAACGGAATAGAAAAGAAGTAATAAAAGGAAAAATAGAAGAGTTTCCTTCATAACGTACTTTAGGAAAAGATACTTTTTTTCTTGAAAAAAAGAGTTTCCATCGTAATGTACATAAAAGATTGCGGACTCCCCTCCACGAAGATCACCCGCGATCCCATGGGAACAGGCAGCGCTGCCGACGTCCGCGTCACGGCGGAAGCTGTCCACCTCCACCGAACTGAAAAAGAACCTCATCGGCGTTCCAGAGAAGATGTCGACGACAGGAGCAACGAAAGGGCAGCGAAGACCCCATGGTAGTGTTGTGGAAGAAGGCCATGATCCTCACTGAGAAGTGAAAATCTAATGAGGCCGACAATCCCGACGCACCACAACCTGAGCGACGACACCCTGCCAGAGGCTAACACCGACGTCATCACCTCGCAGCTTGCAATGGGCCGCCACTTTCCATGATTTCCTTCCGCCTCAATGCCCTCGCCGCCGCTGTCGAACCAGCATGCTCCTCGACATCGGTGAGACTCTGTCCAGCGAACTCCACACCATCGTCACCGTGGAAACAGAGAAGCTCCTGCTAAAGCATGGCCGGCTTTGACAGGATTGCGGGTGCACCGACTCGGATAGCAATCGCTTCCACAAGATCAACAACGATTACCACAAGCACCGTCAGGGCAGGAGGAGCGTGATGGTGGTAGATAAAAACGAAGAGTCGGATGGGAGCATGGGCGCTCGCAGGAGGCAATTGACAACAAGTGAGCGAGGGGCCATCCATCGTGCATGACACATACAAATATATGTGCAACAGGGAAGACCGAACGGAATAGAAAAGAAGTAATAAAAGGAAAAATAGAAGAGTTTCCTTCATAACGTACTTTAGGAAAAGATACTTTTTTTCTTGAAAAAAAAGAGTTTCCATCGTAATGTACATAAAAGATTACGGACTCCCCTCCACGAAGAGCACCCGCGATCCCATGGGAACAGGCAGCGCTGCCGACGTCCGCGTCACGGCGGAAGCTGTCCACCTCCACCGAACTGAAAAAGAACCTCATCGGCGTTCCAGAGAAGATGTCGACGACAGGAGCAACAAAAGGGCAACGAAGACCCCATGGTAGTGTTGTGGAAGAAGGCCATGATCCTCACTGAGAAGTGAAAATCTAATGAGGCCGACAATCCCGACGCACCACAACCTGAGCGACGACACCCTGCCAGAGGCTAACACCAACGTCATCACCTCGCAGCTTGCAATGGGCCGCCACTTTCCATGATTTCCTTCCGCCTCAATGCCCTCGCCGCCGCTGTCGAACCAGCATGCTCCTCGACATCGGTGAGACTCTGTCCAGCGAACTCCACACCATCGTCACCGTGGAAACAGAGAAGCTCCTGCTGAAGCACGGCCGGCTTTGACAGGATTGCGGGTGCACCGACTCGGATAGCAATCGCTTCCACAAGATCAACAACGATTACCACAAGCACCGTCAGGGCAGGAGGAGCGTGATGATGGTAGATAAAAACGAAGAGTCGGATGGGAGCATGGGCGCTCGCAGGAGGCAATTGACAACAAGTGAGCGAGGGGCCATCCATCGTGCATGACACGTACAAATATATGTGCAACAGGGAAGACCGAACGGAATAGAAAAGAAGTAATAAAAGGAAAAATAGAAGAGTTTCCTTCATAACGTACTTTAGGAAAAGATACTTTTTTTCTTGAAAAAAAAGAGTTTCCATCGTAATGTACATAAAAGATTACGGACTCCCCTCCACGAAGAGCACCCGCGATCCCATGGGAACAGGCAGCGCTGCCGACGTCCGCGTCACGGCGGAAGCTGTCCACCTCCACCGAACTGAAAAAGAACCTCATCGGCGTTCCAGAGAAGATGTCGACGACAGGAGCAACGAAAGGGCAGCGAATACCCCATGGTAGTGTTGTGGAAGAAGGCCATGATCCTCACTGAGAAGTGAAAATCTAATGAGGCCGACAATCCTGACGCACCACAACCTGAGCGACGACACCCTGCCAGAGGCTAACACCGACGTCATCACCTCGCAGCTTGCAATGGGCCGCCACTTTCCATGATTTCCTTCCGCCTCAGTGCCCTCGCCGCCGCTGTCGAACCAGCATGCTCCTCAACATCGGTGAGACTCTGTCCAGCGAACTCCACACCATCGTCACCGTGGAAACAGAGAAGATCCTGCTAAAGCATGGCCGGCTTTGACAGGATTGCGGGTGCACCGACTCGGATAGCAATCGCTTCCACAAGATCAACAACGATTACCACAAGCACCGTCAGGGCAGGAGGAGCGTGATGGTGGTAGATAAAAACGAAGAGTCGGATGGGAGCATGGGCGCTCGCAGGAGGCAATTGACAACAAGTGAGTGAGGGGCCATCCATCGTGCATGACACGTACAAATATATGTGCAACAGGGAAGACCGAACGGAATAGAAAAGAAGTAATAAAAGGAAAAATAGAAGAGTTTCCTTCATAACGTACTTTAGGAAAAGATACTTTTTTCTTGAAAAAAAAGAGTTTCCATCGTAATGTACATAAAAGATTACGGACTCCCCTCCACGAAGAGCACCCGCGATCCCATGGGAACAGGCAGCGCTGCCGACGTCCGCGTCACGGCGGAAGCTGTCCACCTCCACCGAACTGAAAAAGAACCTCATCGGCGTTCCAGAGAAGATGTCGACGACAGGAGCAACGAAAGGGCAACGAAGACCCCATGGTAGTGTTGTGGAAGAAGGCCATGATCCTCACTGAGAAGTGAAAATCTAATGAGGCCGACAATCCCGACGCACCACAACCTGAGCGACGACACCCTGCCAGAGGCTAACACCGACGTCATCACCTCGCAGCTTGCAATGGGCCGCCACTTTCCATGATTTCCTTCCGCCTCAATGCCCTCGCCGCCGCTGTCGAACCAGCATGCTCCTCGACATCGGTGAGACTCTGTCCAGCGAACTCCACACCATCGTCACCGTGGAAACAGAGAAGCTCCTGCTGAAGCACGGCCGGCTTTGACAGGATTGCGGGTGCACCGACTCGGATAGCAATCGCTTCCACAAGATCAACAACGATTACCACAAGCACCGTCAGGGCAGGAGGAGCGTGATGATGGTAGATAAAAACGAAGAGTCGGATGGGAGCATGGGCGCTCGCAGGAGGCAATTGACAACAAGTGAGCGAGGGGCCATCCATCGTGCATGACACGTACAAATATATGTGCAACAGGGAAGACCGAACGGAATAGAAAAGAAGTAATAAAAGGAAAAATAGAAGAGTTTCCTTCATAACGTACTTTAGGAAAAGATACTTTTTTTCTTGAAAAAAAAGAGTTTCCATCGTAATGTACATAAAAGATTACGGACTCCCCTCCACAAAGAGCACCCGCGATCCCATGGGAACAGGCAGCGCTGCCGACGTCCGCGTCACGGCGGAAGCTGTCGACCTCCACCGATCTGAAAAAGAACCTCATCGGCGTTCCAGAGAAGATGTCGACGACAGGAGCAACGAAAGGGCAGAGAAGACCCCATGGTAGTGTTGTGGAAGAAGGCCATGATCCTCACTGAGAAGTGAAAATCTAATGAGGCCGACAATCCCGACGCACCACAACCTGAGCGACGACACCCTGCCAGAGGCTAACACCGACGTCATCACCTCGCAGCTTGCAATGGGCCGCCACTTTCCATGATTTCCTTCCGCCTCAATGCCCTCGCCGCCGCTGTCGAACCAGCATGCTCCTCGACATCGGTGAGACTCTGTCCAGCGAACTCCACACCATCGTCACCGTGGAAACAGAGAAGCTCCTGCTAAAGCACGGCCGGCTTTGACAGGATTGCGGGTGCACCGACTCGGATAGCAATCGCTTCCACAAGATCAACAACGATTACCACAAGCACCGTCATGGCAGGAGGAGCGTGATGATGGTAGATAAAAACGAAGAGTCGGATGGGAGCATGGGCGCTCGCAGGAGGCAATTGACAACAAGTGAGCGAGGGGCCATCCATCGTGCATGACACGTACAAATATATGTGCAACAGGGAAGACCGAACGGAATAGAAAAGAAGTAATAAAAGGAAAAATAGAAGAGTTTCCTTCATAACGTACTTTAGGAAAAGATACTTTTTTTCTTGAAAAAAAAGAGTTTCCATCGTAATGTACATAAAAGATTACGGACTCCCCTCCACGAAGAGCACCCGCGATCCCATGGGAACAGGCAGCGCTGCCGACGTCCGCGTCACGGCGGAAGCTGTCCACCTCCACCGAACTGAAAAAGAACCTCATCGGCGTTCCAGAGAAGATGTCGACGACAGGAGCAACGAAAGGGCAGAGAAGACCCCATGGTAGTGTTGTGGAAGAAGGCCATGATCCTCACTGAGAAGTGAAAATCTAATGAGGCCGACAATCCCGACGCACCACAACCTGAGCGACGACACCCTGCCAGAGGCTAACACCGACGTCATCACCTCGCAGCTTGCAATGGGCCGCCACTTTCCATGATTTCCTTCCGCCTCAATGCCCTCGCCGCCGCTGTCGAACCAGCATGCTCCTCGACATCGGTGAGACTCTGTCCAGCGAACTCCACACCATCGTCACCGTGGAAACAGAGAAGCTCCTGCTAAAGCACGGCCGGCTTTGACAGGATTGCGGGTGCACCGACTCGGATAGCAATCGCTTCCACAAGATCAACAACGATTACCACAAGCACCGTCATGGTAGGAGGAGCGTGATGATGGTAGATAAAAACGAAGAGTCAGATGGGAGCATGGGCGCTCGCAGGAGGCAATTGACAACAAGTGAGCGAGGGGCCATCCATCGTGCATGACACGTACAAATATATGTGCAACAGGGAAGACCGAACGGAATAGAAAAGAAGTAATAAAAGGAAAAATAGAAGAGTTTCCTTCATAACGTACTTTAGGAAAAGATACTTTTTTTCTTGAAAAAAAAGAGTTTCCATCGTAATGTACATAAAAGATTACGGACTCCCCTCCACGAAGAGCACCCGCGATCCCATGGGAACAGGCAGCGCTGCCGACGTCCGCGTCACGGCGGAAGCTGTCCACCTCCACCGAACTGAAAAAGAACCTCATCGGCGTTCCAGAGAAGATGTCGACGACAGGAGCAACGAAAGGGCAGCGAAGACCCCATGGTAGTGTTGTGGAAGAAGGCCATGATCCTCACTGAGAAGTGAAAATCTAATGAGGCCGACAATCCTGACGCACCACAACCTGAGCGACGACACCCTGCCAGATGCTAACACCGACGTCATCACCTCGTAGCTTGCAATGGGCCGACACTTTCCATGATTTCCTTCCGCCTCAATGCCCTCGCCGCCGCTGTCGAACCAGCATGCTCCTCGACATCGGTGAGACTCTGTCCAGCCAACTCCACACCATCGTCACCGTGGAAACAGAGAAGCTCCTGCTAAAGCATGGCCGGCTTTGACAGGATTGCGGGTGCACCGACTCGGATAGCAATCGCTTCCACAAGATCAACAACGATTACCACAAGCACCGTCAGGGCAGGAGGAGCGTGATGGTGGTAGATAAAAACGAAGAGTCGGATGGGAGCATGGGCGCTCGCAGGAGGCAATTGACAACAAGTGAGCGAGGGGCCATCCATCGTGCATGACACGTACAAATATATGTGCAATAGGGAAGACTGAACGGAATAGAAAAGAAGTAATAAAAGGAAAAATAGAAGAGTTTCCTTCATAACGTACTTTAGGAAAAGATACTTTTTTTCTTGAAAAAAAAGAGTTTCCATCGTAATGTACATAAAAGATTACGGACTCCCCTCCACGAAGAGCACCCGCGATCCCATGGGAACAGGCAGCGCTGCCGACGTCCGCGTCACGGCGGAAGCTGTCCACCTCCACCGAACTGAAAAAGAACCTCATCGGCGTTCCAGAGAAGATGTCGACGACAGGAGCAACGAAAGGGCAACGAAGACCCCATGGTAGTGTTGTGGAAGAAGGCCATGATCCTCACTGAGAAGTGAAAATCTAATGAGGCCGACAATCCCGACGCACCACAACTTGAGCGACGACACCCTGCTAGAGGCTAACACCGACGTCATCACCTCGCAGCTTGCAATGGGCCGCCACTTTCCATGATTTCCTTCCGCCTCAATGCCCTCGCCGCCGCTGTCGAACCATCATGCTCCTCGACATCGGTGAGACTCTGTCCAGCGAACTCCACACCATCGTCACCGTGGAAACAGAGAAGCTCCTGCTAAAGCACGGCCGGCTTTGACAGGATTGCGGGTGCACCGACTCGGATAGCAATCGCTTCCACAAGATCAACAACGATTACCACAAGCACCGTCAGGGCAGGAGGAGCGTGATGATGGTAGATAAAAACGAAGAGTCGGATGGGAGCATGGGCGCTCGCAGGAGGCAATTGACAACAAGTGAGCGAGGGGCCATCCATCGTGCATGACACGTACAAATATATGTGCAACAGGGAAGACCGAACGGAATAGAAAAGAAGTAATAAAAGGAAAAATAGAAGAGTTTCCTTCATAACGTACTTTAGGAAAAGATACTTTTTTTCTTGAAAAAAAAGAGTTTCCATCGTAATGTACATAAAAGATTACGGACTCCCCTCCACAAAGAGCACCCGCGATCCCATGGGAACAGGCAGCGCTGCCGACGTCCGCGTCACGGCGGAAGCTGTCCACCTCCACCGATCTGAAAAAGAACCTCATCGGCGTTCCAGAGAAGATGTCGACGACAGGAGCAACGAAAGGGCAGAGAAGACCCCATGGTAGTGTTGTGGAAGAAGGCCATGATCCTCACTGAGAAGTGAAAATCTAATGAGACCGACAATCCCGACGCACCACAACCTGAGCGACGACACCCTGCCAGAGGCTAACACCGACGTCATCACCTCGCAGCTTGCAATGGGCCGCCACTTTCCATGATTTCCTTCCGCCTCAATGCCCTCGCCGCCGCTGTCGAACCAGCATGCTCCTCGACATCGGTGAGACTCTGTCCAGCGAACTCCACACCATCGTCACCGTGGAAACAGAGAAGCTCCTGCTAAAGCACGGCCGGCTTTGACAGGATTGCGGGTGCACCGACTCGGATAGCAATCGCTTCCACAAGATCAACAACGATTACCACAAGCACCGTCATGGTAGGAGGAGCGTGATGATGGTAGATAAAAACGAAGAGTCAGATGGGAGCATGGGCGCTCGCAGGAGGCAATTGACAACAAGTGAGCGAGGGGCCATCCATCGTGCATGACACGTACAAATATATGTGCAACAGGGAAGACCGAACGGAATAGAAAAGAAGTAATAAAAGGAAAAATAGAAGAGTTTCCTTCATAACGTACTTTAGGAAAAGATACTTTTTTTCTTGAAAAAAAAGAGTTTCCATCGTAATGTACATAAAAGATTACGGACTCCCCTCCACGAAGAGCACCCGCGATCCCATGGGAACAGGCAGCGCTGCCGACGTCCGCGTCACGGCGGAAGCTGTCCACCTCCACCGAACTGAAAAAGAACCTCATCGGCGTTCCAGAGAAGATGTCGACGACAGGAGCAACGAAAGGGCAGCGAAGACCCCATGGTAGTGTTGTGGAAGAAGGCCATGATCCTCACTGAGAAGTGAAAATCTAATGAGGCCGACAATCCTGACGCACCACAACCTGAGCGACGACACCCTGCCAGATGCTAACACCGACGTCATCACCTCGCAGCTTGCAATGGGCCGACACTTTCCATGATTTCCTTCCGCCTCAATGCCCTCGCCGCCGCTGTCGAACCAGCATGCTCCTCGACATCGGTGAGACTCTGTCCAGCCAACTCCACACCATCGTCACCGTGGAAACAGAGAAGCTCCTGCTAAAGCATGGCCGGCTTTGACAGGATTGCGGGTGCACCGACTCGGATAGCAATCGCTTCCACAAGATCAACAACGATTACCACAAGCACCGTCAGGGCAGGAGGAGCGTGATGGTGGTAGATAAAAACAAAGAGTCGGATGGGAGCATGGGCGCTCGCAGGAGGCAATTGACAACAAGTGAGCGAGGGGCCATCCATCGTGCATGACACGTACAAATATATGTGCAATAGGGAAGACCGAACGGAATAGAAAAGAAGTAATAAAAGGAAAAATAGAAGAGTTTCCTTCATAACGTACTTTAGGAAAAGATACTTTTTTTCTTGAAAAAAAAGAGTTTCCATCGTAATGTACATAAAAGATTACGGACTCCCCTCCACGAAGAGCACCCGCGATCCCAAGGGAACAGGCAGCGCTGCCGACGTCCGCGTCACGGCGGAAGCTGTCCACCTCCACCGAACTGAAAAAGAACCTCATCGGCGTTCCAGAGAAGATGTCGACGACAGGAGCAACGAAAGGGCAACGAAGACCCCATGGTAGTGTTGTGGAAGAAGGCCATGATCCTCACTGAGAAGTGAAAATCTAATGAGGCCGACAATCCCGACGCACCACAACTTGAGCGACGACACCCTGCCAGAGGCAAACACCGACGTCATCACCTCGCAGCTTGCAATGGGCCGCCACTTTCCATGATTTCCTTCCGCCTCAATGCCCTCGCCGCCGCTGTCGAACCATCATGCTCCTCGACATCGGTGAGACTCTGTCCAGCGAACTCCACACCATCGTCACCGTGGAAACAGAGAAGCTCCTGCTAAAGCACGGCCGGCTTTGACAGGATTGCGGGTGCACCGACTCGGATAGCAATCGCTTCCACAAGATCAACAACGATTACCACAAGCACCGTCATGGCAGGAGGAGCGTGATGATGGTAGATAAAAACGAAGAGTCGGATGGGAGCATGGGCGCTCGCAGGAGGCAATTGACAACAAGTGAGCGAGGGGCCATCCATCGTGCATGACACGTACAAATATATGTGCAACAGGGAAGACCGAACGGAATAGAAAAGAAGTAATAAAAGGAAAAATAGAAGAGTTTCCTTCATAACGTACTTTAGGAAAAGATACTTTTTTTCTTGAAAAAAAAGAGTTTCCATCGTAATGTACATAAAAGATTACGGACTCCCCTCCACGAAGAGCACCCGCGATCCCATGGGAACAGGCAGCGCTGCCGACGTCCGCGTCACGGCGGAAGCTGTCCACCTCCACCGAACTGAAAAAGAACCTCATCGGCGTTCCAGAGAAGATGTCGACGACAGGAGCAACGAAAGGGCAGCGAAGACCCCATGGTAGTGTTGTGGAAGAAGGCCATGATCCTCACTGAGAAGTGAAAATCTAATGAGGCCGACAATCCTGACGCACCACAACCTGAGCGACGACACCCTGCCAGATGCTAACACCGACGTCATCACCTCGCAGCTTGCAATGGGCCGACACTTTCCATGATTTCCTTCCGCCTCAATGCCCTCGCCGCCGCTGTCGAACCAGCATGCTCCTCGACATCGGTGAGACTCTGTCCAGCCAACTCCACACCATCGTCACCGTGGAAACAGAGAAGCTCCTGCTAAAGCATGGCCGGCTTTGACAGGATTGCGGGTGCACCGACTCGGATAGCAATCGCTTCCACAAGATCAACAACGATTACCACAAGCACCGTCAGGGCAGGAGGAGTGTGATGGTGGTAGATAAAAACGAAGAGTCGGATGGGAGCATGGGCGCTCGCAGGAGGCAATTGACAACAAGTGAGCGAGGGGCCATCCATCGTGCATGACACGTACAAATATATGTGCAATAGGGAAGACCGAACGGAATAGAAAAGAAGTAATAAAAGGAAAAATAGAAGAGTTTCCTTCATAACGTACTTTAGGAAAAGATACTTTTTTTCTTGAAAAAAAAGAGTTTCCATCGTAATGTACATAAAAGATTACGGACTCCCCTCCACGAAGAGCACCCGCGATCCCATGGGAACAGGCAGCGCTGCCGACGTCCGCGTCACGGCGGAAGCTGTCCACCTCCACCGAACTGAAAAAGAACCTCATCGGCGTTCCAGAGAAGATGTCGACGACAGGAGCAACGAAAGGGCAACGAAGACCCCATGGTAGTGTTGTGGAAGAAGGCCATGATCCTCACTGAGAAGTGAAAATCTAATGAGGCCGACAATCCCGACGCACCACAACTTGAGCGACGACACCCTGCCAGAGGCTAACACCGACGTCATCACCTCGCAGCTTGCAATGGGCCGCCACTTTCCATGATTTCCTTCCGCCTCAATGCCCTCGCCGCCGCTGTCGAACCATCATGCTCCTCGACATCGGTGAGACTCTGTCCAGCGAACTCCACACCATCGTCACCGTGGAAACAGAGAAGCTCCTGCTAAAGCACGGCCGGCTTTGACAGGATTGCGGGTGCACCGACTCGGATAGCAATCGCTTCCACAAGATCAACAACGATTACCACAAGCACCGTCAGGGCAGGAGGAGCGTGATGATGGTAGATAAAAACGAAGAGTCGGATGGGAGCATGGGCGCTCGCAGGAGGCAATTGACAACAAGTGAGCGAGGGGCCATCCATCGTGCATGACACGTACAAATATATGTGCAACAGGGAAGACCGAACGGAATAGAAAAGAAGTAATAAAAGGAAAAATAGAAGAGTTTCCTTCATAACGTACTTTAGGAAAAGATACTTTTTTTCTTGAAAAAAAAGAGTTTCCATCGTAATGTACATAAAAGATTACGGACTCCCCTCCACAAAGAGCACCCGCGATCCCATGGGAACAGGCAGCGCTGCCGACGTCCGCGTCACGGCGGAAGCTGTCCACCTCCACCGATCTGAAAAAGAACCTCATCGGCGTTCCAGAGAAGATGTCGACGACAGGAGCAACGAAAGGGCAGAGAAGACCCCATGGTAGTGTTGTGGAAGAAGGCCATGATCCTCACTGAGAAGTGAAAATCTAATGAGGCCGACAATCCCGACGCACCACAACTTGAGCGACGACACCCTGCCAGAGGCTAACACCGACGTCATCACCTCGCAGCTTGCAATGGGCCGCCACTTTCCATGATTTCCTTCCGCCTCAATGCCCTCGCCGCCGCTGTCGAACCATCATGCTCCTCGACATCGGTGAGACTCTGTCCAGCGAACTCCACACCATCGTCACCGTGGAAACAGAGAAGCTCCTGCTAAAGCACGGCCGGCTTTGACAGGATTGCGGGTGCACCGACTCGGATAGCAATCGCTTCCACAAGATCAACAACGATTACCACAAGCACCGTCATGGCAGGAGGAGCGTGATGATGGTAGATAAAAACGAAGAGTCGGATGGGAGCATGGGCGCTCGCAGGAGGCAATTGACAACAAGTGAGCGAGGGGCCATCCATCGTGCATGACACGTACAAATATATGTGCAACAGGGAAGACCGAACGGAATAGAAAAGAAGTAATAAAAGGAAAAATAGAAGAGTTTCCTTCATAACGTACTTTAGGAAAAGATACTTTTTTTCTTGAAAAAAAAGAGTTTCCATCGTAATGTACATAAAAGATTACGGACTCCCCTCCACGAAGAGCACCCGCGATCCCATGGGAACAGGCAGCGCTGCCGACGTCCGCGTCACGGCGGAAGCTGTCCACCTCCACCGAACTGAAAAAGAACCTCATCGGCGTTCCAGAGAAGATGTCGACGACAGGAGCAACGAAAGGGCAGCGAAGACCCCATGGTAGTGTTGTGGAAGAAGGCCATGATCCTCACTGAGAAGTGAAAATCTAATGAGGCTGACAATCTTGACGCACCACAACCTGAGCGACGACACCCTGCCAGATGCTAACACCGACGTCATCACCTCGCAGCTTGCAATGGGCCGACACTTTCCATGATTTCCTTCCGCCTCAATGCCCTCGCCGCCGCTGTCGAACCAGCATGCTCCTCGACATCGGTGAGACTCTGTCCAGCCAACTCCACACCATCGTCACCGTGGAAACAGAGAAGCTCCTGCTAAAGCATGGCCGGCTTTGACAGGATTGCGGGTGCACCGACTCGGATAGCAATCGCTTCCACAAGATCAACAACGATTACCACAAGCACCGTCAGGGCAGGAGGAGCGTGATGGTGGTAGATAAAAACGAAGAGTCGGATGGGAGCATGGGCGCTCGCAGGAGGCAATTGACAACAAGTGAGCGAGGGGCCATCCATCGTGCATGACACGTACAAATATATGTGCAATAGGGAAGACCGAACGGAATAGAAAAGAAGTAATAAAAGGAAAAATAGAAGAGTTTCCTTCATAACGTACTTTAGGAAAAGATACTTTTTTTCTTGAAAAAAAAGAGTTTCCATCGTAATGTACATAAAAGATTACGGACTCCCCTCCACGAAGAGCACCCGCGATCCCATGGGAACAGGCAGCGCTGCCGACGTCCGCGTCACGGCGGAAGCTGTCCACCTCCACCGAACTGAAAAAGAACCTCATCGGCGTTCCAGAGAAGATGTCGACGACAGGAGCAACGAAAGGGCAACGAAGACCCCATGGTAGTGTTGTGGAAGAAGGCCATGATCCTCACTGAGAAGTGAAAATCTAATGAGGCCGACAATCCCGACGCACCACAACCTGAGCGACGACACCCTGCCAGAGGCTAACACCGACGTCATCACCTCGCAGCTTGCAATGGGCCGCCACTTTCCATGATTTCCTTCCGCCTCAATGCCCTCGCCGCCGCTGTCGAACCAGCATGCTCCTCGACATCGGTGAGACTCTGTCCAGCGAACTCCACACCATCGTCACCGTGGAAACAGAGAAGCTCCTGCTAAAGCACGGCCGGCTTTGACAGGATTGCGGGTGCACCGACTCGGATAGCAATCGCTTCCACAAGATCAACAACGATTACCACAAGCACCGTCAGGGCAGGAGGAGCGTGATGATGGTAGATAAAAACGAAGAGTCGGATGGGAGCATGGGCGCTCGCAGGAGGCAATTGACAACAAGTGAGCGAGGGGCCATCCATCGTGCATGACACGTACAAATATATGTGCAACAGGGAAGACCGAACGGAATAGAAAAGAAGTAATAAAAGGAAAAATAGAAGAGTTTCCTTCATAACGTACTTTAGGAAAAGATACTTTTTTTCTTGAAGAAAAAGAGTTTCCATCGTAATGTACATAAAAGATTACGGACTCCCCTCCACGAAGAGCACCCGCGATCCCATGGGAACAGGCAGCGCTGCCGACGTCCGCGTCACGGCGGAAGCTGTCCACCTCCACCGAACTGAAAAAGAACCTCATCGGCGTTCCAGAGAAGATGTCGACGACAGGAGCAACGAAAGGGCAACGAAGACCCCATGGTAGTGTTGTGGAAGAAGGCCATGATCCTCACTGAGAAGTGAAAATCTAATGAGGCCGACAATCCCGACGCACCACAACCTGAGCGACGACACCCTGCCAGAGGCTAACACCGACGTCATCACCTCGCAGCTTGCAATGGGCCGCCACTTTCCATGATTTCCTTCCGCCTCAATGCCCTCGCCGCCGCTGTCGAACCAGCATGCTCCTCGACATCGGTGAGACTCTGTCCAGCGAACTCCACACCATCGTCATCGTGGAAACAGAGAAGCTCCTGCTAAAGCACGGCCGGCTTTGACAGGATTGCGGGTGCACCGACTCGGATAGCAATCGCTTCCACAAGATCAACAACGATTACCACAAGCACCGTCAGGGCAGGAGGAGCGTGATGGTGGTAGATAAAAACGAAGAGTCGGATGGGAGCATGGGCGCTCGCAGGAGGCAATTGACAACAAGTGAGCGAGGGGCCATCCATCGTGCATGACACGTACAAATATATGTGCAACAGGGAAGACCGAACGGAATAGAAAAGAAGTAATAAAAGGAAAAATAGAAGAGTTTCCTTCATAACGTACTTTAGGAAAAGATACTTTTTTTCTTGAAAAAAAAGAGTTTCCATCGTAATGTACATAAAAGATTACGGACTCCCCTCCACGAAGAGCACCCGCGATCCCATGGGAACAGGCAGCGCTGCCGACGTCCGCGTCACGGCGGAAGCTGTCCACCTCCACCGATCTGAAAAAGAACCTCATCGGCGTTCCAGAGAAGATGTCGACGACAGGAGCAACGAAAGGGCAGCGAAGACCCCATGGTAGTGTTGTGGAAGAAGGCCATGATCCTCACTGAGAAGTGAAAATCTAATGAGGCCGACAATCCCGACGCACCACAACCTGAGCGACGACACCCTGCCAGAGGCTAACATCGACGTCATCACCTCGCAGCTTGCAATGGGCCGCCACTTTCTATGATTTCCTTCCGCCTCAATGCCCTCGACGCCGCTGTCGAACCAGCATGCTCCTCGACATCGGTGAGACTCTGTCCAGCGAACTCCACACCATCGTCACCGTGGAAACAGAGAAGCTCCTGCTAAAGCACGGCCGGCTTTGACAGGATTGCGGGTGCACCGACTCGGATAGCAATCGCTTCCACAAGATCAACAACGATTACCACAAGCACCGTCAGGGCAGGAGGAGCGTGATGGTGGTAGATAAAAACGAAGAGTCGGATGGGAGCATGGGCGCTCGCAGGAGGCAAATGACAACAAGTGAGCGAGGGGCCATCCATCGTGCAGCTGCAAAGCGAGCTGGCTACGGTGGCTGGCGTCCGGACGTGAAACTCAGCTGATGTGGCAGTGCGTGGTAGAGCTGGAGGAGTAGCAGGTTGCAATGAGAAACGCGAGTGGCCGAGTGCCAGCTGCAGGAGCTCGGCTGTGTCTCAAAGTGGGCCAGCAAGGATCGCATGCGCCAAGATTGGAAGCATCGGCGGCCGCGACGCCGGCAGGTGCATCGCCACCCGCTCCAACGGGATCCGGAGCAAAGGAGCCATTGCGTAGTACTGCAGCGCACCGGACGTGATTATATTTTCTACGGATCGCATTGGTCTTCTCTTCTCTTCTCTTTTAGGTATCTTTTGCCTCCGTGTCAAAAGTGGTAAAATGTGAATAGTGGATAAGCATTTAGTCACTGTAACACTGTAAACAACAATATATTTTGAAATGTCAAAACTTCCGAAAACATTTAGTCACGTTTCTCTTCTGTGTGTGTGTAAATTTCCATGAAAACCTACGAGATTTGTGCTAGGTTTTAAGCACAAGTTTTCATGACTACAAGTTTGTTTTCTACAAAGCACTAAAAAATGAATCATAAACATAATATTTATTTTATGCAAATTTACACATGCTTGAAGAATGAATATATGCACATTTTCAAAAAAATTCCATTTGGTACTATATATCAAACATTTTTGTTAATTTATATAAGGACCTTTTTCTTTCCCTAAATAGTTTCTGCATGGATACTATTATTAATTGGGCAAATCTATATATTTGCGACAGGGTGGATGATATCAATCGCGCGAGAAATTAGACAAAAAACTTGACGGGTAATAAGGAAAGGATGTCCAACAAAAGTATAGTGAAATAAACAATGTGCATATACTTAAATAATGTAACTACACCTAGGTAGCCCTCAATGCGTGCAATAATAGCAATAAATAAGTGTTTTCTTTCCATATTGTCATATTTCATAACAAGTTTGTATTAACATAACATATTCTATGACCCATTATTGTACAAATAATTTTAGTAGCAAGTAACTAATGATAATTCGATGATACTATGTTGGTTTCCGCACACATAAAAGCTAATGCTAAAAGGCCAACACATGGTTGTGGAAAGAATAAACAATAATCCCTCCATTTTAGAACATAAGGTGTATTGATTTTTGTACAAGTCATACTTATGTATGTTTGACCAAGATTATCAAATAAAATATCAACATCTACAATACAAAATAAATACAATATGAAAATACTTATCATGATGGATCTAATGATACAAATTTGGTATTGTAGATGTTGATGCATTTTTTTCTACGAACATGGTCAAATAAGCACGCATTTGACTTTTTGAAAACTAATATACCGTATATTTTAAAATGGAGGGAGTATATAATAAAATTCTAGCCGCGCAAAAGCGCGGGATGACCCGCTAGTTTTTTTTAATTATTTGAAGATTGCTCACCGCGTCTGCCACGCGGTCATGTGTGGGACCTGTAGAAACTGCACCGTGACCGAAGGATTACGGGCCTTTTACATGATACCAGCGGATGGTACTACTTTCGTAATGTATAGAATCATAAGTTAGTATATTATAAATTGCTTTATTAATGGACGCCGATATTCATCATATGTAGACCTGGCCATCCTCCAGGCCAGGCCGGGCTTTGGGCCGGGTCTGACCGAGCCCGAGGTAGAAAACTCAGGCCCGAGCCCGGCCCGGCCAGTCCGTCAGGCCTACTTTTCAGGCCCAAGCCCAGCCCATCACAGCAAAAACACTCATCGGGCCTCGGGCCTCTGGCCGGGCCTCTTCAGTAAATGGCAGAAATAGCAGGCCTAGGCCCGGCCCGACCTAGTCTTCCGGCTCAAACCTAGGCCTCGGCCTGGCCCGGGAGCAGCGTCGGGCCGGGTCGGGCCTAGCTTTTTCGGGCCTGGACGGGCGGCCCATGCCCAGGACTAATCATACGTGTGGCACAATAGACACCCGACCACACAACTCGTTCGGTCGTGCCCAGGAGCCATCAAACATTAAAATTGCTCACATGTTAGGGCGCAGCTACGACGGCCCACACGACCTTGTGTGGCAAGTACTCACTTCCATCCCGTGAGTGCGACGCATGTTGTTGGGGATATGACTATTAGGTATGACCCGCCCAGGAGGGTGCCGGGTTATACCTATTGAGGGAGTCCTGGATTAGGGGTATCCGGACAGCCGGACTATATACTTTGGCCGGACTGTTGGACCGTGAAGATACAAGACTCAAGACTTCGTCCCGTGTCTGGATGAGACTCTCCTTTGCATGGAAGACAAGCTTGGCGATCCAGATATTATATTTCCTTCTTTGTAACCGACTCCATGTAAACCCTAGCCCCCTCCGGTATCTATATAAACCGGAGGGTTTAGTCCTTAGAGACGGAATCATAATCATCATAGGCTAGCTCCTAGGGTTTTAGCCTCTACGATCTCGTGGTAGATCAACTCTTGTAACACTCATATCATCAATATCAATCAAGCAGGAAGTAGAGTTTTACGTCCATCGAGAGGGCCTGAACCTTGGTAAAACATCGTGTCCCTTGCCTCGTGTTACCATCAGCCTTAGACACACAGATAGGGACCCCCTACCCGAGATCCGCCGGTTTTGACACGGACATTGGTGCTTTCATTGAGAGTTCCTCTGTGTCGTCGCTGCAAGGCCTGATGGCTCCTTCAATCGTCAACAACAACATGGTCCAGGGTGAGACTTTTCTCCCCGGACAGATCTTCATGTTCGGTGGCTTCGCACTATGGGCCAATTCGCTTGGTCATCTGGAGCAGATCGACAGCTACGCCCCTGGCCACCAGGTCAGGTTCGGAAACCTAAACTACACGGCCGATATCCACGGAGACTTGATCTTCAATGGATTCGGGCTTATTCCAGGAGCGCCGGACAGTCACGATGAGCACGGCTTAGACCTGCTGTCGGACAATGCTCGAGATATCGCCCCTGCAGGAGCCCCGGACCTAAATCCGGGGCAGATTGCGTCGCCCGGGGACGGGTGGATGGACCCCGCCCCGGAGGCCGCACACCCATCAGCGGTAGAGCCGAACACAGACTTCACCCGCAAGGAAGCCTGTGACACCGGAATCCCGGACTCGTATCCGACTGTAGGTTCCAGTCCGCGCACTCCCGAGCCCGCCGAACCTGGTTGGGCTCCGGTAATGGAGTTCACCGCTGCGGATATCTTCTAGTACTCGCCCTTTGGCGACATACTGAACTCATTAAAGTCTCTCTCTCTTTGTCAGGAGACTCTTGGCCGAACTATGTCCGGCTCAAGGGGGAAGAAGGTGACGAAGAAATCCGTTGCCCACCCACCACCCACTTCATAGCCATTGTCGACGATGTATCAGACATGCTTAACTTTGACTCCGATGATACCGACGGTATGGACATCGGCGCAGGAGACGATTCAGAACCAACGGGGCGCTGGACTGCCACCTCGTCATACGATATATACATGGTGGATACGCCTAAGGAGGACGACGGCGACAAACCAGAGGATAAAACCCCCGGACAAAAGCCAAAACGACGGCGCAGATGCCGCTCCAAGTCCAACAACACTAAAAATAGCGATAACAGCGCTAGAAAGAACGACAACCAGTCAACTCCGAAGGCAACAACGACTATATGGACCCAGCAATGGAGCAGGATGAGCCAGGTCACGCCGAACACAGCTTGGAGCAGACGCCCGATCACAATGATCCCAAGGGACGAACTCATCAAACCGCCCCGGGACAAGAGCACAGTCCGGATGACGATGCACTCATCATCCCGGAAACACGTTTGGAACGAGATAACCTCCACAGAAGGCTTATGGCCACTGCGAGAAGTCTAAAGAAGCAGAAGCAAAGGCTTGAGGCCGCACAGGAAACGCTCAATCGCAGATGGAATAAAGTGCTAGACACTGAAGAAAAGTACGGAGACGATCACCACACAAAGAGCTATCCAAAACGCAAGCTGCTGCCAAAATTCGATGATGAGGCCGTTCCACCAAAAAACAATACGGCCAGGAGGCCGGACAAACCACTTCGTAACCACAATAGAGTGGCTACCGATGCCGCACACGATTTACGTGAGCTCCTAGATAAAAAGGCCGGCGCGGCTAGGTCCATCTATGGATCTAAAGGACACACCCCGGCGCAGGAGTATGGTCACCAAAACGATCATACCGATCGGATACCAGCTCGGAATCAGCACCGGACACAACAACAGCCGACGGCATGCCACAACACGTCCAGATATAGAGGGGCTGCTCACCCCTTATGCTTCACCAAAGAGGTGTTGGACCATGAATTTCCACAGGGTTTTAAACCTGTGAACATAGAGGCATATGACGAAATGACAGACCCCGGGGTCTGGATTGAGGATTTTATCCTGCATATCCACATGGCCCGTGGGGACGACCTCCACGCCATCAAATACCTTCCCCTCAAGTTGAAGGGACCAGCTCGACACTGGTTGAAAAGCCTCCCCGAAAATTCAATTGGAAGTTGGGAGGAACTCGAGGATGCTTTCAGGGCCAATTTTCAAGGGACCTACGTCCGGCCTCCGGATGCGGACGATTTAAGTCACATAATTTAATAGCCCGGAGAGTCCGCCCGCAAACTTTGGAACAGATTCCTCACTAAGAAGAATCAAATTGTCGATTGTCCGGATGCCGAAGCCCTAGCAGCCTTCAAGCACAGCATCCGGGACGAATGGCTCGCGAGACACCTCGGCCAAGAAAAGCCGAGGACAATGGTAGCCTTAACAAGCCTTATGACCCGTTTTGGCGCAGGCAAAGATAGCTGGTTGGCCCGTAAAGACACCAGCGACCCAAGTACATCCGAAATCAGGGATGGCAACGGGAAGCCACGGCGCAATAAAAACAAACGTCAAAACAAGGAAGAAAGTCCGGACAACACAACGGTCAACGCCGGATTCAGGGGCTCTCGACCCGGTCAACAAAAGAAGCCATTTAAAGGCCACAAAGAGGGACCATCCGGCCTGAACAAAGTCCTGGAAAGACTGTGCCAAATTCATGGCACCCCCAAAAAACCTGCGAACCACACCCACAGAGAATGCTGGGTCTTCAAGCAGGCTGGCAAATTAAATGCCGAACACAAGGGAAGAGAAACACCAAGTGAAGATGAGGATGAGCCTCGCCAGCCGAACACTAGGGGACATAAAAAATTCCCACCAAAGGTAAAAACAGTAAACATGATCCATGCGACTCACAAATCCACGAGAAGGCGCGAATGCGCGCTCAGAGATGCATGCGCTATAGAGCCCGTTGCACCCAAACTTAACCACTGGTCGGCTTACCCGATCACTTTCGATCACAGGGACTACCCGACTAGTATTCGGCAGGGACGATCAGCTGCCTTGGTGCTCGACCCAATAATCGACAGATACCATCTTACTCACGTCCTCATGGACGGCGGCAGTAGTCTTAATCTAATGTGCCAGGACACTATCCGCAGGATGGGGATAGACCCATCCAGAATCAACCACAGTAACACCACCTTTGAAGGGGTGATACCAGGCGTCGAAGCCCACTGTAGGGGCTCCCTCGTACTAGAGGTGATATTCAGCTCCCCAGGCAACTTCAGAAGTGAAAAACTACTCTTCGCCATCGCCCCCCTCCAAAGTGGTTATCACGCATTGCTCGGGAGAACGGCCTTTGCCCGCTTCAATGTAGTACCGCACTACGCCTACCTTAAACTCAAGATGCCCGGTCCACGCGGCGTCATCACCGTTAACGGAAGTACAGAGCGTTCCTTATGCACGGAGGAATACGCGACGGCTCCAGCAGCCGGACTCTAAGCGGCCTCTAATACCGGAAAGCATGATTGGTCGTTAAGACCACGGACACGGTTAGACGAGTCCGGCAGCCCAGATCAACCTGATCTAGGCGCCACACATGTAATCCCATAGAGGACACTAGGGGCTATAGATAATTAATAAAGCCCAATTCTCGGCCTAACCTTATTAACAGGCCAATGTCTTACACTTTTACTATCCATTAGTGATAGCCAACTTTTCGCATGCTTATGTCATACTCTTCTACATGAGTTTTTGTTTTTACAGACACCATTCATGCGACACCCTCCCACGACACGGCACAACAGGGACAAAGGCGCAGACGTGCAGCAGGGCCCCGCTCAAAGGTTTTTCTTTAGATTAAGCCCCTGTGTAAACCTTCTTTATTGTCTCTTGTTGCTTACACATCCATGGGTACTACACCCGCAGAGGATACTGCCGTTATTGGCATTTCGCCACGACAGACTAATGCACGTACCTGGGAATACAGGGTTCATAATAAGGGGTGTTACTCAGCCTAGTATACGTTATAAAGTCCGAATACCTTCGGGAGTGTTCTGCGTTGTGAGTTTGGCCTTATATGCATTAGCTTTGAATCATGTCTTTGGTCAAATGTTGGGTTTGCCCGACTCCTAGGTTCGCTGCCTTACGTTCTATTCTTATCGGCTAAGGCGGCCAAAGGAGAACTACTGCGATTGTGCCCTGGTTATTCCAGATGAGCACCTCAGTAGAGAAAGCCGAAAACTGACTGTCATGATATAGCGAGAGACTGTTCAACCACTCGAAGACTCATCGGAACCTTTAGGGTTCCTCCGCATTAACGAAGGACCGCTTACCGGTCATGTACACATGCGCCCGGATTCGGATGCACGCAAAGGTAAAAGAGGCTACATAGTAGCCCCACCATCAAATTCATATGGCGAAGTGAAAGTGTTAAAGCTATATAGTCCGGTTGGCTAGTTCGATATGCGATCACCTCCTTAATGGACAAAGACGTTGGATCAAGTGTGATTACGCATATTTTCGCGAACACACCCGCATTATATGCATGGGGGCTGAAGCCAACGACTGCTAACTTTCAGAATTGCACACACACACACACACACACACACACACACACACACACACACACACACACACACACACACACACACACACACACACACACACACACACACACACATATATATATATATATATATATATATATATATATAACGGCCGCACAGGAGGCACAACAACACTTTGGGGCGAAAAGTATAAATATAGCCTCCATAATCAAAATAACATTGTCTTTACAATGACACAATTTGTCACCCGAACATCACAATTTTCGAGCACTGAGCCTCTATTAAGCGAGCACCTTCTGCTACCTGCTCCAAGATGTGCTCGGCCGGATCTTGGCCCCCCGCCGCATTCTGGGTCACAACGACGGTGGCCTCCATATCTGTCCAATATGCTTTAACACGGGCAAGAGCCATCCGTGCACCCTCTATGCACGCCGACCTCTTCATGGCATCGATCCGCGATACGACACCAAGGAATTGTTGCACTAAACCAAAATAACTGTCCGGCTTAGGCCCCTTCGGCCATAGATGGTCTATTACAGACCGCATTGCAAGACTGGACAGCCTGTGGAGCTTGGCCACAGCAGCCATCCTCTCACTCAAAGGCAATGTGCGCGTTGGAGCGCTGAACTATGACCAGAACAACTTTTCCACTCCATCGTCTTTTTGATCCTCAAAAAACTTGGCTGCATCAGCCGCACTCTTCGCAAAATCCGCATAGGCGTCTGCAGGACTCCAGCGTCGATCCAGAGGAGCGTACTTCAGATCTAAAAACCTCATCCGCAACAAATAGGGGTTTCTAGCAGCGATTTCTCCGGCCTGTCGAAGCTCCTCCCGTGCATCCCTAATGTTGGAACGCGTCTCCTTGGAAGCATCAAGGGCCTTCCTCAGGTCAGCCTTATTCTCCTGATTTTCTTTTTCAAGAAACTCATACTGTCGTGGTTCTAAGTCTGACAGTAGAATGGGGGGTAGGTATGGAGAGGCAAGATCCTAGCTATGGAGCAGTTGTAAACACAAGGGATGTACGAGTTCAGGCCCTTCTCGGAGGAAGTAACAGCCCTATGTCTCGGAGCCCGGAGGCGGTCGACTGGATTATGAGTGTATAGGTTACAAGGGTGCGAACCCTTTACACTGAGGAGGGGGGTGGCTTATATAGTGTCTGCCAGACCCCTCCGGCCCTCAGTAATGCAGGGTTTAAAGTACATTAAGGCTAGGCGTTACTGGTAACGCCTTACATAAAGTGTCCTAAATGCTATAAAGACTACTTAATTACAGACCGTTTGGATGCAGAGTGGCTCTTGATCTCCTGGTGGTCGAGTGAGTCTCCATGGTCGAGTCCTTCGAGTCCGTCGAGTGAAGTCCCTCTTGGTCGACTGGAAGGCAGTTTCTTCTGAAGGTGTCCTTGGGAAGGGTACTTAGGTCAGGTCTATGACCCTACCCTAGGTACATGACTTCATCATTAGCCCCCGAATGGATCGAGGTTTGAGTGAGGAAGGAGTTGATAATATTTCCGACCTGCTTTTGTGTTCTGAACATGTATCATCTTGGACCAATAATCTGTTTGTTGATAACAACAACTTTTCTTTCAGTCGCCTTGATCCATTCTTTTCTCCGTCGTGTGAACTTTCGAACTTAGTAAACTTTCAAGCGACGGATTGCTGGAAATCTCCCGTCTGACAGATTGATCTGCTGTTAGCGGATTTTGTGGGATCCGAATTTTGGGAAGCGCGCGAAGCGGGGCGAACCACGGCGCTCGGATGGGATAGGGCATAGATGCCTCGATTCCCACGCCGCCTTTTTCGCCACGTATCGCGTACGCGCGACTGTTTCGGGATGTGATAGGATCGTCCGGGCCCACTCGTCAGCCACTCGAAAGTGTCCTTATAAAAGGCGCCAGGTGAGGGTTTTTTGAACAGTATCCCCCCATTCTTCCTCCTGCCCTTCTCCCTCTCCGCCCGCCGTGCCTGTTCTCGCCCTTGCCCATCCACTCCTCGTGCGCTTCGTCGGCGACAATGGTGAAGGAGAAGACGACGGCTTTGGAGCGCGCGAAGAAGGCGACGGCGACGGGGAAGGCGAAAGGGAGAGCGCCCAGTCGGGGCGGATCCTCGTCCAGGTCCCGCCTGCTGCACGGCTGGGTACAAGGGGATTGGATCTGCTCGACCATCACCGAGACGGATCTCACTGAGATGGCCAACGAGGGCTTGATCCCTCACGGGGCAGCGAGGCTCCCGGGGAACGAGTGGCAACCACAGCCGCAGGAGGGTGACTGCGTTCTTCTAGCTACTCACGTCGACCGTGGATTCTCTCTGCCTCCGAGTGTTTTCTTCCGTGGTTTCTTGAATTTCTTTGGGGCGCAACTCCACCATTTCAATCCAAATTCCATCGCCTACCTTGCTGCCTTCGTGTCCATGTGCGAGAACTTTCTGGGCTGTCGACCGCACTGGGGTCTCTTTAAGCACATATTCACTTGTCGCTCACAGACAGTGAAAAAGGCGAGTTCAGATGATGATAGGACTAAGGTTATCCAGATGTGCGGGGGTCTTGGGATTCAGATGAGGAGCAAGAGTACTTTTCCGGCCATGAC
The DNA here is from genome assembly GCA_963921465.1 of Triticum timopheevii. Taxonomy (NCBI): domain Eukaryota; kingdom Viridiplantae; phylum Streptophyta; class Magnoliopsida; order Poales; family Poaceae; genus Triticum; species Triticum timopheevii. Next base: position 137,297,719 of record OY997272.1, read on the forward strand.
TCTTCCTGAGTCGGTCAGAGGGTGGCAGTCGACTTGGTTCTACTGCCAAGAGGAGTCGATGCCGGGGCAGTCGACTGGTCTCCCTTCGTTTTCCATGGACCGAGTGAACAAGCCGTCTTCTCTGAAGGTGCTTCCCGAGGAGAAAGCCCAAGTGAACATGTTGATGGAGCGTGTAGTCCAGCTATTTAGAGAAGGTGTAACGGGTATGGACCTTCTGGAGGTCTTCCTTAGGCGGCGCATCCAACCACTTCAGTACCGAGGCCATTGTATGTGGCTGTACTGTGGAACCGAAGATGAAACTCGGGTCCATCCAGAAGCAGTCGATGACGCCACACTGGTGAGGTGGATGGCCGCGATCACAGGGAATAAGGACAACCCTCGAGGAGCCAGGAGGATTCCGCCACTCGACCATTCTTACACTCCAGACACAGTATGCCCACTTTATCCCCAATTGTAATCTTGCCATACTTATTCTGCTTTTGCTGCAAATTGGTCGATTGATCTTTGTTTTGTTGTTTGTCAGGCCACCACCGAACTATACTCGATGCCCAATGGAGCACAGACGCCGACTGAAGAGGAGGAAGGAAGTGGGGGCGAAAGCCAGGAGGAGTGGGGTTTGGACGCCGCTGATGATGATGAAGGTGATGATTCTGGTGAGGAGGAAGAAGAGGAGGAGGAGGAGGAAGTTGCACCACCTCGCTCGGAAAGACGCTCGAAGCTCGCTCATGACCCTGCGACCGAGCGCGGTAAGGGAGTCGCGACTGTCGCTCAGTCGACCAAGCGCCCTCGAACCACTTCCCCGGTGCCGACTGAGAAAGCTTCGAAGCAATCCAAAGTGGTGCCGTCGAAGCCGGCGAAGGTCTTGCCGAAGATGAAGATGGTGATCCCCACTATCTCAGGGTAATGATGCTACTTGAGTTCTTCTGTTCCATATGAACTTATTTTTGGTCGACTCATGAATCAACCGACTGATTTCTGGTACTACAGCGCTGCTACTTCTGATACCTCGGCCAGGGCTGACGATCACGAGATGGAAGACGCTGCCACTTCAAAACCTGGTATGACTTTCATAATTCTGTCTTCGGTCAATTGGCTCTTTATCTATAATTTTGATTCTTTTCTATAGCTCCGTCTAATGTCGTTATCACCCTTCCTGACGACGACGATGAGGAACCGCTGAAGCAAAGGAGGAGCAGGAAAACGTCTGCTGGCAAGGCGACTCAGGACGTGCCGGCGCCCGAGACACTGGTCGCGGAAGGAGAGAACATCACTCGGCCCACCGTATCTTTTGTGATGCCGCTGATGAGTGCTCACCCCACGTCGTCGAGTGCTGCACAGCCTTCACTTTTCTCGACCCACTACATCCCAGAGGATCAAGCGAGTGCTGCGAAAGAAGCAATACGCCAGGCGGGGGTCATGATGGAGCAAGTGAAGGCCATCCGAGAAGCCAGCCAGGCAGCCTATGACGCCAGTTCCGCTCTTCAGAGTAACGTTCAGGTCAGTCGGTCACCGCCTGTTCTGTTAGGATATGCTATCTGAAAATTCTTCTTTCTTGCAATCCATAGTAATTGTCCTACACCCACTGGGTGTGTCGATTGGAATTCCGGGTTAGTGGGGGCACGCTGAGTGCACCCACTGGGTGTAGTCCCCAAGGCTATGGTGGACTGCTGGCAGTCGACCATAGTCTTTATATTTTAAGTTTTCTCTTCATTCGACGAGGTCGAATGGATTTCCAGACTGGTGGGGGCACGCTGAGTGCACCCACTGGGTGTAGTCCCCGAGACTGTGGTCGACTGCTGGCAGTGGACTACAGTTTGAAGAGCATCTCTTGTTTTTTTTTGGTTGGTCGACTGATCGACTCGCCATTCTCCTAGTGGGGGCACGCTGAGTGCACCCACTGGGTGTAGTCCCCGAGACTATGGTCGAATGTTTACATTCGGCTGTAGTCTTAGAAACGTATGATTTTTCCTTAGTCACTCGGAAGTGAATTGTCTTTGACATTTTGTCGATTGGTTCTTCGTAGAAATCCTGTGACCTTGCGGCTCATTACACTGAGTTGGAGAACAAACACATCCAGCTCGAGCTTGATCTTAAGCTGGCCCAGGAGAATTTAACGAAGGCGAAGGAGGAAGCTAAAGGTATGTTTGGTGAGGCTTTCGACGACTGCCTTTGCTCCGCATTTGTTTCAAATTCTGACTTTGCTGTCACTTTGCAGGCAAAGTGAAGGACGCCCAGAAGAAGAAAGACCTTGAGTTGGCTGCAATGCAGAAAACAGCTTTAGAGAAGACCAAGCTCGCAGACGAGAAGTTGGCTTCGGTCACTAAGCTTGAAGAAGAAAACACCAATCTGAAAGCTGCTCTTGATGTTGCCAACAAAGAAGTGAGTCGACTGAAAAGTGATAAGATTGCCCTGAATGACAAAGCCAGTGAGCTGGTGGGGAAGAAGAACGATCTAGAGGCTTATCTGGGCGGACTCGCCAAGAAGCTATTCCTCATGCTCGAAGGTAATCTTTTGCACCAAACAAGTATTTTAACTGTGATCTTTCCATTCGACTGTTGTCTTGACTCGGTGGTTGTGCTTGCAGAATTTTGCCAGAATTTTGAAGAGGAAACTGGTCGACTGGAGCCAAACCTGGACCCCATCAACTCTCCCGTGAATGATGAAGTCGCCATGAACGTACTCCGACTTGAATCTCGCGTTGCTGCCGTCGTTGATTATCTCGCAAGGCTGAAGGTCGCTACTTCCCGCATCGATGCTACTCTCTGGCCCAGAGAGACGCTCCAGAATGACCTCGAGTCTCTGATGACTCGACTGAACATAGTCCCCGGTCGAGTGCAGGAGTGGAAGAAGTCTACTGCCAGGTGTGGCGCAGATGTCGCTCTGTCTCTGGCCCGAGTCCATTGCAAGGATGCACGAGAAGACAAGTTGGCGGCTCTTCGAGTGGCTAACACCAAGAAGCACGATTTCCGGTCTTTCATGGAAACCATCATCGCCGCTGCCACTCGGATTGCTGATGGAATCGACCTTGACGAGTTTGTTGCACCTTCCAGTCCTCCACTGGAGGGGTAAAAAACTTCTTGAGCCTGCTACTTTAAATTTGCCTCGGTATGCCGAGTGATTTCTGTAACCGACAAACCTTAACAGGCTTAGCGCCTGAGCACTTTCGGTTCCGTTAGGTATTTATCCGAACTTGGATTCGACGTTTGAATATGCTTGCGTTTGGTTTGAGATGTCTTTTGCAGGTTAAAGCGAGGTGCTTATTGCAATCGACTTGTTCCCCAATTCACTTAGGCAGGCACTAGGCTGCAGCTAAGCCTCCGAGTGGGAGGTTTGCTCTCTACTCGGTGGATTTTCAAAACTTAGGCGAGCACTGGGCTGCAGCTAAGCCCCCGGCCACTCGGTAGGATTTTCAAAACTTAGGCGAGCACTGGGCTGCAGCTAAGCCCCCGAGTGGGGAGGTTTGCTCTCCACTCGGTAGGATTTTCAAAACTTAGGCGAGCACTGGGCTGCAGCTAAGCCCCCGAGTGGGGAGGTTTGCTCTCTACTCGGTAGGATTTTCAAAACTTAGGCGAGCACTGGGCTGCAGCTAAGCCCCCGAGTGGGAGGTCTGCTCTCTACTCGGTAGGATTTTCAAAACTTAGGCGAGCACTAGGCTGCAGCTAAGTCCCCCGAGTGGGAGGTCTGCTCTCCACTCGGTAGGATTTTCAAAACTTAGGCGAGCACTGGGCTGCAGCTAAGCCCTACTCGGGGAGGTTTGCTCTCCACTCGGTAGGATTTTCAAAACTTAGGCGAGCACTGGGCTGCAGCTAAGCTCCCGAGTGGGAGGTATGCTCTCTACTCGGTAGGATTTTCAAAACTTAGGCGAGCACTGGGCTGCAGCTAAGTCCCCCGAGTGGGAGGTCTGCTCTCCACTCGGTAGGATTTTTACTTTGTACTTGTGGCGTAGCTCGAAGGAGAGGGTTGCAGTCGACCTGCACCTCGTCCTCCTTGCGGAGCGCACGTTGTACTTGTGGCGTAGCTCGGAGGAGAGGGTCGCAGTCGACCTGCACCTCGTCCTCCTTGCGGAGCGCACGTTGTACTTGTGGTGTAGCTCGGAGGAGAGGGTCGTAGTCGACCTGCACCTCGTCCTCCTTGCGGAGCGCACGTTGTACTTGTGGCGTAGCTCGAAGGAGAGGGTTGCAGTCGACCTGCACCTCGTCCTCCTTGCAGAGCGCACGTTGTACTTGTGGCGTAGCTCGGAGGAGAGGATAGCAGTCGACCTGCACCTCATCTTCCTTGCGGAGCGCATGTTGAATTTGAACTTAGGCGAGTACTTAGACTGCAGCTAAGCCCCTGAGTGGGAGTCTGGCTCACCACTCGGTAGGATTTCATTGAAACTTAGGCGAGTACTTGGACTGCAGCTAAGCCCCCGAGTGGGAGTCTGGCTCACCACTCGGTAGGATTTTATTGAAACTTAGGCGAGTACTTGGACTGCAGCTAAGCCCCCAAGGTGGAGTCTGGCTCACCACTCGGTAGGATTTCATTGAAACTTAGGCGAAACGGATTCGCAGCTAAGCCCCCCGAGTGGGAGGCTGGCTCGCCACTCGGTAAGGATTTTTTTTACAAACTTAGGCAAAACGGATTCGCAGCTAAGCCACCCACTGAGGGGAAATTTTACTGAAAAAGTGACAAAAATTATTAGGGAAATTATGACACTATTATCTTGCAAAACATTAACTACAGAAGTATTTTTATTACAACTCATCCAAGTGAAAACTTTAAGTGTAAAATGGGCGGAGTAACTCCGCGTTCCAAGCTCGGGGCTCGTCGATATTGTGCTCGATGTTGTAGAGACGGTACGCTCCATTGTGGAGAACCTTGGTGACGATGAAGGGTCCTTCCCAAGAAGGAGCAAGCTTGTGTGGTTTCTGCTGGTCCACTCGGAGAACCAAATCTCCTTCCTGGAAGGCTCGACTCTTCACGTTTTTGGCGTGGAAATGACGCAAGTCTTGTTGGTAGATGGTCGATCAGATCAGAGCCATCTCCCTTTCTTCCTCTAGGAGGTCGACTGCGTCCTGCCGCTCTTGTTCTGCTTCAGCTTCGGTGTAGAGCTCAACCCGAGGAGCGTTGTGGAGCAGATCACTCGGTAAGACCGCCTCAGCTCCATAGACCAAGAAGAATGGAGTTCTTCCAGTCGACCGGTTAGGCGTGGTCCTTAGACCCCATAGCACCGAGGGGAGTTCATCGACCCATGCTCCAGCCGCATGCTTGAGGTCACGCATCAGTCGGGGTTTCAACCCCTTGAGGATCAAGCCGTTGGCCCGCTCCGCTTGTCCATTCGACTGGGGATGGGCGACTGAAGCGTAGTCGACTCGTGTGCCCTGAGATGTGCAGAACGCCCTGAATTCCTCTGAATCGAAGTTTGATCCATTGTCAGTGATGATGCTGTGTGGGACTCCATATCTGAATATCAGTTCTCTGATGAAGCTGACAGCAGTACCAGCGTCAAGGTTCTTGATGGGCTTAGCCTCAATCCACTTGGTGAACTTGTCGACTGCTACCAGTACATGTGTGAAACCGCTTCGTCCTGTTCTCAAGGGACCAACCATATCCAAACCCCATACCGCGAAGGGCCAGACGAGTGGAATGGTCTTCAGAGCTGATGCAGGCTTGTGTGACATGTTGGAGTAAAATTGGCATCCTTCGCACTTGTCGACTATTTCCTTTGCCATTTCATTCGCCCTTGGCCAATAAAATCCGGCTCGGTATGCTTTGGCCACGATGGTCCGAGAGGACGCATGATGGCCACAAGTCCCGGAGTGGATGTCATCAAGGATTATTCGACCTTCTTCTGGCGTTATGCACTTCTGTCCAACTCCAGTCGCGCTTTCTCTGTATAGCTGTCCTTTGATTACAGTAAAGGCCTTGGATCGATGGACGATCTGTCGAGCCTCTTCCTCGTCCTCCGGGAGCTCTTTTCTCAGGATATACACGATGTATGGAACTGTCCGATCGGGAGTGATCACTAAAGCCTCCATGACCAAGTCGACCACTGCTGGGATTTCAACCTCAGTCGGATCTGTGGCACTCTTGGGTTGCGGAGCTTCTTCGGTAAAGGGATCTTCTTGTACTGATGGAGTATGGATATGCTCCAAGAACACATCACTAGGAATGGCTTCTCTCTTGGAACCTATCTTTGCCAAATCATCAGCCGCTTGATTTTTCAGTCGGGGTATATGATGGAGCTCTAACCCCTCAAACTTCTTTTCCAGCTTCCTCACTACATTGCAGTATCCAGTCATGGCTGGGCTTCTAACGTCCCACTCCTTCATCACTTGGTTAACCACCAAATCTGAGTCGCCATAAACCATAAGGCGACGGACGCCGAGTGAAATGGCCATGCGCAACCCATACAAAAGGGCCACGTATTCCGCCTCATTGTTGGAGGAATCAAAGTGAATCTGGAGCACATATCTGAGCTTATCTCCTCTGGGGGAAACCAGGACTACCCCAGCACCGGAACCATTTAACATCTTAGAGCCATCAAAGAACATGGTCCAATGCTCCGAGTGAACTTGAGTCGGCTGCTGTTGTTTAATCCACTCGGTAAGGAAATCTGCTATTGCTTGGGACTTAATGGCTTTTTTTGCCTCAAACTTGATATCAAGGGGAAGGAGTTCAATCGCCCATTTCGCCACTCGACCAGTTGCGTCTCTGTTGTGCAGAATCTCTGAAAGTGGAGCGTCGCTGACGACTGTAATGGAATGATCAGAGAAATAATGAGCAACCTTCTTCGTGGTCATGTAGATTCCATACACAAGCTTCTGATAATGAGGATATCTTTGCTTTGATGGAGTCAAAACTTCAGACAGATAGTACACTGGGCGTTGAACTTTGAAGGCTTTCCCTTCTTCTTCCCGTTCGACCGTAAGTACTGTACTGATGACTTGTCCCGTGGCTGCAATATAAAGCAATAGAGGCTCTTTGCTGATTGGAGCAGCAAGCACCGGCTGGGTGGAGAGCAGAGCTTTTAGCTCGGCAAACACTGCATCAGCTTCTGGAGTCCACTCGAACTTGTCTGCCTTCTTCATCAGTCGGTAAAGAGGCAATGCCTTTTCACCGAGTCGAGAGATGAATCGACTTAACGTGGCCAAACATCCAGTAAGCTTCTGGACATCGTACACCCGCACAGGGCGTTTCATTCGAAGTATAGCGCCAACTTTTTCTGGGTTAGCATCGATTCCCTGTTCGGAAACAAGAAAACCGAGTAACTTTCCACCAGGAACTCCAAATGTGCACTTTGACGGATTGAGCTTGATATCATACCTCCTCAGATTGGCAAATGTTTCAGCGAGGTCAGTCAACAGGTCGTAACCCTTTCGTGACTTGACCACAATATCATCCATGTACGCTTCGACGTTCCGACTGATTTGGGTGAGTAAACACTTCTGAATCATCCGCATGAACGTGGCTCCGGCATTCTTGAGGCCGAATGGCATGGTGATATAGCATTCCATTCGCAAAAATAGCTTTCATCACTCCATTCTGGTGCTTCTGCTAGATCACCATGCCATTCGGCCTCAAGAATGCCGGAGCCACGTTTATGCGGATGATCCAGAAGTGTTTATCACTCAAATCAGTCGGAACGTTGAAGCATACATGGATGATATTGTGGTCAAGTCGCGAACGGGTTCCGACCTGCTGACTGACCTCGCTGAAACATTTGCCAATCTCAGGAGGTATGATATCAAGCTCAATCCGTCAAAGTGCACATTCGGAGTTCCTGGTGGAAAGTTACTCGGTCTTCTTGTTTCCGAACGAGGAATTGATGCTAACCCAGAGAAAGTTGGCACTATACTCCGAATGAAACGCCCTGTGTGGGTGCACGATGTCCAGAAGCTTACTGGATGTTTGGCCACATTAAGTCGATTCATCTCTCAACTCGGTGAAAAGGCATTGCCTCTTTACCGATTGATGAAGAAGGCAGACAAGTTCGAGTGGACTCCAGAAGCTGATGCAGCGTTTGCCGAGCTAAAAGCTCTGCTCTCCACCCAGCCGGTGCTTGCTGCTCCAATCAGCAAAGAGCCTCTATTGCTTTATATTGCAGCCACGGGACAAGTCGTCAGTACAGTACTTACGGTCGAACGGGAAGAAGAAGGGAAAGCCTTCAAAGTTCAACGCCCTGTGTACTATCTGTCTGAAGTTTTGACTCCATCAAAGCAAAGATATCCTCATTATCAGAAGCTTGTGTATGGAATCTACATGACCACGAAGAAGGTTGCTCATTATTTCTCTGATCATTCCATTACAGTCGTCAACGACGCTCCACTTTCAGAGATTCTGCACAACAGAGACGCAACTGGTCGAGTGGCGAAATGGGCGATTGAACTCCTTCCCCTTGATATCAAGTTTGAGGCAAAGAAAGCCATTAAGTCCCAAGCAATAGCAGATTTCCTTGCCGAGTGGATTGAACAACAGCAGCCGACTCAAGTTCACTCGGAGCATTGGACCATGTTCTTTGATGGCTCTAAGATGTTAAATGGTTCCGGTGCTGGGGTAGTCCTGGTTTCCCCCAGAGGAGATAAGCTCAGATATGTGCTCCAGATTCACTTTGATTCCTCCAACAATGAGGCGGAATACGTGGCCCTTTTGTATGGGTTGCGCATGGCCATTTCACTCGGCGTCCGTCGCCTTATGGTTTATGGCGACTCAGATTTGGTGGTTAACCAAGTGATGAAGGAGTGGGACGTTAGAAGCCCAGCCATGACTGGATACTGCAATGCAGTGAGGAAGCTGGAAAAGAAGTTTGAGGGGTTAGAGCTCCATCATATACCCCGACTGAAAAATCAAGCGGCTGATGATTTGGCAAAGATAGGTTCCAAGAGAGAAGCCATTCCCAGTGATGTGTTCTTGGAGCATATCCATACTCCATCAGTCAAAAAAGATCCTTTTACCAAAGAAGCTCCGCAGCCCAAGAGTGCCACGGATCCGACTGAGGTTGAAGTCCCAGCAGTGGTCGACTTGGTCATGGAGGCTTTAGTGATCACTCCCGATTGGACAGTTCCATACATCGCGTATATCCTGAGAAAAGAGCTCCCGGAGGACGAGGAAGAGGCTCGACAGATCGTCCGTCGATCCAAGGCCTTTACTGTAATCAAAGGACAGCTATACAGAGAAAGCGCGACTGGAGTTGGACAGAAGTGCATAATGCCAGAAGAAGGTCGAATAATCCTTGATGACATCCACTCGGGGACCTGTGGCCATCATGCGTCCTCTCGGACCATCGTGGCCAAAGCATACCGAGCCGGATTTTATTGGCCAAGGGCGAATGAAATGGCAAAGGAAATAGTCGACAAGTGCGAAGGATGCCAATTTTACTCCAACATGTCACACAAGCCTGCATTAGCTCTGAAGACCATTCCACTCGTCTGGCCCTTCGCAGTATGGGGTTTGGATATGGTTGGTCCCTTGAGAACAGGACGAGGCGGTTTCACACATGTACTGGTAGCAGTCGACAAGTTCACCAAGTGGATTGAGGCTAAGCCCATCAAGAACCTTGATGCTGGTACTGCTGTCAGCTTCATCAGAGAACTGATATTCAGATATGGAGTCCCACACAGCATCATCACTGACAATGGATCAAACTTCGATTCGGAGGAATTCAGGGCGTTCTGCACATCTCAGGGCACACGAGTCGACTACGCTTCAGTCGCCCATCCCCAGTCGAATGGACAAGCGGAGCGGGCCAACGGCTTGATCCTCAAAGGGTTGAAACCCCAACTGATGCGTGACCTCAAACATGCGGCTGGAGCATGGGTCGATGAACTCCCCTCGGTGCCGTGGGGCCTAAGGACCACGCCTAACCGGTCGACCGGAAGAACTCCATTCTTCTTGGTCTATGGAGCTGAGGCTGTCCTACTGAGTGATCTGCTCCACAACGCTCCTCGGGTTGAGCTCTACACCGAAGCTGAAGCAGAACAAGCGCGGCAGGACGCAGTCGACCTCCTAGAGGAAGAAAGGGAGATGGCTCTGATCCGATCGACCATCTACCAACAAGACTTGTGTCGTTTCCACGCCAAAAACGTGAAGAATCGAGCCTTCCAGGAAGGAGATTTGGTTCTCCGAGTGGATCAGCAGAAACCACACAAGCTTGCTCCTTCTTGGGAAGGACCCTTCATCGTCACCAAGGTTCTCCACAACGGAGCGTACCGTCTCTACAATGTCGAGCACAATATCGACGAGCCCCGAGCTTGGAACGCGGAGTTACTCCGCCCATTTTACACTTAAAGTTTTCACTCGGATGAGTTGTAATAAAAATACTTCTGAAGTTCATGTTTTGCAAGATAATAGTGTCATAATTTCCCCAATAATTTTTGTCACTTTTATTTGTTCAGTAAATTCCCCCTCAGTGGGTGGCTTAGCTGCGAATCCGTTTCGCCTAAGTTTGTAAAAAAAATCCTTACCGAGTGGCGAGCCAGCCTCCCACTCGGGGGCTTAGCTGCGAATCCGTTTCGCCCAAGTTTCAATAAAATCCTACGGAGTGGTGAGCCAGACTCCCACTCGGTGGCTTAGCTGCAGTCCAAGTACTCGCCTAAGTTTCAATAAAATCCTACCGAGTGGTGAGCCAGACTCCCACTCGGGGGCTTAGCTGCAGTCCAAGTACTCGCCTAAGTTTCAATAAAATCCTACCGAGTGGTGAGCCAGACTCCCATTCGGGGGCTTAGCTGCAGTCCAAGTACTCGCCTAAGTTTCAATGAAATCCTACCGAGTGGTGATCTAGACTCCCACTCGGGGGCTTAGCTGCAGTCTAAGTACTCGCCTAAGTTCAAATTCAACGTGCGCTCCGCAAGGAAGACGAGGTGCAGGTCGACTGCTATCCTCTCCTCCGAGCTACGCCACAAGTACAACGTGCGCTCCGCAAGGAGGACAAGGTGCAGGTCGACTGCAACCCTCTCCTTCGAGCTACGCCACAAGTACAACGTGCGCTCCACAAGGAGGACGAGGTGCAGGTCGACTGCGACCCTCTCCTCCGAGCTACGCCACAAGTACAACGTGCGCTCCGCAAGGAGGACGAGGTGCAGGTCGACTGCGACCCTCTCCTCCGAGCTACACCACAAGTACAACGTGCACTCTGCAAGGAGGACGAGGTGCAGGTCAATTGCAGCCCTCTCCTTCGAGCTACGCCACAAGTACAAAGTAAAAATCCTACCGAGTGGAGAGCAGATCTCCCACTCGGGGGCTTAGCTGCAGCCCAGTGCTCGCCTAAGTTTTGAAAATCCTACCGAGTAGAGAGCAGACCTCCCACTCGGGGGCTTAGCTGCAGCCCAGTGCTCGCCTAAGTTTTGAAAATCCTACCGAGTGGAGAGCAAACCTCCCCACTCGGGGGCTTAGCTGCAGCCCAGTGCTCGCCTAAGTTTTGAAAATCCTACCGAGTGGAGAGCAAACCTCCCCACTCGGGGGCTTAGCTGCAGCCCAGTGCTCGCCTAAGTTTTGAAAATCCTACCGAGTGGAGAGCAAACCTCCCACTCGGAGGCTTAGCTGCAGCCCAGTGCCTGCCTAAGTGAATTGGGGAACAAGTCGATTGCAATAAGCACCTCGCTTTAACCTGCAAAAGACATCTCAAACCAAATGCAAGCATATTCAAATGTCTAATCCAAGTTCGGATAAATACCTAACGGAACCGAAAGTGCTCAGGCGCTAAGCCTGTTAAGGTTTGTCGGTTACAAAAATCACTCGGCATACCGAGGCAAATTTAAAGTAGCAAGCTCAAGAAGTTTTTTACACCTCCTGTGGAGGGCTGGAAGGTGCAACAAAATCGTCAAGGTCGATTCCATCAGCAATCCAAGTGGCAGCGGCGATGAAGGTTTCGATGAAATACCGGAAATCGTGTTTCTTGGTGTTAGCCACTCGAAGAGCCGCCAACTTGTCTTCTCGTGCATCCTTGCAATGGACTCGGGCCAGAGACAGAGCGACATCTGCGCCACACCTGGCAGAAGACTTCTTCCACTCCTACACTTGACCGGGGACTGTGTTCAGTCGAGTCATCAGAGACTCGAGGTCATTTTGGAGCGTCTCTCTGGGCCAGAGCGTAGCATCGATGCGGGAAGTAGCGACCTTCAGCCTTGCGAGATAATCAACGACGGCAGCAACGCGAGATTCAAGTCGGAGTATGTTCATGGCGACTTCATCATTCACGGGAGAGTTGATGGGGTCCAGGTTTGGCTCCAGTCGACCAGTTTCCTCTTCAAAATTCTGGCAAAATTCTGCAAGCACAACCACCGAGTCAAGACAATAGTCGAATGGAAAGATCACAGTTAAAATACTTGTTTGGTGCAAACGATTACCTTCGAGCATGAGGAATAGCTTCTTGGCGAGTCCACCTAGATAAGCCTCTAGATCATTCTTCTTCCCCACCAGCTCACTGGCTTTGTCATGCAGGGCAATCTTATCACTTTTCAGTCGACTCACTTCTTTGTTGGCAACATCAAGAGCAGCTTTCAGATTGGTGTTTTCTTCTTCAAGCTTGGTGACCGAAGCCAACTTCGCGTCTGCGAGCTTGGTCTTCTCTAAAGCTGTTTTCTGCATTGCAGCCAACTCAAGGTCTTTCTTCTTCTGGGCGTCCTTCACTCTGCCTGCAAAGTGACAGCAAAGTCAGAATTTGAAACAAATGAGGAGCAAAGGCAGTCATCGAAAGCCTCACCAAACATACCTTTAGCTTCCTCCTTCGCCTTCGTTAAATTTTCCTGGGCCAGCTTCAGATCAAGCTCGAGCTGGATGTGTTTGTTCTCCAACTCAGTGTAACGAGCCGCAAGGTCGCAGGATTTCTACGAAGAACCAATCGACAAAATGTCAAAGACAATTCACTTCCGAGTGACTAAGGAAAAATCATATGTTTCTAAGACTACAGCCGAATGTAAACATTCGACCATAGTCTCGGGGACTACACCCAGTGGGTGCACTCAGCGTGCCCCCACTAGGAGAATGGCGAGTCGATCAGTCGACCAACCAAAAAAAACGAGAGATGCTCTTCAGACTGTAGTCCACTGCCAGCAGTCGACCACAGTCTCGGGGACTACACCCAGTGGGTGCACTCAGCGTGCCCCCACCTGTCTGGAAATCCATTCGACCTCGTCGAATGAAGAAAAAACTTAAAATATAAACACTATGGTCGACTGCCAGCAGTCCACCATAGCCTTGGGGACTACACCCAGTGGGTGCACTCAGCGTGCCCCCACTAACCCGGAATTCCAATCGACACACCCAGTGGGTGTAGGACAATTACTATGGATTGCAAGAAAGAAGAATTTTCAGATAGCATATCCTAACAGAACAGGCGGTGACCGACTGACCTGAACGTTACTCTGAAGAGCGGAACTAGCGTCATAGGCTGCCTGGCTGGCTTCTCGGATGGCCTTCACTTGCTCCATCATGACCCCCGCCTGGTGTATTGCTTCTTTCGCAGCACTCGCTTGATCCTCTAGGACGTAGTGGGTCGAGAAAAGTGAAGGCTGTGCAGCACTCGACGACGTGGGGTGAGCACTCGTCAGCGGCACCGCAAAAGATACGGTGGGCCGAGTGATGTTCTCTCCTTCCGCGACCAGTGTCTCGGGCGCCGACACGTCCTGAGTCTCCTTGCCAGCAGACGCTTTCCTGCTCCTCCTTTGCTTCAACGGTTCCTCATCGTCGTCGTCAGGAAGGGTGATAACGACATTAGACAGAGCTACAAAAAAGAATGAAAATTATAGACAAAGAGCCAATGGACTGAAGACAGAATTATGAAAGTCATACCAGGTTTTGAAGTGGCAGCGTCTTCCATCTCGTGATCATCAGCCCTGGCCGAGGTATCAGAAGTAGCAGCGCTGTAGTACCAGAAATCAGTCGGTTGATTCATGAGTCGACCAAAAATAAGTTCATATGGAACAGACGAACTCAAGTAGCATCATTACCCTGAGATAGTGGGGATCACTATCTTCATCTTCGGCAAGACCTTCGCCGGCTTCGACGGCGCCACTTTGGATTGCTTCGGAGCTTTCTCAGTCGGCACCGGGGAAGTGGTTCGAGGGCGCTTGGTCGACTGAGCGACAGTCGCGACTCCCTTACCGCGCTCGGTCGCAGGGTCATGAGCGAGCTTCGAGCGTCTTTCCGAGCGAGGTGGTGCAACTTCCTCCTCCTCCTCCTCTTCTTCCTCCTCACCAGAATCATCACCTTCATCATCATCAGCGGCGTCCAAACCCCACTCCTCCTGGCTTTCGCCCCCACTTCCTTCCTCATCTTCAGTCGGCGTCTGTGCTCCATTGGGCATCGAGTATAGTTCGGTGGTGGCCTGACAGACAACAAAACAAAGATCAATCGACCAATTTGCAGCAAAAGCAGAATAAGTATGGCAAGATTACAATTGGGGATAAAGTGGGCATACTGTGTCTTGAGTGTAAGAATGGTCGAGTGGCGGAATCCTCCTGGCTCCTCGAGGGTTGTCCTTATTCCCTGTGATCGCGGCCATCCACCTCACCAGTGTGGCGTCGTCGACTGCTTCTGGATGGACCCGAGTTTCATCTTCGGTTCCATAGTATAGCCACATACAATGGCCTCGGTACTGAAGTGGTTGGATGCGCCGCCTAAGGAAGACCTCCAGAAGGTCCATACCCGTTACACCTTCTCTAACTAGCTGGACTACACGCTCCATCAACATGTTCACTTGGGCTTTCTCCTCGGGAAGCACCTTTAGAGAAGAGGGCTTGTTCACTCGGTCCATGGAAAACGAAGGGAGACCAGTCGACTGCCCCGGCATCGACTCCTCTTGGCAGTAGAACCAAGTCGACTGCCACCCTCTGACCGACTCAGGAAGAGTCATGGCCGGAAAAGTACTCTTGCTCCTCATCTGAATCCCAAGACCCCCGCACATCTGAATAACCTTAGTCCTATCGTCATCCGGACTCGCCTTTTTCAGTGTCTGTGAGCGACAAGTGAATATGTGCTTAAAGAGACCCCAGTGTGGTCGACAGCCCAGGAAGTTCTCGCACATGGACACGAAGGCAGCAAGATAGGCGATGGAATTTGGATTGAAATGGTGGAGTTGCGCCCCCAAGAAATTCAAGAAACCACGGGAGAAAACACTCGGAGGCAGAGAGAATCCACGGTCGACGTGAGTAGCTAGAAGAACACACTCACCCTCCTGCGGCTGTGGTTGCCACTCGTTCCCCGGGAGCCTCGCTGCCCCGTGAGGGATCAAGCCCTCGTTGGCCATCTCAGTGAGATCCGTCTCGGTGATGGTCGAGCGGATCCAGTCCCCTTGTACCCAGCCATGCGGCAGGCGGGACCTGGACAAGGATCCGCCCCGACTGGGCGCTCTCCCTTTCGCCTTCCCCGTCGCCGTCGCCTTCTTCGCACGCTCCAAAGCCACCGTCTTCTCCTTCACCATTGTCGCCGACGAAGCGCACGAGGAGTGGATGAGCAAGGGCGAGAACAGGCACGGCGGGCAGAGAGGGAGAGGGCAGGAGGAAGAATGGGGGGATACTGTTCAAAAAACCCTCACCGGGCGCCTTTTATAAGGGCACTTCCGAGTGGCTGATGTGTGGGCCCGGACGATCCTATCACATCCCGAAACAGTCGTGCGTACGCGATACGTGGCGAAAAAGGCGGCGCGGAAATCGAGGCGTCTATGCCCTATCCCATCCGAGCGCCGCGGTCCGCCCCGCTTTGCGCGCTTCCCAAAATTCGGATCCCACAAAATCCGCTAGCAGCAGATCGATCTGTCAGACGGAAGATTTCCTGCGATCCGTCGCTCGGAAGTTTACTAAATTCAAAAGTTCACTCGACGGGATAAAAGAATGGATCAAGGCGACTGAAAGAAAAGTTGCTGTTATCAACAAAGAGATTATTGGTCCAAGATGATACATATTTAGAACACAAAAGCAGGTCGGAAATATTATCAACTCCTTCCTCACTCAAACCTCGATCCATTCGGGGGCTAATGATGAAGTCATGTACCTAGGGTAGGGTCATAGACCTGTCTTAAATACCCCACTCAAGGACACCATCAGAAGAAACTGCCTTCCAGTCGACCAAGGGAGACTTCACTCGACGGACTCGAAGGACTCGACCATGAAGACTCACTCGACCACCAGGAGATCAAGAGCCACTCTGCATCCAAACGGTCTGCAATTAAGTAGTCTTTATGGCATTTAGGACACTTTATGTAAGGCGTTTCCAGTAACGCCTAGCCTTAATGTACTTTAAACCCTGCATTACTGAGGGCCGGAGGGGTCTGGCAGACACTATATAAGCCACCCCCCTCCTCAGTGTAAAGGGTTCGCACCCTTGTAACCTATACACTCATAATCCAGTCGACTGCCTCCGAGCTTCGAGACGTAGGGCTGTTACTTCCTCCGAGAAGGGCCTGAACTCGTACATCCCTTGTGTTTACAACTGCTCCATAGCTAGGATCTTGCTTCTCCATACATACCCCCATTCTACTGTCAGACTTAGAATCACGACACATACCGGTTGGCGGCGTTTTCTAGCTCCACATCCATTTTGGCTATTTTGTCTTCGCTCCGGCGACGAGCAGCCTATTCGGCTCTCAACTCTTCGGTCGCCTTTAAGGAAGCCGCATTGCTTGCCCGGGCCTGTTCCTTGGCCAGGGCAAGTTCTGCCCTCAGGGTTTCCTCGGCAACAACACCGTCTGCAGTCCAAACATAAACATTAGCATTATGCTCCTCTCAGTTTTTCCTCCAAAAAATAATAAGGAAAGCAGAGCACATACCTTGTGACTCGTTAAGTCACTCGTTCACCAGTGTGATATCGGCATCAATAGCTCCAATCTGCCTCCTTAGTTTGGCAACTTCAATGGACCGGTCGGCTGTCGGATCCTTAGACACCTGCGCATAAATACAGTGCAATCATTACTTACACAATATGATCCTTTGTTTGCCGCCTAGGGCGGACAAGCAGAGTCTCAGGGCCTACTATCCATATGGAGCACACCTAGCGCGTGCGTCACAGCCAAAATTTATGTATTTTTCATTACATACCTCAAAGCCTCTAAGCAGGCTCGTAAAGGCTTCATTCAACTCGCTTGTGGCGGATGAAATCTTCTCGAGCACCGTGTTCATTAATGAACGGTGCTCCTCCGAGAGATCAGCTCACTCCAGAAGGCCCGTCAGTGTGTCCGTCCGGACGCACAATTGCGCCGGACCCTTCTTATCGCCCCCCGTGGGAGCTGAACGCTCCGGGCTCAGGGCGGCTGAAGTATTAGCTTCTGGCTTTGGCAGATCTAGACTCCTCCGTGACAGGTGATACAAGTGCAAAATAGATGGTAGATATAGGTTTTTGTAATCTGAAATAATAAAAACAGCAAGGTAACAAGTAGTAAAAGTGAGCGTAAACGGTATTGCAATGACAGGAAAC
Source organism: Triticum timopheevii (assembly GCA_963921465.1). NCBI lineage: Eukaryota > Viridiplantae > Streptophyta > Magnoliopsida > Poales > Poaceae > Triticum > Triticum timopheevii. The sequence continues at coordinate 137,315,104 of OY997272.1, forward strand.
AAGGCCTAGGGTTCATACTTTCACTAGTGCAAGTTCTCTCAACAATAATAACATAGATAGATAATATAACAAGCCCTCAACATGCAACAAAGAGTCACTCCAAAGCCACTAATAACGGAGAACAAATGTAGTTATTATGGTAGGGTACGAAACCACCTCAAAGTTATTCTTTCGGATCAATCCATAAAAGAGTTCGTACTAGAATAACACCTTAAGACACAAATCAACCAAAACCCTAATGTCACCTAGATACTCCATTGTCACCTCAAGTATCCGTGGGCATGATTATACGATATGCATCACACAATCTCAGATTCATCCAACCAACATAATAGTACTTCAAAGAGTGCCCCAAAGTTTCTACCGGAGAGTCAAGAACGTGTGCCAACCACTACTAGGGAAAACCCTAGCAGTAGCGCGTGTTTTGTGCCCACTAGTAGCACGGGGGCCGCGCTACTAATAAGGTGCTACATCTATTGCTTAGCAGTAACGCGTCCCAGCACGCGCTACTGCTAGGACAAATAGCTGCAGCGTTTGTTCAGTACCACGCTACTGCTAAGGTAACTACTTGCAGCGTGTTTTCTTTCCATCACTACTAGTACTTTTTTTATTTTTTTTATTTTTAGTGTATTTATGCGCCATCATACAAATATTGGTACAATACCAGCTGTTATGAGGTTTACATCATTATGTCCATAACAGTGTATCAAATGAAGGTGGATTAGGTTCAAGTGGAGGCAATATGTGGTGCATGTCAAAAGTATACTACTAATCCAAACTTGATCTAGTTTGGACTAGTAGTACTTTCGATGTGCACCACATGTTGCCTCCACTTGAATCTAATCCGCCAGCACAAGCTATTTAATCATCATCATAGTCATTACCACCAACATTATTTATTTAATCAGCACTAACACTAGCTAATAATAATCATCATAGTCATTACCACCAACACTAGCTATTTTATCATCATAGTAATAGTGTAGCACATCATCATCCTCAAACTCATTTCTAGCTAGATAATCACTCCTGCTGCTCTCTCTTAGGTAAAATAACATAAAACATGTATAGCTCTCCTCCTCGATCAAACTGGAGCATGCAGATGAACCTGTCCCCTAATCGTGGGTAGCGCATCTGTTTGCTGCCCCCTAGTACTTCTCTGCGCTCCACCATCACATATTTGGTCCAGTCTTGCACTATTAAGCATTCGTCGCTAATCTTGAATGCACTAAAGTAATCTGTAGGATATCTTGGCCGTAAGCTGATAATACTCATGGTACCTTTAGTCTCGATCCCATAAGGCACAACATTCATCGGGAGTCCCTGTTGAAGAACATCGTATGGTAACATACTTAGCAATGAAGTTTAGCTTCAAAAATAATGTATGGAAAAGATGCACCGATGACAAATAGTAAAAATCTTACCATCCTTCCTAAATAGATGTGACCGTAGTTCATTACGAACACTATTGGTCGCACATTTTCAGTACTAACATTTCTAAATGCAGGAAGAAAATTTGTCTTGAGAGTATCAAGATCCTCAAGCCATGAAACATAATGACTGAGCTCCTCGCAGTTGAGTTCAGCCCCAGGACAGTATACGGTCCTGTCTACCAAGCGCTGGAAATGTTTGCTTGCACCGAAATAAGCTGACAATACAAATTAGTTGTCAACTATTTTTGAATAAACAATATCAAAGACATAAATATGGTTGAGAAACTTACATAATGGTATAACTGGAGGCATTTGCACATCAACCCAGATGTCGGTATTACCTTCAATATCATCTTCCGGACGAATATCAAAGGTGATAACCATATCAAGCTCAAATGCATAAGTCTTGCATAGTGCTCGCCATGTTTTGCATCCAAAATAGGTGTAGTCGTCTGAATTGTATAACTTTGCATGGAAAATATAACCATGCTCGGTCATCAAGTAAACTTTCTTTTCCTCCATACTATGACTGAAACCTATCTTATCCAATACAAAAACTCTTGCATGGCAGGGGATACGCTAGTAGAATAGTAAAAAAATATAAGTTGAAGCAAATGAAGCAGATGTCATGCTTAATTACGAAAAAATATAAGTTGTGACTTACTGTATCCACTTCGAAGTTCTCGTCCAGCTTGATGCTGAAGCGCCTATCATCATCTAGGAAGATTCCGTCACACAGGTCGCGCTCGTCTTCGCAGTATTTGCAAATACCGAAATCCTTCTCGTCGTCAGACATTTCCTATGTTCATAGTTAAAACATTAATTGAAAATCGATCGAAGACAACTACCAAGATACTCAACACACAAATCCGGGGCACTCGATATTTCCTACATATTCTGGCACAAGTCATGCCAAAATTCACGGAAAAATCCGGCATGACCTTTGCTAAAATAGGACATATCGAGCGCCTGAAATTTGCCGGAACGGAAATGAATCAACACTCCGGCAAAACATAGGCCACTCGAAGGTGTAACCTGCAAACATGACCGGCCACTTGGATATTGAGCAACACAAGATATACATTTCAAAATATCTTATAGGACTCAAATTAGCATGCATTCAATAAGCAAAAGTAAATCATCTCATGCGTCAGTACATCGTCGAATATTATCACTAATACATCACGAATAGTGTCGTACATATAACATCACTAATACAACTGAAACTCTAGCACACGACGGGTATCGGCGCGGGCGGTGGACACCCACAGAGAAGGCACCATCACGGGATCATAGCTCCAGTGAGATCCCCGGAGAACCTGCCAGGTGTTGGAGAACGGCCTGTGCTCCAACGCAAACAAGTAGCAACGGACGTGTGCGTCCTCCTCACTAACACGGTGACGCACCACCTCCGCGGAGTCCTCGAGCCTCTGGATCGTCACTGGCCCACGCGACCGCCATCAAAGAAGGTTCGGGTCAATGACAGGCTGGCTCCTCACCAACCTGCGCCCCCGGTAGGTAGCGCTTCCCAGTACCACCCCGGCGGAGCCCAGTCCCGGACATGGACGATCTGGTCAAGCAGGTGTCGTCCTCCGCCGACTCGACGACGAGGATGCGGGATAGGCATCGTCCACGTCGAGGCGGGAAAAATTGCTTTAACTAAAAAACCACCTAATTAGTACCTAGTTCTTACTAACTAGTTCTTACTAACTAAATAGAAGAAGGTCAAATTTTACTCGTTTTATTATGCATTACACTAGTGTTTATTCATCATCTAAGAAAACATCACCTAAGAAAAAATCCCAGCCGCATCTGTATCCAATTTATTTCCACCCATAGATGAACCCTAACTATTTGATGCAACTAAAATTTGAAGAACCCTATCTAGGCAGAGATAGGGAAGGGGGAGGAGCAGACGTGCTCACCTCGATCGGGTGCCTACGGCGAGAGAGGGGCAGGCGGCGTCGAGGTCGGGCTTGGGACTCGAGCGCACGACGGAGGGCGGCGTCGAGGTCGAGGCCGGGGGCGGCGTCCGGGGCGGCGTTGAGGTCGGGGGCGGGGGCGGCGTAGAGGGTGTGCGGAGAGCGCGCGGCGACCGACGGGCGAGAGCGGCGGCGAGAGCGGAGGAGTTCGATTTGGGGGAAGTGGCCGTGGGGAAGGACGAACGTGGTGGTTAAGTCAGAAGTAGCAGTAGCGCGTTCCTGAAAGCGTGCTACTGCTACATTAGCTACAGCGCGTTCTGGGATACGCGCTACTGCTACTACTTTCTCCTTTTCCCCTTTTTCATTTATTTTTCTTCACATTTATTTTTTTCCTTTCACCTTCTTCTATTTCTTTCATTTTGAATTACCTTTCTATTTGCTTTTCATTTAATTTTATATCCTTTAGTAGTAGCGAGTTTAGAGCAAAACGCGCTGCTACAAAGAAAGTAGCAGTAGCGCGGTTCCATATAGATCGCTACTACTATGTGTACCATATCGGCTAAGCCGTGAGAATTTTAGTAGTAATGTGTATGCAGCGAGACGCGCTACTGCTATGACGTTATCTGCAGCGCGGTTTCGGCAGGCGCGCTGCTGCTACTTAGCACCAGCATGCTTCTTTGACCCACGCTACTGCAAAAGTTCTGTGTATAAGGTTTTCCCTAGTAGTGAACCCCTATGCATAGGTTCCCAATGTCACGAAACCCGCAATTTGATCACCAAAACATACATCAAGTGGCACATGATATCCCATTGTCACCACAGATAATCACGGCAAGACATACATCAAGTGTTCTCATAAAAGAATCAATCTGATAAGATAACTTCAAAGGGGAAACTCAATTCATCACAAGAGAGTAGAGGGGAAGAAACATCATAAGATCCAACTACAATAGCAAAGCTCGGGATACATCAAGATCGTGCCATAGAGGAAACACGAGAGAGAACACGAGAGAGAGAGAGAGAGAGATCAAACACATAGCTACTGGTACATACCCTCAGCCCCGAGGGTGAACTACTCCCAACTCGTCATGGATAGCGCCGGGATGATGAAGATGGCCACCGGTGATGGGATCCCCCTCCGGTAGGGTGCCGGAACAGGCTCCCAAGTGGTTTTTGGTGGCTACAGAGGCTTGCGGTGGCGGAACTCCCGATCTATCTTCTGTTCTGGAAGTTTTAGGTTACAAGAGTATATATGGGTGCAGGGGGTACGTCGGAGGAGCTACGGGGGCCCCACGAGGGAGGTGGCGCGCCCGGGGGGGATGGGCGCGCCCCCACCCTCGTGGGCAGCCCGTATCTCCCTTGACGTGCACTCCAAGTTCCCTGGGTTGCTTTTCTTCCAAAAATAACTTCTCCAGTTGATTTCGTTCCGTTTTGACTCCGTTTGATATTCCTTTTCCTCGAAACACTGAAATAGGCATAAAACAGCAAATCTGGGCTGGGCCTCCGGTTAATAGGTTAGTCCCAAAAATAATATAGAAGTGGATAATAAATCCCAATATTGCCCAAAACAGTAGATAAAGTAGCATGGAGCAATCAAAATTTATAGATACGTTGGAGTCGTATCAAGCATCCCCAAGCTTAATTCCTGTTCGTCCTCGAGTAGGTAAATGATAAAAAAGAATTTTTGATGCGGAGTGATACTTTGGCATAATTTCAATGTAAAACTTCTTAATTGTGATATGAATATTCAGATCCGAAAGATTCAAGACAAAAGTTCATATTGACACAAAAATAATAATACTTCAAGCATACTAATCAAAGCAATCATGTCTTCTCAAAATAACATGGCAAAAGAAAGTTCATCCCTACAAAATCATATAGTTAGGCTATGCTTCATTTTCGTCACACAAAGATGTTCCCAACTTCTATACCCTCGATGACAAGCCAAGCAATTGTTTCATACTTAAATAATCTCAAACTTTTTCAACCTTCACGCAATACATGAGCGTGAGCCATGGATATAGCACTATGGGTGGAATAGAATATGATGATGGGGATTGTGTGGAGAAGACAAAAAAGGAGAAAGTCTCACATTGACGAGGCTAATTAACGGGCTATGGAGATGCCCATCAATTGATATCAACATGAGGAGTAGGGATTGCCATGCAACGGATGCACTAGAGCTATGAATGCTCAACAAAAGAAAACTAGTGGGTGTGCATCCAACTTGCTTGCTCATGAAGACCTAGGGCATTTGAGGAAGCCCATCGTAGGAATATACAAGCCAAGTTCTATAATGAAAAATTCCCACTAGTATAAAAAGACAACTTATGAGACTCACTACATGAAGAACAAGGTGCTACTTTGAAGCACAATATATGAGACTCACTACATGAAGAACAAGATGCTACTTTGAAGCACAAGTGTGGAAAAAGAGATAGTAGCATTGCCCTTTTCTTTTATTTTTTTGGGCCTTTTTTTGGCCTTTCTCTTTTTTTTGTTTGGGCAATGCTCTAACAATTATGATCATCACACTTCTATTGATTACAACATAAGGATTACAACTCGAGACTTAGAACAAGATATGACTCTATATGAATGCCTCCGGCGGTGTACCGGGATGGTGCAATGAATCAAGAGTGACATGTATGAAAAATAATGCATGGTGGCTTTGCCACAAATACGATGTCAACTACATGATCATGCAATGGCAATATGACAAAAGTAATGTATGTCATGATGATGATGGTGGAAGTTGCATGGCAATATATCTGGGAATGGCTATGCAAATGCCATGATAGGTAGGTATGGTGGCAGTTTTGAGGAAGATATAAGGAGGTTTATGTGTGATAGAGCGTATCGTATCACGGGGTTTGGATGCACCGGCGAAGTTTGCACCAACTCTCAAGGTGAGAAAGGGCAATGCACGGTACCGAAGAGGCTAGCAAAGGCGGAAACGTGAGAGTGCGTATAATCCATGGACTCAACATTAGTCAAAAGAACTCATATACTTATTGCAAAAATTTAGAAGTCATAAAAAATCAAGTACTACGCGCATGCTCCTAGGGGGATACATTGGTAGGAAAAGACCATCGCTCGTCCCCGACCGCCACTCATAAGGATGCACAAGCCAGGTACACTTCATGTTTCAAATTTGTTACACAACTTTAACCATACATGCATGCTACGGGACTTGCTAAATTCAACACAAGCATTCTTTAAATTCATAATCACCCAACTAGCATGACTTTAATATCACTACCTCCATATCTCAAAACAATTATCAAGCATCAAACTTATCTTAGTATTCAACTCACTCAAAAGAAAGTTTCACATATCTTGAATACCAAGTATATTAATATTAAGCAAATTACCATGCTATTTAAGACCCTCAAAATAATATAAGTGAAGCATGAGAGTTCATCTGTTTCTTAAAAATAAAACTACCACCATGCTCTAAAAGATATAACTGATGCACTAGAGCAAATGACAAACTACTCCGAAAGATATATGTGAAGGTCAATGAGTAGCTAAATAATTATGCAACTATACGAAGACTCTCTCTCATTTAATAATTTCAGATCTTGATACTTTATTCAAAAAGCAAGCAAAGCTAAAGAAAACTACATTGCAAGGATAGCACAACTCATTTGAAGAAGCAAAAACTTAGGCTCAACCGATACTAACCGATAGTTGTTGAAGAAGAAAGGTGGGATGCCTACCGGGGCATCCCCAAGATTAGATGCTTGAGAATTCTTGAAATATTATCTTGGGGTGCCTTGGGCATCCCCAAGCTTGAACTTTTATGTATCCTTAATTCCTCTCATATCATGGTTTCTCTTCTTTTTATCAAAAGCTTCATTCACAACAAACTCAACAAGAACTTGTGAGATAGGTTAGTTTAAACCAATGCAAAACCTTATCATTTTCTACTGTAAAAAATCACTAAAATTATTATTCAACATTGAATACTAAATGCCTCTGCATATTTAATACTCCTATCACCAAATAGAATCATTAAACAAGCAAACATATGCAAATAATGCAACCATAACAGCAATCTATCAAAACAGTACAGTCTGTAAAGAATGCAAGAGTATCTATACTTCCCTATCTCCAAAAATTATGAACTAAAATTCACACTGTAATATTTATCAGAGCTCAATATGCAAAAAGATTCAACAATATACCACTCTCTGACTTTTCTAGGGAATTTTTGCAACAGCGGTAAACTTTCTGTTTTCAAACAGCAACATGTATACTAGCAAAATAAGCATGGAAAAGGCTATCCTTGACTTTTTATTGAAACTAAAGATGCAAAACATTAATATAAATGACAACAAGCAAAAACTAGCAAAAGGAAATGACGCTCCAAGCAAAACACATATCATGTGGTGAATAAAAATATAGCTCCAAGTAAATTACCGATGGAAGTGGACGAAAGAGGGGATGCCTTCCGGGGCATCCCCAAGCTTTGACTTTTTGGTGTCCTTGGATTATCTTGGGGGTGCCATGGGAATCCCCAAGCTTAGGCTCTTGCCACTTCTTGTTCCATAATCCATCAAAAGAATTCACCCAAAACTTGAAAACTTCACAACACAAAACTCAACAGAAATCTCGTGAGCTCCGTTAGAGAAATAAAACAAAAAACTACTTAAGGTACTGTAATGAACTCATTCTTTATTTATATTGGTGTAATATATACTGTATTACAACTTATCTATGGTTCATACCCTCCGATACTACTCATAGATTCATCAAAATAAGCAAACAACACATAGAAAACAGAATCTATCAAAAACAGAACAGTCTGTAGTAATCTGTATCAAACGTATACTTACGGAACTACAAAAATTCTACCAAATTAGGAAGTCCTAAGAAATTCGTGTACCAATCCATAGCTAAAAGAATCAGATCATAATCTCGTTTATGTGAATTAACAAAACTAATTTACTGGGTGCAAAAGTTTCTGATTTTCAGCAGGATCAACACAACTATCACCGTAAGCTATCCTAAAGGTCTTACTTGGCACATTATTGAAACAAAAGCTATAAAACAAGATTATTACAGTATCATAATCATGTGGACACACAAAAACAGTAAGTATAAATATTGTGTTGTCTCCCAACAAGTGCTTTTCTTTAATGCCTTTCTAGCTAGGCATGATGATGACAATGATGCTCACATAAAAGATAAGAATTGAAACATAACGGGAGCATCATGAAGCATATGACTAGCATATTTAAGCGTAACCCACTTCCTATGCATAGGGATTTTGTGATCAAACAACTTATGGGAACAATAATCAACAAGCATAGGAAGGTAACACAAGCATAGCTTCAAGAATTTAAACACATAGAGAGGAAACTTGATATTATTGCAATTCCTACAAGCATATGTTCCTCCCTAATAATAATTTTCAGTAGCATCATGAATAAATTCAACAATATAACCAGCACCTAAAGCATTCTTTTCATGATCTACTAGCATAGAAAATTTACTACTCTCCTCATAACCAAACTTCTTCTTTATGGCATACGTATCATCACAATAATCATCATAGATAGGAGGCATGCTTTCATCATAGTAAATTTGCTCATCAAAGCTTGGGGAACAAAAACTATCATCTTCATCAAACATAGCTTCCCCAAGCTTGTGGCTTTGCATATCATTAGCATCATGGATATTCAAGGAATTCATACTAACAACATTGCAATCATGCTCATCATTCACATATTTTATGCCAAGCATTCTATGTAATTCTTCTTCTAGTACTTGAGCACAGTTTTCCTTCCCATCATTCTCACGAAAGATATTAAAAAATACGTAACATATGAGACAAACTCAACTCCATTTTTTTAAAGTTTTCTTTCATAAACTAAACTAGTGATAAAACAAGAAACAAAAAGATTCGATTGCAAGATCTAAAGATATATCTTCAAGCGCTAACCTCCCTGGCAACGGCGCCAGAAAAGAGCTCGATGTCTACTACACAACCTTCTTCTTGTAGACGTTGTTGGGCCTGCAAGTGCACAGGTTTGTAGGACAGTAGCAAATTTCCCTCAAGTGGATGACCTAAGGTTTATCAATCCGTAGGACGCGTAGGATGAAGATGGTCTCTCTCAAGCAACCCTGCAACCAAATAACAAAGAGTCTCTTGTGTCCCCAACACACCCAATACAATGGTAAATTGTATAGGTGCACTAGTTCGGCAAAGAGATGGTGATACATGTGCAAAATAGATAGTAGATATAGGTTTTTGTAATCTGAAATAATAAAAACAGCAAGGTAACTAATGATAAAAGTGAGCATAAACGGTATTGCAATGATAAGAAACAAGGCCTAGGGTTCATACTTTCACTAGTGCAAGTTCTCTCAACAATAATAACATAGATAGATCACATAACAAGCCCTCAACATGCAACAAAGAGTCACTCCGAAGCCACCAATAGCGGAGAAAAAACGTAGAGATTATGGTAGGGTACGAAACCACCTCAAAGTTATTCTTTCGGATCAATCTATAAAAGAGTTCGTACTAGAATAACACCTTAAGACACAAGTCAACCAAAACCCTAATGTCACCTAGATACTCCATTGTCACCTCAAGTATCCGTGGGCATGATTATACGATATGCATCACACAATCTCATATTCATCCAACCAACATAAAAGTACTTCAAAGAGTGCCCCAAAGTTTCTACCGGAGAATCAAGAACGTGTGCCAACCCCTATGCATAGGTTCCCAATGTCACGAAACCCGCAAGTTGATCACCAAAACATACATCAAGTGGCACATGATATCCCATTGTCACCATAGATAATCATGGCAAGACATACATCAAGTGTTCTCATAAAAGACTCAATCCGATAAGATAACTCAAAGGGGAAACTCAATTCATCACAAGAGAGTAGAGGGGGAGAAACATCATAAGATCCAACTACAATAGAAAATCTCGGGATACATCAAGATCGTGCCATAGAGGAAACACGAGAGAGAACACGAGAGAGAGAGAGAGAGAGAGAGAGAGAGAGAGATCAAACACATATCTACTGGTACATACCCTCAGCCCCGAGGGTGAACTACTCCCTCCTCGTCATGGATAGCACCGGTATGATGAAGATGGCCACCGGTGATGGGATCGCCCTCCGACAGGGCGCCGGAACCGCTCCCGAGAGGTTTTTGCTGGCTAAAGAGGCTTGCGGCGGCGGAACTCCCGATCTATCTTCTATTCTAGAAGTTATAGGTTACGAGAGTATATATGGGTGCAGGGGGTACGTCAGAGGAGCTACGGGGGCCCCACGAGGCAGGGGGCGCGCCCGGGGGTATGGGCGCGCCCCCCACCCTCGTGGGCAGCCCGTATCTCCCTTGACGTGCACTCCAAGTTCCCTGGATTGCTTTCCTTCCAAAAATAACTTCTCCAGTTGATTTCGTTCTGTTTTGACTCCGTCTGATATTCCTTTTCCTCGAAACACTGAAATAGGCATAAAACAGCAATTCTGGGCTAGGCCTCCGGTTAATAGGTTAGTCCCAAAAATAATATAGAAGTGGATAATAAAGCCCAATATTGCCCAAAACAGTAGATAAAGTATCATGGAGCAATCAAAAATTATAGATACGTTGGAGACGTATCAGTCTCCAATTCTTCGGGGGCGGCCCTCTTCTTCCCGGGAGGGGAGGATGCCTTAGATTCCCCTCCCCGACTATCCTCCTTTGTGGAGGCAGCAATTCCCCCGGTTTGGATGCACAATGTGTCAAGTTCTGCTTCTCTGTTCTTCCCTTCATCTTTCCCTGGGGGCACTTTACTTAGCACACGGCCAAGCATCTTGGCTATAGCGGGACTTGGCGAGCCTTCGGGAAGTGGTGCCGGACACCTGATTCTCTCCGCCTTGCTGAGCCATTCCTGGCCATGGAGGATTTTCAGAATAATGACTATGACAAAAATAGATGAAGTGTTCGGTTTCTGGGTTACTTACTTGGGTATCTGGGCGATTGCAGCTCAGGCCCGCATCCTCGGTGGTATCCGGACACTTTACTTGTGGTCCGAAGAATAATTTACACATCCCTTCGAGCGTCAGGCCGAAGAAATGCAGAGTAGTCCACGGACCCTCCGGATTGAACTCCCACATCCGGAGAGGCCGACGTTTGCACGACAACATCCGTCGGATTAGCATTACCTAAATTATGCTGACGAGGCTAATGTCCCTCTCAAGAAGCTCTCGGATACGGCTCTGCAATGTTGGTACATCACTAGCAGATCCCCAATCCCATCCTATATTGGTCCATGACGCCAGTTGAGAAGGAGGGCCCAAACGGAAGTCGGGGCCAGCCACCCACTTTGTGCCTCTGGGAGCCGTGACGTAAAACGACCTCCGCTACCATAGATCAGACACCTCTGGGAAGGAGCCCTCTGGCCATGGGGCGCCGGCATTCCTGCTTATCACAGCACCTCCGCACTCCGTGTGTCGCCCCTCAGTCATCTTCGGCTTCACATTGAAGGTCCTGAGCCATAAGCCGAAGTGTGGAGTAACATGGAGAAAAGCTTCGCACACAACGATGAACGACGAGATATGGAGGATAGCGTCCGGAGCTAGATCGTGAAAATCTAACCCGTAATAGAACATGAGCCCTATCACAAAGAGATCAAGGGTGAAGCCCAAGCCGCGGAGGAAGTGAGAAACAAATACGACGCTCTCGTTGGGCTTGGGAGTAGGGATGACCTTCCCTGGAGCAGGAAGCTTGTGCTTGATGTCGGCGGTCAGATATCCGACCTCCCTAAGCTTCACAATATCCTCCTCTGTGACCGAGGAGGCCACCCACCGGCCTTGAGGGTTGGATCCGGACATGGTGGAGGATCCGGGGTGCTTGAGCTTGGGTTTCGGGTGTTAGAACTCGAGATGCGAAAAGGCGCAAGGGTGGTGGAAAAGAGGGATAGGCCTCGACCCCTTTACAAAGGGGGTGAATATCAAGCGTCCTCAGCGTAACCGCTCGGGACTTGCCTAAAAACACGGAGTCATACCAACAGGCGTCATGGGGTTGCACGCTCCCGTATTGATGGAAAATCCCACGATAAGGGGAGCACGATCTCTGCTTTGGCAGGATGTGCCAAAAAAACCGCCTCGCAACGCGTATCGAGGCAGGCCAAGAAAAACCGGTTCGTGTTGGACCAGACCACGGTGTAAGAGCACACTGTACAAAAATTGCCAGAAGATCAGATTTATGAAGTGCTATGCTCTCTACAGAGGTGTGCGGAAATTATCTCGCAAAGCTAAATACAATCATCAATCTACTTTGGAGTATTCGGAGATGGAACCCGCCTTGCAGTGCCGAAGACAGAACTGCGTGCCGGACTCATCATCATTGAAGCCTGGTTCAGGGGCTACTGAGGGAGTCCTGGATTAGGGGTATCCAGACAGCCGGACTATATACTTTGGCCGGACTGTTGGACCGTGAAGATACAAGACTCAAGTCTTCGTCCCGTGTCCGGATGGGACTCTCCTTTGCGTGGAGGACAAGCTTGGCGATCTGGATATTATATTTCCTTCTTTGTAACCGACTCCATGTAAACCCTAGCCCCCTCCGGTATCTATATAAACCAGAGGGTTTAGTCCTTAGAGACGGAATCATAATCATCATAGGCTAGCTCCTAGGGTCTAGCCTCTATGATCTCGTGGTAGATCAACTCTTGTAACACTCATATCATCAATATCAATCAAGTAGGAAGTAGGGTTTTACCTCCATCGAGAGGGCCCGAACCTGGGTAAAACATCGTGTCCCTTGCCTCCTGTTACCATCAGCCTTAGACGCACAGATCGGGACCCCCTACCCGAGATCCGCAGGTTTTGACACCGACACCTATGGCAGTTCATCAATACAAAGCCCATGAGGACGTTGAAGATGGCGGTTCATGAAGCGAAGGCCCAAGAGCGACTTAAGGCCCATAGGAGTAAACCGCCATATGTGTATAACTTGTATTGTAAAGCAGGTATATTTAGTGACCGAACCGGACACGTTGTTGATGAGCCCGTCGGGACTCCGTGAGCCGCTGGGTGTCAACCTGTGTATATAAAGGGATGACCTAGCGGCGGTTCAGGGCAAGAAACAAGAGATCGAAAACTAGGTCAAGCGTATTCGCTCCCTGGTAATCGAGACATAAGCAATACCACCTCAAACTGGATTAGGCCTTTAACTTCATCGCAAGGGGCCGAATCAGTATAAACTCTCTGTGTCCTTTGTCCCGTTTAACCCCTTTAAGATAACCTAGTTGCGATGGCTCCACGACTAAGTCCTCACACTAGGACATCTGCCGTGAAAATTCCACGACCGCTGGCGCCCACCGTGGCGCCAGCGCACGATGGTTTTGAGTTCTTGAAGGGCAGTTTCTAAAGGATCAAGGGATACGCTGTGGGCCGGACGACCAAGAGTCGTCGCGGCAAGCTCTACATCGATGGTGTAGGCTGGGGCCCCGAGGCCGGCTCAATTGAGTACGGGTACCGGGTCCCCTTCGGCGGAATTCACGTCTTCATCGGCAAGATCAGCGAGCCAGGCCCTGAGCCGGACATCTGCACCGACATCATTGAGAGAGCTCAGCGTGCACGACCCACCCTAGCTCAGCCCGCCATGAAACTTGCCTTCGTGGGATTCATCCATGGAGCGGAATTTGAGAAAGGATCCATGTTTGGCGGTGAGACGACCATCTATTCTGACGGTGAGTCGTCCACGGGCGAGACTACTTCATTATATCAACTGCAAGATAGCAGGCTTGGGGGCTATTCTGATGGCGACAGTATTCCGGACCTCTATGAGCTGCCGAATAGGGTTGCAATCTTCATGGTCGGTACACAGCCAGCGCAGGGTTCAACGACTGCAACGGCAATGATTTCTGGGTTAGCAGCAGTGATGGCAGCTGTGGCAGGAGGCCCGAGGCGCCCGCCGGCTCAGGTTTTGACTAATTTGCTAGACAATCTAACAGCCTTGGTAACAACAGAGGTTAACCCGGTGAATCAAGTTCAGCATAATGCGGAAATTGCAAAGTTGCATGATGAGATAGCGCAGACCATGGAAGACCTGGCGGAAGAGAACACTAGGATGACTACAGAGCGAGCTGTTTTGGATGCTCAGGCACAGCGGATCCAGCCTAATTCCTTCCGGCTCTTGTTGGATCAGAACGCTTCAAACAAAATCATGAGAAGAAGGCACCGGAGTCGTCTACCGCTGGTTTACGAGGCGAGGAACCTCTTTTGCACGCCTGGAGCAGGGACCAGTAACCAACCAGAGATAAACCGGGTTGAAGCACCTGGGGCAGGAGTGCCGGCTCAACCGCGCACGATGGAGCCACCTCGTCTGAATAATACACAGACTCAGCATGTGCCAACACCACTGGGTCATTATTCCAACCCTTTGGATAATATGATCGCTGCGGCGACACGATTGGCGGTTCTCTCAGTTGAAGGCGATTCTCCAGCTGCGGTTGAGAGATGGAGGGCTAGAGAGCTTCTTCAAACAGCGTTGGTACAGCAGGAGGCATATTCTTACAGTCGAGAGAGGATTCATTCGACCCCTCGCCCGAGCCGGAGTTATAGCAGACACATGGACTCACCGGCCGTTTCAAGCAATGACAGGCGCTGTAACCAGCCGCGTGGGCATGACCCTGCGCGTGATGGTGCTCATGATTTGGTCGATCAGGACAGGGCACGTCGAGAAGCTGAGCAGGCGGCTCATCAACATCTTCAGGTTTATCCGACGGCTTCGGTGGAGGCAGGTGTGACCTCTAGAACCACGGGTATACCATGTTTAGTGCCGGCTGTGCGTAATGTGTGTCTGCCCAAGGATTTCAAAGGGCCTCGTAAGGTGCCTAACTACACAACCGACTTACCCCCTGAGGCATGGATTGAGAGTTATGAGATGGCCATGGAACTATTGCAGGTCAGCGATGTTGCGTGTGCCAAATACTTCACCATGATGCTGGATGGGACGACCCATACTTGGTTAAAAGGGCTGCCTGCCAATTCCATTGGGTCATGGGATGAGCTAAAAGCCCGGTTTATCCAGAACTTTAAAGATACGTGCAAACAGCCCATATCGATTGTGGATTTGGATGCTTGCACCCAAGAAGACAGCGAGTCAACGACCCATTGGGTGCGCCGAGTCAAGGCTACCTGCACTTATCGGATAACATCAATGCCGGCTCTGCAGTCCTAATGTTAGAGAAGAATTGCCGTGTTTTGCCTCTCAAACAGAAGCTAGGGCGGCTCAAGCGCAATTGCAATGATATGGGGGAACTGATGGCGGCTCTAATTAAATATGTACCGCCTCTGATAGTACTAAGGACCCCAAGTCTGATGATGAAAATCCGGGAAAGGGAAAGAAGAGTGGCAACACCAAGGGTCAGCAGCATAACCTTGCGAGTCAGGGGGGGCAACGTTAAGTGCAAGGCCGATAGTAGTTCAGATTTGGTGGCCAATACCAATACGCAGAATAATGGTCAACGTCGTAAGGGGAAGCCACCTCCTCGAACAGGTGGATCAGGTCTCAATCTTGAGCAGTTGCTGAATCAGCCCTGCCCAAAGCATGGCACGAAGGAAAGGCCGTCTAGTCACCTTTGGAAAGATTGTCAAATTATGAGGGGGTTCAAAAATTCTGATTTATTCCAGAACAATCATGGGCCGGGCGGCAGCTCGGGTTCTGGTGGAGGCGGTTCTCATGGCTCGGGTTACGGTGGAGGAAATTCTAGTTCCGATTTCCAGGGTCACCAAAACCATCAAGGTAATCAGGGTGGTCACAATCAACAATCCGGTCAGGGGGGTCAGCAGCAGCAGTAGTCTGGATATCAAAGTCATCCGAAGTAGTTGAATAGTGGGCAGTACCATGTCTTCACGACAAGTTTATGCAAGTGGCATCAGAAGCTCCATAAAAGGGTTGTGAACGCCGTTGAGCCGGCGGTTCCCAATTATTTGCGATGGTTTGAGCAACCCATTATGTGGAGTCGAGAGGATCACCCGCCCAGGATCGATAATCTGGGTCACTTGGCTTTGGTGGTGGCGCCTCAAGTTGGTGGATATAAATTCACTAAGGTACTCATGGATGAGGGTGGAAGCATTAATATCCTTTATTATGATACTTTCCGTCGCATGGGGTTGACTGACAAAAGTCTTAAGTCGTCTAATATTGTTTCCCATGGGGTAGTGCCTGGTAAGTCAGCGTATCCTGTAGGCAAGTGTAAGTGCATCTAGTGCCCCTTAGTGATTTTGGTGTATTGAAGACTTATAGGTTAAGGGACTAATGCGTTTGTGAGTGTACACATGTCTATAAGTCTATGAGGAGTTTGATATTTACAGAGAAAGTCGACCCCTAAAAATGAAGTTCTTCCATTGAAGACTTTGATCTTCTGAAGACTTTCTGAAGACTTTGAAAGTGAAGAAATTGGTGTGATCTTGAAGACTTGGTATTCATTTGAGGAACATGATGCGTGAAGACTTTTGTTTTCGTAGTTTCATTTTGTCTTTCTTGAGTCATAGGAAACACCGTACTGTTAAAAGGGGTCGAGGAAATACTAAGGAAAAATTTCCATGTGATGCTCAACTCAAAATCCTACACCTACCAATCCCTTCGAGTGAAGCCTTTGGAAATCTCATACAGTTCAGTCATTTTCTTCAGTGACAGAGATGAAGTTCTTCTGGTCGCTGATGAATTTGTTCTGACTGAGGAGTTAGGAATTCGCCAGTGCGAATTGCCTACACAGTGAGGAACATGATAGCCCTGAGGAATTTGAGAGCCAAATTTCCGACCGTTGCTGTGCTGCGCGCCAGCTGTCCCAAAATATCCTATCCACCTAACGGTCATATCATTGAAGGGCATTTATGTCTTATCATGTCGGGCTACTCCCTAGGCTATAAATAGCCGCCCCCTACAACCACTAGCTGGTTGGCTGCTCCGAGAGAACTTGACACTTGTCATTTGAGAGCAACCCATCCTCCGAGGACTTTGAGCGAAAATCATCAAGTGAGGAAAACCCAAAAGCCAAACCCCTACAAACCCAAAGTGATTGAGCATCACTAAAGAAATTGATCATGCGTGGATCCGACGCTTGTTACCTTTGAAGACTGTGCTTCTTCCAGACGGTTAGGCGTCATGGTCTAGAGCATCCAAGAGGAATTGTGGATCGCCGAGTGACCAAGTCTGTGAAGGTTTTGAAGTCGCCTGAAGAATTACCACGAGTGATTGGACGAGGTCTGCGTGACCTTAGTTCAAGGAGAATACAGTGAGGACTGGGTGTCCTAAGTTGCGTGCTCAGTGACTGGGTGTCCGGGACTGCGTGTCCTCGAGTTTAAATACTCAGCCACTCCAACCAGATGTACAACTAAGACAACAGTTGGAACTGGTCTACCAAATCATTGTCTTCACCAACCTAACTAGTTCTATTTCCTCAACCCTTTCATTTCCTCATTACTGTGTTGAGTGCTTGTTCACATCTGTGCTTGAAGACTTTGACTGAAGACTTTCTCAATTTCCCCAGTTCAATTTCTTCAGTCTGTTTGTCTTCATCTTGTGTTATCCTGTGATTCCGCTTTCTGTACTCTGTGCTAGTCTTCATTTCATCATGATGACCATGCTTGTATTCTGTTATGCTTACTTCTTAGTACTTATTCCGCTGCAAGTAGTTCTTCGCTAAGGAATTTCCTCACCAGCAAATTCCTCAGTGAAGAATTCATAAAAATCGCCTATTCACCCCCCTCTAGTCGATTAACGCCCTTTCAATTGGTATCAGAGCAAGGTACTCCCTTGTTCTGTGTGATTTTGGTTTAACCGCCTGGAGTTTTAGTTATGTCGACCGCAGGTATGATCAAGGTCTCGGCTGGGTGTCCTACCTTTGATGGGACGGACTACCCCTACTGGAAGAACAAGATGCGAATGCATCTTGAGGCAATTGACAACAATCTCTGGTATGTTGTGGAAAGTGGTGTTCCCTCTGTCTCACCCTCACTGAACGCTACCGATGTGAAGAGATTCAAGCAACTCGATTCTCAAGCGAAGAATATCATATGTGGCCATCTGAGTAAAGGACAGTATGGAAGAGTGAGTGCTTTGGAAACTGCTAAGCTTATCTGGGATAGGCTATCCAAAGTGAATGAAGGAGTCTCAACTCAGCGTGACTCTCGAGTTGATGTTCTTCGGAATCTCTTCAACCGATTCAAAAGACTCGACAATGAAAATGTCCAACAAACCTTTGATCGCCTCACTGACATCTCAAATGAGCTTCAAGCCCTCGGTGCCACTGACATCACTGATCATGAGGTGGTGAAGAAACTGTTGAGATTGCTTGATTCCTCATTTGATACTCTGGGACTGATGATACAAGAACGTGCTGACTACAAGTCTCTTGATCCTGCCGATATCCTCGAAAGGCTAAATACTCACAAGTTCCAGCTTGCTGAAAAGAGAGATCTCTATGGTTCGAGCTATAGCAAACCACGTGCCCTGAAGGCCAAGGCTGTGTCTGACTCTGAATGTGAGAATTCTGGTAGTAGCCTTGGTGATCCCGAAGAATTGAGCCAGGAGCTAGCACTGATCGTGAAGAAATTCCAGAAGTTCTCAAGACGTGGTCGCTTTGGAAAATCCTCAAGCAGTGATTCCTCATCCAGTGACTATAAGAGAAGGCTGTGCCACAAATGCAAGAAACCTGGTCACTATATTCAAGATTGTCCTCAGTGGGAAAAGGAATTGAAGAAGAAGAAATACAAGGATTACAGTTCTGATGATGCAAAGAAGAAGAAGAAATCGTCAAAATCTTCATCATCAAAATCCTTGAAGTCTTCATCTCACAAGAAGAGCAGCTCCAAGAAGGCTCGGGCATTCATTAGCAAGGAAATGGACTCTGAAGCTGAATCTGAGGAAAATGAGGAAGAGGAGGCGTCTGAAGAATCCAAATCTGGTGTGGCGAGTCTGGCCTTCGCTACTGCCTTCGTTAGCAAGTCCATATTCAACACTGAAAAAACTGACCCCACCGACAAGCCTGATGAAGATAATGATGACTACACTCCCACCTATTGCTTCATGGAGAAAGGTGCAAAGGTACTCAAATACACCTCCTCTGAATCTAGTGAAAATGAATCTGATGAGGATCTCAAGCCCAGCTACTCTAAACTTGCTAAGATTGCTTTAAAACAACAAAGGGCTTTTGAAAAGGTTCAAAACATGCTAGACAAAAGTGATGATATGTTGGGTGAAGAAATGGATCGCACTAAAGCCCTGACTGAAAATCTTCAGAGACTTCAGTCTAGGTTTGATAACCTTCAAGGTAATCATAACACTCTCTTATCCGATCATGAGAAACTTTCTTATGAATTTATTCAAAGAAAGCAAGATATGAGAAGCTAAGAGTGGGTCATGAAGATCTTCAGAAGGAGCGCGATTCATTACTGGCTCAACAAATCAGCGCTTCTCAGGAAGAATTTGTTCCTCCATGCTTAAAGTGCATTGAACGTGAATCTGCTAATTCTTCACCTGAATGTTCAAATGCATCAACTGTTACAAATTCTTCACCTGCCTCTGCTATCACTAATTCCTCATCTGAGGACATTGCTAGTATCACTGACAATGCAGGGCTGAAGGAATTGTACATGACAGGCATGTACAAAAGCCTCAAAGGGCATCAGACTCTCTGTGATGTGCTCAAAAAGCAGATCCTAAACAGAAACCTTAGGAAAGAGGGTATTGCCTTTGAGAGGAAACTTAATGCTGATGGAACATATTGGAAGCCTGAGCAGTACCCCAAAACCTCATGGGTTGCTGCAAAGGGACCTCTAGTTGATCCATCTAACTTATCTGGCTTTACATGTGAATCTCCTCATTCTTCTGATGAGTCATTTGACTCCAACTATAAACTGTTCAAAAATCAAAATGGTGAAGTATTTGCTAGATATGTTGGCACTAACTGCAGGAATGGTTCTCCTATGAAGAAAATCTGGGTTCCCAAGAAGTGCCTTGAAAGTCTTCAGGTGAATGTCCTCATGACACCACCTGTGAAGAACAGGAACCCCAGATCAAATTCTTCATATGGACCAAATTCTTCATATGGATCCAAGTCCTCATACGGACCAAATTCCTCACATGGATCAAATTCCTCAAAAGGATCAAAGTCCTCATATGATTATCATCGTGCTAACAACTCTGTCTTGTAGGGTAGAGCTAAGGGCTATGAATATGAGCATTATTCTTCAAATCATTATGTTCATAAGTCCTCGAAGAATTTCTCTGCTTATTCATATGCTTACCCTAACCCCTCTTATGTGAAACGAAATGGTTTGGCCTCTATGCCACCATTCTCGTATGGTGCTCGCAGAGTGATGAACTCTTTGCCACCCCTTCAGATGTGGGTGGTGAAGAAAAAGAACTAATCTCTTCTGCAGGGTCAGGTCTCCAGACATGCTTTAACGTCTGAAGAATTTGCTGGGGACCTGACAAAATTGCCTGAAAGGACGCAGGCGAATCATGATGAAATGAACCTTCATTTCACACGTCCTCATACTGCTATATCTGTTTACTGCTTGATGAAATTCATCTGATGAACTTGATATCATATTCTTCACTGATGAAGCATATGAGATTGTAAGCTACACTAATTCATCTGCAGGATGATCAACCCAAAACTACTGAATGGGTCCTCGATAGTGGATGTACGAATCACATGACTGGTGACAAGAATCTATTGATGGATGCTCCCTTATCACCGTCACATCTGAAGCATATCATCTTTGCTGACAAAGGCAAAAGTCAGGTATTGGGTCTTGGTAAGGTTGCAATCTCTAAGGATAAACACATGGACAAAGTCATGCTTGTTGAGTCCTTGGGATACAATCTCATGTCAGTCTCAATGCTTTGTGATCTTGATATGGTTGTTGTCTTTGGCAAGTATCACTGTGTTGTGATTATGGAAGCTGACAATTCCAAAGTCTTCGAAGGCTTTAGGAGAGGAGATCTGTATATTGTTGATTTCTCTACAGGACCACAACCAGCCGTGTGTCTACTTGCAAAAGCTTCAGAAGGCTGGCTATGGCATCGACGACTTGGTCACACAGGCATGAGGAATTTGCACACGCTTGCGAAGAAGAAGCATGTCATTGGCATTGAGAATGTCAAATTCCTCAAGGATCACTTATGCGGAGCCTGTGAAGCTGGAAAAATGACCAAGGCCAAGCATCCAGCGAAGACTATCATGACCACTACTCGTCCATTCGAATTGCTTCACATGGACCTCTTCGGACCTAATCATTACTCAACAGTCACTAATGATGCATCTCTATATGGTTTTGTCATTGTTGATGATTACTCTCGATATACATGGGTACACATTGTTACTTACAAACATGAAGTGCAGGAAGTCTTCAAACGATTTTCCTCGAGGGCTTCAACCAACTTTAGTGTGAAGATCAAGCACATCAGAAGTAACAATGGAACCGAGTTCAAGAATTCCGGTCTTGATGACTATCTTGATGAACTTGGTATTACTCATGAGTTATCTGCTCCCTATACTCCTCAGCAAAATGGCGTCGTGGAGCGCAAGAACAGAACTCTTGTTGAGATGGCTTGCACTATGCTTGATGAATACAAAATGCCTCAGCGTTTTTGGATTGATGCAATTGATACTGCGTGCCACATCATCAACAGAGTATATCTTCACAAATTCTTCAAGAAGACAGCCTATGAACTCCTCACTGACAAGAAACCCAATGTGAGTTATTTCAAAGTCTTCGGTGCTAAATGTTGGATTAGAGATCCTCACCACAACTCTAAATTTGCACCGAAAGCACATGAAGGTTTTATGCTTGGATACGGAAAGGACTCGCACACCTACAGAGTCTTCAACATTGTTCTTCACAAGATTGTTGACACTGTAGATGTGCGGTTCGATGAAACTAATGGCTCGCAAAGAGAGCACCTACCTTCTGTGTTAGATGAACTAGCACCTGAGGATTCTATCAAGTTCAAGGCAACTGAGGATGTCATTCCTACTAAAGAATCTGCTGAAGAATTCATTCCTGTTCATGAAGAACGTCGAGCTGATGCACCTAAAGAAAATGGTGCTAAAGAAAATGCTGATCAAAATCCTCAGCGACAACCAACTCATCCTGGCGTTGCAAAAGAAGTGCAAGTGGAGAAGATCATCGATGACATTAGAGCACCAGGTCCTCTCACACGCTCAAAAGCTTCACATTTATCTAACTTATGTGGGCACTATGCTTTTGTCTCTATCACAGAGCCCACTAAGGTAGATGAAGCATTTCTGGAGCCGGAGTGGATTCAGGCTATGCAAGAAGAATTACATCAGTTCGAGCTCAACAATGTCTGGGAACTGGTCAAACGTCCAGATCCTCGCAAGCATAACATCATTGGCACAAAGTGGATCTACCGCAACAAGCAAGATGAAAATGGCCTTGTGGTGAGGAATAAGGCACGACTAGTAGCTCAAGGCTACACACAGGTTGAAGGAATTGATTTCGATGAAACTTTTGCACCTGTTGCTACACTTGAGGCTATTCGCATATTACTTGCATATGCTAACCATCATGATATCATCTTATATCAAATGGATGTGAAAAGTGCATTCCTCAATGGTAAGCTTGAGGAAGAAGTATATGTTGCTCAACCCCCAGGTTTTGAAGATCCAAAGAATCCTTACAAAGTCTTCAGACTCAATAAGGCCCTCTATCGCCTCAAGCAAGCCCCTCGGGCGTGGTATGATACATTGAAGGAATTCTTCGTGAAGAATGGCTTCACACCCGGTTCAGTCGACCCTACTCTCTTTACTAAATCTTATGATGGTGAACTATTTGTGTGCCAAATATATGTTGATGATATTATCTTTGGCTGTACTGACCAACGTTATAGTGATGAATTTGCCTATATGATGAGTGAAGAATATCAAATTTCTATGATGGGAGAGTTGAAATTCTTCTTAGGTCTTCAAATTCGTCAGCAGCACAATGGCATATTCATATCTCAGGAGAAATACCTCAAAGATGTACTGAGGAAATTCGGCATGCAAGATTGCAAAGGCATCAAAATTCCTATGCCCACAAATGGCCATCTATGCACTGATGAAAATGGTATTGACTTCGATCACAAGGTATACCGCTCCATGATTGGTTCTTTATTGTACTTATGTGCATCTAGGCCAGATATAATGCTTAGTGTTTGCATGTGTGCCCGATTTCAAGCTGCACCGAAGGAATCACACTATAAGGCTGTGAAGCATATACTTGATATCTAGCTCACACACCAACACTAGGATTATGGTACCCCAAGGGCTCTGCTTTTGATCTCATTGGATATTCTGACTCTGACTATGCTGGTGATCGTGTGGACCGCAAGTCAACATCTGGCACTTGTCATTTCCTCGGACGATCTTTGGTCTGTTGGTCCTCGAAGAAACAGAACTGCGTATCACTGTCTACTGCAGAAGCTGAATACATTGCTGCTGGCTCTTGCTGTGCTCAACTGCTTTGGATGAAGCAAACCCTCAAGGAATATGGCGTCAACGTGAAGAATGTGCCTCTCCTCTGCGACAATGAGAGTGCCATCAAGATTGCTCACAACCCAGTTCAGCACTCGAAGACAAAGCACATTCAGATTCGTCATCATTTTCTTCGTGATCATGTGTTGAAGGGCGACATCTCCATCGAGCACGTGAAGACTGAAGAACAGCTAGCTGATATCTTCACTAAGCCCTTGGATGAGAAGAGATTTAGCAAGTTGCAGTGTGAGCTAAATATCTTAGAATCTTCGAATGTTCTTTGAAAAGGACACACATCCTAACACTTATGCAAAATTGATGACTTAGATGTGCAACACATGAAGAAACATTTTTCTTCAATCAATGAAGAATAACACTCTAAGTGTGAAGAAATTAATGAAGAATTAGATTCTCAGAACCCTACGACAATTGTACGTGGTGTCTGAAATCATCATTCTTATACGGTGGGTCACGCCACCACAAAAAGTTGAAAATCTTCAATTTGAGTTTTTCCTCAGTTTTTTGAAATTCTTTAGTTTTTCAAATTCTTCAACTTTGCAAAATCTTCACTGTTTCCATCGTTTTTCTTCATTGGCTACGTATATATATATATGAGTTTATGTCCTCTACAGCATTCACTTATGGCTATTTCTTCAAGTTGCTTTTTCTGCTAAGTGAATGTGATCGGACCCTTCCCCCTCTATGCTATACTCAACCCAATCTATTCACAAATTCTTCATGTGCGTTCTAATTGAAACTCGTTCAAAATCTTCACTGTGTCCTTGTCAGCTGAAGAAATTGCGAACGAAACCTTAAAACAAATCTTATCCAGATTTTCGGTTTTGCCGCTCAAACCGTTCCGCATCCCATGATGCATTATTCTATTCACCCACGATCTTACACGATCTCAACTACACTGTACGTGGGTGACACATGTCGCAAGAAGGAGAAAGGGCAGGGGCACGTTCGTCCCAAAATCTTCGGGCGAACAGTTTTTCACCGTGACTATAAAAACCCCTCTCCCCTTCCTCACTTCATTTACTCCGCTCGATCGCTTCTCTCTCGCTCGAGCTCCTCAAACCCTAGCGCCACCACTACTCCATCATCGCCGGTGAGGAAGAGCTTCGCTGCCTCGACCTCGTCGCCGTCGTACTCGCGTCGGTTGCGGAAATCTTCACTCCGCCGCTGCCGTAGCTGTCTCCCTCTGCCAAGTTAGGGCGTGGGAGATCTAACCTGACGCACTTCACATCTGTTCTTCTCAGTTCGTCATGTTCTTCACTTCAGGTAATTAAAAGTTAGTTTTATTACTCACTTTGATTCTCAAACTTTCCTGAAAATCTTCAAAGGTGTTTATTCTTGAAATCTTCACACATATGAACACCTCACGGATCATATGATCTTGAACTGTTTCTCTAAGCGATCATTTTCTTCAAGATTCCCTAATTGTGTGGATCTTCGATCTGTACAACTCTGGAACCTAAGAAAAAACGCTTAGTGAAATTCCTCAAGGTTCATCTGGTCAAATTCCTCAAAACTTGTATTTTCGAAAAACCTTCTGAGAACGCATATGACCTCTCCAAATTCCTCGCACCTATACTCTGTTCACAGGTACTCATGTCCGCTGCTGAATCACTAGGTTCTCATCAACTTAACTCATTTGCAGCGTTCCTCGAAGAAAAATTGCATACTTCTTCAGAGTGTTCAATTGTTCAAATTCCTCATCTGAAGAATATGGCTGAAGGTAAGAGACTGCAGAAAGGAGGAAAGAAACCTGAGGTTATGACTGCGTTTGAAATCCCTGAGGAAATTTATGCTGGCTATTGCACACCCGATGAAGCAAAATTTGGCAAAGAAACCAAAAATCAGCGCAAGGTGCGCATACAGAAGATTGAACGGAGATGGGCAAGGGAATGGAGGGAATACCGATATGTGACTCCAAAGTACATGAAGAAATTTGCCCTCAATCCTCCATGCCCAAGAGCTCCATTGGCACCTGGCCAAGTAGCTGATCCCACCAGCATCAAGCGTGGTGAGGACTTTCCTAAAGAATGGGCTAAGCACCAAGCTAAATTGGCAAGACAAGCCAAGGAGGCAGTGAAGAAATTCAATGAGGATTCTGCCACTGCTGCTGCAACTGAGGCCTCGGTCAGGCCGAGGAAATCTATGCCAAAGAAGCCTGCTCGTAAGCCAAGTGCTTCACCAACAGCGCCCTTACGGCCAAGTTCCTCAGCAATGCCCTCACGGCAAATTCCTCACACTGCTACTGCTCCACCAAAGTCCTCAGCAGCTCCTTCAAAGTCCTCAGCTCCTGTGCTTCTGGCTACATGTCAAAGGACTACGGGTTTCTCGATTGCCTCTGGTGTTTCAGCGAGTTCCTCAGCTGCACCTATTTCCTCATCAGGCCCCACACTGTTGAAGACTAAAGCAACAGCGGGACGCGGTCCTCGGCCAAGTCCAAGGAAGAAACAGGTCGCATTCCATGTGCCCTCTGATGATGAAGCTTCTGATGATGAACTTGCAGGATTCATCAGAGATAGACAGGTGAAGGCCGCTAGAGCCAAAGGCACATCTGTGCCACTGCTTTTGGATCCAAAGAAAATCCTCGATTACATTGATCTCTGGCACAAGGATCCAAACACCCCAATGCCTGATTTTCCTCTGACTCTTGGTCAAAGTCACATGCTGACCCATTTCATCACTCAAGAGAAATGGAAGTTTGAAAAGGCAAGAGAGCTCAAGAAAGCTCAATACAGAAAGGAGAAGCTCCTGAAGAAAAATGTTGTCAGAATGACACCTGAGGAACTTCTCAAGGCTCAGTCTGAAATTCAAGCCCTCAGCAAAGACTTTGATGCCTACTATGCTGATTGGCAAGGAGCCAAAGTGAGATTCGTCAATTTAACGAAGAAATTCACGAATGTTGCAGCACCAACGCAACAAGAAAATCTTCAGGCTGCAGACTCTGCTCAGCCTGCTGAAGAACATGCCAGCACCGCTGATGACTTTCAGCCTGCTGAAGAGAATGCTAGTTCCAGGGATGATGACTCCATTCCAGCCACTGACAAAATTGCCAGGGCATCCACTAGTGGTGCGCCTGAAGAAACTGAAGAGATCAGGGCAACTGCATCAGTTGTGCCTGAAGAAAATCAACCAGATTCCTTAGCTCCTCCCGCACCTACACAAACTCCAATTCTTCCATCTGCCTATGAGGTGAAGAAGACCAAGGCTGCAGAGCGAGCTGCAGTGAAGAAAAGGAAGGCATCAGCTGCGTCAAATTCTTCGGCTGCGAAGAAACTGAAGCCAGTGACCAGCTCACTTGAAAATCCAATTGATGTTGTTCCAATTTCCTCCATGCCATCAAAGGACCTTGTTCCTTTTGGAGAAGACTATGTGATCCCAAGCGGATCTGATGAAGAAAATCATTCTGCTGCTTCGTCAGAGCAGATTGATGAAGAAATTGAAGTGGATGCAATCCCTTCAACGCCAGTCATTTCCTCACCTATGCCTCAGTTCACAGCTGAAGAGGCTGGTGTTGAGGAAATTGAAGATGAAGATGTGGATATAGGATGCACCACACCTGTGATGAATGATGACTTTTGGGAAAGTCAGCATCCCAATACTCCTCTCTTCACACCTATCCAACAGATTCCTCTGTCCCCTGCAACAACAGTTCAACTAGGCTCTGAAGAAACTCAACCCACTCCCTCTGTTCATGAAGATATTCCAGCCGCTAGTGCTGAAGAACCTGCTGCTGCTGATTATAAGGTTGCACAAGAAGAGGAACTAGAAATTCCTCAGCCTGAAGTACCTGAGCTCGCGATTCCTGAGGTGGTAATGCAACTAACTGACACCCCTCTGCCAAAGCCGAAGAATCCATTCTCAAGCAAACAGAAGTTCAAGGCTGAAGACTTCTTTTCCGAGCATGTATTCTTCACTGACTACAACCCCTATGACTCTGCTCACATAAGGAAGAGGCGTTTCTGGACTGCTAGTCAAGCCAACTTCTATTCCTCAGTGTTGTTTGACAAAGACAAAATCTTCGATCATGAACACATTCCTCACGTGGATATGGAATCTCTGCCATGCTTCAAGCCAGTCCTCAGTGTTCTTCATGATGCAGGATTACTCAATTTCTGCACTGACATTTGTGATTGGAATGAAGAACTCATTCTTCAGTTCTACGCTACACTGCATATCACTGGAGACGCTGAAGATGTCAACTCATGGGTGTTGGATTGGATGACTGAAAACACTCACTACAAGGCACCGGCAACTGAATTGCTTCGTGTCCTTCCTCTCGATCCTCCCCATGACAGTGCACGTTGCATCTACAATGACCCTGAACTGACAAATCACTATATGCAAGTGCTTATGAAGCCTTTGAAGCCTGGGCAGGCCCCACGAACCAAATTCCTCGTCAAGGAATTACTCTATGTGCCTCGGACTATCTATCGCATTCTGTCGAAGACAATGAGTCCTATCAAAGGCCACGACTCAAATGATGAAGAAGTCGTTGGCATCATGAAGAATATGCTTTTCAACATCATTCATGGCGTTCCCGTCAACTTCCATGATTTCTTCATGAGGACTCTGGCCAATATTGCTATGTCACCATTCGAGCTGAAGCCCTATGTGCCTTGGATTATGAGATTCATCAGGGCAAGATCTTCACTGAATTACAAAGCTGACACTCTGAACCATGGTAGCTACTTGCCTCCCATTGAAGTCCTCAAACGGCCAGTTTCATCATCTGATGATAAAGGCAAGGCAGCTGCTGTGATCGATGAAGGCATTAGTCCATTGGATGGTCAATTTCGCCTGGCTACATCTTACTCTACCAATGACGACTCTGCCACACATGACACTACCGCTAATACCCCAGCTAAGCAAAATCCTCAAGCCACAGCACCCAGGGTGATGACTGACCGTGAGTTACTCCTCAGTCTTCATCAAAAGGTTGATCGCAATCACAAATGGGTCAAGCGTCAGTTTGGTGCACTTCTTCACAACATGACCTCAACACACAATGCAGTGAAGAAGAACCAATACTACCTTCATGATACCTTCAACCGCACCTGGGCTGTCCTAACTCATGTCTATAGCGCTGAAGAACTGAAGACTATGGGTCTCAAGGAAGAATTTGACTGGTCTGCACCTCCTCCGAAGAAATTCAAGAGGGTCAAAGTTCCTCCACTGTTGGCCAGCTCTTATTCTTCATCGCCTGACACTGATGAGTATGAAGATTTGGACGACACTGCGGCAGGCCCTGCTACAACAAACAACCCCGACAACGCTGGCGCTCCTCCATCATCTTGAAATTCTTCAGGGGCGTTAGTCCTCAGTTTCAA
Source organism: Triticum timopheevii (assembly GCA_963921465.1). Classification (NCBI taxonomy): domain Eukaryota; kingdom Viridiplantae; phylum Streptophyta; class Magnoliopsida; order Poales; family Poaceae; genus Triticum; species Triticum timopheevii. Next base: position 137,344,314 of record OY997272.1, read on the forward strand.
TCCTTTTGGTCATTTGATGACAAAGGGGGAGAAATCTGAGTTAGTCTTCAAGCGGGTCTATATTAAGGGCATTTTTTTGCTAAGTTACAACTCTCGTTCTTCTGAAACTTTATTGGATCGAGTTGTAATCTTAAACCCGATGGTGCGCTGATACTTTTGTTGCACTATGCTCTGATACTTTTGATGCATTATACGGCATGCTTATTCCTTGTTAATGTTATTGCACGCATGCTGAATTTCATCAGGCACCATATTTCATCATGCATTTCAAATTCTTCATATTATATATCAAATGCGTGTATGAATTACAAGATATAGGGGAGATCTCCATGCTTATTCCTCGTTAACTCTTGAAATGTGCATTGCCTCAAACGCAAATTCCTCACTATGCACATATTCAGGGGGAGTTCTTCTATATCTTGCAATCAAATTCCTCAATATCAGTATTTACACTTCATATGTTTATCCCCGTTGAAAACTTAACCTATGTTGTCATCAATCACCAAAAAGGGGGAGATTGTAAGTGCATCTAGTGCCCCTTAGTGATTTTGGTGTATTGAAGACTTATAGGTTAAGGGACTAATGCGTTTGTGAGTGTACACAGGTCTATAAGTCTATGAGGAGTTTGATATTTATAGAGAAAGTCGACCCCTAAAAATGAAGTTCTTCGACTGAAGACTTTGATCTTCTGAAGACTTTCTGAAGACTTTGAAAGTGAAGAAATTGGTGTGATCTTGAAGACTTGGTATTCATTTGAGGAACATGAAGCGTGAAGACTTTTGTTTTCGTAGTTTCATTTTCTCTTTCTTGAGTCATAGGAAACACCGTACTGTTAAAGGGGGTCTAGGAAATACTAAGGAAAAATTTCCATGTGATGCACAACTCAAAATCCTACACCTACCAATCCCTTCGAGTGAAGCCTTTGGAAATCTCATACAGTTCAGTCATTTTCTTCAGTGACAGAGACGAAGTTCTTCTGGTCGCTGATGAATTTGTTCTGAGTGAGGAGTTAGGAATTCGCCAGTGCAAATTGCCTACACAGTGAGGAACATGATAGCCCTGAGGAATTTGAGAGCCAAATTTCCGACCGTTGCTGTGCTGCGCGCCAGCTGTCCCAAAATATCCTATCCACCTAACGGTCATATCATTGAAGGGCATTTATGTCTTATCATGTCGGGCTGCTCCCTAGGCTATAAATAGCCGCCCCCTACAACCACTAGCTGGTTGGCTGCTCCGAGAGAACTGGACACTTGTCATTTGAGAGCAACCCATCCTCCGAGGACTTTGAGCAAAAATCATCAAGTGAGGAAAACCCAAAAGCCAAACCCCTACAAACCCAAATTGATTGAGCATCACTGAAGAAATTGATCCTGCGTGGATCCGACGCTTGTTACCTTTGAAGATTGTGCTTCTTCCAGACGGTTAGGCGTCATGGTCTAGAGCATCCAAGAGGAATTGTGGATCGCCGAGTGACCAAGTCTGTGAAGGTTTGGAAGTCGCCTGAAGAATTACCACGAGTGATTGGACGAGGTCTGCGTGACCTTAGTTCAAGGAGAATACGGTGAGGACTAGGTGTCCTGAGCTGCGTGCTTAGTGACTGGGTGTCCGGGACTGCGTGTCCTCGAGTTTAAATACTCAGCCGCTCCAACCAGACGTACAACTGAGACAGCAGTTGGAACTAGTCTACCAAATCATTGTCTTCACCAACCTAACTGGTTCTATTTCCTCAACCCTTTCATTTCCTCATTACTGTGTTGAGTGTTTGTTCATATCTGTGCTTGAAGACTTTAACTGAAGACTTTCTCAATTTCCTCAGTTCAATTTCTTCAGTCTGTTTGTCTTCATCTTATGTTATCCTGTGATTCCGCTTTCTGTACTCTGTGCTAGTCTTCATTTCATCATGATGACCATGCTTGTATTCTGTTATGCTTACTTCTTAGTACTTATTCCGCTGCAAGTAGTTCTTCGCTAAGGAATTTCCTCACCAGCAAATTCCTCAGTGAAGAATTCATAAAAATCGCCTATTCACCCCCCCTCTAGTCAATATAACGCACTTTCAGCAAGATTGATCTGGAAGTGGCTTTTGGGGATGAATATGATTCCATGGCTGAGAGGTTGACCTTTGAAGTGGTCAAGGTTAAAAGCCCGTATCACGCTTCGTTTGGACGGCCGGCTTATGCCAAGTTCATGGCATGACCTTGTTATGTTTATCTGCAGCTCAAGATGCCGGGTTACAAGGGGACCATCATAGTGCATGGAAGTCGGAAAATAGCTTTGGGTTGTGAAGAAGGTGACGCTGCTTATGTTGAATCTGTCTGTGCAATAGAGGAATTGAAGTTCTACAAAGACAATGTTGATCCGGCAGATATGACATCTTTGAAAAGGCCTACTACAGAGCATGATCCGGTATTGAAGTTTAAGTCGGCCGACGACACTAAGCTAGTTGACTTTGTTCCTGGCGATTCGTCCAAGCAATTCAGTATCAGTGCTAACCTGGATCCAAAATAGGAAAGCGCGCTCATCGAGTTCATCCGTGAGAACTGGGACATCTTTGCATGGAAACCTTCTGATATGCCAGGTGTACCGAGGGAACTCACTGAGGACACTGTTAATATTGATCCAAAGTTTAAGCCGGTCAAGCAATTCCTTCATCGCTTCAATGAGGAGAGGCGTAAAGCTATTGGTGAAGATGTGGCTCGTCTCTTGGCGGCTGGGTTCATTATTGAAGTCTTTCATCCTGAGTGGTTGGCTAATCCGGTGCTGGTACTTAATAAGAATGGCACTTGGCGTATGTGTGTGGACTACATGGACTTAAACAAAGCCTGTCCAGCTGATCCTTTTGCTCTCCCTCGTATTGATCAAATCATTGATGCTACGACGGGTTGTGAGTGCTTAAGTTTTTTGGATGCTTACTCTAGTTATCATGATATCAAGATGGCAGTTAAAGACTAGGAGAAGACAACTTTTATCACTCCCTTTGGAGCCTTCTTATATGTGTCTATGCCTTTTGGGCTCAAGAGTGCCCAGGCGACTTACCAGCGATGTGTGCAGAATTGTCTTCATAGTCAGGTTGGGCGCAATGTTCATGCTTATGTAGATGGTATTGTGGTGAAGTCCGGAGAGAAGGAAACTTTGATAGATGATTTGAAGGTGACCTTCAACAATCTACGGGTCTACAAGATGATGCTTAATCCTGCCAAGTGCGTTTTTGGTGTGCCAGCAGGCAAGCTCTTGGGGTTTCTGGTTTCTAACAGAGGCATTGAAGCTAACCCGGAGAAGATCAAGGCCATTACCTCCTTGGCAAAGCTAGCGTGTAATAATGATGTTCAACGTCTGGCGGGTCGTATTGCTGCGTTAAGCCGGTTCATAAGCCACTTGGGTGAGAAGGCTATACCACTGTACCAGATGATGAAGAAAACAGATCACTTTGTCTGGAGTGAGCTACTAATGATGCGTTTGAAGCGTTGAAGAAATAGCTAGCTGAGCCGCCAGTCCTCGCTGCTCCTATTGATAAGGAGCCATTGTTATTATATGTGGTTGCTAATGCCCGGGCTGCCAGTGTAGCTATTGTGGTGGAACAAAAGGAAGCAGGCAGGGAATATCTGGTTCAACGGCCGGTTTACTATATCAGTGAAGTGCTCATTGAGTCCAAGCAGAGGTATCTGCACTGGCAGAAGCTCGTTTATGGGGTGTTCATGGCCAGTCGGAAGCTTAATCAATATTTTCTGGGTCGTCCCATCACTGTTGTTAGTTCTGCTCCCTTAGGGGATATTATTCAAAACAGAGAAGCCACAGGTCGGGTAGCCAAGTGGGCTCTTGAGCTTGGACCTCATGGTTTGAAGTATATGCCTCGTACGACCATCAAGTCTAAAGCACTTGTGGATTTCATCAATGACTGGACAGAGCTGCAGATGCCTGAAGATAAGCCAAATAACACATATTGGACTATTCACTTTGATGGGTCGAGGCAATTGGAGGGCTCGGGGGCTGGAGTGGTCTTAGCTTCCCCTCGAGGTGACAAGTTTTGTTATGTTTCCCTATACTAACAATGTAGCTGAGTATGAAGCCCTGCTCCATGGACTTCAGATGGCTAAGGAGATGAGTTTAAGATGGGTACGATGTTTTGGTGACTCAGACTTGGTGGCTCAGCAAGTTTCAGGCAAATGGGATTCTAAGGATCCACTCATGGCGGCTTATTGCCGCGAGGTTGACGCTATTGCTGGGCACTTCAAGAGTTATCAAGTGGAACACATTCATCGGAGGAAAAATGAGGCGGCTGATGCCTTAAGTCGGTTGGGGTCCCTGCATAAGCCGGTGCCACCTAACACTTTCTTGGATATTCTGCATAACCCTTCTATCAAGTTGCCTACAGAGGAAGATTAAGCTATTCCTGACCCCGGGAGCACAATTGGTGGCGGCTCTTCACGCTATTCCGGATTGGACAGTTCCATATTTGGCTTATATGACCCGGGGCGAGTTACCTGAGGATGAAACTTTAGCCAGACAGATAACCCAGCGGTCTAAGTCAATGACAATTGTTAACGGAGAGCTACACCATTGCAGTGTCACTGGGGTGTTTCAACGTTGTGTTTCTCCTGAAGAGGGTCGTGAAATTCTTCGCGAGATTCATGAAGGAGATTGTGGTCATCATGCCGGCTCTAAATCTCTCGTGGCTAAAGCTTTTCATCACGGACTTTATTGGTTGACGACTCATGCTGATGCAGAGGATTTGGTCAGTAAATGTGATGGTTGTCAGAAATTTTCACGTCGAGCTCACGTGCCGGCTCAAGAATTGAGGATGATTCCAATTACTTGGCCGTTTGCAGTTTGGGGGCTTGATATGGTTGGGCCTTTTAAAAGGTCCAAGGACAAAATGACCCACCTTTTGGTGGCGGTTGAAAAATTCACAAAGTGGGTCGAAGTAGAGCCGGTCAGTAAGTGCGATGCGGCAACAATGGTTCAATTCATCAAAAAGGTGATGTTTTGCTTTGGTTTTCCCCACAACATTATAACTGATAATGGCACTAATCTGTCCAAACGTGCTATGAAAGAGTTTTGTCAACGTGAGCATATCAGACTTGACGTATCGTCAGTAGCTCACCCCCAATCCAACGGTCAAGCTGAAAGAGCCAATCAAGAAATTTTGAGAGGCATCAAGCCCCGGCTTATGGTTCCTTTGCAGAGGACGCCGGGGTGTTGGGTGGAGGATTTACCTTTAGTCCTATGGAGTATCAGTACTACCCCAAATAGATCTACGGGTTACACGCCTTTCTTCATGGTTTATGGAGCAGAGGCGGTTCTTCCTAGTGTCATCCGTCATGAGTCGCCCCGCGTGGCGGCTTATGTTGAAGCTGATAATGAAAAAGCACGTCAGGATGCACTTGACCTGTTAGATGAGGAGTGTGACCTTGCGGCAGCTCATTTAGCGATTTACCAACAAGATCTGCGCCATTACCACAGCCGCCGGGTTAAGACCAGAACCTTTCAAGAAGGTGACTTGGTGCTCTGGCTTATCCAGGATCAAACTGATATGCACAAGCTATCCCCACCTTGGGAAGGACCCTTTGTGGTCAACAAGAATTTGAACAATGGGTCATACTACGTTATTGATATTCGAGACCACAAGGACTCATGTAAGTCGGAGGTGGAGACCCGTCGGCCGTGGAATATTGCTCATCTTCGGCCTTACTACACTTGAGCCACCGGCTCTTACAATGTATATATTATGATGATTATAATAAAGTCGGCATCCCTATTAAAGCAGGGCCTCTGTCGTTTCAACTCCAAGAATAATTAGTCTTTTTCATTACAATTTCAATGGTCATTTGGGGGCTTCCTGTTCAAACATAGGTGTATTCACCAAAGAGAACATAGCTGTGAATATCCCTCTTGATCGGTGCAATGCCACAATTTCAAAGGTCACCTGGGGGCTTCCTATTCAAACATAGGTGTATTCACCAAAGAGAACATAGCTGTAAATATCCCTCTTGATCAGTGCAATGCCACAATTTCAAAGGTCACTTGGGGGGGGGGGGGTATCATAAGCTGGCAGTACGATTCAATATCATAGGTATGATATTTTTGTGATAATTATACATGATTATGTTTAAGCCGGCCCTGGTAAAGAACTATTTTAGTCACTAGTGGTTTTATATGGGGTATTATGACCCGCCCTGCGGTAAACTGCCAGCGCTCTTGTGATCTACTTGTGTGTAGGACAAGACTAAATCTCATCTGCACAAATCAACGTCATCATATGCATATAATGATAGTTTCCAAGTGGCAGATCAAACAGTGTTGGGCAAAACACAAACATGCACGATGGCACGATAGAGCAAAGTTTTTTACTAGCCTATTGCATGACCCAATGAGCCAAAATGATTAAGTGTTTTCAGAAGATCAAATATATGAACCACCTAGTAGATCAATCTTCTTGGCCCTGACGGCTTGAAGCTTCTGGGTCATCCTTCTCTGGTTCTTCGTCCTCCTTTGCTGCCTGGAAGTTTGGTGATGACCAATCAACGCCACACAAGGCTTGGAATTCAGCTTCATCATCTATAAGCTCCGACGGTTCAACTTCAGGAGAGAAAGTGTGCTTACGGATTGGGGGAATTAGATCCATCACTTTATAAGCCGGCGTAGCAAGCTTTTTATTCTCCATGTCATAAGCCGGTTGATATCTTGAAAAATCTGTTTCATTTGCAATCAGGCTGGCCAGTGGACGTATCTCTTTCACGCAGGCAGCAAAGTCTTTCTTCTCAAAGGGAGTACCATCTTCTTTTAAGCTTGGATACCCTGTAGCTATATCGGCCGGGTCTAGCTCTGCTAGCCATGCCTTGGCCCGACTTAAAGCTGTCACAGCACCGGCTCTTTGCAGATGATCGCTTCATCTCGTTAATCCTCTCAGGCAGAACAGAAAGCTTTTTCAAGACATCAATCAAGAGAGTAGGTGCTTGATTAGTTTGAGAAATTGTGGCCAGTGCGCGCTGAGTTCCAGTATATAACTGTTCAACAAGTGTATAAACAGCCTTGAGCTTCACAAGCATCTCTCGACTAAGATTATTGCTCCTGGGACCTGCATCATAATTATGGGTTGGTTAGAGGCGGTTTATACCATTAAGGAAGAAATTCAAATTTGATACTAGCAAGGCGGCTCAACAAAGATAGCAGAAACTGTAAGTGCATCTAGTGCCCCTTAGTGATTTTGGTGTATTGAAGACTTATAGGTTAAGGGACTAATGTGTTTCTGAGTGTACACAGGTCTATAAGTCTATGAGGAGTTTGATATTTACAGAGAAAGTCGACCCCTAAAAATGAATATCTTCGACTGAAGATTTTGATATTCCTGAAGACTTTCATGAAGACTTTGAAAGTGAAGAAATTGGTGTGTCTGTGAAGACTTGATATTCATGCGAGGAATATGAAGCTTGAAGACTTTCGTTTTCATAGTTTTGTTTTTCTCTTTCTTGAGTCATAGGAAACACCGTACTGTTAAAGGGGGTCGAGGAAATACTAAGGAAAAATTTCCATGTGATGCTCAACTCAAAATCCTACACCTACCAATCCCTTCGAGTGAAGCCATTGGAAATCTCATACAGTTCAGTCAATTTCTTCAGTGACAGAGACGAAGCTCTTCTGGTCACTGAGGAATTTGTTCTGACTAAGGAGTTAGGAATTCGCCAATGCGGATTGCCTACACAGTGAGGAACATGATAGCCCTGAGGAATTTGAGAGTCAAATTTCCGACCGTTGCTGTGCTTTGCGCCAGCTGTCCCAAAATATCTTATCCACATAACGGTCATATCATTGAAGGGCATTTATGTCTTATCATGTCGGGCTGCTCCCTAGGCTATAAATAGCCGCCCCCTACCACCACTAGTTGGTTGGCTTCTCCGAGAGAAACTGACACTTGTTATTTGAGAGCAACCCATCCTCCGAGGACTTTGAGTGAAAATCATCGAGTGAGGAAAATCCAAACCCAAACACCCACAAACCCAAAGTGATTGAGCATCACTGAAGAGATTGATCCTGTGTGGATCCGACGCTTGTTACCTTTGAAGACTGTGCCTCTTCTAGACGGTTAGGCGTCATGGTCTAGAGCATCCAAGAGGAATTGTGGATCGCCGAGTGACCAAAGTCTGTGAAGGTTTGGAAGTCGCCTGAAGACTTACTACGAGTGATTGGACGAGGTATGTGTGACCTTAGTTCAAGGAGAATACGGTGAGGACTTGGTGTCCTGAGTTGCGTGCTCAGCGACTGGGTGCTCGGGACTGTGTGTCCTCAAGTTTAAATACTCAGCCGCTCCAACCAGATGTACAACTGAGACAGCAATTGGAACTGGTCTACCAAATCATTGTCTTCACCAACCTTACTAGTTCTATTTTCTCAACTCTTTCATTTCCAAACTACTGTGTTGAGTAGTTGTTCATATCTGTGTTTGAAGACTATGACTGAAGACTTTCTCACTTTCCTCAGTTCAATTTCTTCAGTCTGTTTGTCTTCATCTTGTGTTATCCTATGTTTACGCTTTCTGTACTCTGTGATTGTCTTCATTTCATCATGATGACTGTGCATGTATTCTGTTATGCTTACTTCTGAGTACTTATTCCGCTGCAAGTAGTTCTTCGCTAAGGAATTTCCTCACCGGCAAATTCCTCAGTGAAGAATTCATAAAAATCGCCTATTCACCCCCCTCTAGTCGATATAACGCACTTTCAATTGGTATCAGAGCAAGGTACTCCCTTGTTCTGTGTGATTTTGGTTTAACCACCTGGAGTTTTAGTTATGTCGACCGCAGGTATGATCAAGGTCTCTGCTGGGTGTCCTACCTGCGATGGCACGGACTACCCCTACTGGAAGAATAAGATGCAAATGCATCTTGAAGCAATTGACAACGATCTCTGGTACGTTGTGGAAAATGGTGTTCCCTCTGTCACACCTTCCCTGAATGCTGCTGATGTGAAGAGATTCAAGCAACTCGACTCTCAAGCAAAGAATATCATATGTGGTCATCTGAGTAAAGGGCAATATGGTAGAGTGAGTGCTTTGGAAACTGCTAAGCTTATCTGGGATAGGCTCTCCAAAGTAAACGAAGGAGTCTCAACTCAACGTGACTCTCGTGTTGACATTCTTCGTAATCTCTTCAATCGCTTCAAAAGACTCGGCGATGAAAATGTTCAGCAAGCCTTCGATCGCCTCACTGATATCTCAAATGAGCTTCAAGCGCTCAGTGCCACTGACATCACCGATCATGAGGTGGTGAAGAAATTGCTGAGATCACTCGATTCGTCATTTGACACTCTGGCACTGATGATTCAAGAGCGTGCTGATTACAAGTCATTAGATCCCGCTGATATCCTCGAGAGGCTAAACACTCATGAGTTCCAGCTTGCTGAAAAGAGAGATCTCTATGGTTCAAGCTATGGCAAACCACGTGCCCTGAAGGCCAAGGCAGTGTCGGAATCTGAGTGTGAAGATTCTGGTAGTAGCCTTGGTGACCCTGAAGAATTGAGCCAGGAGCTAGCACTGCTTGTGAAGAAGTTCCAGAAATTCTCAAGACGTGGTCGCTTTGGAAAATCTTCAAGGAGCAGTGTTTCCTCATCAAGTGACTACAAGAGAAGGCTATGCCACAAATGCAAGAAGCCTGGTCACTACATTCAAGATTGTCCTCAGTGGGACAAGGAACTAAAGAAGAAGAAATACAAGGATTACAGTTCTGATGATGCCAAGAAGAAGAAGAAATCTTCAAAGTCCTCATCATCAAAATCCTCGAAGTCTTCATCCCACAAGAAGAGCAGCTCCAAGAAGGCTCGGGCATTCATTGGCAAGGAAATGGATTCTGAGGCTGAATCTGAGGATAATGAGGAAGAAGAGGAATCCGAGGAGTCTGAGTCAGGTGTGGCGAGTCTAGCTCTTGCCACCGCATTTGTCAGCAAGTCTATCTTCAACTCTCAAGAAAATGTCAACACCAACAATGCTGATGAAGGCAATGATGACTATGCCCCCACCTATTGCTTCATGGCAAAGGCTGCTAAGGTAACTAAATACCCCTCCTCTGAATCAAGTGAGGATGAATCTGATGAAAATCTTAAGCCTAGCTACTCTAAACTTGCTAAGATTGCTGTGAAACAACAAAAGGCTATTGAAAAACTTCAAAACATGCTAGATAAAAGTGATGATATGTTGGGTGAAGAAATGGACCGCACTAAAGACTTAACTGAAAATCTTCAAAGACTTCATTCTAAGTTTGACAACCTTCAGAGTCATCATAAAACACTCTTAACTGATCATGAGAAGCTTTCTTATGAATTTCTTCAAAGAAAGCAAGATCTTGAGAAGCTAAGAGTGAGTTATGAAGATCTTCAGAAGGAGCGCGATTCATTACTTGCTCAACAAATCAGCGCCACTCAGGAACAATTTAATCCTCCATGCTTAAAGTGCATTGAACGTGAATCTGCTAATTCTTCACCTGAATGTTCAAATGCTTCAAATGTTACAAATTCTTCACCTGCCTCTGCTATCACTAATTCCTCATCTGAGGACATTGCTAGTATCACTGACAATGCAGGGCTGAAGGAATTGTACATGACAGGCATGTACAAAAGCCTCAAAGGGCATCAGAATCTTTGTGATGTGCTTAAAAAGCAGATGCTCAACAGAAACCCTAGGAAAGAGGGTATTGCCTTTGAGAGGAAACTTAATGCTGATGGAACATATTGGAAGCCTGAGCAGTACCCCAAAACCTCATGGGTTGCTGCATAGGGACCTCCAGTTGATCCATCTAACTTATCTGGCTTTACATGTGAATCTCCCCATTCTTCTGATGAGTCATTTGACTCCAACTATAAACTGTTCAAAAATCAGAATGGTGAAGTATTTGCTAGATATGTTGGCACTAACTGCAGGAACGGTTCCCCTATGAAGAAAATCTGGGTTCCCAAAAGTTGTGTTCAAAGTCTTCAGGTGAATGTCCTCATGACACCACCAGTGAAGAATAGGAACCCCAGATCAAACTCTTCATATGGACCAAATTCTTCGTATGGATCCAAGTCCTCATACGGACCAAATTCCTCACATGGATCAAATTCCTCAAAAGGATCAAAGTCCTCATATGAACATCATCGTTCTAACAACTCTGTTTCGCAGGGTAGAGCTAAGGGCTATGAATATGAGCATTATTCTTCAAATCATTATGTTCATAAGTCCTCGAAGAATTTCTCTGCTTATTCATATGCTTACCCTAACCCCTCTTATGTGAAACGAAATGGTTTGGCATCTTTGCCACCTTTCTCATATGGTGCTCGCAGAGTGATGAACTCTTTGCCACCCCTCCAGATGTGGGTGCTGAAGAAAAAGAACTAATCTCTTATGCAGGGTCAGGTCTCCAGACGTGCTTTAACGTCTGAAGAATTTGCTGGGGGCCTGACACAATGCCTGAAAGGACGCATGCTAATCATGATGAAATGAATCTTCATTTCACACGTCCTCAATACTGCTTATCTGTGTTTTTGCTTGATGAAATTGAACTTATGATACTGATATCATATTCTTCACTTATGAAGTATATGAGTTTGTAAGATGCACTAATTCATCTGCAGGATGATCAACCCAAAGCAAACGAGTGGGTCCTCGATAGTGGTTGTACAAATCACATGACTGGTGACAAGAATCTATTGATGGATGTTCCATTAACACCGTCACATCTGAAGCATATCATCTTCGCTGACAAAGGCAAAAGTCAGGTATTGGGTCTAGGTAAGTGAGGGAGTCCTGGACTAGGGGGTGTCCGGATGGCCGGACTATCATCATCGGCCGGACTCCAAGACTATGAAGATACAAGATTGAAGACTTCGTCCCATGTCCGGATGGGACTTTCCTTGGCGTGGAAGGCAAGCTTGGCTATACGGATATGTAGATGTCCTACCATTGTAACCGACTCTGTGTAACCCTAGCCCTCTCCGGTGTCTATATAAACCGGAGGGTTTTAGTCCGTAGGATAGACAACCATTACAACAATCATACCATAGGCTAGCTTCTAGGGTTTAGCCTCCTTGATCTCGTGGTAGATCCACTCTTGTACTACCCATATCATCAATATCAATCAAGCGGGAGTAAGGTTTTACCTCCATCGAGAGGGCCCGAACCTGGGTAAAAACATCATGTCCCTTGTCTCCGGTTACCATCCGCCTAGACGCACAGTTCGGGACCCCCTACCCGAGATCCATCGGTTTTGACACCGACATTGGTGCTTTCATTGAGAGTTCCTCTGTGTCGTCACCGATAGGCTTGATGGCTTCTTCAATCAACAACAACGCCGTCCAGGGTGAGACTTTTCTCCCCGGACAGATCTTCATATTCGGCGGCTTTGCACTGCGGGCCAATTCACTTGGCCATCTGGAGCAGATCGAAAGCTACGCCCCTGGCCATCAGGTCAGGCTTGGAAGCCTAACCTTCACGGCTAACATCCGCGGAGACTTGATCTCCGATGGATTCGAGCCACAGCCGAGCGTGCCGCACTGTCACGACGGGCATGACCTAGCTCTGCCGCCGGACAGTACCCTGGAGGCTGCACACGAGTCCGCTCTGACCCGTAGTTCAGAGCCGACCGCGCAGATCGAGGACAGGTGGCTGGACACCGCCTCGGGGGCTGCAACTCCTACGGAGATGGAGCCGAATACTGACCTTGTCCCTTGCAAAGCTTGTGACTCCGAGGTGCCGGACTCTTTGCCGGACTCCGAACCTCCGGCGCCCCTGCCAATCGAATCCGATTGGGTGCCGATCATGGAGTTCACCGCTGCGGACATCTTTCAGCACTCACCCTTTGGCAACATCCTGAATTCGCTAAAGTATCTCTCGTTATCAGGAGAGCCCTGGCCGGACTGCGGTCAGGATGGTTGGGACGCGGACAATGAAGAAATTCAAAGCCCACCCACCACCCACTTTGTAGCCACTGTCGACGATCTAACCGACATACTAGACTACGACTCCAAAGACATCGGCGGTATGAACAACGATGCCGGAGACGATCAAGAACCAGCGCCTATAGAGCACTGGAAGCCCACCTGAACTCATGATGTATATATGGTGGACACCCCAAAAGGGAGCGATAACGAGGAGCAACGGGACACGGCGAAGGATAATTCCCCCGAAAAACAACCAAAACAGCGACGCAAGCGCCGCCCCAAGTCCCACCTCGATAACAACAGCACCCATAGTGACCCAGCCATAGAGTAGGGCAAACCAGTGGGCGACGAATATGCAACCAAGCAACCATCCGAGCAGGATGAATCGGATAATCAATCCATCCCCGGCGAAAACAACAGTCCAGACGATCTCACGCCGGACACACCACCGGAGCACAAGAACCTTCGAAAAAGGCTTGTCGCCACTGCAAGAAGTTTGAAGAAGGAGAAACGGAAGCTCAAAACAGCGGAAGACATACTCAGAATGAGGTGGAGCAAAGTACTCAAGACCGCGAACAAATATGGCTATAGCCACCAAACAAAGAGCTACCCGAAGCGCAAGCTGCTGCCAGAATTCGACGAGGAGGCCGTAGAGCCCCCACAACCAAAAAGCAAACAGGCCGCCTGGCCGGATAGGCGACCAGATGACAGGCCAAGAGCGGCAAGAGGCGCCGCACATAAGCCGGCACGTGACACGCATAAAGACCCTCGCAAAACGGATGGCCCGGTCAGATCCATTTATGGGCCAAAGAAGAGGGCTCTAGGAAGTAACACAAGACGCCGAGTGTTCGAAGATAGCGGCACACCTAAATACAGGGGCACCGCACACCCACTATGTTTCACCGATGAGGTGCTGGATCACAAATTCCCAGCGGGGTTCAAGCCCATAAACATAGGGGCATACGACGGAACAACAGACCCGGAGTCTTGATTGAGGATTACATCCTGCACATACACATGGCAAGAGGAGATGATCTACACGCCATAAAATATCTACCCCTCAAGCTCAAAGGGCCAGCTCGGCATTGGCTCAAAAGCCTCCCAGAAAATACCATTGGAAGTTGGGAAGAGCTCGAGGACGCGTTTAGAGCAAATTTTCAGGGGACTTATGTCCGCCCTCCGGATGCAGACGATTTAAGTCACATAATTCAACAGCCCGGAGAGTCAGCGCGCAAATTCTGGAACAGGTTCCTTACCAAAAAGAACCAAATAGTCGATTGTCCGGACGCCGAAGCTTTAGCAGCTTTTAAACATAACGTCCGAGACGAATGGCTCGCCAGACACCTCGGCCAAGAGAAGCCAAGAACAATGGCCGCGCTAACAAGCCTCATGACCCGCTTTTGCGCGAGGGAAGACAGCTGGCTAGCAAGATGCAGCACCAGTGACCCGAGTACATCCGAGATAAGAGATGGAAACGGAAAATCATGGCGCAGAAAGGACCAGCGCCGAAATAAAGAAAAAAGCCTAAAGAACACGGCGGTCAACGCCGGATTCAAAAGCTCACGGCCGAACAATAAAACACTGCCTCTTAAGGACAGCAGCGACGAGCTATCCAACCTCAACAAAATTTTGGATCAGATATGTCAAATCCACAGTACTTCCGGGAAGCCTGCAAACCACACCCACCGGGATTGTTGGGTTTTCAAACAGTCCGGCCGACTCAACGTCGAACACAAGGGGCTCGACGCGCCAAGCGAGGATGATGACGAACCCCACCAGCAGAGCGCCGGAAAACAAAAGACTTTCCCACAAGAAGTCAAAACAGTAAACTCGCTTCATGTGATAATACGGAACAACAGTGCGGCACCCGCTAAAGTAGGTGTCGCACGGTCCACCCCAGCGGAACATCGAGATTGGATGTCAAAACCAATTACTTTCGACAACCTGGACTATTCCAGAAGTATTCAAAACGCAGGATGGACTGCTCTAATATTGGATCCTATAATCAACGGACTACAATTTACACAAGTCCTAATGGATGGCGGCAGTGATTTAAACCTGCTATATCCGGACACAATCCGCAAGTTGGGGATAGACCGTACTAAAATTCGCCATAGCCGCACTTCCTTCAAAGGAGTGACGCCAGGCCCTTACGCCAAGTGCACGGGCTCTTTACTACTAGAAGTTGTATTCGGGCCACCCGGCAACTTCCGACGCGAAAAGCTAATCTTTCATGTCGCCCCATTCAAAAGTAGCCATCAAGCACTATTGGGACGTGAAGCTTTTGTCCGCTTTAACGCAATACCACACTACGCGTCTCTTACACTTAAAATGCCCGGTCCACACGGCATCATCTCATTAAAAGGTCGTTCAAGACCCCGGACACGGCTAGACGAGTCCGGCATAAATAAGCTAGGGGCTTCCTAGCCGCACACCCCTTTTACAAGGGGCTGTGCGTATGAGCAATAAAGAGCTAATAAAAGCTTAGCTTTATTCATTCATTCATGTTTCGATTTTTAATACATTTTTTGCACGATTTCCTTTCAAGCTAAGTTCCTCTCTTTTTACAGATGAACAACGTGCACACCCGTCCAGGATACAGCACAACGGAGACACAGGCGCAGACGTGCAGCAGGGACCCTTCGCAAGGATTCTTTTCAGATTAAGCCGCTGCGTAAACCTTTCTTACTGTCTTTTGTTGATTCATATCCCACGGTTTTTCACCATAACCAACGAGGAGGCTGGCGTTTTGGCATCGGCCGCGCCAGAAATTCTCGCCTGTACCTGGACACTAGGGGCTTAGGGCATTGTTCTGCCCGTTACCATAAAGGCCGAATACCTTAGGGACTGTTCGGCGTCTCGAGTTAGGCCTTATATGCATCAGCTCCGAGTCATGTCTTTGGTCAAATGTTGGGTTTGCCCGGCTCCTGTGTTTTGCTGCCTTACGTTCCGTATCATCGGCTAACGCGGCACCAGGAGAACTACTGCGATTGTTCCCCGGTTCGGCCGGGCGAGCACCTCAGTAGAGAAAGCCGAAAACTGACTGTCATGATAAAGCGAGAGACTGGTCAACCACTCGATCGACTACCGGAATGTTTAGAATTCCTCCGCTTTAATGAAGGACCGTTTCCCGATCAGGCACATACGCGCCCCGAATTCGGAGAGCGCGGTGCCCCTAGGGGCTATATCGTAGCCCCACCTTCGAACTCCTATGGCTAAGTGAAAGTGATAAAGCATTATAGTCCGGTTGCCTCGTTTGCTACGCTATCACCTCCTTCACAGGACCAAGACGTTGGATTAAGTGTGAAAATGCGCTATTTCACAAACACCCCCGCACCATGTGCGTGGGGGCTGAAGCCGAAGACTGCCATCTTTCAGGTTATACACAAGTATACATTAAACGGTCGCACAGGAGATATTTCAATACTTGAACGCACAAGTACAAAAGGCGCCTATATTATAAACATCATTTTACAAACCATAAAGTTCATTTGAACGTGACATTTTTTCAACACTGTGACTCTATTACACGAGCACCACGCAGAACTTCCCCAAAATAGTGCTCGGCGGGTAACCGGCTCTCGTCCGAACCATGGGTCGCAACAGCAGTGGCATCCATCTCCGTCCAGTATGTCTTCACACGAGCGAGGGCCATCCGTGCACCCTCTATGCAGGCCGACCGCTTCATCGCCATATATGCGGCACCGCCCCAAGGAATTGCTGCAATAAGCCAAAATAACTCTTCGGCTTGGGCCTATCCGGCCAAACATGAGCCACGATATCCGTCATGGCAAGTCCGGACAATCTATTCAGCTCAGCCCATTCAGCCAACTGATCGGTCAGCGGAAGTGAACGCTCCGGACTATGGAATTGAGACCAAAAAAGCTCTTCCGTCTCGTGATCTTTTTGACTTCGGAAGTGCACAACAGCATCTGCCGCACTCGCCACTAAGTCCATATAAGGATCCTCCGGACCCCACAGCTGGCCAAGCTGAGCATACTTCGGATTTGTACACCTCCTGCGCAGCAGAAAGGGCTTGCCAGCCACAATATCTCCGGCCTGGCGCAGCTCCTCCTTTATAGCCCTCATGGCAGAACGGGCATCCTTGGCTTCGGCGGTGGCCTTCTTCAGGCCTTCTTGCTCTGCTCGGCGTTCTTTTTCAAGAACCTCATAGCGGTCGGTAACATCTTTCAACTTCACGGCCATTTCAGCCATCTAGCTCTTTTCGGCTTCGGCAGTGAGCAGCCTTTTCGGCTTCTAGCTCTTCGGCCGCCCTCGAGGCAGCCGCATCACTCCTTCTGGCCTGCTCCTTGGCTCGAGCAAGTTCTGCCCGAAGGCTCTCCACAGCAGCGGCACCATCTGCATTGAGCACACATGTTGTAAGGAGTGGGCTTCGGCTCCCTTACTAGGTGACCACGGAGAAAAACTTACCTTGTGACTCGTCAAGTCGCTTTTGACCAGCGCGATGTCCGCATCCGCAACGTCAAGTTGCCGCTTTAGTTCGGCAACTCCATCAGTCCGGCTGGCCTCCGGACTATCCGCCACCTCCATAGGAAAGGCGAAAATAAATACCTGCGATTTTGATCCTTGGCACGCTGTCGCTCTCGACAACCTACCGAGTCCCAGGGGCTACTATCTACACAGGGCGCACTTTATGTGCAAAACTGTCAAAAGGTATGTCATTTTTACGTACCTCAAACCCCGCCAGCAAGCTTCTGAGGGCATCATGCAACCCACCTTCGGCGGACGAAATTCTTTCAATCACCATAATCATCAACGTACGGTGACCTTCTGAGATAGACACCCTCCCAAGCAGATCCTTCAGCTCCCCTGGCCGCACACCAGCCGGTGCCGAACTCTCCGGCCCCGCCGGACTCGGGGATACCCTCCGCGATGACACCTCAGGTTCGTCCGCCCCGCCTGATGGTGCGGCGGATGGAGGCGTCTCGCTCTCCACCATCTCCGGACGAAGGTCCCCCGAAGACGAGCTCATCTGAGAAGGACGGAGATCCGACCTACAAGGTAAAAGCTTCGGTTATCCTCAGAAGCAAACATAGGGGTGTCTCTTATTATAGAACCCCCCTTTTTTATACTTACGGCTCGCTGGAGGGATGATTCCTTAGAGGAGATAGTGCGGCTGGGGCCTCCCCGGACGCAGGACCCTCTGGTGAAGATCTCTTCCCCCGCTTCGAGGCCTTGGCCTCCGGGTTTTCGGAGGCGGTCCTCTTCTCCCCTTGGAAGGAGGGATTCTCGATTCCCCCTTTCTCCAAAGCCTCCTTGGTAGAGGCGGTGGTGTCCCTGTTCCCCCCTTCGCCTTCCTCTGAAGGCGCAACCTTCAGCATCCTGACCAGCACGGGATCCGGCACGGTCTCCGGGAGGGGGGGCGAACACCATATCAGTTTCGCTTGTGCTATCCACTCCAATTCAAGAGACGATGGGTTAAAAGGCAAATTCAAGAAGGCGTAAACTAACGGTGTGTTCAGATGCAGGGCCACTTACCTGAGTATCCGGGCGATTGCAGCTTAGGCCGGAATCCTTGGTCAATTCCGGACACATCTCTTGTGATCCGAAGAACAATTTATACGTCTCCACGGGTGTCGTACCCATGAAGTGTTGGAGTGCTCGCGGCCCCTCGGGATTGAACTCCCACAGACGGAGGGGGCGACGCTTGCAGGGCAGGAGGCGCCGAATCAGCATGACCTGCATCACTACGACCAGATTGATCTCCCTCTCCTGGAGGTCTCGAATCCGGCCCTGCAATAGGGGCACGTCCTTTGACGGCCCCCAATTGAGCCCTTGGCTGACCCATGACATCAGCTGCTGTGGAGGGCCCGAGCGGAAGATGGGCGGCGGCTTCTGCCTACTGCCCCTGGGAGCGGTTATGTAGAACCACTCCTGCTGCCACAAGCCGAGCTCCTCCTGGAAAAAGCCCTCGGGCCATGGAGCGTCGGCCCTTCTGCTTACAACCGCCCCGCCGCACTCTGCTTGACGCCCCTCGATCATCTTCGGCACCACGTCGAAGGTCTTAAGCCACAAGCCGAAGTGATGGGTAATGCAGAGGAAGGCTTCGCAGACGACAATGAATGAAGAGATATGGAGGATGGACTCTGGAGCCAAGTCGTGGAATTCCAACCCATAGTAAAACATGAGCCCTCTCACAAAAGGATCCATCGGGAAGCCTAAACCCCGACGGAGGTGGGACACAAACAGGACGTGTTCGCCGGGCTCGGGGTGGGAATGACCTGCCCTTTGGCGGGCAACATATGCGAAATCTCGTAAGTCAGGTACTTGGCTTCTCGCAGCTTTAGCACGTCCTCTTCTGTGACGGAGGAGGGCATCCACTGGCCCTGTAGGTCAGAGCCGGACATTGTTGAAGGTCCAAAGCGCTCGAATCTAGGGCTCTGGGTGTTGGAACTCGGGGCGAGGAGTAGATTCGATTGATGATTGAAGAAAAGAAACGAGCCTTGGTCCCGTTATAAAGAGGGAGAATACCAAGAGCCGTCCCCGTGACCGTTCGGGACTCGCCTCCGATAGAGGGGGCGTGGCAACGGGCACGGTTGGGTTACCCACGTCCGTATTGATGGGAATCCCGGAATAAGGGGAACACAATCTCTGCTTCGACAAGACGTGCCAAGGAAACCGCTTCGCTAAACTCTCTAAGGTGGTATAATAAAAAACGATTCAAGTAAAGGCTTGGTAGTGGCATGATGTCATGCCACAAAATACGTCAGCAGATTGAACTTGTGTACATATTATTCTCTCTATGATGGAATGTGGAATTTATTTTGCAGAGCCGGACACTATCCTGGTGTTCGCAATCTTCTATGAATTATTCGGAGGAGGAACCCGCCTTGCAATGCCGAACGATATGCGCACCGGACTCATCGTCATTGAAGCCTGGTTCAGGGGCTACTGAGGGAGTCCTGGACTAGGGGGTGTCCGGATGGCTGGACTATCATCATCGGCCGGACTCCAAGACTATGAAGATACAAGATTGAAGACTTCGTCCCGTGTCCGGATGGGACTTTCCTTGGCGTGGAAGGCAAGCTTGGCGATACGGATATGTAGATCTCCTACCATTGTAACCGACTCTGTGTAACCCTAGCCCTCTCCGGTGTCTATATAAACTGGAGGGTTTTAGTCCGTAGGACAGACAACCATTACAACAATCATACCATAGGCTAGCTTCTAGGGTTTAGCCTCCTTGATCTCGTGGTAGATCCACTCTTGTACTACCCATATCATCAATATCAATCAAGCATGAGTAGGGTTTTACCTCCATCGAGAGGGCCTGAACCTGGGTAAAAACATCGTGTCCCTTGTCTCCTGTTACCATCCGCCTAGACGCACAGTTCGGGACCCCCTACCCGAGATCCGCCGGTTTTGACACCGACAGTAAGGTTGTGATTTCTAAGGATCGACACATGGACAAAGTCATGCTTGTCGAGTCCTTAGGATACAACCTCATGTCTGTCTCAATGCTTTGTGATCTTGATATGGTTGTTGTCTTTGGCAAGTATCGTTGTGTTGTGATCATGGAAGCTGACAATTCCAAAGTCTTCGAAGGCTTTAAGAGAGGAGACTTGTACATCGTTGATTTCTCTACAGGACCACAACCTGCCGTGTGCTTACTTGCAAAAGCTTCAGAAGGCTGGCTATGGCATCGACGACTTGGTCATGCTGGCATGAGGAATTTGCACATGCTCGCGAAGAAGAAGCATGTCATTGGCATAGAGAATGTCAAATTCCTCAAGGATCACCTGTGTGGTGCCTGTGAAGCTAGAAAAATGACCAAGGCCAAGCATCCAGCGAAGACTATCATGACTACCACTCGACCATTTGAATTGCTTCACATGGATCTCTTTGGTCCCAATCATTATTATGCTGTGACTAATGATGCATCTCTATATGGCTTTGTTATCGTTGATGATTACTCTCGTTACACATGGGTGCACATTGTTACTTACAAGCATGAAGTGCAGGAAGTCTTCAAATGATTTTCCTCGAGGGCTTCAACCAACTTTGGTGTGAAGATCAAGCACATCAGGAGTGACAATGGAACTGAGTTCAAGAATTCAGGTCTTGATGGCTATCTTGATGAACTTGGTATTACTCATGAATTATCTGCTCCTTATACTCCTCAGCAAAATGGCGTCGTGGAGCGCAAGAACAGAACTCTTGTTGAGATGGCTCGCGCTATGCTTGATGAATACAAAACCCCTCATCGGTTTTGGATTGATGCAATTGATACCACGTGCCACATCATCAACATAGTATATCTTCACAAATTCTTCAAAAAGACTGCCTATGAACTCCTCACTGTCAAGAAACCCATTGTGAGTTATTTCAAAGTCTTCGGTGCTAAATGTTGGATTAGAGATCCTCATCACAATGCTAAATTTGCACCGAAAGCACATGAAGGCTTTATGCTTGGTTACGAAAAGGACTCGCACACCTACAGAGTCTTCAACATCGCTCTTCACAAGATTGTTGAAACTATAGATGTGCGGTTTGATGAAACTAATGGCTCGCAAAGAGAGCACCTACCTTCTGTGATAGATGAACCAGCACCTGAAGATTCTATCAAGTTCAAGGCTACTGAGGATGTCATTCCTACCGAAGAAACTGTTGAAGAATTCATTCCAGAATGCGAAGATCGTCGAGCAGATACACCTGAAGATAATGCTGAAGAAAATGGTGCTGAAGAAAATGGTGCTGAAGAAAATGCTGATCAAATTACTCGACGACAACCAGCTCATCCTCGCGTTGCAAAAGAAGTGCAAGTTGAAAATATCATCGATGACATTGAAGCACTAGGTCCTCTCACACGCTCAAAAGCTTCACATTTATCTAACTTTTGTGGCCACTATGCTTTTGTCTCTATCACAGAGCCCACTAAGGTAGATGAAGCATTTCTGGAGCTTGAGTGGATCCAGGCCATGCAAGAAGAATTACATCAGTTCGAGCTCAATAATGTCTGGGAACTGGTCAAACGTCCAGATCCTCGCAAGCATAATATCATCGGCACAAAGTGGATCTACCGCAACAAGCAAGATGAAAATGGCCTTGTGGTGAGGAATAAGGCACGACTTGTAGCTCAAGGCTACACACAGGTTGAAGGAGTTGATTTCGATGAAACCTTTGCACCTGTTGCTAGACTTGAGGCCATTCGCATATTACTTGCATATGCTAACCATCATAATATCACTTTATATCAAATGGATGTGAAAAGTGCATTCCTCAATGGTAAGCTTGAGGAAGAAGTGTATGTTGCTCAACCCCTAGGTTTTGAAGATCCTAAGAATCCCGACAAAGTCTTCAGACTCAACAAGGCCCTCTATGGCCTCAAGCAGGCCCCTCGGGCGTGGTATGACACTTTGAAGGATTTCTTCATGAAGAATGGCTTCACACCCGGTTCACTCGACCCTACTCTCTTTACTAAATCTTATGATGGTGAACTGTTTGTGTGCCAAATATACGTTGATGATATTATCTTTGGTTGTACTGACCAACGTTATAGTGATGAATTTGCCTACATGATGAGTGAAGAATATCAAATGTCTATGATGGGAGAGTTGAAATTCTTTTTAGGTCTTCAAATTCGTCAACAACACAATGGCATATTCATATCTCAGGAGAAATACCTCAAGGATGTACTGAGGAAATTTGGCATGCAAGATTGCAAAGGAGTCAAAATTCCTATGTCAACAAATGGCCATCTATGCACTGATGAAAATGGTATTGACTTCGATCACAAGGTATACCGCTCCCTGATTGGTTGTTTATTGTACTTATGTGTATCTAGGCCAGATATAATGCTTAGTGTTTGCATGTGTGCCCGATTTCAAGCTTCACCGAAGGAATCACACCATAAGGCTGTGAAGCATATTCTTCGATATCTAGCTCACACACCAACACTAGGATTATGGTACCCCAAGGGCTCTACCTTTTATCTCATTGGATATTCTGACTCTGACTATGCTGGTGATCGTGTGGATCGCAAGTCAACATCTGGTACTTGTCATTTCCTCGGGCAATCTCTGGTCTGTTGGTCCTCGAAGAAACAGAACTGCGTATCACTGTCTACTGCTGAAGCTGAGTATATTGCTGCTGGTTCTTGCTGTGCTCAATTGCTGTGGATGAAGCAAACTCTCAAGGACTACGGCATCAACATGAAGAACGTGCCTCTCTACTGTGACAATGAGAGCGCCATCAAGATTGCTCATAACCCAGTTCAGCACTCGAAGACAAAGCACATTCAGATCCATCATCACTTTCTTCGTGATCATGTGTTGAATGGCGACATTGCTATTGAACATGTGAAGACTGAAGAATAGCTAGCCGATATCTTCACAAAGCCCTTGGATGAGAAGAAATTTAGATAGTTGCGGTGTGAGCTAAATATCTTAGAATCTTCGAATGTTCTTTGAAAAGGACACACATCCTAACACTTATGCAAAATTGATGACTTAGATATGCAACACATGAAGAAACGTTTTTCTTCAATCAATGAAGAACAACACTCTAAGTGTGAAGAAATTAATGAAGAATTTGATTCTCAGAACCCTACGACAATTGTATGCAGTGTCTGAAATCATCATTCTTATACGGTGGGTCACGCCACCACCAAAGTTGAAAATCTTCAATTTGATTTATTCCTCAGTTTTGAAATTCTTCAGTTTTTCAAATTCTTCAACTTTGCAAAATCTTCACTATTTCTGTCATCTTTCTTCATTGGCTATATATGGGTTTATGTCCTCTACAGCATTCACTTATGGCTATTTCTTCAAGTTGCATTTTCTGCTAAGTGAATGTGATCGGACCCTTCCCCCTCTATGCTATACTCAACCCAATCTATTCACAAATTCTTCATGTGCGTTCTATTTGAAACCCGTTCAAAATCTTCACTGTGTCCTTGTCAGCTGAAGAAATTGCGAACGAAACTTTAAAACCTATCTTATACAAATTTTTCAGTTTTGCCGCTCAAACTGTCCCGTTTCCCACTATAAACTTATCTATTCACCCACGATCTAACACGATCTGCACTATACAGTACGTGGGTGACACGTGTCAAGCGAATGAGAAGGGCCAGGGGCACGTTCGTCCTAAATCTTCGGGCGAACAGTTATTCACTGCGACTATAAATACCCCCTCACCCTTCCTCACTTCCTTTACTCTGCTCGACCGCTCTCTCTCTCTCGCTCGAGCTTCTCTAACCCTAGCGCCGCCGCTACTCCATCGTCGCCGGAGAGGAAGAGCTTCACTGCCTCGACCTCGTCGCCGTCGTACTCCCGCCGGCCGCGGAAATCTTCACTCCGCTGCCGCTATAGCTGTCTTCCTCCGCCAAGTTAGGGCGTGGAAGATCTGAACTGACGAGCTTCTAATCTACTCTTCTCAATTCGTCATGTTCTTCAATTAGGGTAATTAAAAGTTACTTTTACTGCCCTCTTTGATTCAGATTTTCTCCACAAAATCTTCAAAGGTGTTTTATTCTTCTAATTCTCACACACAAAACACCTCACAAATTATCTGTTCTTGATTCGTTTCCCTAAGCTTCATTTTCTTCAAGATTCCTCAATTGTGTGGATCATAGATCTATACAACTCTGGAACCAAAGACAAAGTACGCTTAGTGAAATTCCTCAAGACTCATCTGGTCAAATTCCTCAAACTTGTTCATTTTGAAAACCTTCTGAGAACGCATATGACCTCTTCAAATTCCTCGCAACTATACTCTGTTCACAGGTACTCATGTCCGCTGCTGAATCACTAGGTTCTCATCAACTTAACTCATTTGCAGCGTTCCTTGAAGAAAAATTGCATACTTCTTCAGAGTGTTCAATTGTTCAAATTCCTCATCTGAAGAATATGGCTGAAGGTAAGAAACTGCAGAAAGGAGGAAAGAAGCCTGAGGTCATGACTGCTTTCGAGATCCCTGATAACATTTATAAGGACTATTGCACACCTGATGAGGCCAAGTTCGGCAAAGAGAACAAAAATCAGTGCAAGGTGCGCATTCAGAGGATTGAAAGGAGATGGGCAAGAGAATGGAGGGAGTACAGATATGTTACTCCAAAGTATATGAAGAAATTTGCTCTAAATCCTCCATGCCCAAGAGCTCCATTGGCACCCGGCCAAGTAGCTGATCCCACCAGCATCAAGCGTGGTGAAGATTTTCCTGAAGAATGGGCCAGGCGTCAAGCCAAGTTGGCTAGACAAGCCAAAGAAGCAGTGAGGAAATTTAATGAAGACTCTGTTGCTGCTGCTTCTGCCACAAAGTCCTCTGATAAGCCTAGGAAATCTATGGCAAAGAAGCCCGCACACAAGCCAAGTGCTTCATCAACTGTGCCCTCATGGCCAAGTTCCTCAGCAACGCCCTCACGGCCAGTATCTTCAAAGCCCTCACGGCCAATTCCTCATGCTGCTCCTGCTCCTCCAAAGTCCTCAGTTGCTCCGACAAAGTCCTCAACGCCTGTACATCTGGCCACATGCCAAAGGACTGCAGGCATCTCCATTGCCTCTGGTGTCTCGGCAAGTTCCTTAGCTGCACCAAATTCTTCATCAGGCCCCACTCTGTTGAAGACAAAGGCCACTGCTGGACGAGGTCCTCGCCCTAGTCCGAAGAAGAAACAAGTTGCTTTCCATGTACCATCTGACGATGAAGCTGATGATGAAGAACTTGCGGATATCATTAGAGACAGGCAAGAAAGGGCCGCTAGAGCCAAAGGCACAAATGTGCCACTGCTTTTGGATCCTAAGGTGATCCTCGACTACATTGATCTCTGGCACAAGGACCCAAACACTCCTATGCCTGATTTTCATCTGACACCTGGCCAAAGTCACGTGCTGACCCACTTCTTCAATGAAGAAAAATGGAAATTTGAGAAGGACAAGCAAATCAAGAAGGCTCAGTTCAGAAAAGAAAAGTACCTGAAGAACAATGTTGTCAAAATGACACCTGATGAACTCCTCAAGATCCATTCTGAGATCAAAACACTCAGTGACAACTTCAATTCCTATTATGTCGATTGGCAAGGAGCCAAAGTTAGGTTTGTTAAACTGACTGAGAAGTTCACCAATGTTGCAGACCCATCGCAACATGAAATTCCTCATGCTGAAGCCTCTGCTCAGCAAACTAACGAACATGCCAGCACCGCTGATGATTCTCAGTCTGCTGAAGAAAATGCTAGTTCCAGAGCTAATGACTCCATCCCAGCTGCTGAAGAAACTGCCAGGGCATCCACTAGTGGTGCGCCTGAAGAAACTGAAGAAGTCAGGGCAACTGCATTAGTTGCGCGTGAGGAAATTCAACAAGATTCCTCAACTCCTCCTGCGCCTACCCCAACTCCTACCCTTCCATCTGCATCAGATGTGAGGAAGACAAAGGCTTCAGAGAAAGCTGCAGTGAAGAAAAGGAAAGCATCATCCGCTTCAGATTCTTCAGCTCCAAAGAAAATGAAGACTATGACCAGCTCTTTTGAGAACCCTATTGATGTTGTTCCGATTTCCACCATGACTTCAAAGGAACTTGTTCCTTATGGTGTAGAATATGTGATCCCCAGTGCATCTGATGAAGAACATCATTCTGCTACTTTGTCAGAGCAGATTGATGAAGAAATTGAAGTGGATGCGATCCCTTCAACTCCTGCTGCTTCCTCGCCCATGCCTCAGTTCACAGCTGAAGAGGCTGGCGTTGAAGAACTTGAAGATGAAGACGTGGACATTGGATGCACCACGCCTGTGATGAATGATGACTTTTGGGAAAGTCAGCATCCCAATTCCCCACACTTCACTCCACTACAGCAAATACCTCAGCCCCCTGCACCAACTGTTCAAATGGGCTCTGAAGAAACTCATCCCACCTCATCTGTGCATGAAGAAATTCCATCCACTAGTGCTGAAGAAACTTCTGCTGCTGATACCCTGAACATGCAGACTGCCACTGAAGAGGAACCAGAAATTCCTCAGCCTGAAGAACCTGAGATTGTGATTCCGAAGGTTGTGATGCAACTCACTGACACTCCTGTGCCCAAGCCAAAGGATCCCTTCTCAAAGAAGCAAAAGTTCAAGGCTGATGATTTCTTCAACGAGCATGTGTTCTTCATTGATTATAATCCCTATGACTCTGCTCGCATAAGGAAGAGGCGTTTCTGGACTGCTAGTCAAGCAAACTTTTATTCCTCTGTGCTATTCGACAAAGACAAAGTCTTCGAGCATGCACACATTCCTCACGTGGACATGGAATCTCTGCCGTGCTTCGAGCCTGTCCTCAGTGTTCTTCACGATGCTGGATTACTGAATTTCAGCACTGACATCTATGATTGGAATGAAGAACTCATTCTTCAATTCTATGCAACGCTGCACATCACAGGAAATTTTGAAGATGTGAACCCTTGGGTGCTGGACTGGATGTCTGAAAATACTCACTACAATGCACCAGCAACTGAATTGCTTCGTGTCCTCCCACTCAGTGCTCCCCTTGATGGTTCTCTTTGCATCTACAACGAACCTGAGCTTACAAATCATTACATGCAAGTGCTGATGAAGCCTTTGAAGCCAGGGCAGGCCCCACGAACCAAATTCCTTGTCAAGGAGTTACTGTATGTGCCACAGACTGTCTATCGCATTCTGACGAAGACAATGAGTCCTATCAAAGGCCACGACTCAAATGATGAAGAAGTCGTTGGCATCATGAAGAATATGCTTTTCAACATCATTCATGGCGTTGCCATCAACTTCCATGATTTCTTCATGAGGACTCTGGCCAATATTGCTATGTCACCGTTTGAGCTGAAGCCTTATGCACCATGGATTATGAAATTCATCAGGACAAGGTCTTCACTCAATTATAAGGCTAATACTCTGAACCATGGCAGTTTCTTGCCTCCAATTGAAGTCCTCAAAAGGACATATTCCTCAGCTGATGACAAAGGCAAGGCAACTGCTATGATAGATGAAGGCATTCGTCCATTGGATGGTCAATTTCGCAAGGCTACATCTTACTCCACCAATGATGACTCTGCCACACATGATTCTGCCGCCAACACCTCTGCCAAGCAAATTCCTCAAGCAACAGCACCCAGGGTGATGACTGATCGTGAGTTACTCCTCAGTCTTCATCAGAAAGTTGATCGCAATCACAAATGGGTCAAGCGTCAGTTTGGTTCAATTCTTCACAACATGACCTCAACCCACAATGCAGTAAGGAAGAACCAATACTACCTCCATGAAACCTTCAACCGTACCTGGGCTATTCTATCTCATATCTACAGCGCAGATGATCTAAAGAGCATGGGTCTCAAGAAAGAATTTGACTGGTCTGCACCTCCACCGAAGAAATTCAAGAAGGTCAAGGTTCCTTCCTTGGAAGCCAGTTCATATTCTTCATCGCGCGCCACTGATGAAAATGAAGACTTGGACGACACTGCGGCAGGCCCTACTACAACAACCAACCCCGACAACGCTGGCGCTCCTCCATCATCTTGAATTTCTTCAGGGGCGTTAGTCCTCAGTTTCGATCCTTTTGGTCATTCGATGACAAAGGGGGAGAAATCTAAGTTAGTCTTCAAGCGGGTCTATTATATGGGCGTTTTTTGTTAAGTTACAACTCTTTCTCTTCTGAAACTTTTATTGGATCGAGTTGTAATCTTAAACCCGATGGTGCTCTGATACTTTTGATGCACTGTGCTCTGATTTTGCATGCTTATTCCTCGTTAATTTATTGCTCGCATGCTGAATTTCTTCAGGCACCATATTTCATCATGCATTTCAAATTCTTCATATTATATGTCAAATGCATGTATGAATTACAAGATATAGGGGGAGATCTCCATGATTCAACTCTTCAAGTGTGCATTGCTTCAAAAGCAAATTCCTCACTATGCACATCTTCACGGGGAGTTCTTCTATATCTTGCAATCAAATTCCTCAATATCAGTACTTACACTTCATATGTTTATCCCCGTTGAAAACTTAACCTATATTGTCATCAATCACCAAAAAGGGGGAGATTGTAAGTGCATCTAGTGCCCCTTAGTGATTTTGGTGTATTGAAGACTTATAGGTTAAGGGACTAATGTGTTTATGAGTGTACACAGGTCTACAAGTCTATGAGGAGTTTGATATTTACAGAGAAAGTCGACCCCTAAAAATGAATATCTTCGACTTAAGATTTTGGTATTCCTGAAGACTTTCATGAAGACTTTGAAAGTGAAGAAATTGGTGTGTCCGTGAAGACTTGATATTCATGCGAGGAATATGAAGCTTGAAGACTTTCGTTTTCATAGTTTTGTTTTTATCTTTCTTGAGTCATAGGAAACACCGTACTGTTAAAGGGGGTCGAGGAAATACTAAGGAAAATTTTCCATGTGATGCTCAACTCAAAATCCTACACCTACCAATCCCTTCGAGTGAAGCCATTGGAAATCTCATACAGTTCAGTCAATTTCTTCAGTGACAGAGATGAAGCTCTTCTGGTCGCTGAGGAATTTGTTCTGACTAAGGAGTTAGGAATTCGCCAGTGCGGATTGCCTACACAGTGAGGAACATGATAGCCCTGAGGAATTTTAGAGTCAAATTTCCGACCATTGTTGTGCTTTGCGCCAGCTGTCCCAAAATATCTTATCCACATAACGGTCATATCATTGAAGGGCATTTATGTCTTATCATGTCGGGCTGCTCCCTAGGCTATAAATAGCTGCCCCCTACAACCACTAGTTGGTTGGCTGCTCCGAGAGAAACTGACACTTGTCATCTGAGAGCAACCCATCCTCCGAGGACTTTGAGTGAAAATCATCGAGTGAGGAAAATCCAAACCCAAACACCCACAAACCCAAAGTGATTGAGCATCACTGAAGAGATTGATCCTGCGTGGATCCGATGCTTGTTACCTTTGAAGATTGTGCTTCTTCCAAACGGTTAGGCGTCATGGTCTAGAGCATCCAAGAGGAATTGTGGATCGCCGAGTGACCAAAGTCTGTGAAGGTTTGGAAGTCGCCTGAAGACTTACCACGAGTGATTAGACGAGGTCTGTGTGACCTTAGTTCAAGGAGAATACAGTGAGTAATTGGTGTCTTGAGCTACGTGCTCAGCGACTAGGTGTCCGGGACTGTGTGTCCTCGAGTTTAAATACTCAGCCGCTCCAACCAGACGTACAACTGAGACAGCAGTTGGAACTGGTCTACCAAATCATTGTCTTCACCAACCTTACTGGTTCTATTTCCTCAACTCTTTTATTTCCTCACTACTGTGTTGAGTAGTTGTTCATATCTGTGTTTGAAGACTCTGACTGAAGACTTTCTCACTTTCCTCAGTTCAATTTCTTCAATCTGTTTGTCTTCATCTTGTGTTATCCTGTGTTTACGCTTTCTGTACTCTGTGATTGTCTTCATTCCATCATGATGACTGTGCATGTATTCTGTTATGCTTACTTCTGAGTACTTATTCCGCTGCAAGTAGTTCTTCGCTAAGGAATTTCCTCACCGGCAAATTCCTCAGTGAAGAATTCATAAAAATCGCCTATTCACCCCCCCTCTAGTCAATATAACACACTTTCAGAAACCATCTGGGATACATGGTGTTTTAAACCGGTAAGCTCAGTGGTCACCTGCTGAAGAGTCGCCTCCGCTTTTTCAGCCCGCTGTAGCAATGCAGCTTTTTCTTCAGCCCAGGCGTTTCCTTCAACCTCAAAACTGCTCTTCAGTTTTTTTGTTTCAGCCAAGCTGAATTGGAACTTTGAGTCCGCTTTCCGGGTCTCAGATTCTTGGTGCTCCAGCCGGGTCTTCACGTTAGTCAATTGCGATTGAAGTTGGGCAGTGGTGTCCTGTACATATACCGGTTCAAACTTATGTTCATATGTGGGTTACAAAAATGAAGTCCCAAGCCTTTTGCAAGGAACAACACTTGGCACATGGGGGCTAATGCCTGCAGAAAAAAATTACTCATACGGCGGATTATGTGAATAAGTCCCAAGCACTTTGCAAGCAAGAGTACTTGGCAGTTGGGTGCTAATGCATATCGCTTGTATCTTCTTACTACTTTATGATGACCCATATGTTCCACAAATGATCACAACTGGCTCATGGGGGAAACACAAGTAAGCTTTGATTTATAAATCATGATGAACAGGACCGACTCATTCATGCTGATTAAACCGGCCCTTGGGAGCTAAGGATGCAGTGTTACTCATTTAGGATCTGCTATAACTCGGATGGATAAGTCGGATTTTGAAAGATTCTATCAAAGGGTATTATTTGTAATCATGGTTATTCTAAGTCTACAACATATTCAATTCCATCATATACAATAGACTTGGGGGCTAACAGGATATGCATAACTCAGTAGAGAAGGAGTTTATACCTCATATTTTTGATGCATCTGCTTCACCATGTCAACTTCAAGGTCGCGGCTGGTGTGCACTTGATTGAGATAACCAAAGAATACTTCACTAACGCTCAATTGAGAGTAGTTGGCAACGTCAAATCTCACTTTTCGTTTCTCAACATATTCTTCTTTGGCGGAGTGTTTGGCCAAGACAGTAGGTTTTCCTGGCTCTCAAAAGCCGGTGCTAGTATGTTGGAAATATGCCCTAGAGGAAATAATAAAATGATTATTATTATATTTCCTTGTTCATGATAATTGCCTATTGTTCATGCTGTAATTGTATTAACCGGAAACTGTAATACATGTGTGAATACATACACCACAACATGTCCCTAGTAAGCCTCTAGTTGACTAGCTCGTTGATCAATAGATGGTTGTGGTTTCCTGACCGTGGACATTGGATGTCGTTGATAATGGGATCACATCATTAGGAGAATGATTTGATGGACAAGACCCTCTCCTAAGCATAGCACAAGATCGTGTAGTTCGTTTGCTAGAGCTTTTCTAATGTCAAGTATCATTTCTTTAGACCATGATATTGTGCAAATCCCGGATACCGTAGGAATGCTTTGGGTGTATCAAATGTCAAAACATAACTGGATGGCTATAAAGGTGCACTACAAGTATCTCTGAAAGTGTCTGTTGGGTTGGCACGAATCGAGACTTGGATTTGTCACTCCGTATGACGGAGAGGTATCTCTGGGCCCACTCGGTAATGCATCATCATAATGAGCTCAATGTGACTAATGATTTAGCCATGGGATCATGCGTCACGGAACGAGTAAAGAGACTTGCTGGTAACGAGATTGAACAAGGTATAGTGATACTGACGATCGAATCTCAGGCAAGTAACATACCGATTGACAAAGGGAATTGTATACGGGATTGATTGAATCCCCGACATCGAGGTTTATCCGATGAGATCATCGTGGAACATGTGGGAGCCAATATGGGTATCCAGATCCCGCTATTGGTTATTGACCGGAGAGGTATCTCGGTCATGTCTGTATGGTTCCCGAACCCATAGGATCTACACACTTAAGGTTCGGTGACGCTAGAGTTGTTATGGGAAATCGTATGTGGTTACCGAAGGATGTTCGGAGTCCCGGATGAGATCCTGGACGTGAAGAGGAACTTCAGAATGGTCCGGAGGTGAAGATCAATATATTGGACGAAGGGTATTGGAGTCCAGAATTGTTCCGGGGGTACCGGGTGACGACCAATGTGACCGAAAGGAGTTTCGGAGGCCCCGACAAGTGTTGGGGGGGCTTATGGGCCAAGGGAAGGGGGCACACCAGCCCACTAAGGGGTTGTGTGCCCCTTCCACCCCATCTCATGTAACTTGGAGAGGTGGGGGCGCCACCCCTAGGGCAGCCGCCCCTCCCGGCTCGGGGGGCAAGTTTCCTAGGGGTGGGGGCGCCCAAACCCATCTAGGGTTTCCCCTAGCCGCCACCCTCTCCTCTAGATCCATCGAGAGGGGGCGTCCCCCTCTCCCCTTTACCCTATATATAGTTAGGGGGTGGGAGGGCAGCCACAACCCCTTCCACGGGCGCATCCCTCCCCCTTCGTACACCTCCTCCTCCTCGTTAGTGCTTGGCGAAGCCCTGCCGGAGAACCATAAGCTCCTCCACCACCACGCTGTCGTACTACTGGAGTTCTCCCTCAACTTCTCCTCTCCTCTTGCTGGATCAAGAAGGAGGAGACGTCCCCAGGCTGTACGTGTGTTGAACGTGGAGGCGCCGTCCGTTCGGCACTAGATCGGATCTTTCGTGATTTGAATCGCCGCGAGTACGACTCCAACCACGTTCTTGTAATGCTTCCGCTTAGCGATCTGCAAGGGTATGAAGATGCACTCCCTCTGTCTCTCGTTGCTAGCATCTCCTAGATTGATCTTGGTGACACGTAGGAAATTTTTGAATTGTTACTACATTCCCCAACAATGGTATTAGAGCCAGGTTTATGCATAGATTCTATGCATGAGTAGAACAAAAATTAGTTGTGGGCGATGATTTGTTCAATTTGCTTACTGTTACTAGTCTTATCTTGATTCGGAAGCATTGCGGGATGAAGCGGCCCGGACCAACCTTACACGTACGCTTACATGAGACAGGTTCCACCGACTGACATGCACTTGATGCATAAGGTGGCTAGCGGGTGTCTGTCTCTCCCACTTTAGTCAGATCGGATTCGATGAAAAGGGTCCTTATGAAGGGTAAATAGCAATTGGCGTATCACCATTGTGGTTTTTGCGTAGGTAAGAAACGTTCTTGCTAGAAACCCATAGCAGCCACGTAAAACATGCAACAACAATTAGAGGACGTCTAACTTGTTTTTGCAGGGTATGCTATGTGATGTGATATGGCCAAAAGGATGTGATGAATGATATATGTGATGTATGAGATTGATCATGTTCTTGTAATAGGAATCACGACTTGCATGTCGATGAGGATGAAAATCGGCAGGAGCCATAGGAGTTGTCTTGATTTATTGTATGACCTGCGTGTCAATGAAAATGCCATGTGATTACTTTACTTTATTGCTAACCGTTAGCCATAGTAGTAGAAGTAATAGTTGGCGAGACAACTTCATGAAGACACGATGATGAACATCATGATGATGGAGATCATGGTGTCATGTTGGTGACGAAGGTGATCATGCCGCGCCTCGATGATGGAGATCAAAGGCACAAGATGATATTGGCCATATCATGTCACTTTATGATTTGCATGTGATGTGTGTCATGTTTACATCTTATTTGCTTAGAACGACGGTAGCATAAATAAGATGATCCCTCACTAAAATTTCAAGAAAGTGTTCCCCCTAACTGTGCACCGTTGCGAAGGTTCATTGTTTCGAAGCACCACGTGATGATCGGGTGTGATAGATTCTAACGTTCACATACAACGGGTGTAAGCCAGATTTACACAAGCGAAACACTTAGGTTGACTTGACGAGCCTAGCATGTACAGACATGGCCTCAGAACACGAGAGACCGGAAGGTCGAACATGAGTCGTATGGTAGATGCGATCAACATGGAGATGTTCACCGTTGATGACTAGTCCGTCTCACGTGATGATCGGACATGGACTAGTTGATTCGGATCATGTATCAATTAGATGACTAGAGGGATGTCTATCTAAGTGTTAGTTCATTAAATAATTTGATTAGATGAACTTAATTATCATGAACATAGTCAAAAGGCCTTTGAAAATTATGTCGTAGCTTGCGCTTTAGTTCTACTATTTTAGATATGTTCCTAGAGAAAATTTAGTTGAAAGTTGATAGTAGCAATTATGTGGACTGGGTCCGTAAATTGAGGATTGTCCTCATTGCTGTGTAGTAGGCTTATGTCCTTAATGCACCGCTCGGTGTGCTGAACCTCGAACGTTGTCTGTGATGTTGCAAACATCTGACATACATGTGTTTGATGACTATGTGATAGTTCATTGTGCAATGTTAAACGGTTTGGAATTGAGGCGCCGAAGATGTTTTTTTGAAACGTCGCGGAACATATGAGATGTTCCAAGGGCTGAAATTGGGATTTCAGGCTCATGCCCACGTCAAGAGGTATGAGACCTCCGACGAGTTTCTTAGCCTACAAACTAAGGGAGAAAAGCTCAATCGTTGAGCATGTGCTCAGATTGTCTGAGTACTACAATAATCACTTGAATCAAATGGGAGTTAATCTTCCAGATGAGTAGTGATGGTTCTCCAAAGTCACTACCACCAAGCTACTAGAGCTTCATGATGAACTATAACATATCAGGGAAAGATATGACGATCCTTGAGCTATTAACGATGTTTGACACCGCGAAAGTAGAAATCAAGTAGGAGCATCAATTTTTGATGGTTAGTAAAACCACTAGTTTCAAGAAGGGCAAGGGTAAGAAGGGATACTTCATGAAATGGCAAATCAGTTACTGCTCTAGTTAAGAAACCCAAGGTTGAACCAAGCCCAAGACTAAGTGCTTCTGTAATGAGGGGAACGGTCACTGAGGCAGAACTACCCTAGATACTTGGTAGATGAGAAGGCTTGCAAGGTCGACATAAGTATATTGGATATTAATGTGTACTTTACTAGTACTCCTAGTAGCACCAGGGGATTAGATACCAGTTCGATTACTAAGTGTTAGTAACTCGAAATAAAAGGGCTACATAATAAATGGATACTAGCTAAAGGCGAGGTGACGATATGTGTTGGAAGTGCTTCCAAGGTTAATGTGATCAAACATCGCACACTCCCTCTACCATCGGGATCAGTGTTAAACCTAAATAATTGTTTTTTGGTGTTTGCGTTGAGCATAGACATGATTAGATTATGCATATCGCAATACGGTTATTCATTTAAGGAGAATAATGGTTACTCTGTTTATTCGAATAATACCTTCAATGGTCTTGCATCTAAAATGAATGGTTTATTGAATCTCGATCGTAGTGATACACATGTTCATGCCAAAAGATATAAGATAGTAATGATATGGTACCACCTACTTGTGGCACTGTCATTTGAGTCATATTGGTATAAAACGCATGAAGAAGCTCCATGTTGATGGATCTTTGGACTCACTCATTTTCTGAAAAATTTGAGACATGCGAACCATGTCTATTGGTATGTATGCATGAAGAAACTCCATGCAGATGGATCGTTTGGACTCACTTGATTTTGGATCACTTGAGACATGCAAATCATAGCACATGGGAAAGATGACTGAAAGGCCTCGTTTTCAGTGAGATGGAATAAGAAAGCAACTTGTTGGAAGTAATACATTTTGATGTGTGCAGTCCAATGAGTGCTGAGGCACACAGTGGATATCGTTACGTTCTTACTTCACAGATGATTTGAGTAGATGCTAAGTATATTTACTTGATGAAACACAAGTCTGAATTATTGAAAGGTTCAAGTAATTTTATAGTGAAGTTGAAGATCGTCGTGACAAGAGAATAAAATGTATATGATATGATCATAGAGATGAATATCTGAGTTATGAGTTTGGTACAAAATTAAGACATTGTGGAAATTGTTTCACAACTAATACCGCCTGGAACACCATAGTGTGATGGTGTGTCCGAACATCATAGCTGCACCCTATTGGATATGGTGCATACCATGATGTCTCTTATTGAATTACCACTATTGTTTATGGATTAGGCATTAGAGACAACCGCATTCACTTTAAATAGGGCACCACGTAATTCCGTTGAGATGACACCGTCTGAACTATAGTTTAGAGAAACCAAAGCTATCATTTCTAAAAAGTTTGGGGCTACGACGCTTATGTGAAAAAGTTTCAGCCTGATAAGCTCGAACCCAAAGCGGATAAATGCATCTTCATAGGACACCCAAAACAGTTGGGTATACCCCCTATCTCAGATCCGGAAGCAAAAGTGATTATTTTTAGAAACGGGTCCTTTCTCGAGGAAACGTTTCTCTTGAAAGAATTGAGTGGGAGGATGGTGGAGACTTGATGAGGTTATTGAACCATCACTTCAACCAGTGTGTAGCAGGGCACGGGAAGTTGTTCCTGTGGCGCCTACACCAGCTAAAGTGGAAGCTGATGATAGTGATCATGAAACTTTGGATCAAGTCACTACCAAACCTCGTAGGTCGACAAGGACGCGTACTGCTTCAGAGTGGTACGGTAATCCTGTCTTGGAGGTCATGTTGCTAGACAAAAATGAACCTATGAGCTATGGATAAGCGATGGTGGGCCCAGATTCCGACAAATGGCTCGAGGCCATAAAATCCGAGAGAAGATCCATGTATGAAAACAAAGTGTAGACTTTGGAAGAACTACTTGATGGTTGTAAGGCTGTTGGGTACAGATGGATTTTAAAAGGAAGACGGACAATGATGGTAAGTGTCACCATTAAGAAAGCTCGACTTGTCGCTAAGATGTTTTCTGACAAGTTCAAGGAGTTGACTATGATGAGACTTTCTCACTCGTAGCGATGCTAAGAGTATGTTGGAATTATATTAACAGTTACTGCATTATTTATGAAATCTTGTAGATAGGATGTCAAAACATTCTTTCCTCGACGAGATGCTTAAAGAAAGGTTGTATGTGATACAACCAGAAGGTTTTGTCAATCCTAAAAGATGCTAACAAGTATCCAAAGCCCAAGCAATCCTTCTAAGGACTGGAGTAAGCATCTCAGAGTTGGAATATACACTTTGATGAGATGATCAAAGATTTTGGGTTTATAGAAAGTTTATGAGAAACTTGTATTTCCAAAGAAGTGAGTGGGAGCACTATAGAATTTCTTATGAGTATATGTTGTTGACATATTATTGATCGGAAATGATGTAGAATTTTTGAAAAGCATATAGGGTTGTTTGAAAGGTGTTTTTCAATGAAAAACCAGGATTAAGCTACTTGAACATTGAGCATCAAGATCTATAAGGATAGATCAAAATCGCTTGATAGTACTTTCAAATGAATACATACCGTGACAAGATTTTGAAGGAATTCAAAATAGATTGGCAAAGGAGTTCTTGGTTGTGTTATAAGGTGTGAGTATTGAGTAAGACTTAGGACCTACCACGACAGAAGAGAGAGAAAGGACAAAGGTCATCCCCTATGCTTTAGGCGTAGGATCTACAGTATGTTGTACTATGTACCGCACCTAAAATGTGCCTTGCCATGAGTCAGTCAAGGGGTATAAGAGTGATCCAGGAATGGATCACTGGACAATGGTCAAAGTTATCCTTAGTGGACTAAGGAATTTTTCTCGATTATGGAGGTGGTAAAAGAGTTCGTCGTAAAGGGTTACGTCGATGCAAACTTTGACACTAATCCAAATGACTATGAGTAGTAAACCAGATTCGTATAGTAGAGAAGTTATTTGGAATAGTTCCAAATGGCACATGTTAGCAGCATCTACAAGATGATACAGAGATTTGTAAAGCACACACAGATCTGAAAGGTTCAGACCCGTTGACTAATAACCTCTCTCGTAGGAATAACATGATCAAACCCTAGAACTCATTGAGTGTTAATCACATGGTGATGTGAACTAGATTATTGACTCTAGTAAACTCCTGGGTGTTAATCACATGGGGATGTGAACTAGATTATTGACTCTAGTGCAAGTGGGAGACTGTTGGAAATATGCCCTAGAGGCAATAATAAAATGATTATTAGTATATTTTCCTTGTTCATGATAATTGTCTATCGTTCATGCTATAATTGTATTAACCAGAAACCGTAATACATGTGTGAATACATAGACCACAACATGTCCCTAGTAAGCCTCTAGTTGACTAGCTCATTGATCAATAGATGATTGTGGATTCCTGACCATGGACATTGGATGTCGTTGATGATGGGATCACATCATTAGGAGAATGATGTGATGGACAAGACCCAAAGCATAGCACAAGATCGCGTAGTTCGTTTGCTAGAGCTTTTCTAATGTCAAGTATCATTTCCTTAGACCATGAGATTGTGCAACTCCTGGATACCGTAGGAATGCTTTGGGTGTATCAAATGTCACAACGTAATTGGGTGGCTATAAAGGTGCACTATAGGTATCTCCGAAAGTTTCTGTTGGGTTGGCACGAATCGAGACTGGGATTTGTCACTCCGTATGACGGAGAGGTATCTCTGGGCCCACTCGGTAATGCATCATCATAATGAGCTCAATGTGACTAATGAGTTAGCCACGGGATCATGCGTTATAGAACGAGTAAAGAGACTTGCCTGTAATGAGATTGAACAAGGTATGGGGATACTGATGATCGAATCTCGGGCAAGTAACATACCGATGGACAAAGGGAATTGTATACGGGATTGATTGAATCCCCGACATCGTGGTTCATCCAATGAGATCATTGTGGAACATGTGGGAGAAATATGGGTATCCAGATCCCGCTATTGGTTATTGACCGGAGAGGTATCTCGGTCATGTCTGCATGGTTCCTGAACCCATAGGGTCTACACACTTAAGGTTCGGTGACGCTAGAGTTGTTATGGGAAATAGTATGTGGTTACCGAAGGTTGCTCGGAGTCACAGATGAGATCCAGGACGTGAAGAGGAACTCCATAATGGTCCGGAGGTGAAGATCGATATATTGGACGAAGGGTATTGGAGTTCGGAATTGTTCCGGGGGTACCGGGTGATGACTAGTGTGACCGAAAGGAGTTTCGGAGGCCCCGACAAGTGTTGGGGGGCCTTATGGGCCAAGAGGAGGGGGCACACCATCCCATCTCACGTAACCTGGAGTGGTGGGGGCGCCACCCCTAGGACAGCCGCCCCTCCCGGCCTGGGGGGCAAGTTTCCTAGGGGTGGGGGCGCCCAAACCCATCTAGGGTTTCCCCTGGCCGCCCCCTCCTCTAGATCCATCTAGAGGGGCCGGCCCCTTCTCCCCTTTCCCCTATATATAGTGAGGGGGTGGGAGGGCAGCCACAACCCCTTCCACGAGCGCAACCCTCCCCCTTCCTACACCTCCTCCTCCTCCGTAGTGCTTGGCGAAGCCCTGCCGGAGAACCACAAGCTCCTCCACCACCTCGCAATCGTGTTGCCGGAGTTCTCCCTCAACTTCTCCTCTCCCCTTGCTGGATCAAGAAGGAGGAGACTTCTCCAGGCTGTACGTGTGGTGAACGCGGAGGCGCCATCCGTTCGGCGCTAGATCGGATCTTCCGTGATTTGAATCGCCGCGAGTACGACTCCATCAACCACGTTCTTGTAACGCTTCCGCTTAGTGATCTTCAAGGGTGTGAAGATGCACTCCCTCTCTCTCTCATTGCTAGCATCTCCTAGATTGATCTTGGTGACACGTAGGAAATTTTTGAATTATTACTACATTCCCCAACATGATAATCATCGCTTATTTGGCATGTGTTTCAGCCAGTTTAATTGGGCTTGATGATTCACCATTTAAAGGATCGTTGTTTGTTTGGTCAATGGAAGGGTCAGGAATTTTTGGTGGAGCATCATGAACAGGTTCTTCTGGTTGTGGGACGGAGGTGTCAGACTTTGGAATCTGTTGCTCTGGTTCACAAACTTTGGGGTCTTCAGCCAGTTTGTTTACCTTTGCCTTCTTGCTAGGTTCGGCCTTTCCACTACATGGGTCATGAGAGGTCAGTGTAAATATAAAGGAGCACAAGGAGCAAATAATAAGTAATTGTTCTCACCCAGGAGCAGTTTTGAAAGCCGGCAGCTGGGATTGTGATGAGTCGCCGGAAGAGGAGCGAGAAGTCTCCTGATAGTTTGAATCGAAAGAATTAACTGGCTGGTGAATGAGACCCGCCAAAGGATAAAAAGAGTTTTAATTTGGGGTGACCTCGTTTCGACGTTTTCTCGGAGCTGGAGTATTTGGTAAACCGGAAGATAATTCTTCACCTCCGCTGGTTCGAGTCTGTCGCCGGCTCTCGTTTTGTTGTTGCTTCCAAAGAAAGTGAGGATCCAGATGAGCTAAGGGGTGTGAAAAGCTTACTTTCTGGGTTACTCTTTGAATTTTCTGTCTTGGCAAAGGCTCGGAGTCGGAGGAAATGATAGTTACCTCTTCTTCACCAGCTTGACTAGCCCCCGTGTCATCCTGATGATAATGAATGTCAATAAGATAGTTGAAAAAGGAGCCAAGAGAATCAAGAGCTACCTCCGACTTAGAGCCGTCGTTCAGTTCAAACAACTCGGAAGTGTTGGATTTCTTCTTATTCTTCTTAATGGTTTTCTTGGCGGCTTTCTTGGCAGCCCTGGCCTTTTTGGCAGCTTCATGGTCATATTTCTTTAAAAAAAATCAGATTTAGCCTGTGAAAGTCATCAAAGCTGAGTTAATAAAATATTTGAATTATGAAGGTAAAAGTAAGTAATTTAAAGACTCACATATGGTGGCGGGTTAAGTTTGCAGAAAGGGTTCAGACCCACTTTGCTGTAGTCTTCCGGATCTTCATTCAGAAGGCTCTTCGTCATTTCATTGATTGCCTCATCAGTTAAGCGCACGAAGTTGTGGCGTAGTGGATCCTTTTTACCACCCCTGCAAGTACACATTAAGACAGATCAGTGACTCAAGGGTATGATTCGCCAAGCAACCCAACATCAAACCAAGTCAATGTCAGTTAAACCATTTCCCAGCAAAGCCTTGACCTTTGCAATGGTGGGGGCGAGCTTTGCACGTTCAGCAGCGGTAAGTTTCTAAGGAAGATGACGTTTTGGGTCAAGATGCTGGGCACGATAGCCTGACAGTGGGTTCTCATCAGCTGGAGAGGTATCTTGGCAATAAAACCATGGCTAGTTCCAATCTTTGGGGTGACTCGGCAGGCAAGCATAGGGGAAGATAGCATCTCTTCTTCGTTGAATTGAGATTCCACCAAGTTCCA
This sequence comes from Triticum timopheevii, assembly GCA_963921465.1. Taxonomy (NCBI): domain Eukaryota; kingdom Viridiplantae; phylum Streptophyta; class Magnoliopsida; order Poales; family Poaceae; genus Triticum; species Triticum timopheevii. The sequence goes on from OY997272.1 coordinate 137,385,916, forward strand.
AGCTGGGTCCATTCGTAAACTCATTTTGGCGGTTCAAATAAAAATATTCCCTGAATAGTTCAACACTAGGCTCCTCTTGAAGGTATACTTCGCAGAAAACTTGAAAGTTGCAGATGTTTGACACGGAATTGGGTCCGATGTCTTGAGGATGAAGCTGAAAGAAGTGCAGAACATCTCGGAAAAATTTAGAACCGGGCGGTGAGAAGCCCGATTCATGTGATCAGTAAAAACAATGACTTCATCATCCTTTGGCTGAGGTCTTTCTCCTTCTGGATTGGGGGTGCGATAATGCATGACCGTTTTTTCTGGTAAATAGCTGGTTTTGACAAAGTCTTTGAGCGTGTTCTCAGTGACAATGGAGGGAACCCAATTACATGAAGTGGATGTCTTCGGCGGCATTGTGAAGAAAGAATCCTAAAAGAAAGAACAATTTTTCTGGTTTAAGTTGATTCATTAAGCCAGAGGTAAAACACTACAGTACATATTCAGAGTGGCGGCTTAAAAGGGGCCTAATGATATATGACTAGCTACAACTGGTGATGTAAGCCTCCATGACAATACTGATAGTTAAGATCTATCAAGAAGAAAAATATTGCTAAATGATGGATAAACAGGTTTCACAGACCTAAGCTATAATTTTGGATCGGTGGTAGTTCAGAAAATGCAGTAAAATTCTAAACCTAAAACGGTAGCAGAGGAGTTCGTGTGCTCTGATGAGATCTTCTATGAAGAAAACGGTATTATGATACTAAAAACAGAGGCTAAACTGCTACCGCACGAGTTCTATACCATATTCATATCAGAAGCTACTGGGGTTGAAGAAGAAAGCAAAGAACAATGAAGAACACTGAAGAACAAGGCTAACCCTAATGCAGATCTAACGCATAGGGAAATGAACACTTACAAATGCAGATGGACTGCGGTGGAGCGCCGGCATTTTCTGGACCAGTCAGGTTGATGCACCGGCCTGAGTTGGTGCAGCGGTCGGAGGACGGCGATGGTGAAGCTCGAGGCGGCAGAGGGGTCGTGAGAGGAAGAAGAAGACTAGAAGGCAAGAGGGAAAATGAAAGGAGGGTTGTTTTGACCCTATTTATAAGGAGAAAGGTAACAGGTGGGCACGAAAAATGAGGTTACTAAGTCCTCACACTAGGACATCTGCCATGACAATTCTACGACACATGTGTTATTAACTTTAGTTGCCATGTGTAATTAACTATAGTTCAATAGTTGCAACGTCTAATTATACTCTAGTTGCCATGTGTGGTTAACTTTAATTGCCATGTATCATTAAATATAGTTGCCATGTGTAAGGCTGGCCATAGTGGGAGTAACATAACCGGTAACATGCACTTGGGACTAGCAAACATGCTTATGTGGCACACAATTAAAGAAGAGAGAGAGAGGGTTAGAGTAACATAGATAGATACCATATCATGTTAAATGCTATGCTACTTTGTGGCATGCATGGCAATAAATATGATCATCTATGATACTACTTTATGATAATATGCACTACGGAGGTAGTATTATACACTAGTATCATATGCATGATGCTAGTATATGATACTCCCCACTATGAGTAGCCTAACTAACCGGAGTTGCCACGTGTGGTCAAACTACCATGTATGGTCAACCATAGTTACCATGTGTGATTAACTAGTTGCCACATATGCACAATTATAGTTGCCATCTATCATTGTGCGAGCCCGTGTGGGCGAAGAGCAGTTTCACCCACACGTTTGGGCAAGGAGCGGCCACATGTGTGGCACTAAATGATAACTCCCACATGATGCTGGGTGTTTATGTGGGTCTCGAATAAGATGGCAACTGCTGCAATATTCGTGCAAATGAATCGAATGGCAATGACTGCTTTGGGCCATGTTGATAAGTGCCACATGTGTGAGAGTTATCATTTAGGTTAATTACCATGCATGACACAAAGTAGTACAACATTTAATGTGATACAGTATCATGATAGTATGATACTACATCATCTCTTTCCTCATTTAATTGTGTGACACATCATTTAAAAAGTCTAGTTGGCATGCATGATACCATTTATGATACTCGCATTACGACCGCCTTACGGGTGGCCTGTCCTCCCTCCTTAATATTCGATAAAAAATCGCCGCATAATTACCACCAATAAATCCCCCATAATGCATCCCGTGACTCTAGCATTACCCGTCACCCACTTGACATCGCGTGTTTACTCCACCCGCTCCTCTCCTCGGGCCACAGGGAGCCATCCACCTCCATCCACACTTGTTGCCCTTCTCTAGGTGATTATGTTTAACTCATGATTCTCTCATTCTTCTATAACCAGTTGCTCAATGAGGTTTCTTTCCACTGTTAATTATAGGTGTAAATCGCAGTTACAACAAGGTGTGGTGATCTTGCCAGTGGAAAAGAAGTCACAGATTGTTGACCTTACATGGCAACCTTGTATCAGGTACACAGTTTGCGTATGCCATGATGCTACCTATGTTGCGCAAATACGTTTACTACAACCTGATTGGGTTTATGTTATTATGGAGTTAGTTTTTGCTATACAAACTTGCCTCGCTCCTTTGGAGACGGATTCTCTGACTTGCACGAGGGAAGTTAGGGAGCTACAACGTTCTCCTTGTATAGAAAAGAGAAGGCAAGTGAGAGACCTTGTGAAATTTAAATTGATCTTCTTAAAAAAGTGAAATTAGTTTTTTTAAACGAGTCTTTTGAAAATTGAAATTGATCATTTAAAAATTAAAATTGGTCGTTTTAAAATTGAAATGAGTACCCTTCATGGAGCTAGAGAGAAGTGAAGTCAGATTACTGTAGCTCCCTTGACTTCACTTTGTAAGTCAAAGGATCTAGCTAACCTTTTATGTTGTATGCAATTATGGTAGTATGGCTCTAATGAGTTTCGCGAAGTGCATCTTGTGAGTGTTGTATTCAGTTGTAGTAGTATGGCTCTAATGAGTTTTGGAAAGTGCATCTTGTGAATGTTGTATTCAGTTGTAGATTTTAGTTGATAACACAACCATCCAATTTGATGAAGATTTTCAGTTTGTGAAACCATTGGCCTTGATCTATTGGTACAGTTTATTGTTTTAACATATCATTGCTAGCATTGCCAAGACTACATAGAGTTCCATTTAATGTTTGTAGTAGCTTTTGGTATAGGTTTTCAAAATAGTGAGGTTGTGGATAGCCATTTTGTAGAATTAAAACGGATGGTCCTGTAAAGTTTTATGTTCATAGACCAGTAAAGTTTGGTTAAGAGGAATGCTACTCTGCACTGAGGCAACAATCTGGTGGCACACATTCTTTTTGCAAAGTGGTCTAAAGTACAACCTAGCAAACAAGGTTAACATTTCTAGGCTGTAAGAACCGAATTATGGCTTCAATGTTCTTAGTGCAGTAGAACTTTAGATTTAACTGAATTTATCACATGTATCAATTTATCTTTCCTGGAATTATGAATCATATTTTATATGATTAAAATGTCAGGTGATTTATATCTCTATCCAGTATTGGACACTTGTTGTGAATGTTGTCTTGCCCTCTCTTGCTCTATCTATATTCAACTTTTTTTGTTTCTACAGTATATTGTTGTATGGTCAATCATTTGTCAAGCATTTGTTGGGTCTATTTTGCATGGGAAAATTATTGAACTTGTACCATTCATGTGGTTCTAATGTTTTTTATTTCCGGCGTCGTTTGTTGCATGTCCACACTAGCAACTGAATATTTATGTAATTTAACCCTATAAGGCAATGGAGTATGTTGTTTGAAATCATACATGAAGGCATGGGGTATGTTGTTTCTAACTATGATTTGTGCACAATTGTTGTTGGGTATGCCTCAACAACTAACATTCAAGACACCGAGACGTGCTTTGCACAACCAATTTTTTTTACAACGAGACATGTGTTGCATGTGCATGCTTATTAGTTACGCCAAATGCAATTGCATCAGGAAGTTTGAATTGTATTTTCTAGCCATATTGGCATGTCTAATTCAGATCTGAAATGTGAATGGTTCTACTTGTTGGGTGTATATATAACCTAATTGTTTTCTCCATATGTCATTATCAATGTTAATTTACAGGGGGTGGTAGCATGTTAATAGCCTTGAGATTTACCGCAACTCGGCAAGAGTAGCCCAACATCAGTACTCCAGGAGGTCAAAGATCAGGCCACAAGGATTTAGTATGTACTCCACATATATTTTGGTTGCTATACTCTACTCCCTATGTCGTGCTCTCTTATTTTGCAGCTAGGACAAAACATAGTAGATTTCATCGTAGATGGCCCCTGCTGTTGGAGCCACTGAATTCCCACCCACCATCTTCCGTACATTCAGATTCCACCTCTAATCTGTTGCATCCAATTCTCAAAAAGAAATGTTGCATCCAATATCGCTTGCTAGGATGAGGCTGTTGCGGAGTGAAATAGGCTTCAGCTGTAGCTAGATGAGAGATAAAGGTAATATCACTACATGCATTAGCTAGGAAGAAGCCCTGTTTGTTCCACAATATAACACCGGAGCCACTATCCCAACAGAAGGATGCGTCGATATTAGGTTTGATGAACTCCTATTTTGGTTCTCTCTTTGCAACACCTGCATTTTTCAATGGTCTACGGGAGGCTCAAACAGCCCACCTAAACATTTCATTGAAGCATGGTTCACACGGCTAAGGATGGTAGGAGCATTATAGGTAGGGATGCCCATGAAGCGGGGAGATTAAAGGGGGCCAATTTCCCAAGCTAAAAGACACACAAAGAGGAAATTCGAAAGAGGAAGGGGGAGGTTAGTAACAGGGCCGGTCCTGAAATTTCAGGGGCGGGGGCAAAACTACAATCCGGGGCCCTTCGGGGCCCTTAGTATAAATGTCTAACCAGTAATCATCATATGTAGATATAATTTTATCAAACAAAACAATTAAGTAAATCCAAACTTAGTGTGCATATCACATAATGTATTACATATTACCTTAAAAAATTCCTTCTAACATTCTGACATGCATGTCTTAAAGTTTCATAAAAGAAAAACTAACCATCTGCTATCACGCACCTCTCCATTGCTCATTTTTCTTGAGTAATGGCTATATGAAAAATGTCTTAAAGTTTCATGCGAAGGATATTTAGTGTTTTCTTCTTCCCTTTTAGGCCCGTTTTCCACTAATATGTCCCTCGCTTTGTTATCAAGACTACCCCAATTGCTTGGATCATAAATATCCACAGTAATAATCAGTTCCTCATCAACACTAGCAGATTATGTAGCAAATGAATTAAATATGGGCTCATGATCACTCACATTGGTATCATCCATGTCGATGTCAACATCGTCTTCTGTAGGGGTATAACCAACATCTTCCCGATTGGCATTAGCTTGATCATCCGCGAGCACTATCGCCAACTCCTCTGGATTTCTTGAAGTGCCTTAAAAAGAGATCCTTTCAATGCCTCTTTCTCCTCATCTGCCTCCTTCTTTTTTCTTTTCAGCATGACCTTGCTGAAATTGAAAGGAGCAATTAGCAGAAAGCTAATTAAAATATTAGATTATTCCAGATGACCTTCATCTAATATCATGACAAAATCTGGTAGGGCACAATATAGTACCTTCTCTTTGTAATCTAATGTGGCTATATGTGTTCAATCCTCAAAGATTTGATCGCCCAGCCCACAATTCCCGACCTGTTAATTCAGGAATCATGATTAAAAAATAGGAACAAGAACACTAGAAAAGGCGAGGGCAGACGGCAGAGCCGCAGAGGGCGCGAGGAGAGACGTAGCTGCTGCCTGCTGCTGGCTGCTGCAGTCAGTGTCGGCATGCGCCCGCCGATATTCGGCGTTTCGTTCCGTCGTTCCTCGTTCGTCGGAGGCCGCAGAGTTCAAGACGACGATTACTTGAACAACAGTCAGCAGAAGAACTGTTGGAAATATGCCCTAGAGGCAGTAATAAAATGGTTATTATTATATTTCTTTGTTCATGATAATTGTCTATTGTTCATGCTATAATTGTATTGACCAAAAACCGTAATACATGTGTGAATACATAGACCACAACATGTCCCTACTGAGCCTCTAGTTAACTAACTCGTTGATCAACAGATGGTTATGGTTTCCTGACCATGGACATTAGATGTCATTGATAACGGGATCACATCATTAGGAGAATGATGTGATGGACAAGACCCAATCCTAAGCATAGCACAAGATCGTGTAGTTCGTTTGCTAAAGGCTTTTCTAATGTCAAGTATCATTTCCTTAGACCATGAGATTGTGCAACTCCCCGATACCGTAGGAATACTTTGGGGGTACCAAACGTCACAACATAACTGGGTGGCTATAAAGGTGCACTACAGGTATCTCGGAAAGTGTCTGTTGGGTTGGCACGAATCGAGAGTGGGATTTTTCACTCCGTGTGACAGAGAGGTATCTTTGGGCCCACTCGGTAATGCATCGTCATAATGAGCTCAATGTGACTAAGTAGTTAGTCACTGGATCATTCATTACAGAACGAGTAAAGTGACTTGCCGGTAACGAGATTGAACAAGGTATTGGGATACCAACGATCGAATCTCGGGAAAGTAACGTACCAATTGACAAAGGGAATTGTATACGGGATTGCTTGAATCCCCGACATCGTGGTTCATCCGATGAGATCATCGTGGAACATGTGGGAGCCAACATGGGTGTCCAGATCCCGCAGTTGGTTATTGGCCAGAGAGCTATCTCGGTCATGTCTGCATGATTCCCGAACCCGTAGGGTCTACACACTTAAGGTTCAGTGATGCTAGAGTTGATATGGGAGTTAGTATGCAGTTACCGAGTGTTGTTCGAAGTCCCGGATGAGATCCCGGACGTTATGAGGAGTTTCGGAATGGTCCGCGGGTAAAGATTTATATATGGGAAGTCCAGTTTCAGTCACAGGGATAATTTCAAGGGTTACCAGTATTGTACCGGGACCACCGAAAGGTGTCCGGGGGTCCACCTGCCACGGGGGACTTAGTGCGCTGAACAAGGGTGGGAACCAGCCCCCTAGTGGGCTGGTGCGCACACCTAGGGCCCAAGGCACCTAGGGTTGAAAACCGTAGGGGGTGGGGGTGCCTCCCACCAACTTGGGGGGAAAGCTCCCCCCTGCCCCCCCCCCCCCCTAGATGAGATCTAACACTACTGGAAATAGGGAATTTGCCATCAGCCAGCTCTTTGCCATCTGCCAGCTGATGGCAAAGAACGTCTTTGCCATCTGCTTATAAAAAACAGATGGCAAAGAACTGACAGACGGCAAAGAACATGGTTGCCATCAGCCAATTCTTTGCCATCTGCTAGTGGATGGCAAATAATCTTTGCCATCTACCAGCTGATGGCAAAGAGGTTGGAAAATCATGTGGCCGTCAAGAATGTAACGGCATACCAGCCCCACCTCTTTGCCATCTACCAGCAGACGGCAAAGATTCTTTGCCATCTGCTGGCAGATGGCAAAGAGATGGGACTATCTCTCTCTTTGCTACAAAAAAGCAAAGAGTGGAAAATTAAAGAAAAGAAAACCCCCAGCCTCCCTAAAAAAACCCCAGCCACCCCGAATCAGTCTCAGCCCACTCCTGTGCGTGCTGGATAGGGTTCCCCGCCACCCTCACCGGTCGCTGCCGCCCTCACCGGTCACCGCCGCCGTCGGTTTCCCCTACATGGCCGGAGGATAGGCCATCCCGCCGGTCCATTCCCGCCCCACCGCGAGGGAGGAGACTGACCAGTTGCGCCTCCCCGCCGGTCGCCGCCCGCCACCCCAAGGATCAAGGCCGGCTGCGCCGGTCCCCGTCGGTCGTTGCTCCGGATCCAGGCCGCCCACCGCCCCGCCCCCGTCAGCACGTTCTATTTCCCACCGGATCCCATCTTCGCCGCCGTCCGACGCGCCTTCTTCAAGGAGCTGCGGCCCCATGTCTCAGAGGAGCTAGCCCCGACGCCATTGATGCCCGAGCGACGCTCCCAAGCTATGGTGAGCCCCTGCGCCACTGCCCTCTCTCCTCTCCTCCCCTACTCCCTCACCCATCTCTCTCCCCCGCAGACGTACCCCGCCGCCAGAAGGCCAGGAGGCCGCCACGGAGGCCCGTCCCGAGCTCGCCTCGCTGCTCCTCCGGTGACCCTCCTTGCGCCTGGATCCGGGCGGATCCGACGATTCCCCGACGCGCAGGCGGGCCGGCACGCGGCGCTAGGCGAAGGAGCCCTCCCATGGCGGTGTCAATGTACGTGTGTGTGTGTGTGTGGATAAATTTCGACAGGATAAGCAAACAATCTGATTGTGGATAATGTTGTAAATCTGCTTATAATAATTTTGTGATGCTCAAATTTGTTCAGATAGGCTCATTTTTTCAGTAAAAAGTTGCTTTCCCCATTTCATTGCAGAAATTTTGGGTTGCACAATAATAACCTTCAAAGTAATTTCCACTATAGAGTCTTCTCATGATGATTTCAGATTAATTATAAATGATATGTGTAGTCATTAGTCTGGGTAGATGGTGAATCAGAACTGAATTTCCATAGTATGATGCAAAGGGGACACCTAAATGGATACCGCTCTTAACGAAGAGAAACTTGCATATCATTGACATCTGTTTGCAACACCCGATAGTAGTGTGACACCCAACTAATTTCTGACTAAGCCTCTCTTTGTATATCTAGGATTGCTACTAGAACATGCCGTTCCAAGTTGCAACAATGATTTTTCTATGCATGAATAGTCTTTTTCTTCTAAATGGCAGTGCATGCTGCAGTAGCTGGGATAGATGGTAGCAGTGGTGGTCAAGACGTCAAGTGACAGCGGGCGTACCTGACACCAAGATGCCAAGGTAAGCAACACACAGATTATATCTCCAGTCAACCTTTGTCTTCCAATTTAGAGCTTGTTGCTTCAATCCTCCATCTTCATCCTCCCTCATGTAGCGAAGAATGGAACGACTGACTTTGTTCTTCTTATAGCATATATACACCTGAAAGTTGATTCAGTTATCGAAGAGTTGCATAAATGTTTCCTTCTTTTGAAAAGGTAAAGTGCATAAATGTTTTTTGATAAGCTCACCTGTAATTAAGTGTGGTCTAAAGTGGTTTCCCACTTCCCTAATTTTCTCATTAGTATATCCAAATAAAATAGCATACTGAATGTGTAGCCTTATTATTTCATCTACATTTGTAGGAATGGAAATTTTAAATTGGTTTTGCATCGCTGAATTATCGCTTATATTAGAATATTTCTTCCAGCCTTAACACATAGGAATTGATTTTTTACTTTGGATGTCTGTTCTATTTTCACTATTAGAGAATGGGGATGCCATATGTACACTTGTTTGGTCTTCATGACTGCACCTTTCTAATTTAATTCTGCTTGCCATAGTTTAGGAACAACAACAACAACAAATCATTCAGATGGTTTAGGAAGTAAGTAAATGGCAACAATGTTCAGTTTGAATATCAACAAAGTATAGTTAAACCTGAATAAGGCACTCGTTCATTTTTTTTCATGTTGACCAAGTTATTTTTAGATTCTCTGTTTTGACATGTGTTGAAAATAAGGTGAGATCCACCTTTTAATTTGTTGAAAGGAGAGTGAATGGCCTCTGATCGACTAGTTCCCCCTTGTAGATAACAAAGGAGTATAAGTCAAAACATCCTTGAAGGAGCTAGCGAGGTGAGTAGTGGCCATAACATGGCAAAAATGTGTCCTAGTTAGACTGAAGACAAACAATGCCTATAAGACCCTATGATCTCTCTGCTCACCATGTATGCAAAAGGAAAATTAATCCATTAGGTTCATGACATTTCAGCTCATATTTTTTCTTATAAGAGGGATTATACTGTTTAATACCCTATGATCTCCCAGCTCAGCATGTATGCAAAAAGAAAATTAATCCATAAGTTTCATGCCATTTCTGCTCATATAGTTTTTCATATAAGAGAGATTCTGGAGTTTAGTAGAACACGGCGCGCATAATTATGAGTTTCCTGTTTTTTAGTACTATTTATTTTGATTTTACTATACATGAGGGAGCATTTAAACTCTTGTGCAAAACTCCATGCTCGAAAGAAATAACCTTATTGCCTCCATCTGCTAACTTCTGACTGTTCTGATTTAGAATTTATACCAACTCATATAGCAAAAGAATATAAAAAACCCTGTCACAGAACATAGTTCAGTGTCAATGTCAACAACAGTATATGAAATCCAGAGGTACATACAAATTAGGATCCTTCGTAGCTATTGTTATTGTTCCATAACAAACCAATAATCGATTGAGCTGAATAATCAATAGATTTTATTGCTGCATGCAGAGCGGTGCATAAGCACACTTGATGATTGCGCCCTGTTATTGTTGACTAAACTTTGTTCTCTCTCTCAAATAATGTTATCACGAAGATTATTTCATTATGAGTCTATGTCCTCTGCCTATAGCTTGCGTACCTGACTCCCTGGGATAATATAGCACCTTGCAACATGTGTGATAGTTCAATGATTATTTCATCTTTATAGGCCCAACTTAGTGTCAAATCCGTCAAAGAATGCAGCATATGCCCTGATCTCTTCCCTTTTTCTATCTCCTAGGGTACTACCGCATCTAAGTAAATATCCATAACTAAACAACATGTTCACAGGAAGATTACAGAGTCACCAGAATACTTTCCTCTAAAACAATTCAACTATATGAATCAAACAATATGATTTGTTTTTCTCTTGTCATACATATACCAATTGGTTATTCATATCCATGCAAATATCTCTTAATTGGAATGGAAATTTAACACACTTTTGATTTGAAAATTGAAACGGAGCAAGGCTGAGCACTCATGAATTAGTTAGAATGCTTCACAAATCTTGTAAGTTGGTGAACTTAATTATGATTACTACTAATGCATGCATAGCAGCAGATGGTAGACCTTTTTGGGAAAATATATTTGATCCATCTTTATCAAAAGTTGAAATGTCTTGGATGGAAGTTCATCTCAGCAGCTGGGTAGAAGTCAACACATACAAAGCAACCTGAAAGAAAAACCTGGATGTGAACTCATCTAGATTTCTATACTGAATATGTCCCAAACTCCCAATAATAGTCAAGAAGGCGGCGTTGAACTGGTTGGTAAAAAATCATTGTACCTGGCACCTTGGGTGAGTTTGCATGTAAGTTCACACACATGCAAGAATGGTGTTTATACTTTCCAAGATTTCATGATCAAGCTTGATACCACCTAACACCGAAGTATATAAAACATCGATTTCAGCAAGGTGCAATAAAATTAAAATACCCTTTATACGTATACCTTTTGAGTTGAAGCATAGTATCATTGTCCTAATAAGTTAGAAGCTTATGCTAATTTAGCATGAGGATAGACTGAATTTTCAGTTTACACACGTGATGCTTATGCCTGTCAGTGCATGTGCTGAAGCAGCCAAACCAACATCTTCAACCTAGTGTTAAAACGTACAGTGGAATCACGTGGAGGATCTTCCACATCTTTTCCCTATATTAAGAAGTCAACTACAGTATGGCACATTCAGTAAAGTATTTGAAAATAAGTGACATGTACATCGAAATTGTGTTTGCTTCATGCAACTACATGGATATACATTATAACAATCTCACTACAGGAAAAACTTTGTAAGCCGTGTATGTTTCATACACGGCAAAAGCGGTTTTAAACTCAGCGAACTGTACGCCAAGTGTTACACTCGACAAGAAAAACTTATGGTTTAGATTGATTCACCTGCGACGAGCTTAAATAATCCACAAACTTCATCCACATAGATTAGGTGTAAGTCGGGATGCAATGTTCCGTCACCTGTGAAAGGATTAGCCAGCAGTTTCTCTATCATACCCGAAGGAATTTCAAAGTAGACATTTCAGTAGGTTCATTTGGTTGAGGAGCAACTGTTTGTTCTACTGGTCGGGGTGAAGATACCCCGAATAAGCCCCTCAAAGGATTACTTTCCATAGTGACAAGTGACAGTAAATTTCAGCACACTATATAAATTTTTCCTTACCAAAGGCACTTCACTTCCCGGTAACGGCGCCAAAAAAGAGTCTTGATGACCCACAAGTGTAGGGGATCTATCGTAGTCCTTTCGATAAGTAAGAGTGTCGAACACAACAAGGAGCAGAAGGAAATGACAAGCGGTTTTCAGTAAGGTATTCTCTGCAAGCGCTGAAATTATCGATAACAGATAGTTTTCTGATAAGATAATTTGTAACGGGTAACAAGTAACAATTGTATATAAAGTGCAGTAAGGTGGCCCAATCCTTTTTGTAGCAAAGGACAAGCCTGAACAAACTCTTATATGAAAGAAAACGCTCCCGAGGACACATGGGAATTATCGTCAAGCTAGTTTTCATCACGCTCATATGATTCGCGTTCGGTACTTTGATAATTTGATATGTGGGTGGTCCGGTGCTTGGGTGTTGTCCTTACTAGGACAAGCATCTCACTTATGATTAACTCCTATTGCAAGCATCCGCAACTACAAAAGAAGTATTAAGGTAAACCTAACATGAAACATATGGATCCAAATCAGCCCCTTACGAAGCAACGCATAAACTAGGGTTTAAGCTTTTGTCAATCTAGCAACCCATCATCTACTTCTTACTTCCCAATGCCTTCCTCTAGGCCCAAACAGTGGTGAAGTGTCATGTAGTCGACGTTCACATAACACCACTAGAGGAAAGACAACATACATCTCATCAAAATATGGAATGAATACCAAATTCACATGACTACTTATAGCAAGAGTTCTCCCATGTCCTCAAGAACAAAAGTAACTACTCACGAAGCATATTCATTTTCATAATCAGAGGAGTATTAATATGCATAATGGATTTGAACATATAATCTTCCACCAAGTAAACCAGCTAGCATCAACTACAAGGAGTAATCAACACTACTAGCAACCTATAGGTACCAATCTGAGGTTTTGATACAAAGATTGGATACAAGAGATGAACTAGGGTTTGAGATGAGATGGTGCCGGTGAAGATGTTGATGAAGATTGACCCCCTCCCGATGAGAGGATCGTTGGTGATGACGATGGTGATGATTTCCCCCTCCCGAAGGGAAGTTTCCCCGGCAGAACAGCTCTATCGGAGCCCTAGATTGGTTCCGCCAAGGTTCTGCCTCGTGGCGGCGGTGTTTCGTCCCGAGAGATTGCTTATGATTTTTTCCAGGGTAGAAGACACCATATAGCCAAAGATGGGCACCGGAGGCCTGCCAGAGCGCCCACGAGGCAGGGGGCACACCCAGGGGGGTAGGGCGCGCCCCCACCCTCGTGGCCTGGGTGTGGGCCCCCTCTGGTATTTTCTTTGCTCAGTATTTTTTATTAATTCCAAAAATGACTTCTGTGGAGTTTCAGGACTTTTGAAGTTGTGCAGAATAGGTCTCTAATATTTTCTCCTTTTCCAGCCCGGAATTTCAGCTGACGGCATTCTCCCTCTTCATGTAAACCTTGTAAAATAAGAGAGAATAGGCATAAGTATTGTGACATAATGTGTAATAACAGCCCATAATGCAATAAATATCGATATAAAAGCATGATGCAAAATGGACGTATCATTGGCCCACGCGACCGCCACCAAAGAAGGTTCGGGTCAACGACGGGCTGGCTCCTCACCAAGCTGCGCCCCCCGGAAGGTAGCACCTCCCAGTACCAGCCCGACGGAGCCCAGTCCCGGACATGGCCCCTCTGATCAAGTAGGCATCCTCCGCCGAGTCGACGACGAGGATGCGGGATAGGCATCGTCGACGTCGATGCGAGAATAATCGATTTAACTAAAAAAATATCAACAAATGTGACATGTTGAACATGGTTCAATCATAACTAGGGTTCATACTACATTATTCTAAGATTAAACACCTAAAATACCTAAATTATATTAACTACACCTAATTAAAAACCTACATTTTGAACATGATTCGATCATAACTAGCTAGGGTTCATACTACATTATTCTAAAATTAAACACCTAAGATCATAACCTACTACATTATTTTAAGATTTAACCAAAAAAATTCAACTAGCTAGGGTTCAAATTTAACTAGGGAGGAGGAAGGAGGGAGGAGGAGTACCTCTCGGTGGAGGACGATCGGCGCAGAGGGAAGACCGGCGTGGGAGGGTGGCCGGCGGGAGAGGAGGTCGGGGCAGGGGAGGGTGGCCGGCGGGGAGGAGAGCCGGCGCAGGCGAGGGCGGACGGCGGGAGAAGACCGGCGCGGGGGACGGCGGCAGCGACTGCGCGCGGCGGAGTCGCGTGAGTGAGAGTGTGTGAGGGGGAGAGTGAGGTCGGGCGCGGGCCGGAGCGTGGATAAGGTTCCTGTAGTACAAGCGCTACTAGTATCCCTGGCCTGTCGGCAACATTCTGGCAATTGTAGTAGTAGCGTGTTTTATGAATACAACGCTACTGGTAAGTGCGTAGTAGCTGCGCTTTCCGAGGCCAAGCGCTTTCCGAGGCCAGCCGCGATCAACCGGATCCCTTGCAGCGGCGAACAGCGGGGAGGGAAGACACCATCGGAGCCGACTGATACTGGGTCGACGGCTGCCGGAGAAGGACGCCGCGAACGCACACGCGAAAGTGCGTCGCCCCTCGGACGGGGAGCGCCTCAATGTTAAGGGGAGCTTCTTGAAGCCAAGCGGAGTCGTCGGCGACGAAAACGAGCACGCCGAGATGGATCTCGCGGCCCTCCGCCAATCCGCCGCCGGAAACCATGATGATGATGATCGGAAAAACTTGCAACTTCGCCAACAAGTCGCTAAGACACCTTTCCCATGGTGGGCGCCAACTGTCGTGGTTCTAAGGCTGACAGTAGAAAGGGGGGTAAGTATTGAGAGGCAAGCTTACACACGAGTTTTACGAGTTCAGGCCGTTCTCGGTGGAAATAACAACCCTACGTCTCGGTGCCCGGAGGCGGTCGATTAGATTATATGTGTGATGTTACAGGGGGTGCGAACCCTTGCGCCAAAGGAGGGGGTGGCTTATATAGAGTGCGCCAAGACCCCCATTGCCCTCCATTACGAGGGACTTAATGTACATAAAGTGGGGGCGTTACTGGTAACGCTAGCCTTAAGTGTTGTTAATGATCTTAAAGACTACGGGGTGAACGCCTGTCCGTTGTAATGCTGAGTGACTCCGGCGAGCGCCCCCGGCGAGATGCAAAGGCAGAGCTGCATCTCGCGAGCGCCCTCGGCGAGCGCCCCCGGCGATGAGGACGGCCGGCGAGGGCGCCAACCGGCAACAGGGACGTCATGATGGTTCTTCAAGCTTGGTCGCTGGGGGATGGCGGGGGTGTCGAACATCGCTGTGGGCGTTGTACATTTTTTTCCAAGCGAATAACTGGGAGGAAGACGAAGCAGGGATCAGATCGAACGGCCCTTAATCGTGGTATCGGGTGGCTGGGGCTGGACCGGCCGAACAGTTCGGCCGGCGCGCCGGCGCCTATAAGCGGCCTTTTTTTAACCATGGCAATGTTATTATTTCAAAAATGGCAATTTTTTCCATGATTGTTAGCAAAACAAGAAAATAAATAAATTTTCCATGCACGTACAAAATTATTCTATGATTGCCACTGTTTAAGCAGTATCTTCTTGTAAGGCAAGTTGCCATGTGACCCCCTTTTTTTTTATTAAATCCTTATAAATTTCATATAATTTGTCACATGACAACATAAATTTTCTGCATTTGCCATGCAAAAAACTATATCATTTTAAAAAATTACCATGTCAATGTAGTATGTTGTTTTACGAATTATCCATAAATTAGAAAATTATTTAATAAATTTGCCAGGAGATACTTTTTCTACATTTATCATGAATTATATATTGTTTAATTTCATATACCATGGCGTATTGGATTGCTAGGCCATGGCAAATTTACTACCAGAGACATGGCAAATTTATTCCCATAGCCATGGCAAGGTAGTTTCCCCTAGACTGCGGCAAATTTATAAAAACTGTGTATGATGAACAACCCTATGCCATACAATTTTTTCTAGGCACCGTGCGTGATGTATTCAATAACACAAACGATAAAATTGTAAATATCGTTTCTGATGGCTTGCCCTATCAAAGACGATGTGATGTAAAAAATTGTGTGTGATGTACCATTCAAATGGAAACGTTTGTTTTGAATTCACTGTGTGGTAGGCCAAAAACATCTCACACGATTTGTCCCATATAATTGTTTGCAATGGCTCATCCGATCGCATATGAGCTTTTTTTGCACCACGTGTGTCACCAGAGAAACTATCGCCAACGATTTTCTGAGTCATGTGGGATGGAACCCCCCCCCCCCCCCTCCCTCCTAATCGGCCCGCACAAGTAAGGCGACGGTTTAAAACTATGTCATGTAAAGGGGGTAAATACCGTTTGTAGGACCCGTCTGCACTAGTGTGATACCGGTAATTGTGTATATAAGCGCTCCTTTTAGCTACCAATAAACATATATTGTCTATTCTATTGTTCCTCATGCTACTTGATAAGACACAATGAAGAACTACGAATAGCAAACACAAGCACGAGTAAATCAAGTTACAATTAAGCCAACAATAAGCTAATTAATACACAGGCGCAGCATGCCCCTGTGCCTTCGTCCGCTAGTATAGTAGTAAACTAAGAAAGTTAAAATTTGATCCTTAACCAGCTCATTACACACGATAACCTCGACCCGTCACCACTAGCTTGTTGTTGATATGGGCACCATATTATTGCACCCACTTGTAGTATATATTTGCTACGGTGCCATATCGCACACGATTGGGACAGGAGGATGACCGTGTGTGACACCCACACCGCACACAGAGCTCTAGGAAGGCTAGTTTGCATTAGGGGCCACATCCAGCCACGCCTTCTTTGCAATAATCTGGTTTACATTATTTTATAATGTGCAATAAATGAAATAAAACAATTTCATAATTGTAATGCCTCGCATAAAAGTACATCAATCTCTCAAAGCAATCCAACATCTCTGCCATGCATGGGACCTACTGTGCATGAAGGAAAATCCGCATCAGAAAGAGAAGATGCATATGTCGACATGGAGGGAAAAAGAAAGATACAACACACGTAGGAGAAAGATATAAAAAATTCAGTAATTAAAAGGGTGTGTCTAGGGCACATCTAGATGTGCTTTAGTTATTGCACATCTAAGTGAGTGAATCAAGCATAAAGAGAAAAAAGAAAAAAGAGAAAGAAAATATCCACACGAATCTCAATGTAAGATCAATGACATATGACTTAGATGTGCAATACTTATGGCACATCTAGATGTGCTTTAGCAAAGCTGTAACTAAAAATGCAAAGTTTAATGTCATGCCGCCGGCAAATACAATGGATTGTCCCTTTTACTACAGGTTAATTAGCAAAAGCTTTGTCAATAATCTCACATCCAAGGCTTCTGAAATTCTGAGTTAATTGCATGAACCCTTTTGTCTTCATGATTTCTCTAAACCTCTCACGGTTCCGTACCATGTACTTGACGCAGCAATCCTTGAGTTGCTGGCAGTTGTTTCTCTCAGCAAAATCCAGAGTAAAACCCACGGTGTTGACATCTAGCGTCTTGCTCAGCTTGTTCGCGCAAAGCAGCTTCAATCTTTCCATGGCGAACCGATCGGCTGCGACGAGCAAATGTTCCGTCACCTGAGTTGGGTCACGGGAGAGACAACTGAGTTTTTTTTCATGTGAATCAATCTAAACCATAAGTTTTTTTCCTATGAGTTGATCTAAACCGTAATAATTTGGTCCCACCAAATTAACGGCTCCTAATTACTGATTAACATGGTAATTTCTTGGAAGTCTGTAATTAGTATAGATATAGATAGAGCAAATGTAGTCTGAATATAATCTTACGTCTCGATACTCCCTTGGGTCAATTTTCTTGCTTTCACTAAATGGTCTACAATTACTAATTGAGATGAGTTACCACTGTATTTTTCTTCTTCTAATTACAACATATATACATGTGTGTTATAAGTTCAATTATATATGAAGATGTTTTTTTCAATTTACTTCCACAAAACCACAAACCGGGTATTCCTATTGTATTTCATACCTTATGGATCAAATAAGTATATGGTATTTACTTTTAGTAGGATTTAAATGTGCAGTTGTTTCGTCGCTATGAGGGTCTGGTGTTCGACGACCTCCCCGTGCGTTCATGCTAACGAGACATTACAAATGATCTTTAATTTGGTGCAACATAACTTAGCATTTTTTACACCAAAATGACTTAGTATGCTTAGTTAGCTCAAAAATGACATAATAACCATACTTAGCTCCAAAATGACCTATTCTACAGATATAAGTTGCATCATAATAATCTTCACATTTTAGTTGCATCATAATAATCTTCTTCTTCTTCTAGTCTTCTTCTTCTAACTTTCTTCTTTCCCATTTTGTAGATTTGCTTCAGATCATGGAAGCTTGGGTTGATGGAGTGCTTGTCTTTAGTTTTTGTTTTGACTTTGTGAAACTTGCTACCTATGATGAAACTGTGTAATATTGATGAAACTATGTATATGTATGGATGAAACTTGCTACTATGGGTAACATGTGTTCGATATGTGTTCGATATATATGTGTTCATGACTATTGGTAATATGTGTTGAATATGCTATATTGGTCATATAAATAAATTTGTGTTTGATTTTCTATGCAAATGAATTGATATAAGAAAAAACAAAATTAAATGGGGCAATATAGGCACTTTGCCATCTCCTGGCAGATGGCAAAGAGGCCACGTGTCATCTACATGTAAAATTTGGGCTGGCCTATTTGGGCCTTTTGCCATTTGCCAGCAGATGGCAAAGCTCTTTGCCATCTGCTGGCAAACGACAAAGCATGCAGCCTTTGCCATTTGCTGGCAGACGGCAAAGAGCCTGAAGCCTTTGCCATCTGCTAGCAGACGACAAAGTATGCTGTTAGCCTTCTAACGGGGCTAACCCCGTTAAAAGGCTTTGCCATCTGCTAGCTGATGGCAAAGGCACAGGCTCTTTGCCATCAGCCAGCAGACGGCAAAGAAGCGTTTGCCGGCAGGGTTTCAAGCCTTTGCCATCCGCTGACCATGCCTTTGCCATCTGCCATGGCAGATGACAAAGTGCCAGATTCCAGTAGTGTAAGGGGGGGCAGCCCCCTCTCCCCTTCCCTCTATTAATAGTGGGGGGTAGGAGGGCTGCCACACCCTTTCCCTGGCACATCCCTCCCCCTCTTCAACTCCACCTCCTCCTCCGTAGTGCTTGGCGAAGCCCTAGTGGAGAACTGCAAGGTCCTCCACCACGCCGTCGTGCTGCCGGAGCTCTACCTCAACTTCTCCTCTCCCCTTGCTGGATCAAGAAGGAGGAGACGTCCCCGGGCTGTACGTGTGTTGAACACAGAGGCGCCGTCCGTTCGGCATTAGATCGGATCTTCCGCGATTTGAATCGCCTCGAGTACGACTCCCTCATCCGCGTTCTAGTGACGCTTCTGCTTAGCGATCTTCAAAGGTATGAAGATGCTCATCCTCTCTCTCTCTCTCTCTCTCTTGTTTCTAGAATCTCCATAGATTGATCTTGATGATGTGTAGAAAATTTTGAATTATTGCTACGTTCCTCAATAGTGGCATCATGAGCTAGGTCTATTACGTATATTCTATGCACGAGTAGAACACAAGTAGTTGTGGGCGTTGGTTTGTTCAATTTGCTTACCGTTACTAGTCCTATCTTATTTCGGCGGTATTATGGGATGAAGCGGCCCGGACCGACCTTACACGTACACTTACTTGAGATAGGTTCTACCGACTGACATGCACTTGTTGCATAAAGGTGGCTAGTGGGTGCCAGTCTCTCCCACTTTAGTTGGATCGGATTCGATGAAAAGGTTCCTTATGAAGGGTAAATAGTAATCGGCATATCACCGTTGTGGCTTTTGCGTAGGTAAGAAATGTTCTTGCTAGAAACCCATAGTAGCCACGTAAAAATTCAACAACAATTAGAGGACGTTTAACTTGTTTTTGCAGGGTATGCTATGTGATGTGATATGGCCAAAAAGAATGTGATGAATGATATGTGATGTATGAAATTGATCATGTTCTTGTAATAGGAATCATGACTTGCATATCGATGAGTATGACAACCGGCAGGAGCCATAGAAGTTGTCTTAATTTATTGTATGACCTGCGTGTCAATGATAACGCCATGTAATTACTTTACTTTATTGCTAACCGTTATCCATAGTAGTAGAAGTAATAGTTGGCGAGACAACTTCATGAAGACACGATGATAGATATCATGATGATGGAGATCA
This sequence comes from Triticum timopheevii, assembly GCA_963921465.1. Taxonomy (NCBI): domain Eukaryota; kingdom Viridiplantae; phylum Streptophyta; class Magnoliopsida; order Poales; family Poaceae; genus Triticum; species Triticum timopheevii. The sequence continues at coordinate 137,406,202 of OY997272.1, forward strand.
TGGTGTCATGCCGGTGACGAAGGTGATCATGCCGTGCCTCGAAGATGATGATCAAAGGCGCAAAATGATATTGGCCATATCATGTCACTTTATGATTTGCATGTGATGTTTGTCATGTTTACATCTTATTTGCTTAGAACGACGGTAGCATAAATAAGATGATCCCTCATTAAAATTTCAAGAAAGTGTTCCTCCTAACTGTGCACCGTTGTGAAAGTTTGTTGTTTTCAAAGCACCACATGATGATCGGGTGTGATAGATTCTAACGTTCGTATACAACGGGTGTAAGCCAGATTTACACATGCAAAACACTTAGGTTGACTTGACGAGCCTAGCATGTACAGACATGGCCTAGGAACACAAGAGACCGAAAGGTCGAACATGAGTCGTATAGTAGATACGATCAACATGAACATGTTCACCGATGATGACTAGTCCGTCTCACGTGATGATCGGACACGACCTAGTTAACTTGGATCATGTATCACTTAGATGACTACAGGGATGTCTATCTGAGTGGGAGTTCATTAAATAATTTGATTAGATGAACTTAATTATCATGAACATAGTCTAAAATCTTTGCAATATGTCTTGAAGATCAAATGGCCCACGCTAATGTTGCCCTCAGCTTCAACGCGTTCCTAGAGAAAACGAAGCTGAAAGATGATGGTAGAAACTATACGGACTGGGTCCGAAACTTGAGGATCATCCTCATAGCTGCCAAGAATGCATATGTCCTAGAAGCACCGCTAGGTGAAGCACCCATTTTTCCAGCAACTCAAGACGTTATGAACGACTGGCAGTCGCGTAGTGATGATTACTCCTTGGTTAAGTGCGGCATGCTTTACAGCTTAGAACCGGGGCTCCAAAAGCGTTTTGAGCAGCACAGAGCATATGAGATGTTCCAAGAGCTGAAAATGGTTTCCAAGCTCATGCCCGGTCGAGAGATATGAAGTCTCCGACAAGTTCTACAGTTGAAAGATGGAGGAAAACAGTTCTGTCAGTGAGCATATACTCACTATGTCTGGGTTACACAACCGTTTTTCTCAGTTGGGAGCTAATCTCCCAGATGACTCGGTCATTGACAGGATCCTCCAGTTGCTCCCACCTAGCTACGAGAGCTTTGTGATGAACTACAATATGCAGGGGATGGAGAAGTCCATTCCTGAGTTATATTTAATGCTGAAATCAGTGGAGGTGGAAATCAAAAAGGAGCATCAAGTGTTGATGGTGAATAAGACCACTAGTTTCAAGAAAGGCAAGGGTAAAAAGAATTTCAAGAAGGACGACAAGGGAATTGCTGCGCCCGGTAAATCAGTTGCCGGGAAGAAGCCAAACAATGGACCCAAGCCCGAGATTCAGTGCTTTTATTGCACGGGAAATGGTCTCTGGAAGCGGAACTGCCCCAAGAACTTAGCGGACAACAAGGCCGGCAACACCAAAGGTATATGTGATATACATGTTATTGGTGTGTACCTTACCAGTACTCGTACTAGCTCCTGGGTATTTGATACTGGTGCGGTTGCTCACATTTGTAACTCAAAACAGGAGCTGCAGAATAAGCGGAGACTGGCGAAGGATGAGGTGACGATGCGCGTCAGGAATGGTTCCAAGGTCGATGTGATCGTCGTCGGCACGCTACCTCTACATTTACCTACGGGATTAGTTTTAAACCTCAATAATTATTATTTAGTGCCAGCTTTGAGCATGAACATTGTATCTGGATCTCGTTTAATGCGAGATGGCAACTCATTTAAATCTGAGAATAATGGTTGTTCTATTTATTTGAGAGATATGTTTTCTGGTCATGCCCCGCTGGTCAATGGTTTATTCTTATTGAATCTCGAACATGATGTTACACATATTCATAGTGTGAGTACCAAAAGATGTAAGGTTAATAATGATAGTCCCACATACTTGTGGCACTGATGCCTTGGTCACATTGGTGTCAAACGCATGAAGAAGCTCCATGCATATGGACTTTTGGAGTCTCTTGATTATGAATCATTTGACACATGCGAACCATGCTTCATGGGAAAGATGACCAAGACTCCGTTCTCCGGAACAATGGAGCGAGCAACCAACCTATTGGAAATCATACATACTGATGTGTGCAGTCCAATGGGCATTGATGCTCGCGGTGGCTATCATTATGTTCTCACCCTCACTGATGACTTAAGTAGATATGGGTATGTCTACTTAATGAAACACAAGTCTGAGACCTTTGAAAAGTTCAAGGAATTTCAGAGTGAGGTGGAAAATCAACGTGACAAGAAAATAAAGTTCTTACGATCAGATCGTGGGGGAGAATATTTAAGTCACGAGTTTGGTACGCACTTAAGGAAATGTGGAATTGTTTCACAACTCATGCCGCCTGGAACACCTCAATGGTGTGTCCAAACATCGTAATCGCACTCTATTGAATATGGTGCGATCTATGATGTCTCTTACCGATTTACTGCTATCATTTTGGGGATACGCTTTAGAGACAGCCACATTCACTTTAAATAGGGCACCGTCTAAATCTGTTGAGACGACACCGTATGAATTATGGTTTGGGAAGAAACCTAAGCTGTCATTTCTAAAAGTTTGGGGATGCGATGCTTATGTCAAGAAACTTCAACCTGAAGAGCTCGAACCCAAGTCGGAAAAATGCATCTTCATAGGATACCCTAAGGGAACCATTGGGTATACCTTCTACCTCAGATCTGAAGGAAACATCTTTGTTGCTAAGAACGGATCCTTGATAACCCACAAGTGTAGGGGATCACAGCAGCTTTCAAGGGTAAAGTATTCAACCCAAATTTATTGATTCGACACAAGGGGAGCCAAAGAATATTCTTAAGTATTAGCAGTTGAGTTGACAATTCAACAACACCTGGATAACTTAGTATCTGCAGCAAAGTATTTAGTAGCAAAGTAGTATGATAGTAATGGTAACAGTGGTAAAAGTAAAGATAATAGTTTTGTAGTAATTGTAAGAGTAGCAACGGAAAAGTAAATAAGCGAAGCACAATATGTGAAAAGCTCGTAGGCACTGGATCAGTGATGGATAATTATGTCGGATGCGATGTAATAGCTATAACATAGGGTGACACAGAACTAGCTCCAATTCATCAATGTAATGTAGGCATGTATTACGAATATAGTCATACGTGCTTATGGAAAAGAACTTGCATGACATCTTTTGTCCTACCCTCCCGTGGCAGCGGGTCCTAGTGGAAACTAAGGGATATTAAGGCCTCCTTTTAATAGAGAACCGGACCAAAGCATTAGCACTTGGTGAATACATGAACTCCTCAAACTACGGTCATCACCGAGAAGTATCCCGATTATTGTCACTTCGGGGTTGTCGGATCATAACACATAATAGGTGACTATAGACTTGCAAGATAGGATCAAGAACTCACATATATTCATGAAAACATAATAGGTTTAGATCTGAAATCATGGCACTCGGGCCCTAGTGACAAGCATTAAGTATAGCAAAGTCATAGCAACATCAATCTCAGAACATAGTGGATACTAGGGATCAAACCCTAACAAAACTAACTTGATTACATGGTAAATCTCATCCAACCCATCACCGTCCAGCAAGCCTATGATGGAATTACTCACGCACGGCGGTGAGCATCATGAAATTGGTGATGGAGGACGGTTGATGATGACGACGGCGACGAATCCCCCTCTCCGGAACCCCAAACGGACTCCAGATCAGCCCTCCCGAGAGAGATTAGGGCTTGGTGACGGCTCCGTATCATAAAACGCGATGAAACTTTCTCTCTGGTTTTTTTCTCCGTGAAACGGAATATATAGAGTTGGAGTTGAGGTCGGCGGAGCTCCAGGGGGTCCACAAGATAGGGGGCGCGCCCAGGGGGGGCGCGCCCCCCACCCTCGTGGACAGGGTGTGGGCCCCTGGTCTTCATCTTTTGCCAGTATTTTATATTTTCCAAAAGTTATCTCCATGGATTTTCAGGTCATTCCGAGAACTTTTGTTTTCTGCACAATAAACAACATCATGGCAGTTCTGGTGAAAACAGCGTCAGTCCGGGTTAGTTTCATTCAAATCATGCAAGTTAGATTCCAAAACAAGGGCAAAAATGTTTGGAAAAGTAGATACGTTGGAGACGTATCAATCCTTTCTGGAGAAAGAGTTTCTCTCGAAAGAAGTGGGAGGAAAGTAGAACTTGATGAAGTACTGCCTCTTGAACCGAAAAGTAGCGCAGCTCCAGAAAATGTTTTTGTGGTGCCTGCACCGACTAGAGTGGAAGTTAATGATGATGATCAAGGTATTTCGGATCAAGTTGCTACTGAACTTCGTAGGTCCACAAGGGCATGTTCGGCACCAGAGTGGTAAGACAACCCTGTACTGGAAATCATGTTGTTAGACAATGGTGAACCTTCGAACTATGAAGAAGCGATGGCGGGCCAAGATTCCAACAAATGGCTTGAAGCCATGAATTCCGAGATAGGATCCATGTATGAAAACAAAGTATGGACTTTGACAGACTTGCCCGATGATCGGCGAGCCATAGAAAATAAATGGATCCTTTAGAAGAAGACTGACGCGGATGGTAATGTGACCATCTATAAAGCTCGGCTTGTCGCTAAGGGTAATCGACAAGTTCAAGCGGTTAACTACGATGAGACCTTCTTACCCGTAGCGAAGCTGAAGTCAGTCCGAATCATGTTAGCATTTGTCGCATTCTATGATTATGAAATATGGCAAATGGACGTCAAAACGGCATTCCTTAACGGCTTCCTTAAGGAAGAATTGTATATGATGCAACCGGAAGGTTTTGTCAATCCTAAGAATGCTAAGAAGGTATGCAAGCTCTAGCGCTCCATCTATGGGCTGGTGCACATATCTCGGAGTTGGAACATTCGCTTTGATGAAATGATCAAAGCGTTTGGGTTTATGCAGATTTATGGAGAAGCCTGCGTTTACAAGAAAGTGAGTGGGAACTCTGTAGCATTTCTCATATTATATGTGGATGACATACTATTGATGGGAAATGATATAGAACTTTTGGAAAGCATAAAGGCCTACTTGAATAAGTGTTTTTCAATGAAGGACCTTGGAGAAGCTGCTTACATATTAGGCATCAAGATCTATAGAGATAGATCAAGACACCTCATAGGTCTTTCACAAAGCACATACCTTGATAAGATATTGAAGAAGTCAATATGGATAAGTCCAAGAAGGGGTTCTTGCCTATTTTGCAAGGTGTGAGATTGAGCACGGCTCAAAGCCCGACCACGGCAGAAGATAGAGAAAAGATGAGTGTCATCCCCTATGCCTCAGCCATAGGGTCTAATATGTATGCCATGCTGTGTACCAGACCTGATGTAAACCTTGCCGTAAGTTTCGTAGGAAGGTACCAAAGTAATCCCGGCATGAAACACTGGACAGCGATCAAGAATATCCTGAAGTACCTGAAAAGGACTAAGAATATGTTTCTTGTTTATGGAGGTGACGAAGAGCTCGTCGTAAAGGGTTACGTCGATGCTAGCTTCGACACAAATCTGGATGACTCCAAGTCGCAAACCGGATACGTGTACATTTTGAATGGTGGGGCGGTCAGCTGGTGCAGTTGGAAGCAAAGCGTCGTGGCGAGATCTACATGTGAAGCGGAGTACATGGAAGCCTCGAAGGCGGCACATGAAGAAATATGGATGAAGGAGTTCATTACCGACCTAGGGGTTATTCCCAATGCGTCGGGCCCGATGACTCTCTTCTATGACAACACTGGAGCTATTGCCCTTGCTAAGGAGCCCAGGTTTCACAAGAAGACCAGGCATATCAAGCGTCGCTTCAACTCCATTCATGAAAATGTTCAAGATGGAGACATAGATATTTGTAAAGTGCATACGGATCTGAATGTCGCAGATCCCTTGACTAAACTTCTTCCACGAGCAAAACATGATCAACACCATAACTCTATGGGTGTTCGATTCATCATAATGTAACTAGATTATTGACTCTAGTGCAAGTGGGAGACTGTTGGAAATATGCCCTGGAGGCAGTAATAAAATGGTTATTATTATATTTCTTCGTTCATGATAATTGTCTATTGTTCATGCTATAATTGTATTGACCGGAAACCATAATACATGTGTGAATACATAGACCACAATATGTTCCTAGTGAGCCTCTAGTTGACTAGCTTGTTGATCAACAGATGGTTATGGTTTCCTGACCACTGACATTAGATGTCATTGATAACGGGATCACATCATTAGGAGAATGATGTGATGGACAAGACCCAATCCTAAGCATAGCACAAGATCGTGTAGTTCGTTTGTTAAAGGCTTCTCTAATGTCAAGTATCATTTCCTTAGACCATGAGATTATGCAACTCCCGGATACCGTAGGAATACTTTGGGTGTACCAAACGTCACAACGTAACTGGGTGGCTATAAAGGTGCACTACAGGTATCTCTGAAAGTGTCTGTTGGGTTGGCACGAATCGAGACTGTGATTTGTCACTCCGTGTGACGGAGAGGTATCTCTGGGCCAACTCGGTAATGCATCATCATAATGAGCTCAATGTGACTAAGTAGTTAGTCACGGGATCATGCATTACGGAACGAGTAAAGTGACTTGCCGGTAACGAGATTGAACGAGGTATTGGGATACCGACGATCGAATCTTGGGCAAGTAACGTACCGATTGACAAAGGGAATTGTATACGGGATTGCTTGAATCCCCGACATCGTGGTTCATCCGATGAGATCATCATGGAACATATGGAGCCAACATGGGTATCCAGATCCCGTTGTTGGTTATTGGCCGGAGAGCTGTCTCGGTCATGTCTGCATGATTCCCGAACCCGTTGGGTCTACACACTTAAGGTTCGGTGACGCTAGAGTTGATATGGGAATTAGTATGCAGTTACCGAATGTTGTTCAGAGTCCCGGATGAGATCCCGGATGTTAAAGGAGTTTCGGAATGGTCCAGAGGTAAAGATTTATATATGGGAAGTCCAGTTTTAGTCACCGGAATAATTTCGGGGGTTACCGGTATTGTACCGGGACCACCAAAAGGTGTCCGGGGGTCTACCAGGTGGGTCCACCTACCACGGGGGACTTAGTGGGCTGAACAAGGGTGGGAACCAGCCCCCTAGTGGGCTGGTGCTCCCCCTCCCTAGGGCCCAAGGCGCCTAGGGTTGAAAACCCTAGGGGATGGGGGCGCCTAACACCAACTTGGGGGGCAAGCTCCCCCCCCCCCCCCTTGCCCCCCCCCCCTTAGATGAGATCTAAGGGGGACGGCCCCCTCTCCCCTTCCCCCTATAAATAGTGGGGGGTGGGAGTGTTGCCATACCCTTCCCCTGGCGCAGCGCTCCCGCTCTCCAACTCCACCACCTCCTCCGTAGTGCTTGGCGAAGCCCTGCCGGAGAACTGCAAGCTCCTTCACCACGCCGTCGTGCTGCCGGAGCTCTCCCTCAACTTATCCTCTCCCCTTGCTGGATCAATAAGGAGGAGACATCCCCGGGCTGTACGTGTGTTGAACGCAGAGGCGCCGTACGTTCGGGTTAGATGGATCTTCCGCGATTTGAATCGCCGCGAGTACGACTCCCTCATCCGCGTTCTAGTGACGCTTCCGCTTAGCGATCTTCAAAGGTATGAAGATGCTCTCTCTCTCTCTCTCTCTCTCTCCCTCCCTCCCTCCCTCCCCCTCTCCCCCTCCCCCTCTCCCCCTCTCTCTCGCTCTCTCTCTCTCTCTCTCTCTCTCTCTCTCTCTGCTAGAATCTCCATAGATTGATCTTGGTGATGCGTATAAAATTTTGAATTATTGCTACGTTCCCCAACAAGAACGACCGATCCGATCATCCGAAGGGAAAGGACACCGTGAATCTAGCAATTCCTTTCCTGTGCATGTACTGTGCATGTACGTGGTTGAAACATGGGCAAGGCCCACATCTCTCTTTCTTTCCTAGGCTGAAGCGCCGCTGACTTTGGGTCTTTTGCTTCATTTTTTCGCTTGAAGTACCCGGGCCCCCACGTTCGCCCCCCCCCCCCCCCCCCCGGTTAGTAAGAAGCGAAACAAACCCCCCGGATGCCAACACCAAAGTCTCAAGCCTAAAGGCAAGCGAGGGGCTCCACGAAGAAAACTGGCAACACCAAGGCGGGGGAGTCAACAGGACCGCCCACCACCCAGCTGAGGAAAGTCGTCACCATGTTCAAGAGAGGAATCAGAACACAATCAAGACACGCGACACAGTTGTGGTGACACGCAACCAGAGGCCTCCCATGAACTTTTCAAAAGTTGGCGAACTACCAGTAAATCGAGGATCGCCACCAGCACAGTCGAAACTGAAAGGCACTTAACAACCTAGACTGTGCGACGACACCGATGTGTCATCGGTGAGAATGCAAGATCAATATAGTAAGTGATGAGATGTTGCAGTTGCACAAGTACATAGAGCAACTATAAGAACTAGTGTTGCATGTTTCATCATAGATAAATCGAAACCTTATCCGGTCATGAAACACATGGATCAAACTCCAACCAAGCATGCAAAAGTCTAGTAAGTGTATGACATATTTCATACATAGCATATTGTGAGAAAGTTAAAAAAATCTGTAACGAAGTGAACTCCAGCAAAAAGGAATGATACCCAATCATATAATTGCGACTTAGGCCCTGTCCGGAGTAGGTGGAGTTACAGTTGAAAATCGTGTAGCACCTGTTTCCTGGCTCCGCAGCAGACACAAAAATGATCATGTTGCACTGCCCTTTAGTCATCTCAACTCTCAAATCGCCACACAAATGGCAATATGTTGGGGTTCTGTATAAATAAGTCAAATCAATGTAATAAATTTTGCAAGGTCAAAAAATGTAATAAATTTTGTTTCTTTAATTACAACCGGCTCACCTGCAAAAATAATAATAATAATTACAACCGGCAATACAAATCATGAGTTTTATAGATGCCCATATCTCCAAATCATGAATGCCAATAGGAACGAGCCACAAACAACACAGGGTGACGAACTTTTAAGATGCAGGTTAGATATAAGATTAATTCGACCGCAACTAGGAAACCATACCCAATTCCCCCAAAACATGGCCCAAATCAAATAGCAGTAAACCAAACACACATGCACAAGCAGAGAGTTGTACAATAGTTATATTAGGCGTCGAATTTACCACAGCCAGGCGAACACATACCATAGGTTCAACATAAGATGGATCACAGTATCAACAGGTGAATAAGGCAGACGGGCACAACGAACGAAGAAACCAACTAACTTCGTTGTATACAAGCCTGCTTGCACTTGTATACATGAACAGACATGATGTTTGGCCGGCAAGGTTCATCATCGTTTATAATCCCCACGTCCTCCAGAATAACGGATGATTCCGTCAGCGCTGCTGGCGATGCGGAAGCGGCTGAAGTCAATCTTTTTCCACTCTTCCTCCACCTCTTCCCAAAATCTGTCCCTGTTGTCGTAGTAGTCTTCGTCAACCTCGGCGTACCCCTTCTCGATCAGATCCTTGCGGACATTGGCCTGAAACTTCTCAAACCTGCCCTCGGCCTTCTTGTACACCGGCAGCAACTCCTTGTCCAGCTCCTTGCTTTTCTGGATCATATCATCTGGGTATATTGTGGAAGGAAGGTCGTGGGTGATTGGGGGCAACCTCTCCTGGGCCAAGATCAGCTTTACGTTGTCTTTCAATAGACGAATCTTACCTGGGGCGGCCACGTCCTGGTACTCGGGCTTGGACTGCTCGAGGACCCTCTCCACCGCGGCGTCCAGCTCTTGAGGTTCCAGATTGGCGGCCTCGGGGAAGCTTAACAGCGCCGCCCTTACCGCCGGCCGGTGCTTCGCAAATTCAGACTCCCAGTCATAATCATCTTCATCCTTATATTCAGACCCATAGTCGTAATCATCCTCGGCCTCATCATCGTGGCCGTCGTAGTCATCGTCATCTTGGTAGTCATCATAATCAGCCTCCTCGTCATAATCGGCGTCATCGTCATCGTAACCATCCTGGTCTTTAGCCTCAGCCTGAGGCTCAGAAACCGGCTCCTCGATCTGAGCCTCAGCCTGATGCTCTGTGGTGCATCGCTCCGGCGTGTCAACCCCGTCGGTGGCCGACGTCTGCTGCGCGGGCTTCGAGTAACTCTCCTCGGCCGTCGCTGCCTTCTGCTCGGAACCCTCTTCGCCGGCCATCGGCGGATGTGACGGCGTGCTAACTTGGATCAGCCGCGAATCGACTCGCCTCGCCAAGTTTTTTTATTGCCTCGCCAATCCGCGGCTCCGAGATAGGTATACTTGTGATAGGCTTTTTTTTTTTTTGATAGGCGGAGGCGGCAGACAGATCCGATTACCTTCGATCGATTTCTAACTTGGCCAGCCCAAGATGTATCTCGCGTAATTCGGTCAGATTTTGGGAAGCTTCCAGAATCTTTCCCAGGCCGGTTTGGGATGTCCGATTTTCCTTTTCTTTTTCCTGTCTTTTATTTGGTTTTTTGTTCGGTTTTATATTTTCTTTTCTTTGTATATTTTTTCATTCTGTTTATTTACCTTTTTCTTTCATCATTTTAAATTCCCATGTTTTTTTTTCAAATTCGTGTTCTTTTTTAAAAATGAACAGTTTTAAAATTCCAGATTTTAAAAAAAATTGTGAACATTTTTTCAAATCGGTGACCATTCTCAGATTCGTGAATATTTATCAAAATCGTGATTTTGTTTTCAAATAGTAAACCTTTTTCAAATCCATGAACTTTTTTCAAATCCACAATCTTGTTTTGACCTCACGAACTTTTTTTATAAATTAATGAACTATTTTTTTGAAACCGCAAACTTTTGTCCAAATTCATGAACTTTTTTGAGTTCGCGAACTTTTTTCAACTCCATGATTTTTTGGCTAAAAAATTTCCACACAGTTGCCATGATTTTAGATAACAAGTTTTAAAAAAAATTCCATGTGACTCTTTACAAAAATTATACAATCTCCATGTTTAATGAGCAAAACTCCTAAGTTCCCATGTGACCAGTAAAAAAAAAATATGCATTTGCCATGATCTATAGAGCAATTGTTTTAAAAGATGTCATGTGAGTAGTACAATGTGTTTTCACAAATTGTCATGTGACTAGTAGATTTTTTCCCCTGTGTTTTTGTGTGCGCTAGATATGCACTTGTATTTATGTGTGGCTTATATAAAATGGCTTTCGCCCCGCTTTACATATAAAGTAACGACCATTCACAGACCCGGTACAAACGCATACCACTACAACACATGCACACGCCCAAGGCAGGATACATAGGCGCTGAGCACAGCAACACCACCCCAAGTACTACAAGAGCAACCGGAATCCTCAACCGTGAACACGCCACCGCGAAGAGATGAAGCTGCATACGACGAACCCTATGCTTCAAGGCGGCGCCTTCAGAAAGGTTACAACACTGGAGCACCGCCACCAGCCGACCCGAGGATCAGAGTTTCCCCGGGAGCAACACGACGGGCAGTGAGAGCCGCGACGAGTCTTTCAAGAAGGGAACGAGTTTCCCTTGGTTCCACGTACTGATTTTGTTCCTCCTTTTGTTTTCTTTCGTTTCTTTGTTTTTCATCGTTTCTGTTATGGTTTTACCCGATTTTCCCTTACTTTTTTCGTTTTTCTTTGTTTCTTTCTCAGTTTTCATTTTTTTCTTTTGATGTCTATTTTTTACATACACATTCAACATGTTTTGTATAAATGTTTAACATTTTCATGTACATGATTAATATTTTTCTAAAACATATATGTTTTGATGTCTACTTGTTCCATAAACATAGTACTCCCATTGAACTAAAACCACGACTATTTTGGATCGGAGAGAGTACATTTTTGTACACCTCAAAAACATTTTATATATACATGTTTAACATTTTTGAAACATATGATTAATTTTTGTAAACATATATTTTTTGACGTCTACTTTCCGTACACATTGTACGTTTTGAGTTTATTTCAGGAACTTTTTTATATATACATTTAATTTTTTCCAAATACATAATTAATATTTTTGAAAACTTATATTTTTATGTATACCTTATCCATACACAGTACGCTTACGCATACTTGCAATACATCATGACCATTTTTTATAGACACGATTAACTTTTGTCAAATATATGATTAAAAGTTGTAAACATATTTTTTTATGTCTAGTTTTCCCATAAATATTGTACATTTTATGTATACATTAGGAACATATTTTATATACGCATTTAACATTTTTCAAATACATGGTTTAATGATCTTATGTATATTTTTTTATGTCTATTTTCTCATACACAATATAAAAATTTTGTATACGTTAGAAATATTTTTCTATAAACATTTAACATTTTGTAATGCATGATTAACCTTTAAAGTTTTGCATATAAAGTGATTTTTATGATAGATATATTTAGAATATTTCGAAATATGATGAAGGTAAAAAAATGTATAAGAAAAATGAACAAAAAAATGTAAAAAAAAATGGAAGGAAGAAACGTTGAAGGCCTGTTGTCCACGCTGGGCCGGGCCAATCTGCCGGCTGCCGCCTGAAGCAAAAAAAAGTCCTATTGTCTCCCGTAAGTGAGACATAGGCGCCCCTGTAGGATGCCCGCGTTCGTCAAACAACGGGAAGGTTCCTCGTCGACAGTATGTTATTTGGGAGCCTTAGCTCTAAAACTCCTAGGTATTGTGGATCCGGCCATGTTGGAGGCCATTGCATGTCGGAAAGGACTAGCTCTGGCGGCTGATCTTAATATCAAGCACATATTGATCGCTACTGATTGCAAGCATCTGGTGAAAGACATCAAATCTGGAACGGATGGTTTGTATGGCATCATTATCAAGGAGATTCAACCTTCTATATATCGTTTTACCTCTTGCTATTTTATTTATGATAGTAGATCTTGAAATCTCATGGCGCATAGTCTCGCTAAGTTCGCTCATTCCCATGAGCAATCTCATTAATCAATAAAGATGAGCGGTTTTAGACTTAAAAACTGTAGCAGGGCAAACACTGTAGCATCATATGCACTGTACAATTGTTTCACTCGAAAAGGTAACATGCATCCTTCCATTGAATATTGAATAATTTCTATTATAATAAAATATATAAGTTTTAATGTAATTATGTTTTATAATATCTGTAAAATGAGATAGTTCTTTGTCAAAATGAGATAGTTCTTTGCCGTTGGGCTCCTGCATAACAAAATGAGACAGTTCTTTGTCAAAGAACCATGCACTCCCTCCAAAAAGATGTAACTAATGATGATTCTTGTCTGGTGCAATGGGATTTTTAGGAAGACTCCCTCCCAAAAGATGTAACTAATGATGATTCTTATCTGGTGCAATGGCATTTTTAGGAAGACGAGTATGTGTGCAATTTATAGTTACCGATCATTAATCCGTGCATGCACACAAGGTGTGGCTTTAAAGCAACTAGTATTATTTTTTCTTGTCAAAACATATGTAAAATTTACCATTTGCTTATCGTTGTGCAAAAGAAAAGAGCAAATTTGTATATGACAATCCAATATTCAAAATGAAAGGTCTCAATGGGATATTTGGAGTTGGTGTAAAATCTTATGTGGGGTAAATACCAAGACTCAACATTTGCACTAACTGTTTCACTCGAAAGGGTAGAATAATTTTAGTTACCAAAACATGCATCGTTCCATTGAATGTTAAATAATTCATTACTATAATTTAACTGAAATTATATAAAGTTGTAATATAATTATGTTTTAAAATATCTGCAAAACCACATAAAATAATTGTTCTTTATTTGAAAAAAATCAAGTCCTAAAATAAATGTCATTGATATCATCATAAGATAGTCATATATATGTGAAAATCATAAAACCATTAGATAAAAAAACTTAAGTCCTTACTATGTTTTTAAGAAGACCAAGTATGATGCAATGTATTAATAAATTGTCACACAAAAATAGTTATGTTATGAGGTCGTCGATGACATTTACTTTATGACAATGATACACAAAAGTTTCTTGGGTTACGATACAAAACGAGCAATTTCTGCTCTATTATGACACCAATAACCAATAATCTGAACCTGATATAGCTGAGTGTCCAAGGCATGAGATCGAAACATTGTAAGATACGGTTAGGAGACTCCCCTCTAGCCGCCCGGTTCCCCATCCTCTTCGACATTGCAGTTGACCCTCGGATCTCTGTCGAGGCGGCCCTTATTGACTTAGGGCGCCTCGCGTTCCGCCGCCCTTTTGGCCCCGCCGAGGTGGCTGCCTGGGATGACCTCCTCCAGGACATCGCCCTGCTACCTATGGACGTGGCAGACTCTCCGGATGCCATCTCCTGGCGCCTAGATCCCTCCGGCCGCTTTTCCACCAAATTCCTCTATGCGGCTATTGCCCCCTCGTCAGCTCCGGAGCCTTTCGGCCTTATCTGGGACATCCGCCTCCCACTTAAGATTCGGATCTTTCTTTGGCAGTGGATCCGCGGCCGCCTCCCGACCGGCGTTGAGGTTCTTAAGCGCCATGGTCCCGGTGATGGAATGTGCCCCCTGTGTGGCACGGTAGAGGACGCTAATCACATCTTCTTCTCGTGCTACACGGCACAGTTCCTTTGGTCGTGTTTCCGCGAAACGGTTGGCGGACAGTGGTGCAATACCAACTTCCCTGACTTGCTTGCGGAAATTCAAGCCTCTCCCCTCGCTACAGACATATTAGATGGATGTGCGTCGGGGTGCTAGCCTGGACCTTGTGAACGGTTCGCAATAAGCTTGTCATTCAGAAGGTGCCCCTTCGACGTGCGACTGACTCCATCTTTAAAATGTGTGGTTACTTGCAGCTCTGGCGGTCGCTTAGCCGCCCTCCGGACCGGGACGCCATCGACAGACTCCTCACCGACCTCCGTTCGTTGGCCTTCCGCCTGGCACCTCCGCTCCCGCCGCCACCCCCGGAGCCCGACTAGTGGATGTCTCACTCCTGGCGCGTGTGCCTTTTTTGTGTGTGTGTGTTGGGCTTGTTGAGCTGTGCCCTCAGCAGTAACCCTTGATGCTTGCTTGTGCGTGGACTTTGTGTGCGTGTGGACTTTGTGTGTGTGTGAACCTTGTTGGATGTTGGCTTTGGCATTGGCTTTATCTATAAAGCGGGGCGCGAGCCTTTTTCGGTAAGATACGGTTAGGATAATTTTTGTCATCAACAACACCATTTGATTCACCGATATATGCACAAAGAAAGGGGAACAAAAAACAGTTTCTCTAAGTAAAAATACGTTTGATGCTGATCATGAAGGTTTAGAACTTGACATAGCTTAAATTCGGAGCTCATTATTTGATAGAATACTCTGAAAATACAAAGAGATAGCTCTGTCTATGAAAGACCAGCCACTAGATCTTTTTTGAGATAAAGCTTTCCAAGTGCAAATTGCAAAGACCGATCTTGCTGGCAAGGCCGTCTGGTGTTTCTGTGACATCCGTGCACGTATTGGTCCAAGCATCATAGCTTCTAATGGCATATGCTCGTCTGCGGTAAAGGGAGCACTGAAAGAGCAGCCTTCGACCGTCATGTGTCATTCTCAACGGCATATAAAAATAGGTTTGTGGTGCTTTTGAGATTCTATACGCATTGACCCATGCGCCGTTCTCAGAATCAGTCAGAAGCCATATGTTGATCAATCGGTCCTCTGACTGAACCATGCAGAGGAGGTTATTGAGCTCAGCCACACGGACTATATTTGTCGTCTTCCCCCACAAGTCTGCATTTTGCGGACCTTCAATCGTCCTCGTCCACTCCTCGCTCTCAAGGTCAAAGCAATTTATCATACCCGCCCTCGCCAAGACATGGAGGATTCCATTCACAATGGTCGCAGTATCCGGGTAAAGCATGACATGGTTTGGAGGGTTCCTCATCAGTCTCCACCCGGCGACTTCCCTTAGGGTAAGAACCTGGCACCTCTCGCCGCCGCCGAGGCGGACCACCTTGTACGCACCAGACGGGACGGCCCGGCCGAAGCACATGACGAGTGAACTCACTCTCGGGCACGCGCAGCTCACCAGCACATCTCCGGTGGCAGGGTCAACCAGGTACGCGCCGGGGCAGTCATCCCTGGCGCAGAGGAGGTGGTGGTGGGGGAGCTTGCTACGTCCACCTCCATCTGCGACCTTCGTCTCACGCACAACGTTGCCGTCTATGTCCACCAGCCGTAGTTCGATCCCTTTGCTAGGTTCTTCTCGGAAGGAGTAAACCGCGACGAGAGGCTCGGCGTGGCGGGACTTGTGCGCGGCGACGAAGTCCGGGCCGGAGATGAGGGCGTCCCACTCTCTGGAGACGCATCGGAACCGGCACGCCGAGTTCACCGGCACTCTGGTGAGAATGTCGAAGATGATCTCGTCTGGTAACGAGACGGCGCCGACAGTCGATGGCATCTGTGTGCCGCTGGCTGCGCGGGATGCAGTAGTAGACCTAGGATGGTTGCGTCGTTTGGGCGAGGATGGAACGTCAGGTGACCGCTGAGGCGTCATGGTGGTGGTGGTGGTGGCGGCAGGGCAGCACGCCCGGCGACCGGCCGGCGTGGTCTCGCGGGGACGGCGGAACGAGGAGGACTTGATCCGTGGAGATGTTGAGGCGGTAGCACTCGCACCGTGTTGGATTTGGACTCCCTTTTGTAATCATCGACTTGTTCGAGTCGGAGGGGTTGCCTTGCCTGTTCTCCAAGACCCAGCTGTGGATTTGGATCACACATAACATACGTCATCTGTTGGACTGAGCGCACATCTGTTCCAAACATGGAACGAAGCTCTCCTAAAATTTACGCCAAATGCACTGCATGAGGAAGTTCGAATTGTACTTTTTTACCCACATATTGGCAAGTCTATTTCAGATCTGAAATGTGAATGGTTCTAGGAGTACTTGTTACTGTATATATAACCTAATGACTGGACTAACTTTCGAACGTACCGGTTTTTAGCTTCATATCCGAACGCCTCGCATCCAGTTGAGTAACTAGTGGGAGCGAGCCATGCAAGTGCATGCATGCTTACTTCACATGCTTGTGCGTATGCAAAACACTAAAACTAAATTAGAAAGCTAATCATATGCATGTATGTAAGACAAAATTGATGACATCATGCTAGATTCTCTTGTATTTCAAAACTTCAAAATGTTTTGTTGCTCAAACCGTCTGTCTGATCAAAAAGTCATTTTAACATAAAAAATCCGTCGCGACGAGAGCTTCAAAACTAGATCTCATGTTGATATGTTCCGGCGACTTTTATTTTCGGTCAAAAAGTTACCACACGTGGGCTATGTAAGTTATCATGCTTGTGATACATAATTATCATGTTGTTTACATAGAAATTATCGAGGCACAAAAGTGGTTTCTCTAACCTTCTCGCCACATGGACTAGATAAGAAAAAAAGCCACGACCTTCAACCTTCTCCTCGCATGCACCTGCATACATACACTAGAAGACCAAAAAACCAATGTCATTCAAGAATATCTCTGTTTTAAAACTTGAAAAATGTGTTGTAGCTCAAACCATCGGTCCGTTTTAAAAATTGTTTTCACATACAAAATTCATCACAATGAGGCCTTTGAGACTATATCCCATATTGATAGGTTCTAATGACTTTTTTTACGTCAAAAGTTACCATGCTTGCAGTGTGTATTATTTACACGGAAACTATCGTGGTGTATTTTCAACAAAAATTTCTCCGGCGTCAAAAACTATGACGGTTTTCATGCGCAAGTTATCAGCTCCGGTGTGTGTATATCATCATGTTATTTACATAGAGTTACCGGCTTATATTTTGAACAAAAAAATTCACTAGATCAAAAGTTCCCGCGGTGTTTGTATGTGAGTTATCACCTCTATTGTGTGTGTGTTACCATGCTATTTACACATAAATTATCGGGGTACATTTTTCAATAATTTTTCCCCTCGGGTCAAAAAGTTATACACATGGGTTATCAACTCTGTTGTGCGTTTATTACCATGCTATTAACATAGAGTTACCAGCTTATGTTTACAACATTTTTTCTCTTGGGTCAAAAGTTACCGTGTTGTTTGTACGTGAGTTATCAGCTCTGTTGTGCGTGTACTACCATGCTATTTACACATAATTTACCGGGGTACATTTTTCAACATGTTTTTCTCCTCAGGTCAAAAGTTACCGCAATGTTTATATTTGGGTTATCAACTCTGTTGTGAGTATATTACCAGTCGATTTACATAGGAGTTAGGAGGGTGTATTTTTCAGTAATTTTTTTCTCTGGTCAAAAGGTTATTGTGCGGTTTGTACAAGAGTTGTCAACTCTGTTGTGTGAATATTATCATGTTGTTTACACAAAAGTTATCGAAAAATGTTTCAACATTTTTTTTCCGAGTCAAAGTTACCATGGTATTTGTTTGTAAGTTATCAAGTCTACGATGCATAAATTATTGTGCTATTTACTCATAAGTTATCAGGTGTAAGTTTCAATAACTTTTTTTTGCCTTCGGATCAAACTTATCATGGTGTTTGCACCGTAATTTACTAGGTCCGCATGCGTCCAATACCATGCTATTTACGTACAATTTACCGGGGTATGTTTTCAACATCATTTTCCCCCTCGGATCAAAGAGTTACGGCGTGTTTGTACTTAAGTTTATCAAGTATGCGATGCGTAAAATACAATACTATTTATTTAGAAGTTACATTTTTTTAGTTATGTCAGGTTAACCCGATTCGGCTCACAGTTTACATGTATACAAAAAGTTAGTATTGTGCACATGAAATAGATAGGTTAGGAGGTTAGCTATTCCAATTCAAGCACCTATAAATCGTGACGACGTGAGTTCGAATTCTATCACCCACACATTGTTTTTGCCTTAAAAATTAGCAAGTCCATTAATTACGACCAATTGACTCCTTGAACGCATGGAATTAGGAGGCCCATTAATCACGTTATTTAAGAGGACGAGACATAATGGTAATTAACGGGCAGACGCAATGAATTAGGAGGATTATTAATCAGGCTAATTAAGAGACCCGGAGAAAAAAAATCGCATTCTACACGTAAATCATGGCGGAATAAGGCGAAGCGGAATCGCGGCCGTTTGATCAAAATCGGACGCTGCAAAGGTCGTCCGGATCTAAAGCAAAAACCCAAACGGCAGGATTTTAGCTTTGTCGATAACCTAAATGTTTTCTCCATATGTGATTATCAATTTTACGGCCGCCACGACTCCTCCCGCTCCTGGTCCATGCCCACCCACTCCGGCGGCCACGGCTCCTCCTTCTCCTAATCCACGCCCACCCACACCGGCGTGCACGGTACCAACTCCAGTGTGCACGACATCCGAAAAAGTTTTTTTACCGGAGCCGGGAGCTACCGCCCAAGAATCCACCACACATGATTGCTTTGAGATTCGCGGCCACTGTTCACGTATAAGCAAGCCAATCTCTTTCATACTTCAATACGTGAGAATACAAACCTGCTATGGACCCCTATGCATGTCATGCAGCTTCTGTCAAGAATCTAGTAGTACGGCGATTAAACATTCACATGTCTCTCTCCCAAGGAAAGACTAGTATTAAATTTGATAGCAACGGTTTTGGAGATTGATATATTTTAAACAATAAATTTAATTGGTGATATTTTTATATATTTGAATTGCTCGAGGCAAGACCTTTAAAATAAGATTAAAATTGGATACATTTTGACTAATTTTATTTCACGGATTCCAAACAACATATTTCACTCAACTAAAGAAACCTATTTCACTTATCTTGAACAAGAAAACTGATTTCACTCATTTTGAAAATAAATACTTCACTTATTTCAATAAACGATTTCACTTATATTATTCACAAAAGATAGGTTTCACACATTTTTTACTTACTCAATTGAAATAATATATTTCACTCATTTAAAAAAAACTGATTTCACATACGCTTGAAATGTTTGAAACATGACATAAATGATTTCTGAAATATGCATGTAAAATATTTCACTCATCTCCGCAAATGTATCACTCAAAGATACATTTCACTCTTTATATAAAAAGAGATTTCACAGAGTTGAAAAATATAATTTTACTCAGTTCTAAAAAAACATTGGTTTCGTGGTATATGTGAAATATAACTGAAACTGAAATTAGTGAGCAAAGCAACTTCACAATAACAGACTGAAAAAAGGTGTTTCACAAAGCTTACATTTCAATTTAAAAACTAATTTCACTTATTAAAATAGTAATTCAAATAAAACTTATTTCACTCATTTTAAATGACTAATTTCACTCGTTTCATTTGAAAGACATGTTTCAATTATTTTAGGAGCTAATTTCACTCATTTCATAAGATTAATTTCAATCATTTCAAAAGACTTATTTCACTCGTTTCATTTGAAAGACATGCTTCAATTATTTTCAGGAGCTGATTTCACTCATTTAGAAAAAAATCTAGTTTCAGGAAGCTGCTATATGTGAAATATAATTGGAACTGAAATGAGTGAACAAGGCAACTTCACAAAAGAAGCTCATTTAAAAACACACTGGAATAGATTGAGCAAAATAAGTTGATTGAAATGCTAAAATTTAAATGTGCTGAAAATGTATCCAAGATTGGTCTTGTTCTCATGGTCTTCACGCCAGGAGTTCAAATATATAAAAGTTTCAAAAATAGAGTTTTGGTTTAAAAGATATGAATGATTTAAACTATAACCAGAAAATAAAAAGAAATGGGTTTTGATGGAGAGAGGAGAGAGAGAGAGTAAATCCATGCATGTGATTGTACGTGAGTGGATGAGAGAAAGATGGCATCCCACGTGGTGGGTCCAGGAGAAGGAAAATACCAAATATGCAAATGGATGAAAGGAATCAAATACAACAGCAGTATAAAGATAACAGATGTGGTGTCAGTTGCTGATTGGCGGCAAGATCACCGGTAGCTCCCAGCTTCGGTAAAAGTGACTTTGCGGCACGACATCGTCGTCGTCAGTTCCCCACCAATGGCACCAATGGCCCGGGGGCGTGCTCCGTCTCCTCCGGTTGCTACTGCTCAGGTACGACAACATCGTCCACGGTCGATGCGGCCAGTTGCTCTGCCAGGCCTCCCATTAGGCGAGCTCATCCACCTGCCCAGCGCCCCGTTCCGTCATGTCTCGACTGTGTTCGCTGAATCCGGTGACGGGCCACCTGCCGCGTAGGCCTGTGGTGGCAGCCCCGACTCCGCCCGTGCAGGCGCCACGTGTCGGCTGGCGCGTCTGCCGCCATGACCCAGCTGGTCCATTTTGCCAATGTTACTAGAGGTGGTCTTTTTGCCACTTGTGTTCTGCAGGTGGTCTTTTTGGACAAAAATTCTTTAGGTTCATGTGCCAGCCGTTCGGCAGGTGGACATCAAACCACAACGCTGGGATGGCCTCTTGCCAGTACCGCTCGCACTACTGGACGCTCGAGTACACCCTTGCCACGGGGCCACATGGGGCGTCAAGGTGAATCCTACAGCACAACGACGCTGCCACGAGGAGGAGCCGACCTCATGGTCTTGCTTCCTGGCGCTACGAAGGATGCATCGACTTTAGCGCCAGTAGGCCTCACAATGGTGACGGTCATGGATAGGGTTTGATGATGGTGACGGTCGTCGTCTGGGGAGCAGAGGAGGGAGAAGAGTGCACACCCTCCCCGCCCCGCACACGTGAGCATTTAAAAGGACGGACGCGTGGGGCCGGGTCGAATGCCGAGCAGACGTGTGGTGTGTTCGTCTGGACGGAAACCCGACCGAAATTTGGGTCAGATTTGTGTATGGACAATAGACAAAAAATGAGTTTTGCGTCCGTGCGTTGGGCTGTGACTTTTTGACCACGCAGACTCGAAAAGACAAAAAAGGATGAAATGCAGTCATTGGAGTTGCCCTAATAGCCTTGAGATTTGCGAAAGTGGTACCGTGAGCTCGAGCTCACATGATCTCAGATGAACAGTAATTAAAAAAAAGTAAAAGAAACTGGATTTTTTTAAGAAACATTGATGATATTTCCACACACACATGCAATTTTCGTGATGAAATTACATTTGAGGAGTTGTGGACAAAAAACCCAAATTGATCCTCCAAAATGCTTCCAAAAACACATTTTTTTGGAGCATCAATGTAGTTTTATTGCACACACCTTCACAAATGTGATTTCATCTTGAAAATTTGCATGCATGTAGAGAAAATATCAGTTTTCAAAATCAGTTTTATATTATTTTACTAATTTTTTATTTTACTGTTCATCCGAGATCATGTGAGCTCGAGCTCGGATACTCCATGTCCTGAGATTTCCTGCAATTCCGCAAGAGTAGCCCAACGTCAGTACTCGAGGAGGTCAAAGATCAGGCCACGAGGACTTAGTAGTGTGTATATTTTGGTTGCTACTCTGCTCCCTATGTCGTGCACTCTATATTTTGGAGTGTTTGACAAAAAACTACCACATTTGAGGTTCGCGTCCCACAAAACTACCATTTTTAAAAAAGTGACTGATAACTACCAAAAAATTGGAATCTTTTGACTAAAGACTACCACTTTCGGATAATGGCTAGTTTAGACGATTTAAATGTGTTTATGACAGGTGGAGCCCGTCTGTCAGGGCTGACGTGGAGAAAAAGTCAACACCGTTTAGTCTGGCCGTTATGAAAAGTGGGGCCCACACGTCATTCTTCTTCCACCTCCTCTCTTTTTCTCTGGCATTTCAACAAACACTACATCTGCAGAGAGGAGCGATGTTGTCGTTGCCGCCTCCATCGTGGAGCTCGAGCTCATCCAGGGGTCCGGGGAAAGGCGGCGCGGCACGGGGTCGCCGGCGGTTAGTGGTGTCCTTTGAGTGTCGTTGCTCCTCCCCTCTGCTCGCCGTCGTGGCTCCCCGTCATGGCGCGTTGATAGCTAGCCTGCACGTGTCGTTGGGGCTGCTGAGCTGGGTTGGCATCGCTGGCTACGAGGACCTCTACGTCGTCGGGCGCCGACGGAAGGTGGGCATGGGGAGCCCGTAGCAGAGGCTCGTCGCGGCGTGGACGGAGAGGAGAAGGAAGAGCGCCCACCAGATCGGTTTGAGCGGCGCGGCGAAGCGCTCCTCCCTGCGGCCGCCGTACTCGAGATATAGGTAGGCCGCGAGCAGCAGCCACGCCACCGCGCGCGCCGCGGCGTCGGCCTCGTCGGCCCCCTCATGGAGCGCCCCGAGCTACTGCTTGATAGTGATGCGGGCATGGGCAGCAGAGAGCAGCGGTGGTGGAGTAGCTCCACGGGCGAACAGAGCATTGGGCGCAGGGGATGGGAAGCCAACCTTGGGGTGCATGGGATGGCCGCGACGGCGAGCGAGGGCAGGAGGTGGGGCGAATCGGAGCGGGGCCACGACGGCGAGCGCTGGCAGCGGCCACAGGAAGACGGGGAGGGCGGGCCACGGCGGCGCGAATTTGACCTAGCCGGTCATAGCTATCTGCCGTGGCCAGCCGCCACACCTTGCCGGTGGCCTCCGCACTAGTCCCGCCACCTCCATGCACTGAAAGTGTTTGTTGAAATGCCAAAAGGAGAGAGTAAGAGGAAGAAGAAGATTGATGTGGGCCCCACTTGTCATAACGGTCAACTTAGCGGTAAAAAATAAATGGAGTTGACTTTCCCGCCACGTCATCCCTGACAGACGGGCCCCGCATGTCATAAACACGTTTAAATCTTCTAAACGGGCCATTTTCCGAAAGTGGTAGTTTTTAGTCACGAGATTCCAATTTTTTGGTAGTTATCAGTCACTTTTTTAAAAGTGGTAGTTCTATGGGACGCGAACCCCAAATCTAGTAGTTTTTTGTCAAACACTCCTATATTTTGCACCATCACTGAATTACTCTTTAGGTAGTACCCACCCATAAACATGGACACTACACTGAACTTGTTTCCGAGGGAAAGCCTGGTTTTATTCATTAGAAAGCACAGTTACATCGTTTGTCAGTACGTAGTTTAGACGATCAGGCGGATCCTCGAGCCAGCAAGTAGTAGTAATCGTCCGGATGCTGGAGTATGTGCAGCCGCATTGGATTCCCTAGGATCATGCCTAAAAACAACTTCAGTGAAGCTACGACAAAGCATAGTAGATTTATCGTAGATGCCCACTGTTGGACCCACTGAATATCATCATTGTCTCAATGACTACCATACATTCAGATTCCACCTCCAATCTGTTGCATCCAATATGGCTCGCTAGGATGAGGCTGCTGCGGAGTGAAATAGGCTTCAGCAGCAGCCGGGTGAGAGACAAAGGTAATAGTATCAGTACATCCATCAGCTAGGAAGAAACCCTGGTTGTTCCACAATATAACACCGGAGCTACTATCACAACAGAACGATGCATCGATATTAAGTTTTTTTTGGAGGCAGCTATATTAAGTTTGATGAACTCCTTCGGTTTTCTCCACCCATGCTTTGCTATACCTGTATTTTTTTCAATGGTCTACCGGAGGCTGAAACAGCCCACCTAAACATTTCATTAAACCGTGGTTCATACGGCTAAGGGTGGTAAGAGCATTACAGGCAGGGGCGCCCACGAGACCCGGAGATTACACAGGGCCAATTGCCCAAACTAAAATGCACACAAAGCAAGAGGAAAATCGAAAGAGGAAGGGGAGGTTAGCGAGAAGCGTATCAAACCCCACTCAGGCCAACACCAAAGTCTCCAGCCTAAGCCAAGCGAGGGGCTCCACAGAGAAACCTCGACCGAAGATCAGAACACAATCGGGACACGCGACACTATAGTGCCGCCACAGATCAAAGGGGGACACGTAACCGAGGCCTCCCAAGAACTTCCCAAATGTTGGTGAAGTACCAATAAATTGAGGATCACCACTAGAACAGTCGAAAGAAATCAAACCACCTAGACTGTGCGACGACACCGATGTGCCGTCGGTGAGAATGCAAGATCAATACAGTAAGCTATGAGATTTTGCAATTGCATAAGTACACAGAGCAACTATAAGAACTAGTGAGGCTTTGCCTGTTTCATCACAGATTAATTGAAACATAATCCAGTCATGAAGAACAACACATGCATCAAACTCCAACCAAGTATGCAAAAGTTTAGTAAATATGACATATTTCATACATAGCATATTGTGAGAAGTTCATGATTTTTCTGTAACGAACAAGTGAACTCCAGCAGAAAGGAATGATACCCAATCATATAATTGCGACTTAGACCCTGTTCGGAGCCGCAGCTCCTGGGATTTCGCGGAGCGGTGGAACTCCGAGCAGAGTCTTACAGACACAAAAACGATCGTGTTGTACTGCCCTTCAGCATAACTCTCAAATCGCCACACAAATGGCACAGTGTTGGGGTTCTATATATATCAGTCAAATCACATGTAATAAATTTTGTTTTCTTTAATTACAACCGGCTCACCCGCAATAAAAATAAATTACAACCGGCAATACAGATCATGAGTTTTACATATGCCCAAATACAGATGCAGATGGTAG
The DNA here is from genome assembly GCA_963921465.1 of Triticum timopheevii. NCBI lineage: Eukaryota > Viridiplantae > Streptophyta > Magnoliopsida > Poales > Poaceae > Triticum > Triticum timopheevii. The sequence continues at coordinate 137,431,647 of OY997272.1, forward strand.
ATAGAAGATTAATCTTCGACCGCGACTAGGAAATCATACCCAATTCCCCTAAAACGTGGTCCAGATCAAATAACATTAAACCAAACAGACATGCACAAGCAGAGAGTTGTACAATAGTTATATTATTAGGCGTCGAATTTACCGGAGCCAAGCGAACACATACCATAGGTTCAACATAAGATGGATCACAGTATCAACACAATAAACATGACAGGTGAATAAGGCAGCTGGGCACAACGAACTAATAAGAAACAAACTAACTTGGCTGAATACAAGCTTGAATAGATGGACGGATACGATGTTGAACGGCTAGGTTCAGGTTCAGCAGCATCATATAAAATCCCCAAGTTCTTCGGAATAACGAAGGATCCCGTCCTCGCTGCTGGCGAAGCGGAAGCGGCTGAAGTCAATCTTGTTCCACTCTTCCCTCAGCTCCTCCCAAAATTTGCCCCTGTTGTCATAGTAGTCTTCGTCAACCTCGGCGTACCCCTTCTCGATCAGATCCTTGCGGACCTTGGCCTGCAACTCTGCAAACCTGTCATCGGCCTCCTTGTCGTTCCCCGGTGGCAGCTCCTTGTCCAGCTCCTCGCTTCTCTTGATCATCTCAGCGGGGCTTATTGTGGACGGAAGGTTGTGGATGTTGGGGGGCTCCCACTTCTCGGCCAAGATCAGCCTTATGTCGTTTTTTAACAGCCGAACCTTGCCTGGGGCGGCCACGTCCCTGTACTCGGGCTTGGACTGCTCGAGGACCCTCTCCACCGCGGCGTCCAGCTCTTGAGGTTCCAGATTGGCGGCCTCAGGAAAGTTTAACAACGTCTCCCTGACCACTGGCCGGTGCTTCGCAAATTCGGACTCCCAGTCATAATCATCATCATCCTCGTATTCAGATTCATAATCATCATCATCGTCATATTCAGATTCATAGTCATAGTCATCCTCATCCTCATCCTCATCATAATAACCTTCATAGTCAGCATCATCTTGATAATCAAGATCGGCATCCTCATCAGCATAAACATCCTGGTCCTCAGCCTCAACCTGAGGATCAGAAACAGGCTCCTCAATCTCCGCCTCAGCCTGAGGCTCAGAAACAGGCTCCTCAATCTCTGCGTCAGCCTGAGGCTCAGAAACCGTTGCCTTAGCGATGTCCTGCTCCAGGAAGGGGTCGACCACCATAGGCTCGGCGGCAGCCACAGACACAACATCAGCGCGTCTGGGGAGTTTTGCCGTGGCCAGAACCTCATTGATCTCTTTTTCCTTTTCCTTTTCCTGCTCTTGCTCCTGCTCTTCATCATGATCCTGATCTGCCTCCTTCGCCTTCCTTTTCAGAAGAGCATACTCGCGGGTTACCGCCGTAGGCTCGGTGGCGCATCGCTCCGGCGTGCCGAACCCGTCGATGGCTGACTTCTGTTGCGCGAGATTGGAGGAAAACTCTTCGGCCGTGCACCGCCCCAGCACGCGCTTGGTGGCGAAACCCTCGTTGCCGGCCATCGGCGGATGTGATCCTGATGCCGAATCCACTCGCCTCGCCAAGTTTAGTGAGATTGGGATTTGTTGTAGGAGGAGGGGGGCGGCGGCGTCTAGACGTATATAAAGGGGGGCGGCTAACCCTACCTCCCGTCGGAACTGGTATCAGGCCATGGCTCGTTGTCGTTGGGTCGAGACCCTCACGGATTGCTTTGCAGCCCGGGCTCCGATTGGGCCAGGCCCGGTCCGCGATGGATTTTGTTCCTTTTTTCTTCTTCAGAAAATGAGGAGACTCAGGTCAAATGTTGATCTACTGTGTTTCCAGGACATGGATTTCTAAAATGCGTTAACCTAAGCCATGGAACTATGTAATGCAATCTTCTGCGAAATTTGCTTTTGGAGCTCGGCCTCCATAGAGGCCAGTTTTTGAAAAATTCAAAATTCTACAAAATCCATATTTTTACATTTCAAAAAATTCTAAAAAAATACTGACATATATGGAGGCATAACACACATGTGTGTAAATATTCAGGACGAAGTACGTTGAAATGAAGGTTGTGTAAAAAAGACAAATATTTAGGGTGTGTTTGGTTGAGGAACCAACTGTCACGGAATGGAATGGTTCCATTCCAGAGGAACGGGTCGGTTCCGTTCTTGTGTTTGGTAGGTGCAAAAAAATAGAACGGGTAGGTTCCATTCCAGTGTTTGGTTTGGAAGAATGGAAGAACAAAAATTCAAATTTTCGGCAGCATTTCGTTTGTATTTTCAAGAAAAAAACAACATAACAATATATATTGACAAAAAACACAATTTCCAGCAATATCATAAGATGGCAATCATGTAGCAAGTTCATTTGGTACATCCAAAAGCAACCAGCACGTACATGTCTTTCACATACAAATAGGTAGTACATCGAAAATCCAAATCTGAGCCCGAGCTCATCTGCACCTGCGCTCACCAAAAAAATCAAAATAAATACTAAAAGAATTCAAAAAATTCCAAAAAAAATTGGGGTGGTGGACAATTTGATGCGTGAGGTGCGCCCCAATTTTCAAAACATTTGGACTTATGTGCAGCACTCAGCAAAAAAGACAAATCGGAGGTCTGTAAAAATGTGTACTGTTCATATACTGTTTTGGTCTGATTTGTCTTTTTTGCTGAGAGCTGCACATAAGTCCAAATGTTTTGAAAATTGGGGCGCACCTCACGCATCAAATTGTCCACCACCTCAATTTTTTTCGGATTTTTTTGAATTTTTCTGAATTTTTTCTGAATTTTTTTTGAACGGGTGCAGATGCACCTGGGCACCGAAACGCCGCACTCGCAGTACATGTCTTTCACATACAAATAACCAAGGAAAATGCACTACAGCCATACATGTTCACATACCAAACATCCAAAAGCAACCCGATGGCACTACAGCCATACATGTTCACATACCAAACATCCAAAAGCAACCCAATGGCACTACAGCCATACATGTCAAGTTCACATACTTGACAACCATATCAAATTTAGAAGTTCTTCTTCACATATCTACTCACCCAAACAGATTTGTTAGTTTCAGAAAGCTTCATGAAGGCCCTTGCAGTCTTGGGGTTGTCAACAAGATGAGCATAGTAGTGGGCAAGGTGCTCTTCATCAAATTCTTTCAAACAAGAGACTACATCCCAAAGGTCATCGGGTATATCATCATTATCTCCACCAGATTTCACAAGAGCTTCAGCCACAAGTTTAAACCCATCTTTGAGAATGGCACCTAGTGGATCCTCTAGAACTTTCACCACCTTGGCCTTCTTTTTTGGTGGTCCTTTGGGGTCAGAAGACTCACCAACTTGTGATGACGTGTTGATCTCACCATTCACCTCACCATTCTCCTCATCATTGACGTCAATAGAAAGGAGATCATTTCCAGACCTTGCATTCATCCCTTTAGCCCCGGTTGTTCCAAAAATGGTCGCCATAGCATGATAGTGTTCAATTGGGTTATTCAAGAAGGGAGCATCAGGTTTGTGGGTCTACAAAAAATTTGCAAGTCATTAGCATAATGAAGGCAGAAAATGAGATGATATCGTTCATACTATAAGAAGCTTACCATACAATGACCTGCATAGTGCTCCTCGCTGAGCCTAATTGTGCAAGTATCTTCATCCCATAGAGCTCCACTTAAATTCTTCAAATTGACAACCCTGACCCAAATCTTCCTCCACTTCTTGAGATGGTTTCTAAATTGATCAGAGGTGATAATTAGCTTGAATTGCTCATTCAAAACAGCAGCACATTGTTTGAGATGTGTCTCCCAGAATCCACTAGAAGTTCTCTTCCCTTTAGCAACAAGGTCAGCCAAAAAACCTAGCATAGTGTTGGTCATGGAAGTGGTCCATACAATGACCCTACTTTTCCCGGAGTTTCCACTTGCAGCGGTAACTTCAACATTGTCCATTTCTGTCCAGTCATCAAAAAATTGCAAAAGAATGGATGAAATCGTCACAAATATATGGTTTGACATAATAAATACCACAATCAGTCCAGCCATCAAAATGTTGCAATAAAAAGGATGAAATCATCACAAATATATGATTTGACATAATAAATACCACAATCTGTCCATCCATCAAAATGTTGCAATAAAAATGATGAAATCATCACAAATACATGGTTTGACATAACAAATACCACAATCTGTCCAGCCATCAAATGAATGCAAAGGTAGTTGCTTAAACATTACAAATACATAGTGCACTGCACTCATAAATTGGCATACATAAGTTGCCTATCTACCCACATTTGGGCAGCAATTTGTAGCCTATGGTCTACCAAGGCCCTATTGTCACTTAATTGTTGCCTTGATGTTCGAATTGGTTGGGTGGTCCATGTCACTTCCGGTATAATGAATTCATCGATCCCTTGTGATAGTGCATAATTATGAAGAACACAACAAGCTATAACAATGTCAACTTGGACCGGGAAAGTGAAGAATGGTTTGGCATCATCTAAAATTTTGAAACGCCTCTTGAGAGATCCAAAAGCCCTCTCTACCGTCACCCGTAGAGAAGAGTGCCTAAGGTTGAATAGCTCCTTGTCATTTTGGACCGGATTGTTGCCCCACTCATTCAGATGGTACCTCATGCCACGAAAAGGTGGTAAGAACCCAGGCTTGGCTCCATAACCGGCATCAACTAGGTAGTACTTTCCTAAAAAATAAAAATAAATATTGGTTACAATGGTTTCGTAAGGCAGTAACAAATGGACAATTTCTATCTAGGTCAACGTCTTACCAGGTGGTACTTGTAAGCCTCTCTCACGAGTTAATGCATCAGCTAAGACGGTCGCGTCGTGTGCGGACCCTTCCCAACCAGCCAACACATATGTGAAGCGGAGGTCAAAATCTACTGCTGCCATCACATTTTGAGTGGTAAAGGCCTTCCTACCACGAAAAGAAGGCTCCACAACTTTGGTAACCCCTGCTCGCACATGTGTACCATGGATAGCTTCAATACAATCCTATATAGAGACCAGTATTAAATGGCATATCATATAGCCTAGATAGCTAAGGAATAGTCTCTAAAATTACCTTAAAATATGGGTCAAATCGATGATTTCCTGCAATTTTTGCGGGGGTTTCCAACGATGGTGGCCTTATATAATCATTACGAAGCTCGCCTATGGCATGAAGAGCCTTTCTAAAATAGATGCTGGTTGTGCCATATGATCTACTAAAATTGGCAGAAACAACCCTATTCCGAAGGTTATGCCCAATTGTATGCAAAAACATTGCCAGTTGTTGCTCCACACTAAGATGTGGACTATCTTCTAGCAAGTTGCGATCCCTCAATATGCCACACAAGCGAAAGAACGTTGCTCTTTCAAACCTTAGCATGTTTTTGCATAACACATCGCTTTGCCAAATTTTCTGGTTTAGATAGTCATATCTGATTCGATCTCTTTCATGCATTGGGCCATAGGTAATACGTGGTCTCCTCTTCCTTATAATTTCCCGAACAATGACTGCCATTTTAGCTAGTGCAACAAAAACAGCCGCTCCCCTAGCCATCCTTTTTCTTTTATTCATCTTGCTGACCATCTACAAGTGATGCATACAGTAAAAAATATATGACTACTAATGACTTGTAACCATGGATCTGGTGAGTACACAACATCACTTATTAATTTTTTTGGGTAATCATAGATCTACACAGTAGGCAGCAGCACATATATATGAACAAATAGAGGAGGAACATGGCACACACAGGAAATAAAAATCTGCCATCAATCCATTGTACCCATCAAGTGTATGCAAAGGGGTAGGAACCATACCTTGGCTTCGTTCCTCTCCTGCCGCTGCCAGGTACACCTCCGGTCGCTCCTTCCTCTCCTGCCGCTGCCACCTCCGGCCGCTCCTTCGGCCGCTCCTTCCTCTCCTGCCGCTTAGCAACGTCTTAGCTGATGCATTAACTCGTGAGAGAGGCTTACAAGTACCACCTGGTAAGACGTTGACCTAGATAGAAATTGTCCATTTGTTACTTCCTTACGAAACCATTGTAACCAATATTTATTTTTATTTTTTAGGAAAGTACTACCTAGTTGATGCCGGTTATGGAGCCAAGCCTGGGTTCTTACCACCTTTTCATGGCATGAGGTACCATTTGAATGAGTGGGGCTACAATCTGGTCCAAAATGACAAGGAGCTATTCAACCTTAGGCACTCTTCTCTACGGGTGACGGTAGAGAGGGCTTTTGGATCTCTCAAGAGGCGTTTCAAAATTTTAGATGATGCCAAACCATTCTTCACTTTCCCGGTCCAAGTTGACATTGTTATAGCTTGTTGTGTTCTTCATAATTATGCACTATCACAAGGGATCAATGAATTCATTATATCGGAAGTGACATGGACCACCCAACCAATTCGAACATCAAGGCAACAATTAAGTGATAATAGGGCCTTGGTAGACCATAGGCTACAAATTGCTGCCCAAATGTGGGAAGATAGGCAACTTATGTATGCCAAATTATGAGTGCAGTGCACTATGTATTTGTAATGTTTATGCAACTACCTTTGCATTCATTTGATGGCTGGACAGATTGTGGTATTTGTTATGTCAAACCATGTATTTGTGATGATTTCATCATTTTTATTGCAACATTTTGATGGCTGGACAGATTGTGGTATTTATTATGTCAAATCATATATTTGTGATGATTTCATCCTTTTTAATTCAACATTTTGATGGCTGGACTGATTGTGGTATTTATTATGTCAAACCATATATTTGTGACGATTTCATCCATTCTTTTGCAATTTTTTGATGACTGGACAGAAATGAACAATGTTGAAGTTACCGCTGCAAGTGGAAACTCCGGGAAAAGTGGGGTCATTGTATGGACCACTTCCATGACCAACACTATGCTAGGTTTTTTGGCTGACCTTGTTGCTAAAGGGAAGAGAACTTCTAGTGGATTCTGGGAGACACATCTCAAACAATGTGCTGCTGTTTTGAATGAGCAATTCAAGCTAACTATCACCTCTGATCAAGTTAGAAACCATCTCAAGAAGTGGAGGAAGATTTGGGTCAGGGTTGTCAATTTGAAGAATTTAAGTGGAGCTCTATGGGATGAAGACACTTGCATAATTAGGCTCAGCGATGAGCACTATGTAGGTCATTGTATGGTAAGCTTCTTATAGTATGAACGATATCATCTCATTTTCTGCCTTCATTATGCTAATGACTTGCAAATTTTTTGTAGACCCACAAACCTGATGCTCCCTTGTTGAATAACCCAATTGAACACTATCATGCTATGGCGACCATTTTTGGAACCACCGGGGCTAAAGGGATGAATGCAAGGTCTGGAAATGATCTCGTTTCTATTGACGTCGATGATGAGGAGAATGGTGAGGTGAATGGTGAGATCAACACGTCATCACAAGTTGGTGAGTCTTCCGACCCCAAAGGACCACCAAAAAAGAAGGCCAAGGTGGTGAAAGTTCTAGAGGATCCACTAGGTGCCATTCTCAAAGATGGGTTTAAACTTGTGGCTGAAGCTCTTGTGAAATCTGGTGGAGATGATGATGATATATCTGATGACCTTTGGAATGTAGTCTCTTGTTTGAAAGAATTTGATGAAGAGCACCTTGCCCACTACTATGCTCATCTTGTTGACAACCCCAAGACTGCAAGGGCCTTCATGAAGCTTTCCGAAACCAACAAATCTGTTTGGGTGAGTAGGTATGTGAAGAAGAACTTCTAAATTTGATATGGTTGTCAAGTATGTGAACTTGACATGTATGGTTGTAGTGCCATTGGGTTACTTTTGGATGTTTGGTATGTGAACATGTATGGCTGTAGTGCCATTGGGTTGCTTTTGGATGTTTGGTATGTGAACATGTATGGCTGTAGTGCATTTTCCTTGGTTATTTGTATGTGAAAGACATGTACTGCCTATTTGTATGTGAAAGACATGTACGTGCTGATTGCTTTTGGATGTACCAAATGAACTTGCTACATGATTGCCATCTTATGATATTGCTGGAAGTTGTGTTCTTTGTCAATATATATTGTTATGTTTTTTTCTTGAAAATACAAACGAAATGCTGCCGAAAATTTGAATTTTTGTTCTTCCATTCTTCATTCCATTCTTCCAAACCAAACACTGGAATGGAACCAACCCGTTCTATTTTTTTGCACCTACCAAACACAAGAACGGAACCGACCCGTTCCTCTGGAATGGAACCATTCCATTCCGTGACAGTTGGTTCCTCAACCAAACACACCTTTAACACATGAATCTCTTCATCCCAAAAGTCCACGAATTTGTTCTTTTTGCACAGGTCACATCTCAAGGTATTTCATTTCGAAATTTTACACGCATACACACATCCTTGTGTACTTGGACAAACATTTTTTCAGATTTTCTGAAACTAAAAGGTATGAATTTTGAATTTTTTTTCAAAAAAAGCGGCCTCCATGGAGGCCGAGCTCCAAAATGCCGTTGTCAATCTTGTGTAGTTTACTACACCTTACCAGCCTCCTTCCATGTACTCCTCCCATGTACAAATGTTGTGAGACTATTAGAGATCAACATTTAGTGAAGGGTTGGTGACTAATTTTCATCAAAAGATGCACACAATTAGTTTTTCTTAGAAACCAAAAGCCGACAGGGTAAAAAATCGATCCAACAGATAAAACCCAAGAATAATGTGCCTCGTGACAGTAACTCTACCAGGCAACCACTAACCATTACTCCTATAAAGGATGCTGGAGTACCCATCACCCCGGGCCACGGGTGAAGCGAGGCTCTTGGTTGTTTGTTCGCGAGTGGCTTGCGGCGCGAGCCTCTCGGGGTGGATCTGCGTTGTCCGATCTGCCTTGACAATGCACGGGTAATCCGGCTGGAAGGCCCATGACAGGTGGACCGCGTGCCTGTCCGGGGCCATCATCATTGGGCAACGCTCGTCGCACACCAGCTCGCACGCAAGAGCCTGGCCGGGCCGCGTGTCGGCGAGCCGCCGGTCCCGCAATGGCGTGTAGTGAGCATCCATGATGGGTGGACCACAAGTGCTGACTAGGGTGGCTCGAGGGCGAAGAGGCCTCCGAGCCATTAGTTGTCAGATCACGTATTTCGGGGGTCCCTCAGGGGTGATGCGAGCCATCCAGTCTTCCCAGGCTGCTCACGCTCGGGCGCCTCAGGTGGGAGATCCATGACGGGTGGACCACTGGGCGCACACAAGGCCACCGCCATTGGGCGGCTTTGGGCACGGTGATGGTGTCCTGAACTAAGGTGTTCTCACCCCATCGTCTCCCGGTCAGGTATGCTGGGCCGAGGACCTCCATGATGATTTACTAGTGGGCCCTACTCATCAAGCCCACGACGTCAAGAAGGAATGTATCCGAAAACTTGGCGCATACTACAAGACAAAGAAATCGTCTACTCCATACCTACCATAGATGTAACCGCCTTATGTGTAAACCCTGGAACCCCCTAGTGCCTATATAAACTGAGGGGTAGGGCTCGTAGACACAAGATAGAATGATACACACGATCTCGTGGTAGATCAACTTGTACTATGTACCCCCTCGAGATCAATACAACAAAGCAAGATGTATGGTGTTATCTTTTGGAGAGATCCCGGGCCTTGGTAAAATCATGTGTCTGTGTTACCCATGCACCAAGGCTACCTATTCGGGACCCCCTATCTGAGATCTACCAGATTTGAATCCATCATTGGTGGCCCATGCTTCGGATCAACGACCAAGTCGGTTCAAGAATGAACTTCTGGCCGGGACAACTCTTTGTCTTCGGCAGCATCACTTTTCATGTTGATTCGACTAGTCACCTCCGCCAGATCGAAAATTTTGCTCCATTTGAATGCTACCCAATGTAATCTTGATCAAATGATGTAACATCGTGGTATGAGGTTAAGGCAAAAGGGATTCAAAGCAATAACCTATAATTGAACAAGCAAGTAACATCAAAAAGCACAACTGCATGATGGTCCTAACGCGACAGTACAATCAGAGATCCTTCGACGAAACTGTGTGTGATGCATTAATCACAAACGGTGGTGTAAGAAACCCGTAAAATGATACAAACTATTTGCGATGGCGGAGACATCAAACACAATTCAGATTAGAGTTGCACGTGTAATACGCGGCATACAGTTCACTCGAATGAACTGCGTGCGATGAGTGTAACAACTTAAACGGTCAGCCAGATGAAGGTGTGTGCGATATACGACATACAGTTCACTCAGATGAGCTATTTGTGATTAGGCAACACAACAAAAACGGTCAGGCAGATCAAGGTGTGTGCGATATATGGCATACAGTTACTCGGATGAACTATTTGCTCTGAGCCAAGACAACATAAACGGTTCAACTTAACAAGATGTGTTTGATACGCGACAAACAGATGTGTAATAAGAAATGTGTGCGAAGACCGATAATAACATAGACGATTGCTGCTAATAACTCGTGTGTTATGGGCAAATGCTTGCGGGTATACAATTGTCAGCGATTGATGAATTCATCACCGACGGGTTCCCTAGTTTACTCCATGTCGATGTGATTTGCTCTGTCTTCATAAGAACAAGATATATAACCAAAATAAACATCTAATTACATAAGTGACTATACAAACATTCGCATACACCTCAATAAACAATTACATGCATTCTAAACTAGGAGAAACAATCAGCTAATCATATACTTCTTATGACACTGCCGCCACTGCTCTGTGGCTGGCCTCGTGGCTAGGTGGTAGTGGTAGACGAGGATGTCATGGCGCATGCACAAGTAGGCTACGACAACCTTCTGATCATGCCTGACATGACCGTCGGTGAACTCGAGGTCGAATCCGACCACTTGGTAGTTGTCCTCAGCAAGCAGCTGCTCCATATATAGTGTGGATGGACCTCTCCACCTAGACCGTCTCATTCATGTACACCATCGAGAGGTCCTTCCCCCTCACGTGGGTGTCCACTACGTGAGGCGTGATGAACTGCCGCCCGTTGTGTACCTAAGCATACCAACAAAATAAAAGGTTTTTCTATGATTTAAGGGATGACCCACACCTTTATAAAGAAGGAGTAGATGGTGTTATTAGACGTTGTGTACCTAAGCATGAACATGAACAAATCCTACGCAAGTGTCACTCCCAGGCTTATGAGAACACCATGCTGGAGACAAAACTGCACACAAGGTATTACAATCTGGTTTTTATTGGCTTACTCTTTCCAAAGATGCCCGTAAGTTAGTCTTGTCTTGTGGTGAATGTCAAAGAGTTGCTATAAGTAGACGTCAGGAAATGCCTATGAATTATTCAATTGTTATTGAACCATTTGATGTTTGGGGTTTTGATTATATGGGACCTTTTCCATCCTCTAATGGGTATACTCAAATTTTGGTTGTTGTTGATTACGTTACTAAGTGGGTAGAGGCTATTCCAACTAGTAGTGCTGATCATAACACCTTTATTAAAATGCTTAAAGAAGTTATTTTCCTAAGGTTTGGAGTCCGTGGATATTTAATGACTGATGGTGGTTAACACTTTATTCTTGGTGCTTTCCGCAAATTGCTTGCTAAGTATGATGTTAATCATAGAATTGCATCTCCATATCACCCTCAGTCTAGTGTCAAGTAGAATTAAGTAATAGGGAAATAAAATTGATCTTGCAAAAGACTGTCAATAGATCTAGAAAGAATTGGTCTAAGAAACTTGATGGTGCATTATGGGCTTATAGAACTACTTATAAAATGCTTTATGGAAAAGCATGTCACCTACCTCTTGAATTAGAAAATAAATCTTATTGGGTCATTAAAGAGGTCAGTTCTGATTTCAAACTTTCCGGTGAAAAGAGGTTATTTGACATTAGCTCGCTTGATGAATGGAGAACCCAAAGCCTATGAAAATGCCAAGTTGTTTAAAGAAAAGGTTAAAAGATGGCATGACAAAAGAATAAAAAAGCGGGAATTTAATGTATGTGACCATGTATTGCTATACAATTCTCCTCTAAGATTTTTGCAGGAAAACTTCTCTCTAAGTGGGAAGGTCCTTACATTATCAAAGAAGTTTATCGTTCCGGTGCCATCAAGATCAACAACGCCGAAGGCACCAATCCGAAGGTGGTGAATGGGCTAAGAATCAAACATTATATCTCAGGTACACCCATAAATATTGAAACTAATATTATTCATACCATAACACCAGAGGAATATATAAGGGAAACTTTCTAGAACGCTCCAGAACCCTGAAAAGGAATAGGTATGTGTTACGGTAGTAAACCGACTCCAAGAGCTTTCAAATAGCAATTTTACTCTATTTTGGAATATTTAAAAAATTAGGAAAATAAGAAGTAGTCTATATAGTGCACGAGGAGGCGACAAGTCGTGGGGGCGCGCCCTGCCCCCTGGGCGCGCCTCCCAGGCTTGTGGCCACATCGTGTGCCCTCGGGACTCCGTTTTCTCCCAAATTACTTGTTTTGCACGGTAAACATTTGTTATATAATCTCTCAAAGGTTTTGACCACCATATCACAGCAATATCCTCTGTTCTTGTTTCGAGCTACTTTTCTGACAGATCTAGATTGCCATGACATCTCCAAGAGCCCCCAAGGAAAAATTCTACGATAAGGTCATCAACCCCTACCTTCCAGAGGTGATGCAACACTCTCAATCCATTGAGATGCGTGAGGGGGTGCTTCACATCTGGATGTTCAAGGGCTGAGGAGGACCGAAAGCGTGGAGGCCATGCTCAAAGCGTTGGAGCAGGAGGTCTTCAAGTGCCAGGGGATGGTGGAACACGGACTCAATGCCAACCACTCCATGATCACGGATTTCACTCGTGATCATAAGCTGGACACCAAGGATATTGGAGAGGCCATCTTCAAGCTTCATGAGAAACTCGAGCATCTCCAAGCTCAGATCTATGACCTGCAAAACCAAAACTGTGAGTATGAATACAAAGTTAAGAGGATGAGTTTGGCTGTAGATTTGAGAATCCCGGAGACCTGTTCATCTTTTTACGATGGTGAACCTATGCCTTGGAAGACAGAGGACAAGCTTCCACATCATCAACTTCATCACCACCACCTGCGAAGAAGGAGACTTGAGTATATGGGTATGGGCACTCCCCTTGGCTTGTGCCAAGCTTGGTTGAGGTGCCCCAGTATCTTATCAGCATCACATCTTTACCTTTATCATTTATCTTAGTTCAATTATTTTGGTTATATCTTGATCTAGTAGAATAAAAGTTTTAGTATGAGTTAGTCTTTGAGTTTTGCTTTGTGATCCATCTATGTAATCGAGTCCGAGAGCTATATAATAAAGAGTAGTTTTGAGTTGAGGTCTTCGCTTTCTTGCTTTGATCTTGAAATAGAATAGAAGAAATAAAAAGATTATATAATGATGTTATGGAGAGTGATGACTTCACATATAAAGAGTATGATGAATAAAATTTGTTGAGAGTTGATAAACATAGTGTTGGTCATTGTTGCAATTAATAGGAAGTAATAAACAAAGATAGGTCTCACATATAAATACCCTATCTTGGACATCTTTTGTGATTGTGAGCACTCATTAAAATATTATATGCTAAAAAGTTGATGTTGGACAAGGAAGAGAACATAATGAGTTATGTTTTCTTATATCCGAATAGAAGTTATATTGTCATGGATCCTCCAACATGTTGAGCTTGCTTCTCACAGCCTATGCTAGCCAAATCTTTCGCACCAAGTAGAGATACTACTTGTGCATCCAAAACCCATCAACCCAGTTTTTTCATGAGTCCACTATATCTACCTATGGATCGAATAAGATCCTTCAAGTAAGTTGTCATCAGTGCAAGCAATAAAAAATGCTCTCCAAATATGTACGATCTTTTAGTGTGAGGAAAATAAACTTTATATGAACTTGTCATACGGAAGAAATAAAAGCGACGAACTGCATAACAAAGTCCAACCATAAAAGCACATGACAACCTATGCTTCCCTTTGCGAAGGGCCTATCTTTTATTTCTATCTCCTACCACTACTGCAGAATGCTGCTAACGCGACACTAAGATGAGAGACCCTTTGACGAAACTGCGTGCGATGCATTAATCACAAACGATGATGTAAAAACCCATCAAAAAATATGCAAAATGTTTGCGATGGTGGATACTGAAGGAAATATGCCCTAGAGGCAAAAAATAAAGTTATTATTTATTTCCTCATATCATGATAAATGTTTATTATTCATGCTAGAATTGTATTAACCGGAAACATAATACATGTGTGAATACATAGACAAACATAGTGTCACTAGTATGCCTCTACTTGACTAGCTCATTAATCAAAGATGGTTATGTTTCCTAGCCATAGACATGTGTTGTCATTTGATTAACGAGATCACGTCATTAGGAGAATGATGTGATCGACTTGACCCATTCCGTTAGCCTAGCACTTGATCGTTTAGTATGTTGCTATTGCTTTCTTCATGACTTATACAATGTTCCTGCAACTATGAGATTATGCAACTCCCGTTTACCAGAGGAACACTTTGGGTGCTACCAAACGTCACAACGTAACTGGGTGATTATAAAGGAGCTCTACAGGTGTCTACGAAGGTACATGTTGGGTTGCCGTATTTCGAGATTAGGTTTTGTCACTCTGATTGTCGGAGAGGTATCTCTGGGCCCTCTCGGTAATACTCATCACCTAAGCCTTGCAAGCATTGTAACTAATGAGTTAGTTATAATATGATGTATTACAAAACGAGTAAAGAGACTTGCCGGTAACGAGATTGAACTAGGTATTGGATACCGACGATCAAATCTCGGGTAAGTAACATACCGATGACAAAGGGAACAACGTATGTTGTTATGCGGTTTGACCGATAAAGATCTTCGTAGAACATGTAGGAACCAATATGGGCATCCAGGTCCCGCTATTGGTTATTGACCGAGAATGGTTCTAGGTCATGTCTACATAGTTCTCGAACCCGTAGGGTCCGCACGCTTAAGGTTTCGATGACAGTTATATTATGAGTTTATGAGTTTTGATGTACCGAAGGAGTTCGGAGTCCCGGATGAGATCGGGGACATGACGAGGAGTCTCGAAATGGTCGAGACGTAAAGATCGATATATTGGATGACTATATTCGGAGTTCGGAAAGGTTCCGAGTGATTCGGGTATTTTTCAGAGTACCGAAGAGTTACGGGAATTTGTATTGGGCCTCAATGGGCCATACGGGAAAGGAGAAAAAGGGCCAAAAGGGTGGCCGCACCCCTCCCCTTGGACTAGTCCGAATTGGACTAGGGAGGGGGGCGCCCCTTCCTTCCTTCTCCTCCTCTCTTCCCTTTCCTTCTCTCCTACTCCTACTACATGGAAGGGTTCCTAGTTCTACTAGGAAAGGGGGAATCCTACTCCCGGTGGGAGTAGGACTCCCCTAGGGCGCGCCATAGAGAGGGCCGGTCCTCCTTCTCCTCCACTCCTTTATATACGGGGGCAGGGGGCACCCCATAGACACACAAGTTGATCTACGGATTGTTCCTTAGCCGTGTGCGATGCCCCCCTCCACCATATTCTACCTCGGTCATATCATCGCAGAGTTTAGGCGAAGCCCTGCGCCGGTAGAACATCATCATCGTCACCACGCCGTCGTGCTGATGGAACTCATCCCCAACGCTTTGCTGGATCGGAGCCCGGGGATCATCATCGAGCTGAACGTGTGTTGAACTCGGAGGTGCCGTACGTTCGGTGCTTGGATCGGTCGGATCGTGAAGACGTACGACTACATCAACCGCGTTGTCATAACGCTTCCGCTTACGGTCTACGAGGGTACGTGGACAATACTCTCCCCTCTTGTTGCTATGCCATCACCATGATCTTGCGTGTGCGTAGGAAATTTTTTGAAATTACTACGTTCCCCAATAGTGGTATCAGAGCTTAGGTTTTATGGTTTGATGTTATATGCATGAGTAGAACACAAGTGAGTTGTGGGCGATATAAGTCATACAGCTTACTAGCATGTCATACTTTGGTTCGACGGTATTGTTGGATGAAGCGGCCCGGACCGACATTACGCGTACGTTTACGCGAGACTAGTTCTACCGCCGTGCTTTGCACACAGGTGGCTGGCGGGTGTCAGTTTCTCCAACTTTAGTTGAACCGAGTGTGGCTACGCCCGGTACTTGCGAAGGTTAAAACAGCACCAACTTGACAAACTATCATTGTGGTTTTGATGCGTAGGTAAGATTGATTCTTGCTTAAGCCCGTAGCAGCCATGTAAAACTTGCAACAACAAAGTAGTGGACGTCTAACTTGTTTTTGCAGGGCATGTTGTGATGTGATATGGTCAAGACGTGATGAGATATAAGTTGTTGTATGAGATGATCATGTTTTGTTGAAATTATCGGCAACTGGTAGAAGCCCTATGGTTGTCTCTTTGTTGCATAAGATGCAAGTGCCAAATAATTGCTTTACTTTATCGCTATGCGATAGCAATTGTTGCAAGAGCAATAGTTGGCAAGACGACCATGTGACGACACATTGATATAGATCAAGATGATGAAGATCATGGTGTCGTGCCAGTGACGATAGAGATCATGACAGTACTTTGGAGATGGAGATCAAAGGCGCAAGATGATCATGGCCATATCATGTCACATATTTTGATTGCATATGATGTTTATCTGTTATACATCTTATCTTGTTTTGTTTGACGGTAGCATTTTAAGATGATCTCTCACTAAAATTATCAAGAAGTGTTCTCCCTGAGTATGCACCGTTGCCAAAGTTCGTCGTGCCCAGACACCACGTGATGATCGGGTGTGATAAGCTCTACGTCCATCTACAACGGGTGCAAGACAGTTTTGCACACGCAGAATACTCAGGTTAAACTTGACGAGCCTAGCATATGTAGATATGGCCTCGGAACACGGAGACCGAAAGGTCGAGCGTGAATCATATAGTAGATATGATCAACATAGTGATGTTCACCATTGAAAATTACTCCATCTCACGTGATGATCGGTTATGGTTTAGTTGATTTGGATCACGTGATCACTTAGATGACTAGAGAGTTGTCTGTCTAAGTGGGAGTTCTTAAGTAATATGATTAATTGAACTTAAATTTATCATGAACTTAGTCCTAATAGTATTTTGCAAATTATGTTGTAGATCAATAGCTTGCGTTGTTGCTTTCATATGTTTATCTTGATATGTTCCTAGAGAAAACTGTGTTGAAAAATGTTAGTAGCAATGATGCGGATTCGATCCGTGATCTGAGGTTTATCCTCATTGCTGCACAGAAGAATTATGTCCTTAATGCACCGCTAGGTGACATACCTATTGCAGGAGCAGATGCAGAAGTTATGAACGTCTGGCTAGCTCAAAATGATGACTACTTGATAGTTTAGTGCACAATGCTTAACGGCTTAGAATCGGGACTTCAAAGACGTTTTGAACGTCATGGACCATATGAGATGTTCCAGGAGTTGAACTTAATATTTCCAGAAAATACCCGAGTTGAGAGATATGAAGTCTCCAACAAGTTCTATAGCTAAAAGATGGAGGAGAATCGCTCAACTAGTGAGCATGTGCTCAGACTGTCTGGGTACTTCAATCGCTTGAATCAAGTGGGAGTTAATCTTCCAGATAAGATAGTGATTGACAGAATTCTCTAGTCACCATCACTAAGTTACTAGAACTTCGTGATGAACTATAGTATGCAAGGGATGACGAAAATGATTCCCGAGCTCTTCGTGATGTTGAAATCGACGAAGGTAGAAATCAAGAAAAAGCATCAAGTGTTGATGATTGACAAGACCACTAGTTTCAAGAGAAGGGCAAAGGGAAAGAAAGGGAACTTCAAGTGGAAAGACAAGCAAGTTGTCACTCCTGCGAAGAAGCCCAAAGCTGGACCATAGCCTGAAACTGAGTGTTTACACTACAAAGGAAATGGTCACTAGAAGTGGAAATACCCTGAATATTTGGTGGATAAGAAGGATGGCAAAGTGAACAAGGGTATATTTGATATACAGGTTATTGATGTATGCCTTACTAGTGTTTATAGTAGCCCCTGAGTATTTGATACTTGTTCGGTTGCTAAGATTAGTAACTCGAAACAGGAGTTACAGAATAAACAGAGACTAGTTGAAGGGGAAGTGACGATGAGTGTTGGAAGTAGTTCCAAGATTGATATGATCATCATCGCACACTCCCTATACTTTCGGGATTAGTGTTAAACCTAAATAAATGTTATTTGGCGTTTGCGTTGAGCATGAATATGATTTGATCATGTTTATTGCAATACGGTTATTCATTTAAAGTTAAAGAATAATTGTTATTCTGTTTACATGAATAAGACCTTCGATGGTTATACACCCAATGAAAATAGTTTGTTGGATCTCGATCTAGTGATACACATATTCATAATATTGATGCCAAAAGATGCAAAGTTAATAATGATAGTGCAACTTATTTGTGGCACTGCCGTTTGGGTCATATCAGTGTAAAGCGCATGAAGAAACTCCATAAAGATGGATTTTCAGAATCACTTGGTTATGAATCATTTGATGCTTGCGAACCGTGCCTTTTGGGCAAGATGACTAAAACTCCGTTCCTCGGAACAATGGAACGAGCTACTGACTTGTTGGAAATAATACATACTGATGTATGCAGACCAATGAGTATGAAGGCTCGTGGCAAGTATCGTTATTTTCTAACCTTCACAGATGATTTGAGCAGATATGCGAATATCTACTTGATGAAACATAAGTCTGAAATAGTTGAAAAGTTCAAAGAATTTCAGAGTAAAGTGGAGAATCATCGTAACAAGAAAATAAAGTTTCTACGATTTGATCGTAGAGGAGAATATTTGAGTTATGAGTTTGGCCTTCATATAAAACAATGTGGAATAGTTTCACAGCTCACGCCACCTGGAACACCACAATGTAATGGTGTGTCCGAACGTCGTAATCGTACTTTACTAGATATGGTGCGATCTATGATGTCTCTTATCAGTTTACCACTATTGTTTTGGGGTTATGCATTAGAGACAGTTGCATTCATGTTTAATAAGGCACCATCTAAATCCGTTGAGACGACACCGTGTGAACTATGGTTTAGCAGTAAACCTAAGCTGTCGTTTCTTAAAGTTTGGAGTTGCGATGCTTATATGAAAAAGGTTTTCAACCTGATAAGCTCAAACCCAAATCGGAGAAGTGCGTCTTCATAGAATACCCAAAGGAAACTATTGGGTACTCCTATCACAGATCCGATGGCAAAACATTCGTTGCTAAGAATGGATCCTTTCTAGAGAAGGAGTTTCTCTCGAAAGAAGTGAGTGGGAGGAAAGTAGAACTTGATAAGGTAATTGTACCTTCTCCTAAATTGGAAAGTAGTTCATCACAGAAATCAGTTCCAGTGATTCCTACACCAATTAGTGAGGAAGCTAATGATGATGATCATGAAACTTCAGATCCAGTTACTACAAAACCTCGTAGGTATTCCAAAGTACAGTCCGCACCAGAGTGGCACGATAATACTGTTCTGGAAATCATGTTACTAGACCATGATGAACCTACGAACTATGAGGAAGCGATGATGAGCCCAGATTCCGCGAAATGGCTTGAGGCCATGAAATCTGAGATGGGATCCATGTATGAGAACAAAGTATGGACTTTGATTGACTTGCCCAATGATCGGCGAGCCATTGAGATTAAATGGATCTTCAAGAGGAAGACGGACGCTGATTGTAGTGTTACTATTTACAAAGCTAGACCTGTCGAAAAAAGGTTTTGGACAAAGTTCAAGGTGTTGAATACAATGAGACTTTCTCACTCGTATCGATGCTTAAAAGTCTGTCCGAATCATGTTAGAAATTGCCACACTTTATGAAACTTGGCAAATGGATGTCAAAACTGCATTCCTTAATGGATTTATTAAAGGAGAGTTGTATATGATGCAACCAGAAGGTTTTGTCAATCCTAAAGGAGCTAACAAAGTGTGCAAGCTCCAGCGATCCACTTATGGACTGGTGCAAGCCTCTCGGAGTTGGAATATACGCTTTGATGAGTTGATCAAAGCATATGGTTTTATACAGACTTTTTGAGAAGCCTGTATTTACAAGAAAGTGAGTGGGAGCTCTGTAGCATTTCTAATATTATATGTGGATGACATATTGTTGATTAGAAATGATATAGAAATTCTGGATAGCATGAAAGGATACTTGAATAAGAGTTTTCCAAAGAAAGACCACGGTGAAGCTGCTTACACATTGAGCATAAAGATCTATATAGATAGATAAGACGCTTGATAAGATTTTTCAATAAATACATACCTTGATAAATTTTTGAAATAGTTCAAAATAGAACAGTCAAAGAAGGAGTTCTTGCCTGTGATGCAAAGGTGTGAAGTTGAGTAAGACTCAAGACCCGACCATGGCAGAAAATAGAAAGAGAATGAAAAGTCATTCCCGATGCCACAGTCATAGGTTCTATAAAGTATGCTATGCTGTGAACCAGACCTATTGTATACCTTGCTCTGAGTTTGACAAAGGAATACAATTTTGATCTAAGAGTAGATCACTGGACAGCGGTCAAGAATATCCTTAGTGAGGACTAAGGAGATGTTTCTCGGTTATGGAGGTGATAAAAGAGCCCGTCGTAAAAGTTACAATGATGCAGGCTTTTACACCAATCCAGATGACTCTAAATCTCAATCTGGATACATATTGAAAGTAGGAGCAATTAGCTAGAGTAGCTCCATGCAGAGCATTGTGGACATAGAATATTTGCAAAATACATACGGCTCTGAATATGACAGACCCGTTGACTAAACTTCTCTCACAAGCAAAACATGATCATACCTTAGTACTCTTTGGGTGTTAATCACATAGTGATGTGAACAAACCCTTTGGGTGTTGATCACATGATGATGTGAACTATGGGTATTAATCACATACAGATGTGAATATTGGTGTTAAATCACATGGCGATGTGAACTAGATTATTGACTCTAGTGCAAGTGGGAGACTGAAGGAAATATGCCCTAGAGGCAATAATAAAGTTATTATTTATTTCCTTATATCATGATAAATGTTTATTATTCATGCTAGAATTGTATTAACCGGAAACATAATACATGTGTGAATACATAGACACACATAGTGTCACTAGTATGCCTCTACTTGACTAGCTCGTTAATCAAAGATGGTTATGTTTCCTAGCCATAGACATGTGTTGTCATTTGATTAACGAGATCACGTCATTAGGAGAATGATGTGATTCACTTGACCCATTCCGTTAGCCTAGCACTTGATCGTTTAGTATGTTGCTATTGCTTTCTTCATGACTTATACAATGTTCCTGCAACTATGAGATTATGCAACTCCCGTTTACCGGAGGAACACTTTGGGAGCTACCAAACGTCACAACGTAATTGGGTGATTATAAAGGAGCTCTACAGGTGTCTACAAAGGTACATGTTGGGTTGGCGTATTTCGAGATTAGGTTTTGTCACTCTGATTGTCGGAGAGGTATCTCTGGGCCCTCTCGGTAATACTCATCACCTAAGCCTTGCAAGCATTGTAACTAATGAGTTAGTTATAAGATGATGTATTACAGAACGAGTAAAGAGACTTGCCGGTAACGAGATTGAACTAGGTATTGGATACCGACGATCAAATCTCGGGCAAGTAACATAGCGATGACAAAGGGAACAACGTATGTTGTTATGCGGTTTGACCGATAAAGATCTTCGTAGAATATGTAGGAACCAATATGGGCATCCAGGTCCCGCTATTGGTTATTGACCGAGAATGGTTCTAGGTCATGTCTACATAGTTCTCGAACCCGTAGGGTCCGCACGCTTAAGGTTTCGATGACAGTTATATTATGAGTTTATGAGTTTTGATGTACCGAAGGAGTTCGGAGTCCCGGATGAGATCGGGGACATGACGAGGAGTCTTGAAATGGTCGAGACGTAAAGATCGATATATTGGACGACTATATTCGGAGTTCGGAAAGGTTCCGAGTGATTCGGGTACTTTCGGAGTACCGAAGAGTTACGGGAATTCGTATTGGGCCTCAATGGGCCATACATGAAAGGAGAAAAAGGGCCAAATGGGTGGCCGCACCCCTCCCCTTGGACTAGTCCGAATTGGACTAGGGAGGGGGGGCGCCCCCTTCCTTCCTTCTCCTTCTCTCTTCCCTTTCCTTCTCTCCTACTCCTACTACATGGAAGGGTTCCTAGTTCTACTAGGAAAGGGGGAATCCTACTCCCGGTGGGAGTAGGACTCCCCTAGGGAGCGCCATAGAGAGGGCCGGCCCTCCCCCTCCTCCACTCCTTTATATACGGGGGCAGGGGGCACCCCATAGACACACAA
Source organism: Triticum timopheevii (assembly GCA_963921465.1). Taxonomy (NCBI): domain Eukaryota; kingdom Viridiplantae; phylum Streptophyta; class Magnoliopsida; order Poales; family Poaceae; genus Triticum; species Triticum timopheevii. The sequence continues at coordinate 137,453,977 of OY997272.1, forward strand.
GTTGATCTACGGATCGTTCCTTAGCCGTGTGCGGTGCCCCCCTCCACCATATTCCACCTCGGTCATATCGTCGCGGAGTTTAGGCGAAGCCCTGCGCCGGTAGAACATCATCATCGTCACCACGCCGTCGTGCTGACGGAACTCATCCCCGACGCTTTGCTGGATCGGAGCCCGGGGATCATCATCGAGCTGAACATGTGCTGAACTCGGAGGTGCCGTACGTTCGGTGCTTGGATCGGTCGGATCGTGAAGACGTACGACTACATCAACCGCGTTGTCATAACGCTTCCGCTTACGGTCTACGAGGGTACGTGGACAATACTCTCCCCTCTCGTTGCTATGCCATCACCATGATCTTGCGTGTGCGTAGGAATTTTTTTGAAATTACTACGTTCCCCAACAGATACATCAAACAAGGTTTAGATTTTAGTTGCGTGTGTGATGCTGGGCATACGGTTGATCCAGACAAACTGTTTGTGATTAGATAGAGCAATTGAAATGGGCTGCCATATCAATGTGTGCGCGATACATGACATACAATTCGCTTCGATGAACTGTTTGCTATTAGGGAAACAACAGAAATGGTCAGCCAGATCAAGGTGTGTGTGATATACGACATATGGTTCACTCGAATGAAATGTTTTCGATTAGGGATGAGAATATAAACGATTCAACTTAACAAGATTACGCGGCAAATAGGTCTGTAATTGGGAATGTGTGGGAAGACCGATAACAACACAGATGATTCCTATTAACAAGCCATGTGTGTTGTGAGCAAACGATTGTTGGTTTACAATTGTCAGTGATTGATGAAATCATCACCAATGGGCCATTGTTTAGTCCGTGTGCGATGTGATTTTCTTTGTCCACATAACATCTATGCTCTGTCTATAGAGCATCAACATATATACTTAAAAAGTCAGCATTGGAAAACCAAATTAGGCATACAATTACACAAGTGACTACACACATAACATTTCCACACACCAAAGTAAGAAATTACATGCATACTAAACTAGGAGAAACGAGCATCTAATCATCTACTTCTTGTTGCGATGACGCTTGCCATTGCTCTGCTTCTAGCTGGGTCCTTGGACGTTTTGGGGAAGGAGGAACTTCCTCATGTCAACGATCTGGCTGTACATCTCGTAGCTTGTGTACGCCTCCTTGGTCGCATACATTGAAGGAAATATGCCCTAGAGGCAATAATAAAGTTACTATTTATTTCCTTATATCATGATAAATGTTTATTATTCATGCTAGAATTGTATTAACCGGAAACATAATACATGTGTGAATACATAGACAAATAGAGTGTCACTAGTATGCATCTTCTTGACTAGCTCGTTAATTAAAGATGGTTATGTTTCCTAACCATAGACATGAGTTGTCATTTGATTAACGGGATCACATCATTAGGAGAATGATGTGATTGACTTGACCCATTCCGTTAGCTTAGCACTTGATCGTTTAGTATGTTGCTATTGCTTTCTTCATGACTTATACAAAGTTCCTGCAACTATGAGATTGTGCAACTCCCGTTTACCGGAGGAACACTTTGTGTACTACCAAACGTCACAACGTAACTGGGTGATTATAAAGGTGCTCTACAGGTGTCTCCGAAGGTACATGTTGAGTTGGCATATTTCAAGATTAGGTTTTGTCACTCCGATCGTCGGAGAGGTATCTCTGGGCCCTCTCGGTAATGCACATCATTATAAGCCTTGCAAGCAATGTGACCAATGAGTTGGTTACGGGATGATGCATTACAGAACGAGTAAAGAGACTTGCCGGTAACGAGATTGAACTAGGTATTGGATACCGACGATCGAATCTCAGGCAAGTAACATACCGATGACAAAGGGAACAACGTATGTTGTTATGCGGTTTGACCGATAAAGATCTTCGTAGAATATGTGGGAACCAATATGAACATCCAGGTTCCGCTATTGGTTATTGACCGAGAATAGTTCTAGGTCATGTCTACATAGTTCTCGAACCCGTAGGGTCCGCACGCTTAACGTTACAATGACAGTTTTATTATGAGTTTATAAGTTTTGATGTACCGAAGGTTGTTCGGAGTCCCGGATGTGATCACGGACATGACGAGGAGTCTCAAAATGGTCGAGGCATAAAGATTGATATATTGGATGACTATATTTGGACACCGGAAGTGTTCCAGATGTTTTCGGAGAAAAATCGGAGTACCGGAGGGTTACCGGAACCCCCCGGGAAGTAATGGGCCTTGATGGGCCCTAGTGGAGAGAGAGAGGGGCCGGCCAGGACAAGTGGCGCGGCCCCTCCCCTTGAGTCCGAATAGGACAAGGAAGGGGGGGGGGGGGCAGCGCCCCCCTTGCCTTCCCCCTCTCCTACTCCTTCCTTCCCCCTCCTTCTTGGAATAGGAAAGGGAGGGGGCAAACCTACTTGGAGTATGTTTCCCCCTCCTAGGGCGCGCCATAGAAGAGGGCCGGCCCTCCCCTCCTCCACTCCTTTATATACGGGGGCAGGGGGCACCCCATAGAAACAGAAGTTGATCTACGGATCGTTCCTTAGCCGTGTGCGGTGCCCCCCTCCACCATATTCCACCTCGGTCATATTGTCGCGGAGTTTAGGCGAAGCCCTGCGCCGGTAGAACATCATCATCGTCACCATGCCGTCGTGTTGACGGAACTCATCCCCGATGCTTTGCTGGATTGGAGCCCGGGGGACGACATCGAGCTGAACGTGTGCTGAACACGGAGGTGCCGTACGTTCGGTGCTTGGATCGGTCGGATCGTGAAGACGTACAACTACATCAACTGCGTTGTTATAATGCTTCCGCTTAATGGTCTACGAGGGTACGTAGACAATACTCTCCCCTCTCATTGCTATGCCATCACCATGATCTTGCGTGTGCGTAGGAAAATTTTGAAATTACTACGTTCCCCAACAGTGGCATCCGAGCCTAGGTTTTATGCGTTGATGTTATATGCACGAGTAGAACACAAGCGAGTTATGGGCGATACAAGTCATACTGCTTACCAGCATGTCATACTTTGGTTCGGCGGTATTGTTGGATGAAGCGGCCCGGACCGACATTACGCGTACGCTTACGCGAGACTGGTTTTACCGCCGTGCTTTGCACACAGGTGACTAGCGGGTGTCAGTTTCTCCAACTTTAGTTGAACCGAGTGTGGCTACGCCCGGTCCTTGCGAAGGTTAAAACAACACCAACTTGACAAACTATCGTTGTGGTTTTGATGCGTAGGTAAGAATGGTTCTTGCTCAGCCCGTAGCAGCCACGTAAAACTTGCAACAACAAAGTAGAGAACGTCTAACTTGTTTTTGCAGGGCATGTTGTGATGCGATATGGCCAAGACGTGATGCTATATTTTATTGTATGAGATGATCATGTTTTGTAACCGAATTTATCGGCAACTGTCAGGAGCCATATGGTTGTCGCTTTGTTGTATGAAATGCAAACGCCCTGTAATTGCTTTACTTTATCACTAAGCGGTAGCGATAGTCGTAGAAGCAATAGACGGCGTAAACGACAACGATGCTACGATGGAGATCAAGGTGTCGCGCCGGTGACGATGGTGATCATGTCGATGCTTCGGAGATGGAGATCACAAGCACAATATGATGATGGCCATATCATATCACTTATATTGATTGCATGTGATGTTTATCTTTTATGCATCTTATCTTGCTTTGATTGACGGTAGCATTTTAAGATGATCTCTCAGTAAATTATCAAGAAGTGTTCTCCCTGAGTATGCACCGTTGCCAAAGTTTGTCGTGCCCAGACACCACGTGATGATCGGGTGTGATAAGCTCTATGTCCATCTACAACGGGTGCAAGCCAGTTTTGCACACGCAGAATACTCAGGTTAAACTTGACGAGCCTAGCATATGCAGATATGGCCTCGGAACACGGAGACCGAAAGGTCGAGCATGAATCATATAGTAGATATGATCAACATAGTGATGTTCACCATTGAAAACTACTCCATCTCACGTGATGATCGGTTATGGTTTAGTTGATATGGATCACGTAATCACTTAGAGGACTATAGGGATGTCTATCTAAGTGGGAGTTCTTTAGTAATATGATTAATTGAACTTAAATTTATCATGAACTTAGTCCTAATAGTATTTTGCAAATTATGTTGTAGATCAATAGCTTGCGTTGTTGCTTTCATATGTCTATTTTGATATGTTCCTAGAGAAAACTATGTTGAAAAATGTTAGTAGCAATGATGCGGATTGGATCCGTGATCTGAGGTTTACCCTCATTGCTGCACAGAAGAATTATGTCCTTGATGCACCGCTAGGTGACGGACCTATTGCAGGAGCAGATGCAGACGTTATGAACGTTTGGCTAGCTCAATATGATGACTACTTGATAGTGTTGTGCACCATGCTTTATGGCTTAGAATCGGGACTTCAAAGACGTTTTGAACATCATGGACCATATGAGATGTTCGAGGAGTTGAAGTTAATATTTCAAGCAAATACCCGAATTGAGAGATATGAAGTCTCCAACAAGTTCTATGGCTAAAAGATGGAGGAGAATTGCTCAACTAGTGAGCATGTGCTCAGATTGTCTGGGTACTACAATCGCTTGAATCAAGTGGGAGTTAATCTTCCCGATAAGATAGTGACTGACAGAATTCTCTAGTCACCATCACTAAGTTACTAGAACTTCATGATTAACTATAGTATGCAAGGGATGACAAAAACGATTCCCGAGCTCTTCGTGATGTTGAAATCGACAAAGGTAGAAATCAAAGAAGAGCATCAAGTGTTGATGATTGACAAGACCACTAGTTTCAAGAAAAGGGCAAAGGGAAAGAAAGGGAACTTCAAGTAGAATGACAAGCAAGTTTTCACTCCCGCGAAGAAGCCCAAAGCTGGACCAAAGCCTAAAACTGAGTGATTACACTGCAAAGGAAATGGTCACTGGAAGCAGAAATTCCCTGAATATTTGGTGGATAAGAAGGATGGCAAAGTGAACAAGGGTGTATTTGATATACAGGTTATTGATGTGTGCCTTACTAGTGTTTATAGTAGCCCCTGAGTATTTGGTACTTGTTCGGTTGCTAAGATTAGTAACTCGAAACAGGAGTTACAGAATAAACAGAGACTAGTTGAAGGGGAAGTGACGATGAGTGTTGGAAATAGTTCCAAGATTGATATGATCATCATCGCACACTCCCTATACTTTCGGGATTAGTGTTAAACCTAAATAAATGTTATTTGGCATTTGCGTTGAGCATGAATATGATTTGATCATGTTTATTGCAATACGGTTATTCATTTAAAGTTAAAGAATAATTGTTGTTCTGTTTACATGAATAAAACCTTCAATGGTCATACACCCAATGAAAACAGTTTGTTGGATCTCGATTGTAGTGATACACATATTCATAATATTGATGCCAAAAGATGCAAAGTTAATAATGATGGTGCAACTTATTTGTGGCACTGCCGTTTGGGTCATATCGGTGTAAAGCGCATGAAGAAACTCCATAAAGATGGATTTTCGGAATCACTTGGTTATGAATCATTTGATGCTTGCGAACCGTGCCTTTGGGTGAGATGACTAAAACTCCGTTCTTCGGAACAATGGAACGAGCAACAAACTTGTTGGAAATAATACATACTGATGTATGCAGACCAATGAGTATTAAGGCTCGTGGCGGGTATCGTTATTTTCTGACATTCACAGATGATTTGAGCAGATATGGGTATATCTACTTAATGAAACATAAATCTGAAACATTTGAAAGGTTCAAAGAATTTCAGAGTGAAGTTGAAAATTATCGTAACAAGAAAATAAGGTTTCTACGATCTGATCGTGGAGGAGAATATTTGAGTTACGAGTTTGGTCTTCAATTAAAATAATGTGGAATAGTTTCACAAACTCACGCCACCTGGAACACCACAATGTAACGGTGTGTCCGAACGTCGTAATCGTACTTTACTAGATATGGTGCGATCTATGATATCTCTTATTAGTTTACCACTATCGTTTTGGGGTTATGCATTAGAGATAGCTGCATTCACGTTTAATAGGGCACGCTTCTGTGCGGGAGAGGATAGCTGGCTAGCAAGAAGCAGCACCAGCGACCCAAGTACATCCGAGATAAGAGATGGAAACGGAAAATCACGGCGCAGAAAAGAGCAGCGCCGGAATAAGGAGAAAAGCCCAAAGAGCACGGCAGTCAACGCCGGATTCAAAAGCTCGCGGCCCAACAACAAAACACAGCCTCTCAAGGATGACAGTGACGAATTGTCCAACTTAAACAAGATTTTGGGTCGAATATGTCAAATCCACAGTACCCCCGGAAGGCCTGCAAATCACACCCACAGGGATTGTTGGGTTTTTAAACAGTCCGGCCGACTAAATGCCAAACACAAGGGGCTCGACGCGTCAAGCGAAGAAGATAAACCCCACCAGCAGAGCACCGGAAAACAAAGGACTTTCCCACAAGGGGTCAAAGCAGTAAACTCACTTCATGTGATAATACGGAAAAATAGTGCGGCACTTTCTTAAAAGAGCTTCGCGCGGTCCAACCCGGCAGACCGTAGAGATTGGATATCAAAACCAATCACTTTCGACCACCTGGACTATTCCAGAAGCGTTTGAAATGCGGGACGGACTCCCCTGATATTGAATCCCATAATAGACGGATTACAATTTACTAACGTCCTAATGGACGGAGGCAGTGACTTAAACCTGCTATATTCAAACACAATTCGTAGGATGGGGATAGACCCTACCAAAATCTGACACAGCCGCACTTCCTTCAAAGGAGTGACGCCAGGCCCTTACGCCAAGTGCACAGGCTCTATATTACTAGAAGTCGTGTTCAGATCGCCGAACAATTCTCGGCGCGAAAAATTAATTTTTCATATCGTCCCATTTGAAAGTGAATATCAAGCACTCCTGGGACGAAAGGCTTTTGTCCGCTTCAACGCCATACCGCATTACGCGTCTCTTACACTCAAGATGCCCGGTCCGCGTGGTGTCATTTTAGTGCGAGGGTCACTTAAAGACCCCGGACTCGGATAGACGAATCCGGCTTCAGCAGGCTAGGGGCTCCCTAGCCACATACCCCTTCACAGGGGGCTGCGCGCACAAACAACCCTGCTTTAATTATTTATATTTCTTATTTTACACATATTTTTCGCACGAATTGTCTCTGCAACTAAACGTTCCTCTCTTTCTACAGATGAACAACGTGCATACCCGTCCAGGATAACGGCGCAACGAAGACACATGCGCAGACGTGCAGTAGGGACCCATTGTGAGGATTCTTTTCAGACTAAGACCCTACGTAAACCTTTTTTACTGTCTCTTGTTGTTATTCTCCCTTGGCTTCTTCCTATAGCCAATGCGGAGCCTGACGTTTTGGCATCGGCCGCGTCAGAAGACCATGCACGTACCTGGACACTAGGGGCTTAGGGCATCTCTGCCCATTATTATAAAGACCGAACACCTTAGGGAGTGTTCGGCGTCTCGAGTTAGGCATTGTATGCATCAGCTCCGAATCATGTCTTTGGTCAAATGTTGGGTTTGCCCGGCTCCTATGTTTTGCTGCCTTACGTTCCGTATCACCGGCTAACGTGGCACCAGGAGAACTACTGCGATTGTGCCCCAGTTCGGCCGGGCGAGCACCTCAGTAGAGAAAGCCGAAAACTGACTGTCATGATACAACGAGAGACTGGTCAACCACTCGATCGACTACCGGAATGTTTAGAATTCCCCGCTTTGACAAAGGACCGTTTCCCAGTCAGGCACATACGCACCCCGAATACGGAGATGTGCGGTGCCACAAGGGGCTATATCGTAGCCCCACCCTCGAGCTCCACTGGCTAAGTGAAAGTGATAAAGCATTATAGTCCGGATTGCCTAGTTCGCTACGCTACCACCTCCTTAAACAGGACCGAGACGTTGGATTAAGTGTGAAAACGCGCTATTTTTGCGAACACCCCCGCACCCTGTGCGTGGGGGCTGAAGCCGAAGACTGCAATCTTTCAAGTTATACAAATGTATACGTCAACGGCCGCACAGGAGAAGTTTTACTACTTGGACGCACAAGTATAAAAAGCAGTTATAACATAATCATCGTTTTACAAGCTAATACGTTCATTTGAACGTGATATTTTTCGAGCACTGTGACTCTATTACACGAGCGCCACGCATAACTTCCCCGAAGTAGTGCTCAGCAGGGAGCCGGTTTTCATCCGAACCTTGGGTGGCAACAGCGGCGGCATCCATCTCCGGACAATGCGCCTTCACACGGGCAAGAGCCATCCGCGCGCCCTCGATGCAGGCCGACCGCTTCATGTCCTTTATATGCGGCACCGCTCCAAGGAATTGCTGCAGTAAGCCGAAGTAGCTCGTCGCCTTGGACCTCTCTGGCCAGACATGGGCCACGATGTCAGTCATGGCAAGTCCGGACAATCTATTTAGCTCGGCCCATTCGGCCAACCAGTCTGTCAACGGAAGTGAGCGATCTAGACTGTGGAATTGAGACCAATATAGCTCTTCCGTCTCGTGATCCTCCTGGCTCCGGAAGTGCTTAACGGCATCGGCCGCACTTGCAGCTAAGTCCATATACGGATCCTCCGGACTCCACAGCCACTCAAATTGAGCATACTTTCCATCCATAAACCGGCGACGCAGCAGAAAAGGCTTGCCAGCCACGATCTCTCCGGCCTGGCGCAGTTCCTCCTTCATAGCCCGCATTGCAGAGCGGGCATCCTTGGCTTCGGCGGTGGCCTTCTTCAGGTCTTCCCGCTCCGATAAGCGCTCCTTTTCAAGAGCCTCATTGCGGTCGGTAGCATCCTTTACTTTCATGGTCAATTCGGCCACATCCGCCCTGCTTAGGCAGTGCGCAGCCTTTTCGGCTTGCAACTCTTCGGCTGCCCTCGAGGCAGCCGCGTCACTCCTTAGCTCGAGCAAGTTCGGCCCGAAGGTTCTCCACAGCAGCAGCACCATCTGTACAACAGCATACAATTTATCAGAGGAGGGCTTCGACCCCCTCAAATAAAGCGACTGCGGAGAATTTATTTACCTTGCAACTCGTCAAGTCGCTGGTTGACAAGTGCGATATCAGCATCCGCCATGTCAAGTTGCCGACTTAATTCGGCAAACTCATTAGTCCGGCTGGCCCTCGGACTATCCGCCACCTGCATAGGGACGGCGGTATTCATTACTTGAGATTTCGATCCTCGGCACGCTGTCATTTCCGACAACCTACCGAGTCCCAGGGGCTACTATCTATACAGGGCGCATTTTTATGTGCGAAACCGCTAAAAGACAAAAGGGTGCGTCATTCTCGCATACCTCAAATCCCGCCAGCAAACTCATGGCGGCATTACGCAATCCGCTCTCAGCGGACGAAATCCTTCCAACCACCATACGCATCAACGCACGGTGATCTTCTGAAATGGACGCCCTCTCAAGCAGATTTTTTAGTTCTCCCGGCCGGATACTGTTGGGTGCTGAACTCTCTAGCCCCTCCAGACTCGGGGATACCCTCCGTGACGATACTTTAGGCTCGCCCGCCTTATCTGACGGCGCTGCAGATGGAGGTGTATCACTCTCCATCATCTCCGGAAGAAGGTCCCCCGAAGATGAACTCATCTGAGAAGGCTGCAGATCTGAACTGCAATATAAATATTTCGGTTACCCACAGAAGCATAAATGAAGGTATTCCCCTACTAATTAATTCCCTCTTTTCATACTCACGGCTCGTTGGAGGGCTGATCTTTTGGCGATGATTGTGCGTCCGGATTCTTTCCGGACGCCGGACCCCCCGGGGAAGATCTCTTCCCACGTTTAGGGGCTTTGGCCTCCGGGTCTTCGGAGGCGGTCCTCTTCTCCCCCTGAAGGGAGGGGTTCTTGGTTCCTCCCTCTTCGGTCGCCCCTTTGGGCGAAATATTAGCTCCTTTATTTTCCCCTTCGCCCCCTTCTGCGGGTGCGACCTCCAACATTCTGACCAGCACGGGCTCCAGTGCGGTCTCTGGGAGGGGGGCCGGACATCTTATCAGCCCTGATCGCGCCACCCATTCCTGTAAAGAACAAGGGGTCAGGAGGCGAACTCTGGAAAGGCACATAAACAAAATGTCCGGACTCTGAGCTATTTACCTAAGTATCCAGGCGATCACGGCTTAGGCCTGCGTCCTCGGCTAAATCCGGACACGCCACCTGCGGTCCGAAGAACAACTTGTACATCTCCACGGGTGTCGCACCCATAAAGTGTTGGAGAATCCGAGGTCCCTCCGGGTTGAACTCCCATAGACGGAGAGGACGGCGTTTGCAGGGCAGAAGATGCCTGATTAGCATAACCTGCATCACCTTGATCAGGTCGATCTCCCTCGCTCGGAGATCTCGAATCCGGCCCTACAGTGAGGGCACGTCTTCGGATGGCCCCCAATTGAGCCCTTGGTTGACCCACGACATTAGCTGGCGTGGAGGTCCCGGGCGGAATGAAGGCGGCGGCTTTTGCCTGCTGCCCTTTGGAGTGGTGATATAGAACCACTCCTGTTGCCACAGTCCGAGTTCCTCTTGGAAGGAACCTTCGGGCCACGGGGCATCGGCCTTTTTGCTTATGGCCTCCCCGCCGCACTCCGCTTGACGCCCCCCGATCATCTTCGGCTCCACCTTGAAGGTCTTCAGCCACAGGCCGAAGTGGGGAGTGACGCGGAGGAAGGCTTCGCAGACGATAATGAATGCGGAGATGTGGAGGATGGACTCCGGAGCCAAGTCGTGAAAGTCCAGCCCATAGTAGAACAGGAGCCCTCTCACGAAGGGGTCCGTCGGGAAGCCTAAACCCCGACGGAGGTGGGATACAAAGACGACGTATTCACCGGGCTCGGGGGCGGGCACGGCCTGCCCTTGGGCAGGCAACCTGTGCGAAACCTCGTAGGCCAGGTACTTGGCTTCACATAACTTCAATATGTCCTCCTCCGTGACAGAGGAGGGCATCCACCGACCCTGGAGGTCGGAGCCGGACATGGTTGAGGATCCGAAGCGCTTGAATCTGAGGCTCTAGGTGTTGGAACTGGGAGCGGGGAAGAGATTCGATGCGAGATTGAAGAACAAGGACGAGCCTTGGTCCTCTTATAAAGGGAATGAAATACCAAGGGCCGTCTCCGTGACCGTTTGGGATTCGCCTTTGATAGAGGAGGCATGCCGACGGGAACGGTTGGGTTACCCACGCACGTATTGATGAGAATCCCGGAATAAGGGGAACACGATCTCTGCTTCGACAAGACGTGCCAAGGAAACCGCTTCGCTAAACGTGCTGAGGTGGTATAGTAAAAAACGATTCAAGCAAAGGCTTGGTAGCGGTGTGATGTCACGCCGCGTAATACGTCAGCAGATTGAACTAAGTGTACATTTCATTCTCTCTACAGTGGAATGTGGAATTTATTTTGCAGAGCCGAACACTATCCTGGTGTTCATGATCTTCTCTGGATTATTCAAGGGAGGAACCCGCCTTGCAATGCCGAACATTATGCGCGCCGGACTAATCGTCATTGAAGCCTGGTTCAGGGGCTACTGAGGGAGTCCTGGACTAGGGGGTGTCCGGACAGCCGGACTATCAATATCCGCCGGACTCCTAGACTACGAAGATGCAAGATTGAAGACTCCGTCCCGTGTCCGGATGGGACTTTCCTTGGCGTGGAAGGCAAGCTTGGCAATAAGGATATGTAGATCTCCTACCATTGTAACCGACTCTGTGTAACCCTAGCCTCCTCCGGTGTCTATATAAACCGGAGGGCTTTAGTCCATAGGACAACATACATTACAACAATCATACCATAGGCTAGCTTCTAGGGTTTTAGCCTCCTTGATCTCGTGGTAGATCCACTCTTGTACTACCCATATCATCAATATTAATCAAGCAGGACGTAGGGTTTTACCTCCATCGAGAGGGCCCGAACCTGGGTAAAAACATCGTGTCCCTCGTTTCCTGTTACCATCCGCCTAGACGCATAGTTCGGGACCCCCTACCCGAGATCCACCGGTTTTGACACCAACAGTGATGACGCCATGTGGACCGGGCATCTTGAGTGTAAGGTAGGCATAATGTGGTACTACATTGAAGTGGACGAAGGTCGTTCTCCTAGGCAATGCGTGATAGCCATTTTGGAAGGGGGCGATGGTGAAGAGTAGTTCCTCGCTTCTGGAGTTGCCTGGGGAGCCAAATGTTACCTCCAGTACAATGGAGCCCCTGCCGCAGGCTTCGGCACCTGGTATCACCCCTTCAAAGGTGGTGTTGCTTTGGCTAATTCTGGATGGGTCTATCCCCATCCCGCGGACAGTGTCCTGGTATATTAAATTGAGACTGCTGCCGCCATCCATGAGGACGTGGGTAAGATGATATCCGTCGATTATTGGGTCAAGCACCAAGGCCTCTGATCCTCCGCGCCGAATACTAGTCCGGCAGTCCGTGTGGTCGAAGGTGATTGGATAAGCCGACCAGTAGTTAGGTGTGGGTACGATGGGCTCTATAGCGTATGCGTCTCTGAGCGCACATTCGTGCCTTCTCGTGGATGTGTGAGTCGCGTGGATCATGTTTACTGTTTTTACCTTTGGTGGGAATTTTTTCTGTCCCCCAGTGTTCGGCTGGCGAGGCTTATCCTCGTTTTCACTTGGTGTTTCCCTTCCCTTGTGTTCGGCATTTTACTTGCAGGCCTGCTTGAAGACCCAGCATTCTCTATGAGTGTGGTTCGCAGGTTTGTTGGGGGTGCCATGAATTTGGCACAGTCTGTCCAGGACTCTGTTCAGACCGGACGGTCCCTCTTTGCTGCCTTTAAATGGCTTCTTTTGTTGACCGGGTCGAGAGCCCCTGAATCCGGCGTTGACCGTTGTGTTGTCCGGGCTCTCTTCCTTGTTTTGACGTTTGTTTTTATTACGCCGTGGCTTCCCGTTGCCATCCCTTATTTCGGATGTGCTTCGGTCGCTGGTGCCTTTACGGGCCAACCAGCTATCTTCACCCGCACAAAAGCGGGTCATAAGGCATGTTAAGGCTGCGATTGTCCTTGGCTTTTCTTGACCAAGGTGTCTGGCGAGCCACTCGTCTCGGATGCTGTGTTTGAAGGCCGCTAAGGCTTCGGCATCCGGACAATCGACAATTTGATTCTTCTCAGTGAGGAATCTGTTCCGAAGCTTGCGGGCGGACTCTCCGGGCTATTGGATTATGTGACTTAAATCGTCCGCATCCGGAGGCCGGACATAAGTCCCTTGAAAATTGGCCCTGAAAGCGTCCTCGAGTTCCTCCCAACTTTCGATTGAATTTCCGGGGAGGCTTTTCAACCTGTGTCGAGCTGGTCCCTTCATCTTGAGGGGAAGGTATTTGATGGCGTGGAGGTCATCCCCACAAGCCATGTGTATATGTAGGATAAAATCCTCGATCCAGACCCCTGGGTCTGTCGTTCCGTCGTATGCCTCTATGTTCACAGGTTTGAAACCCTGTGGAAATTCATGGTCCAGTACTTCTTCGGTGAAGCATAGGGGGTGAGCAGCCCCTCTGTGTCTGGACGTGCTGTGGCATGCCGTCGGCTGTTGTTGTGTCCGGTGTTGATTCCGAACTGGTATCCGATCGGTATGATCGTTTTGGTGACCATAGTCCCGCGCCGGGGTGTGTCCTTTTGATCCATAGATGGACCTAGCCGCACCGGCTTTCTTGTCCAGGAGCTCGCGTAAATCGTGCGTGGCATCGGTGGCTGCTCTGTTGCGGTTATGAAGTGGTTTGTCTGGCCTCCTGGCCATGTTGTTCTTTGGTGGAATAGGCCTCGTCATCGAATTCTGGCAGCAGCTTGCATTTTGGATAGCTCTTTGTATGGCGATCGTCGCCGTACCTTCCTTCAGTGTCTAGCACTTTATTCCATCTACGATTGAGCGTTTCCTGTGCGGCCTTTAGCCGTTGCTTCTGCTTCTTTAGACTTCTCGCGGTGTCCATAAGCCTTCTGTGGAGGTTATCTTGTTCCACGCGTGTTTCTGGGATGATGAATGCATCGTCATCCGGACTGTGTTCTTGTCCTGGGGCGGTTTGATGAACTCGTCCCTCGGGATCGTTGTGATTGGGAGTCTGCTCCGAACTGTGTTCGGTGTGACCTGGGTCATCCTGCTCCATCGCTGGGTCCATATGGTCGTTGTTGCCTTCGGAGTCGACTGGGGTGTCGATCTTGCTGGCGCTCCTGTCGCTATTTTACTGTTGCTGGACTTGGAACGGCGTCTGCGCCGTCGTTTTGGCTTTTGCCCGGGGGTTTTATCTCCCAGATTGTCGCCATCGTCCTCCTTAGGCATGTCCACCATGTATATGTCGTATGACGGGGTGGCTGTCCACCGCCCCGTGGGCAGTGGTTCCTGTTCTTCTCCTGCATCGTCGTTCATACCGTTGATGTCTTCGGAGTCGAAGTCAAGCACGTCGGTTAAATCATCGATCATGGCAACAAAGTGGGTGGTGGGTGGGCAACGAACTCCTTCGTCGCCTGTTTCCCACTCAAGCCGGACATAGTTCGGCTGAGAGTCTCCTGACAAAGAGAGAGACCTCAACGAGTTCAGCACATCGCCAAAGGGCGAGTGCTAGAAGATATACGCAGCGGCGAACTCCATTACAGGAGCCCAACCAGGTTTGGCGGGCTCAGGAGTGTGCGGACTGGAACCCGCAGCCGGATACGGGTCCGGTGGTCCGTTGTCACAGGCTTCTTTGGGAGTGAGGCTTGTGTTTGTCTCTACCACCGATGGGTGTGCGGCCTGCGGGGCGGGGTCTATCCACCCATCCTCGGGCGACGCAATCTGCTCCGGATTTAGGTCCGGGGCTCCTTCAGGAGCGATATCCCGAGCATTGTCCGACAGCAGGTCTAAGCCGTGCTCTTCGTGATTGTCCGGCTCTCCTGGCGCAGGCCCGAGCCCATCAAAGATCAAGTCTCCACGGATATCGGCCGTGTAGTTCAGGCTTCCAAACCCAACCTAGTGGCCAGGGGCGTAGTTGTCAATCTGCTCCAGATGGCCAAGCAAATTGGCCCGCAGTGCGAAGCCGCCGAACACGAAGATCTGTCCGAGGAGGAAAGTCTCATCCTGGACCGCGTTGTTGACGATTGAAGGAGCCATTAGGCCTTGCAGCGACGACACAGAGGAACTCTCAATAAAAGCACCAATGTCGGTGTCAAAACCGGCGGATCTCGGGTAGGGGGTCCCGATCTGTTCGTCTTAGGCTGATGGTAACAGGAAGCAAGGGACACAATGTTTA
The DNA here is from genome assembly GCA_963921465.1 of Triticum timopheevii. Classification (NCBI taxonomy): domain Eukaryota; kingdom Viridiplantae; phylum Streptophyta; class Magnoliopsida; order Poales; family Poaceae; genus Triticum; species Triticum timopheevii. Next base: position 137,469,237 of record OY997272.1, read on the forward strand.
CCCAGGTTCGGGCCCTCTCGATGGAGGTAAAACCCTACTTCCTGCTTGATTAATATTGATGATATGATTAGTACAAGAGTAGATCTACCACGATATCGTAGAGGCTAAATCCTAGAAGCTAGCCTATGATGATTATGATTGTGATCGTGATCGGCCTTTTAAGGAGCAACCTCTCCGGTTTATATAGACACCGGAGAGGGCTAGGGTTTACACGAAGTCGGTTTAAAGGAAGGAAATATAATATCCAGATCGCCAAGCTTGTCTTCCACGCAAAGGAGAGTCCCACCCGGACACGGGACGGAGTCTTGAGTCTTGTATCTTTACGCTCCAATATATAGTCCGGAGGAAGTATATAGTCTGGCTGTCCGGATACCCCCTAATCCAGGACTCCCTCATCTACTACACAACCTTCTTCTTGTAGCCGTTGTTGGGCCTCCAAGTGTAGAGGTTTGTAGGACAGTAGCAAATTTCCCTCAAGTGGATGACCTAAGGTTTATCATTCCGTGGGAGGCATAGGATGAATATGGTCTCTCTCAAACAACCCTGCAACCAAATAACAAAGAGTATCTTGTGTACCCAACACACCCAGTACAATGGTAAATTGTATAGGTGCACTTTTTGGCGAAGAGATGATGATACAAGTGCAATATGGATGGTAGATATAGGTTTTTGTAATCTAAAAATATAAAAACAGCAAGGTAGCTAGTAACGAAAGTGAGCGTAAACGGTATTGCAATGCTTCGAAACAAGGCTTAGGGTTGATACTTTCACTAGTGCAAGTTCTCTCAACAATAATAACATAGTTGGATCGTATAACTATCCCTCAACATGAAACAAAGAGTCACTCCAAAGTCACTAATAGCGGAGACCAAACAAAGAGATTATTGTAGGGTATGAAACCATCTCAAAGTTTTTATTTCCGATCAATCCATTGGGCTATTCCCATAAGTGTCACAAACAGCCCTAGAGCTCATAGTAAAATAACACCTTAAGACACACATCAACCAAAACGCTAATGTCACCTAGATACTCCAATGTCACCTCAAGTATCCACGGGTATGAATATATGATATGCATCACACAATCTCAGATTCATCTATTCAACCAACACAAAGAACTTCAAGGAGTGCCCAAAGTTTCTACTGGAGAGTCAAGACAAAAACGTGTGCCAACCCCTATGCACAGATTCCCAAGGTCACGGAACCCGCAAGTTGATCACCAAAACATACATCAAGTGAATCAACAGAATACCCCATTGTCACCAAGTATCCCACGCAAGACATACATCAAGTGTTCTCAAATCCTTAAAGACTCAATCTGATAAGATAACTTCAAAAGGAAAACTCAATCCATTACAAGAAGGTAGAGGGGGAGAAACATCATAAGATCCAACTATAATAGCAAAGCTCGCGGTACATCAAGATCGTGCCATATCAAGAACACGAGAGAGAGAGAGAGAGAGAGATCAAACACATAGCTACTGGTACATACCCTCAGCCCTGAGTGTGAACTACTCCCTCCTCGTCATGGAGAGTGCCGGGATGAAGATGGCCACCAGTGATGATTGCCCCTCCGGCAGGGTGCCGGAACAGGGTCTCGATTGGTTTTTGGTGGCTACAGAGGCTTGCACGGCGAAACTCTTGATCTAGGTTATTTTCTGGAGGTTTGGGGATTTATAGGAAAGGTTGGTGCCGAGAACAAGTCAGGGGCCCCCACGGAGAGTCCACTAGGCACAGGGGCGCACCCCAGGGGGTGGGGGCGCCCTCCACCCTCATGGGCCCCATGGTACACCCCTCCGATAACTTTTCGTTCCAGTATTTTTTATATTTTCCAAAAAAATCTCCGTTGATTCTCAGCGCATTCCAAGAACTTTTATTTGTGCACAAAAACAACACCACGGTAGTTCTGCTGAAAACAACGTCAGTCCGGGTTAGTTCCAACCAAATCATACCAAAATCATGTAAAAATATTGTAAACATGGCATGAATATATCAAAAATTATAGATACGTTGGAGACGTATCAGCATCCCCAAGCTTAATTCCTGCTCGTCCTCGAGTAGGTATATGGTAACAACAGAATTTTTGATGTGGAATGCTACCTAACATATTTATCAATGTAATCTTCTTTATTGTTTCAAGAATATTCAGATCCATAAGATTCAAAACAAAAGTTTAATATTGACTGTGGCACCCCGATCCGCATGGAGCAGGGGGCCTTCGCACGTCAGCCCAAGATAACACCTGACGCACGACAGGTCCATGATACAACATTCCAGGTACAAGAATATTCATCAAATACATGTGTATATGATTATGTTAGTGATGCATATAATCTTCTGGCATAGCCCTAAGGCTATTTACATGGCAGCGGAAGTCTATGAAAATGGTGGCGGAAGTCTTGGCAGCATATCACTCTGGCTGGGCTCCACAACTCACAGGACTGGCAAGATTACGGCCTAGCACGACGGAACAATGAACAATACGGGCACGACCTACAAAACTGGCATGACATGCCAGGTCAGTACATTGAATGTACTTGCAAGACAACCAAATACATAGCATCCAAACAAGCAGAAGACAAAGCAGGAACCAAGCGAATGCAACACCTATCTCATATCATAAACTAAGCATGGCATAATATCAACCGAAGACATAAATCCAACTAACATCATGGCATCTACTAGCACGGAAACAACCTGGCATAGCAAATTTACTTCTAACATGGCAACAACAAAACATAGCATATTATCTCAATCATAGCAATCAACGCATGGCATAGCATCATGAAACTATACTGAAAATAAACTACCAATCATATCAAATGCAGACATAGCATGTTAACTGTATGCAACCATCTCATGTTCTACCATGGTTCTTTAAATGCAAACATATTACTCATGCAATGCTACCAAACTTGTGCACTGAGTCCCTCGGACTCTCTTACCAATGGTGATCACCTCATTTCCTGATCACAAACAGAGACAAACTCGTGATCCTTAAGGCGATCACAACCCGACCACATCTGGCCCGTGATCCTTATGGCAATCACAACCCGAACACATCTGGCCCGTGATCCTTACGGCGATCACAACCCGACCACATCTGGCCCGTGATCCTTACGGCGATCACAGCCACATTAACTAGCTTAATTATTTCTGGTTTATCCTCCATTTCGACCAAGACCCGATAGTGTACCCTACTATGAACTTATGCCCATGACCGTGGACGCGGCTATCGATAGTTTAAATACACTCTGCAGAGGTAGCGCACTGTACCCACACTACGAAACCCATGGCCTCGCACTCCCATTCGGGTGGACCAACGGTGTTCCGACAAAACCGATCTACGACCATGACACTCTCCCGGCCACTCCTACTCACTCCCCTCTGGGCTAAGTCATGGGTGGCCTCGTGTCTACCTCAAGACACCTCAAACCACCATCGTGGCAAAACGTAAACGATCCCCCACAGGGACAAAAGCGCACAAAATCCAACTACAGGCACACAAGGCTTATGTTCGCCTACCTGATCAGGGTAGCGCGCGCCCATAACCTTCCCTCGTTGGAGGCACCGGTGAGAGGCACGACAATAGACCGCATTAGGGTCGTCCCATATCGGCAAATGTGGTTGCACTGGTAAAGTTCGATTTGGCGGCACTGTGACTCGATCCCATCGATGACGGAGAAGGTTTGTTATTATTAAGTCATTTTATTTCCTTCTCCATTATCATGAACATGAATGCAACAATGAGCATACATCATACAAATGCTTTAACAACATATCAAACTTCTCAGGTGAACAACTATAGCATATGACAGTACTAAGTACTAGCATACCAACGGTGCATTACCATCATCTTAGCATTTTATAACAATGACATGAAAATAAAGTAGAGTAGTGGCATGGCATTATCAATATCAACATTCCAACTATCATAGCAAAAGATAGCACACAATCATGCATGGTAAGCATAATAAAATGATTGCAGCGAAAACGATAAGAAACAACTGCAACTACACACACACACACAAGGTGTAAGCAAAGTCACCATGCAAGTTCGGGGCTCATGATAAGAGGTTGGCTTGCCTGGGGGTCGATAAATACTCCGGGAAGAAGTGAGAAACGACCGCGGAAAAATTTGCCGAAAATAGTTCTCTCTCGGAGGGAGCTGTTTACGGACAAGGGCAAAACAGTCATTTTCAATATGTCAGACCATAACGAAAATGATGGGTCTCAACGAGACGAAGACGTGGGCATTGGATTTACCTCAATCGGCGTTACGGGTAAAAAGATACGGTCGTTTAAAACTCAGTGACTAATCTGTAAAAATACTTCTACATACAGGTCCCTGGCAATTTTAAACAGACACATCTTTTCTGAAATACGCCTTCGGATCAGGAAAACGGCTTCGCGGAGGGCGTTTCCACTTAGATGACGTCGCGTGGACCGGGTCAAAGCGGCAGCGGGGCCGGGAGCCTGGGCCATTGCTAGGTGGGGCAGTGGGACCCGCCTGGCCAGCCTGGCGAGGTCAACACGCCAGCCGGCCGCTCCCTTTCTTCTCCCCGACGCGCGCCCACGGGCAGAGAACGGCCGCGCTCCGGCGACGAGCCCCGGCGACACGGGCCACCTCCGGCGAGGCTCCGGCCACCGGCGGGCTCACCGCAAAGTGGCTCATCCGTTCCCCAACTCCATGGACTCCAAAAATGAGGGGAGCGACGACGTCCTTGAGAATGGTGGACAACGGTGAAGGGCTTCGGTCGTCGGCGAGGTGGGGGCTATGGTGGCTCCGGCGACGAGGCAAGGAGCTGGGAGGGTCCGCCAGAGTTCAGAGGATCCGATGGGGATGCTAGGAGGGAGGAAGGGGCTCCGGTGGTCACGAATTTAGCCGGTCACCAACGGCGGCCATGGCGATGGGGAGGGGTCAGAGAGGCTCGGGAGCTCAGGGGAAGAGGCTAGGGAGGGGTTGTGAGCTGCGAGAGAGCTCGAGGGCTGCTTAAATAGCCGCGGGGAAAGCTCGAGGGGGAGGGGGCGAGGTGGCACGCGGCGGGCGACGTGTCTGCGCATTGGCAGGCGCGACCAAGGCTCACGGGGAGGCACAGGAAGGCGACGAGGGGGAACACGACGAGCAGCAGAGGCTCATGAAGACGAGGGGCGCTCGCGGATGAGAGGAAGAAGAAGACAGAAGCAAGGAAAAAGACGAGCTCACGGGCACGCACTGCTCGACCCTTGGCATGGCTCGTCGGAGAAGAAAACGGAGGGGGAGCGGGGTCCAGGCGAACGGCGACGAAGAGGGGGAGCTGTAGGACGTTAATGGCGAGGTCAGGGACGGTCGGAGCAGCGCTGCCGACGAGAACAGTGGCTAGACCACCGTTTTGGCTGGCTTCCCTCGTGGTCACCACTGGCATGGCGTGCTCTGGAGGTTTTACTGAGGTTAAATCATGTCTACCGCATAGTCCTTCCAGAGCGGATTATTACTATGGTAAATAGACAGGCAGATACAAAGGGAGTGGAGTAAACCAAGCTCCACAAGTTTACTGCTGCAAACTTGGCAACATGCTGGAGATAAAACCATAGAGCATAAATGGTAAACTTTATGTCTGGTAGGCTTAGGGCAGCAAGGACTACGGTCCTGGGGGTTTTGAGGGCATTAGGACAAATATTTAGCATAGTTGCTTAACAACTGCTAAAATATGTCCAGAAATCAAATGATGATGAAGCACTCACTAGGGGTGTTGGATTGAGCTATAACATGGCAAACCCTCATGATTTGGTCATAGGTAGATGCTGTAAAAAGATCAACACAAATGGACTTGCCAAATTGATACTTTCTTCACAAGCATTACTTTTGACCAGAAACTTGGGAAAATCCTAGGAAAATTTTGGCTAAATGAAATTAGCCAAACTCTTGGTTAGGTGGGTTATATGAATAGGAGAAGGCCTGGAATTATTTTCAGCCATAATGGAGCAATATAAAATATACTTGCTTCACAAACTGAAAATTTGGACAGAGAACAAGAATTGCTCATGTGCTCACATAGCTCAATGAAATGAGCTGAATTTTGGTGAAGGATAATGATTTGGGATACTTGAGAGTATGGAAAAGTTTCATCCCATTTGGAAACTCTATGAAGGTACTTCCTTCACAAAGTGACAATCTGGTCAGAAACTTTGAAAAATTGCACAGGGAGCTAGGATGATTGGATTGAGCTAATCTTTGGTATCCATGGGTGATTTATCAATAGTAATCCCTACCAAATAGCAGCTTAAATGGAATTAGGAATAAAGCACTTCCTTTGCAAAATTCCAGAGAAGGCAAAAACTTGCATTGGATCATGTGCCCAATTTTTGATCTGATGAACATGAGATGATGATGGAACTAGTGATTTTATAGCAAGAACAAGCTCCACAATTTATGTGGGAATTTTATCCGCTATAAAAATAGTAGTTCCTTTAGAAAATGGCAGAAATGCAATATTGGTATTAAATAGGAAAAGGCAATTTTCCTTATTTAATTATGGCCAATATGATTGCCAGAGCTTGGGTTAGGCATAATTATCAATTACACAAATTCACATGAATTTAGGAGATGGCTAGCTATGCCTTTGGATTTTATTCCTCAAAAAGGCAAGAAAAGGAATAAATCACAATTCAAAAATATTGCATGGGACTTGGCAATATTTTTGCAGATCCAAGGTTGAAAAGGATAGGAGGGTCTCTAGGAACAGATGGATGATCAACAGATCAAGGAAAATGATAGCCCCATTGAAATCACAAAGGGCACATTCAAATTCCAAAAATTTGGAATTAGGGTTTGAGAGGGTTTAAGATGATGCAACTGAGGTCTTGCCCATTGAAAAAGACATGAGCAAGTTTTGAAAGGTTGGAAATGACAAGAATTCTCAAGGTCATCAGCAAAACTTAGGAGAAAGATTTTGAAAATGAGTGACAGGAAGGAAAAACAGCACAAAAATTGATAACCCAATTTTGGGGCTGTTACAAACCTTCCCCCCTTAAAAGAATCTCGTCCTCGAGATTCCTAGGGTTACAACACAAAGAAAAGATAACCACTCCGGAGAAAAATCTCTGGGTTAAAATTTAAACCTTTGGTCAAACTCGAATGAGTTGGGGCACCGATAATTGGTACACCCAGGAAGAGATAAGGGAAACATGGTTATATCCACGGCTAGGGGCACTCAAGATCAAACTCTCAAAAAATTGCTAGATGCACCCAGAGAATAGTGGACTCACCTGTTGACACATGGGTCCAGGGCCCACTAGTAGCCTCCTTTCTTCTACCTCCGGCTAACTGCTTCTTTTGTGCTGCTGCTTCGCGTGCGGCTTGGCACAGCGCGCATCTAGCTCCTAGGGCGATGAGGACCCTAGTGCCATAGTGTGCGGCGTGCACGGCGCTAGTGCAACGAGCATGCACGTCGCGGGCCAGCACCTTGTCGGTACTGCTCTCGGATTCGCCTCCTAGACGTCGGTGATTGGGCGACGAGCGAGTTTCCTGGACTCCGCTCACCGTACACCGAGGCTGGGCTATAAAAATGGCAGCGTGGCTCGCTTCCAACACACAAACACAATGCCACTCTACTACCTCTTTGGTTTGGGCGAGATCGAGCCGAGCTCCTTCGGCGAGGAGGTGTTCTTGGTGGCTTTACGATTGTTCCTTGCGGCACTGCTGGGCACGCTGATCGGCTCGTCGATCCTCCTGGTGATACTCATCAGGAACAAGCGGGCTCGAGACAATGCGCGACTGGTGGCTCAAGGTGTGGAAGAAGATGGTGCACGGGGTGGTCCTCCGTCACGCTTGGTTCTCCGTCGCTTTGCACCGGAGGAGTAATCGCTGCTGCGGTGGAGAGGTGGTGGCGACTTGTGGCGCCATTCAAGGCAGTGATGGTGTGGATGATGGGTTTGGATGCAGGTGAGGTGGCTACACCAGCTCAAGAATCAAACTAGGGCATGGGAAAAATTTTGCGGATTGCTCCACGGAATGTAGTGTCGAGGTAGAATCGGAGTTGAGATCTGTATCGGGGGAGTTGTAATGGACCGTGAGAAATAAAGTTGGTAGTGTTTCTCTGGAAATACAAATGGGCTCACGAAAAATAATCAGGGACGAGAAATGGCCAGATGAAAATGGTCTCTTCGAGGTTCTGGGTTTGTAAAATCTGGCACACGGGGTATGCACAGATAGAGAGGGATATGTGACTTTGTATTTCCCCCGAGTACTTCTCAACTGTACTCGTGGGTGAACCGGGTATGCGTGCAGTATGCAGTAAAATCTAAACAAACAGACAGATGCAATAAAGATGCAACAGGAAAACACACCAGACAAATCATACTAAGGTGTTTTAATGCTAGTGGGTATATGTACTCCTGGTATACATATACCTACACCAGCGCGCATTTTATTAGAGACTCGGAACGAGTCCATGTTGTTTTTAGTGTATGTGTCATACTAATTAAAATCTTGTTAACACGGTGCCAACCCTGTCAAACATTTCTGTTTGACAGAGAGACAAGAAAAAACAAACACACAAACAAAAGCAAGCAAGCAAATAACACAGCATACGGGTTACAACAGCACCGGCATACAACAAGCAAAGACACACTACATGCTAATCGAAACTACTCACTCTGGGATACATGGTTCTATCCGCATATCACGGACGAACCGATGGACCGATCGACTAGCAGGAACCACTGACTGCATGACTGAGGTCATGTAGAAGACTAGCCTTGCTGGGGTTCTCCTAGAGGATGAAGACTGAGCCAATCTCCATCTTCATCGTCTGACACTTCTATGGGTTGGGGCGGTGGGGCTGAAATTGCTCCAAGAAAATGCTGTTGATGGATCAGTAGAAGAGACTTGTCGAGGGTGATGATGTTTGGCTTGGGCCATAGCACAGGTTGAGAGGATAGCACTAGTTCGGATGGCGTTGGGCCAATAGCTTGAGATGCGAACTTACGAGCCTCACGGTAAGCTCCGTTGACGACTCGTACCACATTATTATCCATGGCTCTAAACTCGGCAAGCAGCATTGAAATCAACATCCCCTGGGCAGTGATGTATTGCACCAGGCGAGTAATTGCGGGATCATCTCCTTGGCTAACGGAAGAAGGCTGCATTACTGCGTTTGACACAATGGGGAAAAAGCAGAACTCCCGCGTTGTTGCTACATGCTGGAAGTTGGTTCAGAGGTGTAGGATAGCCTCCACAGCAGCGGCTTGAATGGCTAAACCAGAGGTAGGCATGGATCTATCCTGTAAAACCAAAGGCTGGACATCTGCTGCAGGTCCTAGGCTGATGTGTACTCTTGCAGCAAAGCGATGAAGGTGTGGGGCGGGTGTCGGTTGGAAAACCAGGTAATCGGGGCTAGTCTTACCGCCAAATGCTTTGGTAAGCATCTCGGCAAGAAGGGGTGGAAAGCCAGGGTGGTTGACGGCGTAGGTGCGGGTGTAATAGGTGGAAGTTTTGGAGCTGCTAGTCATGGCTGGGGAGCTACTGGCTAAGCTTCTCTGCAAGGACATGGCGGACTGAGGAGCGAGCGATACAGCTAGCGGAAAGGGCATTTATAGGCAGCTACGCGGGACAGGCCCGCATGGCATGGCCCCTTTCCCTTAATGGCGAAGGGAAATCGGTGCGGCCGACCAGAAAGGATAGGATTGCCGCACGTTCCATGGATAACTAGGCGGGGACAGTGGGGTGAGGACGTGTCGGTCCCGACTGCGCCACCTGTTGATTAATAGTGGCCATGCCGGATGCCAGGGATGGGTCAAATCCCTTAGGGTCATTACGGGTTGATGGTAGCGGTGATCTAATGATAGGATAATCTATGCCAGCCTGGCTGCTCTAATACCAAGCCCTGTGGCACCCTGATCCGCATGGAGCAGGGGGCCTTCGCACGTCAGCCCAGGATAACACCTGACGTACGACAGGTCCATGATACAACATTCCAGGTACAAGAATATTCATCAAATACATGTCTATATGATTACATCAGTGATGAATATAATCTTCTGGCATAGCCCTAAGGCTATTTACATGGCAGCGGAAGTCCATTAAAATGGCGGCGGAAGTCTTGGCAGCATATCACTCTGGCTGGGCTCCACAACTCACAGCACTGGCAAGATTATGGCCTAGCACGACGGAACAACGATTAATACAGGCACGACCTACAAAACTGGCATGACACGCCAGGTCAGTACATTGAATGTACTTGCAAGACAACCAAATACATAGCATCCAAACAAGCAGAAGACAAAGCAGGAACCAAGCGAATGCAACACCTATCTCGTATCAGAAACTAAGCATGGCATAATATCAACCGAAGACATAAATCCAACTAACATCATGGCATCTACTAGCACGGCAACAACATGGCATAGCAAATTTACTTCTAACATGGCAACAACAAAACATAGCAAATTATCTCAATCATAGCAATCAACGTATGGCATGGCATCATGAAACTATGCTGAAAATAAACTACCAATCATATCAAATGCAGACATAGCATGTTAACTGTATGCAACCATCTCATGTTCTACCATGGTTCTTTAAATGCAAACATATTACTCATGCAATGCCACCAAACTTGTGCACTGAGTCCCTCGGAATCTCTTACCAACGGTGATCACCTCATTTCCTGATCACAAACAGAGACAAACTCGTGATCCATACGACGATCACAACCCGACCACATTTGGCCCGTGATCCTTACGGCAATCACAACCTGACCACATCTGGCCCGTGATCCTTATGGCGATCACAACCCGACCACATCTGGCCCGTGATCCTTACGGATCACAACCACATTAACCAACTTAATTATTTCTGGTTTATCCTCCATTTCGACCAAGACCCGATAGTGTACCCTACTACGAACTTATGCCCATGACTGACGACGCGGCCATCGATAGTTTAAATACACTCTGCAGAGGTAGCGCACTGTACCCACACTACGGAACCCATGGCCTCGCACTCCCATTCGGGTGGACCAACGATGTTCCGACAAAACCGATCTACTGCCATGACACTCTCCCGGCCACTCTGACTCACTCACCTCTGGGCTAAGTCATGGGTGGCCCCGTGTCTACCTCAAGACACCTCAAACCACCATCGTGGCAAAACATAAACGATCCCCCATGGGGACAAAAGCGCACAAAATCCAACTACGGGCACACAAGGCTTAAGTCCGCCTACCTGATCAGGGTAGCGCGCGCCCATAACCTTCCCTCGTTGGAGGCACCGGCGAGAGGCACGGAAAAAGACTGCATTAGGGCCGTCCCATACCGGCAAATGTGGTTGCACTGGAAAAGTTCGATTTGGCAGCACTATGACTCGATCCCATCGATGATGGAGGTCATTTGTTATTATTAAGTCATTTTATTTCCTTCTCCATCATCATGAACATGAATGCAACAATGAGCATACATCATACAAATGCTTTAACAACATATCGAACTTCTTAGATGAACAACTATAGCATATGACAGTACTAAGTACTAGCATACCAACGGTGCATTACCATCATCATAGCATTTTATAACAATAATATGAAAATAAAGTAGAGTAGTGGCATGGTATTATCAATATCAACATTCTAACTATCATAGCAAAAGATAGCACACAATCATGCATGGTAAGCATAATGAAATGACTGCAACGAAAACGATAAGAGTAAAGCAAAGTCAAGGTGCAAGCAAAGTCAACATGCAAGTTCGGGGCTCATGATAAGAGGTTAGCTTGCCTGGGGGTCGATAAATACTCCGGGAAGAAGTGTGAAACGACCGCCGAAAAATTTGGCGGAAACAATTCTCTCTCGAAGGGGGTTGTTTACCGACAAGGGCAAAACGGTCATTTTCAATATGTCAGACCATAATGAAAATGATGGGGCTCGACGAGACGAAGACGTGGGCGTTGGATTTACCTCAATCGGAGTTATGGGTAAAAAGATATGGGCGTTTAAAACTCAGTGACTAATCTGTAAAAATACTTCTACAAACAGGTCCCTGGCAGTTTTAAACAGACGCGTCTTTTATGAAATATGCCTTCGAATTAGGAAAACGGCTTCGCGGAGGGCGCTTTCACTTAGATGATGTGGCATGGACTGGGTCAAAGCGGCAGCAGTGGGGCCGGGCGCCTGGGCCGCTGCCAGGTGGGGCCGCAGGACCCGCCTGGCCAGCCTGGCCAGGTCAACGCGCCAGCCGGCCGCTCCCTTTCTTCTCCCCGACGTGCGCCCACGGGCAGAGAACGGCTGCGCTCCAGCGACGAGCCCCGGCGACACAGGCCACATCCGGCAAGGCTCCGGCCACCGGCGGGCTCACCGCAGAGTGGCGCATACGTTTCCCCACTCCATGGACTCCAAAACCGAGGGGAGCGACGGCGTCCTTGAGAATGGCGGATGGCGGTGAAGGGCTTCGGTCGTCGGCGAGGTGGGGGCTATGATGGCTCCGGTGATGAGGCGAGGAGCTGGGAGGGTTCGCCGGAGTTCAGAGGATCCGATGGGGATGCTAGGAGGGAGGAAGGGGCTCCGGTGGTCACGAATTTAGCCGGTCACCGACGGAGGCCATGGCGATGTGGAGGGGTCAGAGAGGCTCGGGAGCTCGGGGGAAGAGGCTAGGTAGGGGTTGTGAGCGGTGAGAGAGCTCGAGGGCTGCTTAAATAGCCGCGGGGAAAGCTCGAGGGGGAGGGGGCGAGGTGGCACGCGGCGGGCGACGTGTCCGCGTGTCGGCGATGGCGCAGCATCGGCAGGCGCGGCCAAGGCTCACGGGGAGGGACGGGAGGGCGACGAGGGGAACATGACGAGCAGCAGAGGTTCATGGAGACGAGGGGCGCTCGCGGACAAGAGGAAGAAGAAGACATAAGCGAGGAAGAAGATGAGCTCACGGGCGTGCACTGCTTGACCCTTGGTATGGCTCGTCGGAGAAGAAAACGGAGGGGGAGCGGGGTCCAGGCGAACGGCGACGACGAGGGGGAGCTGTAGGGCATTAATGGCAAGGTCAGAGACGGTCGGAGCAGCGCTACCGACGAGAACAGTGGCTAGACCACCGTTTTGGCTGGCTTCCCTCATGGTCACCCCTGGCATGGCACGCTCTAGAGGTTTTACTGAGGTTAAATCATGTCTACCGCGTAGTCCTTCCAGAGTGGATTATTACTATGGTAACTAGACAGGCAGATACTAAGGGAGTGGAGTAAACCAAGCTCCACAAGTTTACTGCTGCAAACTTGGCAACATGCTGGAGATAAAACCAGAGAGGGTAAATGGTAAACTTGATGTCTGGTAGGCTTAGGGCAGCAAGGACTACGGTCCTGGGGTTTTGAGGGCATTAGGACAAATATTTAGAATAGTTGCTTAACAACTGCTAAAATATGTCCAGAAATCAAATGATGATGAAGCACTCACTAGGGGTGTTGGATTGAGCTATAACTTGGCAAACCCTCATGATTTGGTCATAGGTAGACTCTATAAAAAGATCAGCCCAAATGGACTTTCCAAATTGGTACTTTCTTCACAAGCATTACTTTTGACCAGAAACTTGGGAAAATCCTAGGACAATATTGGCTAAATGAAATTAGCCAAATTCTTGGGTAGGTGGGTTATACGGATAGGAGAAGGTCTGGAATTATTTTCGGCCATAATGGAGCAATATAAAATATACTTGCTTCACAAACTGAAAATTTGGACAGAGAACAAGAATTCACAAGCTCCAAAATTTATGTGGGAATTTTATCTGCTATAAAAATAGTAGTTCCTTTAGAGAATGGCAGAAATGCAATATTGGTATTAAATAGGAAAAGGCAATTTTCCTTATTTAATTATGGCCAATATGATTGCTAGAGCTTGGGTTAGGCATAATTATCAATTCCACAAATTCACATGAATTTAGGAGATGGCTAGCTATGCCTTTGGATTTTATTCCTCACAATGGCAAGAAAAGGAATAAATCACAATTCAAAAATATTGCATGGGACTTGGCAATATTTTTGCAGATCCAAGGTTGAAAAGGATAGAAGGGTCTCTAGGAACAGATGGGATGATCAACAGATCAAGGAAAATGATAGCCCCTTTGAAATCACAAAGGGCACATTCAAATTCCAAAAAATTGGAATTAGGGTTTGAGACAGTTTAAGATGATGCAACTGAGGTCTTGCCCACTGAAAAAGACATGAGCAAGTTTTGAAAGGTTGGAAATGACAAGAATTCTCAGGGTCATCAGCAAAACTTAGGAGAAAGATTTTGAAAATGAGTGCCAGGAAGATATAACAACACAAAAACTGATAACCCAATTTTGGGGCTGTTACATTGACATAAAAACGATAATACATTGACATAAAAACGATAATACTTCAAGCATACTAATACAACAATTATGTCTTCTCAAAATAACATGGCCAAAGAAAGCTATCCCGACGAAATCATCTAGTGTGGCTATGCTCTATCTTCATTACACAAAATATTTAAATCATGCACAACCCCGATTTCAGCCAAGCAATTGTTTCATACTTTAGTATTCTCAACCTTTTTCAACTTTCATGCAATACATGAGCGTGAGCCATGGACATAGCACTATAGGTGGAATAGATTGGTGGTTGTGGAGAAGACAAAAAGGAGAAGATAGTCTCACATCAACTTGGCATATCAACGGGGTATGGAGATGCCCATCAATAGATATCAATGTGAGTGAGTAGGGATTACCATGCAACGGATGCACTAGAGCTATAAGTGTATGATAGCTCAGAAAGAAACTAAGTGCGTGTGCATCCAACTTGCTTTCTCATGAAGACCTAGGGCATTTTGAGGAAGCCCATCATTGGAATATACAAGCCAAGTTCTATAATGAAAAAATTCCACTACTATATGAACGTGACAACATCGAAGACTCTCTATCATGAAGATCATGGTGCTACTTTGAAGCACAAGTGTGGAAAAAGGATAGTAACATTGCCCCTTCTCTCATTTTCTCTCATTTTTTGTTTTTTGGGGCCTTTTTTGGCCTCTTTTTTTTCTTTTCTTTTATTTTTCATCCGGAGTCTCATTCCGACTTGTGGGGGAATCATAGTCTCCATCATTCTTTCCTCACTGGGACAATGCTCTAATAATGAAGATCATCACACTTTTATTTACTTACAACTCAAGAATTACAACTCGATACTTAGAACAAAATATGACTCTATATGAATGCCTCTGGCGGTGTACTGGGATGTGCAATGAATCAAGAGTGACATGTATGAAAGAATTATGAACGGTGACTTTGCCACAAATACGATGTCAACTACATGATCATGCAAAGCAATATGACAATGATGAAGCGTGTCATAATAAACGGAATGGTGGAAAGTTGCATGGCAATATATCTCAGAATGGATATGGAAATGCCATAATAGGTAGGTATGGTGGCTGTTTTGAGGAAGGTAATGGTGGGTGTTGTGGTACCGGTGAAAGTTGCGCGGCACAAGAGAGGCTAGCAATGGTGGAAGGGTGAGAGTGCGTATAATCCATGAACTCAACATTAGTCATGAAGAACTCACATACTTATTGAAAAAAATCTATAAGTCATCAAAACAAAGTACTATGCGCATGCTCCTAGGGGAAGGGTTGGTAGGAGTTAACCATCGCGCAATCCCAACCTCCACTCATAAGGAAGACAATCAATAAATAAATCATGCTCCAACTTCATCACATAACGGTTCACCATACGTGCATGCTATGGGAATCACAATATTTAACACAAGTATCTCTCAAATTCACAACTACTCTACTAGCATGACTCTAATGTCACCATCTTCATATCTCAAAACAATCATAAAGAATCAAACTTCTCACAGTATTCAATGCACTTTATATGAAAGTTTTTATTATATCCCCCTTGGGTGCCTATCATAGTAGGATTAAATTCATAACCAAAGCAAATTACCATGCTGTTTTATAAGAGTCTCAAAATAATATAAGTGAAGCATGAGATTTCATCTATTTCATCAAAATAAAACCACCATCGTGCTCTAAAAGATATAAGTGAAGCACTAGAGCAAACGACAAACTACTCCAAAAGATATAGTGAGTAGTCGAATAATTATGTACTATGTGAAGACTCTCTAATATTTAAGAATTTCAGATCTTGGGATTTATTCAAACATCAAGCAAAACAAAATAAAACAAAATGATGCTCCAAGCAAAAGACATATCATGTGGTGAATAAAAATATAGCTCCAAGTAAAGTTACCGATGAATGAAGATGAAAGAGGGGATGCCATCTGGGGCATCCCCAAGCTTAGGCTCTTGATTGTCCTTGAATGTTACCTTGGGGTGCATTGGACATCCCCAAGCTTAGGCTCTTGCCACTCCTTATTCCATAGTCCATCGAATCTTTACCCAAAACTTGAAAACTTCACAACACAAAACTCAGCAGAAAACTCGTAAGCTCCGTTAGTATAAGAAAATAAATCAGCACTTTTGGTACTGTTGTGAACTCATTCTAAATTCATATTGGTGTAATATATACTATATTCCAACTTCTCTATGGTTGATACCCTCCGATACTACTCATAGATTCATCAAAATAAGCACACATAGAAAACAGTCTGTAGTAATCTGTAACTCTCGAATACTTCTGTAAATCCAAAAATTCTGAAATAAATTGGTGGACGTTAGGAACTTATCTGTTAATCTTCTGCAAAAAGAAGTAACTAAAAATCACTCTTCTATAAAAAATGAGAGCTATTCTCGTGAGCGCAAAAGTTTCTGTTTTTTTACAGCAAGATCACATTAACTTTCACCCAAGTTTTCCCAAAGGTTCTACTTGGCACTTTATTTAAAAAAAGCTATAAAACATGATTAATACAGTAGCTTAATCACGTGGACACACAAAAACAGTAGGGGTATATATTGGGTTGTCTCCCAACAAGCGCTTTTCTTTAATGCGTTTTTAAGCTAGGCATGATGATTTCAATGATGCTCACATAAAAGATAAGAATTGAAACACAAAGAGAGCATCATGAAGAATATGACTAGCACATTTAAGTCTAACCCACTTCCTATGAATAGGGATTTTGTGAGCAAACAACTTATGTGAACAATAATCAACTACCATAGGAAAGCAGAACAAGCAGAACTTCAAGATTTTCAACCCATAGGGAGGAAACTTGATATTATTGCAATTCCTACAAGCACATATTCCTCCCTCATAATAATTTTCAGTAGCATCATGAATAAATTCAACAATATAAGAACCACATAAATTATTCTTTTTATGATCTAAAAGCATAGAAATTTTATTACTCTCCACATAAGAAAATTTCTTCTCATGAATAGTAGTGGGAGCAAACTCAACAAAATAACTATCATGTGAGGCATAATCCAATTGAAAATTAAAATCATGATGAAAAGTTTCATGGTTATCATTATTCTTTATAGCATACATGTCATCAAACTAATCATCATTGATAGCAACTTTGTCCTCATAATCAATTGGAACCTCTTCCGAAATAGTGGATTCATCACTAAATAAAGTCATGACCTCTCCAAATCCACTTTCATAAATATTATAAGATTCAACACCCTCCAAAATAGTGGGATCATTACTTCCTAAAGTTGAGACTCTTCCAAACCCACTTTCATCAATATAATCATCATAAATAGGCGGCATGCTTTCATCATAATAAATTTGCTCATCAAAACTTGGGGGACTAAAAAAAATCATATTCATCAAACATAGCATCCCCAAGCTTGTGGCTTTGCATAACATTAGCATCATGGATATTCAAAGAATTCATACTAACAACATTGCAATCATGCTCTAACATTCAAAGTTCTAGTAACAAACATTTTAATGCATTCTTCTTCTAACACTTTGGCACAATTTTCCTTCCCATCATTCTCACAAAAGATATTAACAAGAAGAAACATATGAGGCACCCTCAATTCCATTTTTTTGTTCTTTTATAGACTAAACTAGTGATAAAACAAGAAACACAAAGATTTGACTACAAGATCTAAAGATGTACCTTCAAGCACTAACCTCCCCGCCAACGGCGCCAGAGAAGAGTTTGATGTCTACTACACAACCTTCTTCTTGTAGACGTTGTTGGGCCTCCAAGTGTAGAGGTTTGTAGGACTGATGTCAC
Source organism: Triticum timopheevii (assembly GCA_963921465.1). Classification (NCBI taxonomy): domain Eukaryota; kingdom Viridiplantae; phylum Streptophyta; class Magnoliopsida; order Poales; family Poaceae; genus Triticum; species Triticum timopheevii. Next base: position 137,487,363 of record OY997272.1, read on the forward strand.
TTGAAGCTATGTTGGTTTTTTCCCCAAAGAGGAAGGGATGATGCAGCACAACAGTGGTAGGTATTTCCCTCAGATATGAAACCAAGGTTATCGAACCAGTAGGAGAACCAAGCAACACAGCGTAAACAACCCCTGCACACAAATAACAGCACCTCGCAACCCGACGTGTTAAAGGGGTTGTCAATCCCTTTCGGGGTACGGCGCCTCAAGATAGGTAAAGGACGTGAGGTAAATTTGTAGACAGGATAAATAGATTGCGGAACAAATAAATTGTAGCAAGGTTTTTTTGTATTTTTTTGGTTTAATAGATCTGAAAATAAATGCAAGGTTTCACTAGTGGCTTCTCTCAAGGAAAATAGAAAACGGTGGGTGAACAAATTACTGTTAGGAAATTGATAGAACTTCAAATAATCATGGCGATATCCAGGCAATGATCATTACATAGGCATCATGTCCAAGATTAGTAGACCGACTCCTGTCTACATATACTACTATTACTCCACACATCGACCGCTATCCAGCATGCATCTAGTGTATTAAGTTCATGGAAAAACTGAGTAATGCAATAAGAACGATGACATGTTGAAGACAAGATCCATTTATCTATTGCAGCAGTTATGGATCCCATCTTTTTATCCTTAGTAGCAACGATACATACGTGTCGGTTCCCTTTTTGTCACTAGGATTAAGCACCGTAAGATCAAACCTACTATCGGGCACCTCTTCCCATTGCAAGATAAATAGATCAAGTTGGTCAAACAAAATCCAAATATCGGAGAAGAAATACGAGGCTATAAGAGATCACGCATATAAGAGATCCAAGAACTCAAATAACTTTCCTGGATATAAAAAGGTATAACTGATCATAAACTCAGAGTTCATCAGATCCCAACAAACGCACCGCAAAAAGGACTTACATAATATGGATCTCCAAGAGATCATTGTATTGATAATCGAGAGAGAGGGAGGAAGCCATGTAGCTACTAACTACGTACTCGGAGGTCTACAAAGAACTACTCACACATCATCGGGGAGGCACCAATGGAAGTGGTTGATACGTCTCCAACGTATCTATAATTTTTGATTGTTCCATGCTATTATATTACCTGTTTTGGATGTTTATGGGCTTTACTTTACACTTTTATATCAATTTCTGGACTAACCTACTAACCGGAGGCAGGCCCATCCCGCATTGCTGTTCTTTTGCCTATTTCAGTGTTTCAAAGAAAAGGAATATCAAACGGAGTCCAAACAGAATGAAACCTTCAGGAGCGATCTTTTTGGAACAAACGCAATCCAGGGGACTTGGAGTGGACGTCAAGAAACAAGCGAGGCGGCCACGAGGGTGCCTGGCGCGCCCCCTGGGGGTGGGCGTGCCCCCACCCTCATGGCCCCATCGAGCGTCCACCGACCTACTTCTTCCTCCTATATATATCCACGTACCCCGAAAACATCCAGGAGCACCACAAAAAACTATTTCCACCGTCACAACCTTCTATATCCGCGAGATCCCATCTTAGAGCCTTCGCCGGCGCTCCGCCGGAGGGGGAATCAACCATGGAGGGCCTCTACATCATCTCCAACGCCTTTCCGATGAGTTGTGAGTAGTTTACCACAGACCTTCGGGCCCATAGTTATTAGCTAGATGGCTTCTTCTCTCTCTTTGAATCTCAATACAAAGTTCTCCTCGATCTTCTTTGAGATCTATTTGATGTAACTCTTTTCGCGGTGTGTTTATCGAGATCCGATGAATTGTGGGTTTATGATCAAGTTTATCTATGAGAAATATTTGAATCTCCTCTGAATTCTTTTATGTGTGATTAAGTTATCTTTGCAAGTCTCTTCGATTTATTAGTTTGGTTTGGCCTACTAGATTGATCTTTCTGTCAATGGGAGAAGTGCTTAGCTTTGGGTTCAATCTTGCGGTGTCCTTTCCCAGTGACAGCAGGGGCTGCAAGGCACGTATTGTATTATTGCTATCGAGGATAAAAAGATGGGGTTTATATCATATTGCATGAGTTTATCCCTCTACATCAAGTCATCTTTCTTAATGCGTTACTCTGTTCTTCATGAACTTAATACTCTAGATGCAGGCAGGAGTCGGTCGATGTGTCGAGTAATACTAGTAGATGCAGGCAAGAGTCGGTCTACTTGTCACGGACGTGATGCCTATATACATGATCATGCCTAGATATTCTCATAACTATGCGCTTTTCTATCAATTGCTCGACAGTAATTTGTTCACCCACCATAATTCTTATTCTATCTTGAGAGAAGCCACTAGTGAAACCTATGGCCCCCGGGTCTATCTTTTCGCGGTGTGTTTGTCGAGATCCGATGAATTGTGGGTTTATGATCAAGTTTATCTATGAGAAATATTTGAATCTCCTCTGAATTCTTTTATGTGTGATTAAGTTATCTTTGAAAGTCTCTTCGAATTATCAGTTTGGTTCGGCCTACTAGGTTGATCTTTCTTGCAATGGGAGAAGTGCTTAGCTTTGGGTTCAATCTTGCGGTGTCCTTTCCCAGTGACAACAGGGGCAGCAAGGCACGTATTGTATTGTTGCCGTCGAGGATAAAAAGATGGGGTTTATATCATATTGCATGAGTTTATCCCTCTACATCATGTCATCTTTCTTAATGCGTTACTCTGTTCTTCATGAACTTAATACTCTAGATGCAGGCAGGAGTCGGTCGATGTGTGGAGTAATAGTAGTAGATGCAGGCAGGAGTCGGTCTACTTGTCATGGACGTGATGCCTATATACATGATCATGCCCAGATATTCTCATAACTATGCGCTTTTCTATCAATTGCTTGACAGTAATTTGTTCACCCACCGTAATACTTATGCTATCTTGAGAGAAGCCACTAGTGAAACCTATGGCTCTCGGGTCTATCTTTTATCTTATAGGTTTTCCATCTACTTTTATTTACATCTTTTACTTTCCAATCTATATCATAAAAATACCAAAAATATTATCTTATCTTATTATCTCTATCAGATCTCACTTTTGCAAGTTACCGTGAAGGGATTGACAACCCCTTTATCGCTTTGGTTGCGAGGTTCTTGTTTGTTTGTGTAGGTGCGTGGGACTTTTGAGGAGCCTCCTACTGGATTGATACCTTGGTTCTCAAAAACAGAGGAAAATACTTACGCTACGTTACTGCATCACCCTTTCCTCTTCAAGGGAAAACCAACGCAGTGCTCAAGAGGTAGCAAGAAGGATTTCTGGCGCCGTTGCCGGGGAGGTCTTCGCTCAAGTCAAGACATAGCAAGTACCCATCACAAACTCATCTCCTTCGCATTACATTCTTTGCCATTTGCCTCTCATTTTCCACTCCCCCACTTCACCCTTGCCTTTTCTTCACCCTTCTTCCGTTCGATCTTATGTTTGCTTGTGTTTCTATGCGCCTTCTATTTGCTTGCATCTTTGCTTGCTAATAATCTATTGATATGGATCCACTTAAAGTGTTCTACTTGGATTATCTTCAATCCTTATGCGCTCGTGCTGAAACCCCAACTAGATTAGTTGATGGGAAATCTTCAGATGAGCATGCTCATTTTGTGCGTCACCGTTTGTCTGAAAAAGGGAGACTCTTATGGAATCAAATAAACAGATTGCTGTGTTATGCTTGGAATCTTTGTGAAATTTATGATTTTACTTGTTGCTCTAAGAACCCTAAAAAACACCTTCCCTACCTATGTGAGTTTAATGAAATTGAAATATTATCTTCTTATGCAAAGGGTGTTTATAGTTACTATGATATCGAACAAACTGAAGAATTTGTTGCTTTTAAGGGTGCTTCTGAAGTTGCTTCTTCAATTGAAAAGTACTCCCTCCGTCCGGAAATACTTGTCATCAAAATGGATTAAAAGGGATGTATCAGGTACATCTTTTTTTCATTTTGATGAAAAGTATATTTGGATGGAGGGAGTATGATATTACTCTCTAAGAATCTGAAATTTTTGACATACTTAAATATTGCTATGAAAACTATGCTCATAATGTCTATATCAAAGAATTTATTGAAAGAATGACCGTTGCTTTGGAAGAAAATAATGATATGCATGAATCTAAAGATAATGATGATTCCGATGATTTGATTGAAATATCCCTTGATGAACATGATGCTTGCTATTCTTGCGGCCATGATGCCAATATTTATGAAGATGAATTTGCTATAGTTCCTTATGTTAAACATGAGATCGTTGCTATTGCACCGATACTTGGTAGATCCTTTGATAAAAAGAATGATTGCAATGATTTTACTATAAATTCTCTTGATGTCAATTGTGCTAATAATATGCAAAACCCTAAGCTTGGGGATGCTAGTTTTGCTATGTCTACTACTTGTTGCAATGATCATGATTGGGGTGATTCTTCTTTTGGTCTTGAAAATTTATTTAACCCCCATGATGAATATGAGATTGATAATAGAGTTTGCAATATTACTGAAAGTGGGTTTGCAAGAGTGTCAACTTTATATCCCACATATTTGGATTTTGATCAGTCTTGTGAAATTTTTGATAAAAGTGGGTTTGGAGAGGTCATGACTTTAGTTAATGTTAATCCCACTATTTTGGAAGAGTGTCAACTTTGCATACATGTGGATCATGTTGAAAATATTTAATGTGATAGCTATTTTGTTTAATTTGCTTATGATCCCACATGTAATTATTATGAGAGAGGGAAATATGGTTGTGGAAATTTTCATGTTACAAAATTACCTCTCGTTATGTTGAGATTGCTATTGTTTCTTTCCACTTCCATGCATATGCTAGTTTTTGCTTGCTATGATAATTGGTTTTCCTATAAGATGGATATGCATAGGAAGTATGTTAGACTTATATGTGTTTGTCACATGTTTTATGATGCTCTCTTTGTGCTTCAATTCTTGTCTTTCATGTGAGCATCATTGAAATTATCAATGCCTAGCTAGGGGCGTTTAACGATAGCGCTTGTTGGGAGGCAACCCAATTTTATTTTTGTTCCTTGATTTTTTATTCTTTTTAGTAATAAATATTTCATCTAGCTTATGTTTAGATGTGGTTTTATGTTTTAATTAGTGTTTGTGCCAAGTAGAACCTATAGGATAATCTATGATGATAGTTAATTTGATTCTGCTGAAAAACAGAAACTTTTGCATGCACGAAAATAATTTTAGTAAATCACAGAAACGTGGTTTTGCATTGATTCTTTTTTATGTCAATCAATATACAAATTTCCCAGAACTTCCTATTTTGGTAGGAGTTTTATAGTTCCATAAGTATTCGAAAGTTACAGATTGCTACAGACTGTTCTGTTTTTGACAGATTCTGTTTTTCGTGTGTTGTTTGCTTATTTTGATGCATCTATGTCTAGTATCGGGGGGTATGAACCATAGAGAAGTTGGAATACAGTAGGTTTAACACCAATATAAATAAATAATGAGTTCATTACAGTACCTTATGTGGTGGTTTTTTCTTTCTTGCACTAACGAAGCTTATGAGATTTCCTGTTGAGTTTTGTGTTGTGAAGTTTTCAAGTTTTGGGTAAAGATTTGATGGCCTATGGAATAAGGAGTGGCAAGAGCCTAATCTTGGGGATGCCCAAGGCACCCCAAGATATTCAAGGATAACCAAAAGTCTAAGCTTGGGGATGCCCCGGAAGGCATCCCCTCTTTCGTCTTCGTCTATCGGTAACTTTACTTGGAGCTATATTTTTATTCTCCACATGATATGTGTTTTGCTTGGAGTGTCTTGTATGATATGAGTCATTGCTTTTTAGTTTACCACAATCATCCTTGCTGTACACACCTTTTGGGAGAAACCCACATGATTGGAATTTATTAGAATACTCTATGTGCTTCACTTATATCTTTTGAGCTAGATAATTTTGCTCTAGTACTTCAATTATCTCTTTTAGAGCACGGCGGTGGTTTAATTTTGTAGAAATTGTTGATCTCTCATTCTTCACTTATATTATTTTGAGAGTCTTTTATAACAGCATGGTATTTGCTATGGTTATCAAATTGGTCCTAGAATGATGGGCATCCAAGTTGGGTGTAATAAAAACTATCATAGAAAGTGAATTGGATGCTATGATCAATTTGATGCTTAATAATTGTTTTGAGATATAGAGGTGGTGATATTAGAGTCATGCTAGTTGGGTAATTGTGAATTTAAATAATACTTGTGTTGAGGTTGGCAAGTCCCATAGCATGCACGTATGGTAAAAGTTGTGTAACAAATTTATTGCATGGGGTGCTATTTTGATTGCCTTCCCTTGCGTGGAGGTCGGGGGCGCACGATGGTTAACACCTACCAACCTCCCCCCTAGGAGCATGTGTAGTAGTACTTTGCTTCGAGGGCTAATAAAACTTTTGCAATAAGTATATGAGTTCTTTATGACTAATGTGAGTCCATGGATTATACGCACTTTTACCTTTCCATCATTGCTAGCCTCTTCGGTATCGTGCATTGCCCTTTCTCACCTTGAGAGTTGGTGCAAACTCCGCTGGTGCATCCAAACCCCGTGATACGATACGCTCTATCACACATAAACCTCCTTATATCTTCCTCAAAACATCCACCATACCTACCTATTATGGCATTTCCATAGCCATTCCGAGATATATTGCCATGCAACTTTCCACTGTTCCGTTTATCATGACACGCATCATCATTGTCATATTGCCTTGCATGATCATGTAGTTGACATCGTATTTGTGGCAAATCCACCATGCATAATTTTTCATACATGTCACTCTTGATTCATTGCCCATCCGGTACACCACCGGAGGCATTCATATAGAGTCATATCTTGTTGTAGTTTTGAGTTGTAATTCATGAGTTGTAAATAAATAGAAGTGTGGTGATCATCATTATTAGTGCATTGTCCCTGAATAAAAAAAGGCCAAAATAAAAGAAAGGCCAAAGAAAAAAAGAAAAAAATAAAGGCCAAAAATAAGAAAGGCCCAAAAAAAGAAAAACAGAATAAATAGGGGGCAATGTTACTATCCTTTTCCACACTTGTGCTTCAAAGTAGCACCATGTTCTTCATATAGAGAGTCTCTTATGTTGTCACTTTCATATACTAGTGGGAGTTTTTCATTATAGAACTTGGCTTGTATATTCCTACGATGGGCTTCCTCAAAATGCCCTAGGTCTTCGTGAGCAAGCAAGTTGGATGCACACCCACTTAGTTTCTTTTGTTGAGCTTTCATACATTTATAGCTCTAGTGCATCCGTTGCATGGCAATCCCTACTCCTCATGTTGACATCAATTGATGGGCATCTCCATAGCCCGTTGATTAGCCTCGTCAATGTGAGACTTTCTCCATTTTTTGTCTTCTCCACACAACCTCCATCATCATATTCTATTCCACCCATAGTGCTATATCCATGGCTCACACTCATGTATTGCGTGAGAGTTGAAAAAGCTGAAGCGCGTTAAAAAGTATGAACCAATTGCTTGGCTGAAACCGGGGTTGTTCTTGATGGGAGTATTTTGTGTGATGAAAATGAAACATAACCTAACTATATGATTTTGTAGGGATGAACCTTCTAATGCCATGTTATTTTGAGCAGACATGATTGCTTAGTTAGTATGCTTGAAGTATTACTATTTCTTATGTCAATATGAACTTTTATTTTGAATCATTTGGATCTGAACATTCATGCCACAATAAAGAAACTTACATTGAGAATTATGCTAGGTAGCATTCCACATCAAAAATTCTGTTTTTATCATTTACCTACTCGCGGACGAGCCGGAATTAAGCTTGGGGATGCTTGATACGTCTCCAACGATCTATAATTTTTGGTTGTTCCATGCTATTATATTACCTGTTTTGGATGTTTATGGGCTTTACTTTACACTTTTATATCATTTTTGGGACTAACCCACTAACCGGAGGCCCAGCCCGAATTGCTATTTTTTGTGCCTATTTCAGTGTTTCGAAGAAAAGGAATATCAAACGGAGTCCAAGCGGAATGAAACCTTCGGGAGCGATCTTTTTGGAACAAACGCAATCTAGGGGACTTGGAGTGGATGTCAAGCAACAAGTGAGGCGGCCACGAGGATGCCCGGCGCCCCCCCACCCTCGTGGGCCCCTCGAGCGTCCACCGACCTACTTCCTCCTATATATATCCACGTACCCCGAAAACATCCAGGAGCACCATGAAAAACTATTTCCACCACCGCAACCTTCTGTATCCGCGAGATCCCATCTTGGAGCCTTTGCCGGTGCTCCACCGGAGGGGGAATCGACCATGGAGGGCCTCTACATCATCTCCAAGGCCTCTCCGATGAGTTGTCAGTAGTTTACCACAAACCTTCGGGTCCATATTTATTAGCTAGATGACTTCTTCTCTCTCTTTGAATCTCAATACAAAGTTCTCCTCGATCTTCTTGGAGATCTATTTCTTTTTGCGGTGTGTTTGTCGAGATCCGATGAATTGTGGGTTTATGATCAAGTTAATCTATGAGAAATATTTGAATCTCCTCTGAATTCTTTTATGTGTGATTAAGTTATGGTTGCAAGTCTCTTCGAATTATCAGTTTGGTTTGGCCTACTAGATCGATCTTTCTTGCAATGGGAGAAGTGCTTAGCTTTGGGTTCAATCTTGTGATGTCCTTTCCTAGTGACCGCAGGGGCAGCAAGGCACGCATTGTATTGTTGCCATTGAGGATAAAAAGACGGGGTTTATATCATATTGCATGAGTTTATCCCTCTACATCATGTCATCTTTCTTAATGCGTTACTCTGTTCTTCATGAACTTAATACTCTAGATGCAGGCATGAGTTGGTCGATGTGTGGAGTAATAGTAGTAGATGCAGGCAGGAGTCGGTCTACTTGTCACAGACGTGATGCTTATATACATGATCATGCCTAGATATTCTCATAACTATGCGCTTTTCTATCAATTGCTCGACAGTAATTTGTTCACCCACCGTAATACTTATGCTATATTGAGAGAAGCCACTAGTGAAACCTATGGCCCTGGGTCTATCTTTTATCATATAGGTTTTCCATCTACTTTTATTTGCATCTTTTACTTTCCAATCTATATCATAAAAATACCAAAAAAATTTCTCTTATCTTATTATCTCCATCAGATCTCACTTTTGCAAGTTACCATGAAGGGATTGACAACCCCTTTATCGCGTTGGTTGCGAGGTTCTTGTTTGTTTGTGTAGGTGCATGGGACTTTTGAGGAGCCTCCTACTGGATTGATACCTTGGTTCTCAAAAACTAAGGGAAATACTTATGCTACTTTACTGCATCACCGTTTCCTCTTCAAGGGAAAACCAACGCAGTGCTCAAGAGGTAGCAGTGAACCCCTCCGTGATGGTGTCTAGATTGGATCTCGGTGTTCTTGACTCTGCGGCGGCTGGATGAAAAATTCGTCGACTCCCCTAGGGTTTCTGGAATATTGGGGTATTTATAGACCAAAGAGTCGGTCCAGGGGCACCCGAGGTGGGCACAACCCACCTGGGCGCGCTTGGGCCTCCTGGCGCGCCCAGGTGGGTTGTCCCCTCCTCGGGACTCCCCCAGGTGGAACCAGGGCCCATTGTGTTCCTTCTGGTCCAAAAAAAATCATCGTAAATTGGCGTGGTATTTGGACCCCTTCTGATATTGATTTCCTGCAATGTAAAAAACATGCAAAAAACAACAACTAGCACTTAGCACTATATCAATAGGTTAGTTCCAAAAAATGATATAAAATGACTATATAATGATTATAAAACATCCAAGATTGATAATAAAACAGCATGGGATAATCAAAAATTATAGATTCCGTTGGAGACGTATCAGCATCCCCAAGCTTAACTCCTGCTCGTCCTAGAGTAGGTAAGTGATAAAACAGAATTTTTGATGTGGGGTGTTGTTTATTATGTCATATCGTATTCTTTTCTTCATAGCATGGACATTTGGACTTTTATGTGATTCAAAGCAATAGTCTAGTTTTGACATAATAATTTAGATACTCAAGCATATCAACAAGCAACCATGTCTTTCAAAATATCAATGCTAAAAAAAGTTATCCCTAGCCCATCATGCTCAAACATTGATCCATTCATGAAACACACTAGAATATTAGCTACACCCAATACTTAAGTACGATCATATTGTCCCCTAGTTGGTGCTTTTGTAAGAGAGGATGGAGACTCAATTTCAAAAATAAAAATTGCATAAGTAAAAGAAAGGCCCTTCGTGGAGGGAAGTAGTGATTTGTAGAGGTGCCAGAGCTCAAAGCGAAAAATTAGAGATAAAAACATTTTGGAAGGTGTATCCATCCCACCAACGAAAACGACTTGGAGCATCCCAACACTTTCCATGCTAGATATATCATAGGCGGTTCCCAAACAGAAAATAAAGTTTATTCATTTTTCCACCATAACTTCACTTTCGATGGCTAATCGTATCCACGGGTGCCCTCCATACCAACACTTTCCAAGGAATTTATTATTTGGCAACATAAAGTAAATTCATTTTTGCATTTCGGGACTAGGCATCCCTAATACCTTTGCCTTACTCTCATGCAATGACAAGTGAATAAACACTCATCGTGAGAATAACACATCTAGCATGGAAAATATTAGCTACCTGTTACCATTCCACGGGCAAAACAAACACACAAAAGAGAAGTTCATTTTGAAAATTAGAGATGGAACATGCAAATTTTCTTAGAACGGCAAAAGAGTACCGCATATAGGTAGATATAGTGGACTCATGTGGCCAAACTGGTTTAAAAGATTTTGGATGCACAAGTAGAGGTCATACTTGGTGCAAAATGAAGGCTTGCAAAAAGATTGAGAAGCGACCAGCACTACAAAAAAGATACACTTCCGTGATGATACGTGTTTGTCACAGTAGGTCGTGTTTTTTGTCATGCATGTACATCCATGACAAATTTATGAGAGAATCAAGATAGTCATACATGTGCTGTCGTAGAAGTGTTCCATGACATTACCAAAATTATCATCACGGAAGTGTCCACTTCCATGACGATAAATCGTGCGTCATAGAAGTGCTTTCGTCAAGGGTGACCGACATGTGGCATCCACCGTAACGGAACACCGTTAAGCTATCGGGTCGGGTTTTGGATCCGATAACCCGTTAATAGCCCCGACCAATGGGGATTTTCCACGTGTAAAATCATCATTGGCTGGAGGAAACACGTGTCGGCTCACCGTTGGGACAGATGTCATCCGCTCATTGGACCAAAGTCGCCTATGATACGGCAACACGTGGCACGGCCCAACAGAGGCCCATTCCTATGAAAAGGCCGGCCCGTTTGACTTAGTCAAAAGGTGGCGGCCCGACCCACGGAAAGCCTGTTAATGGCCTATTTGCATATAGCTCATTTACAACCCGCTAACCCAGGGCCCGTTACGCCCTATCCGAATTAGGCCCAGTAGCGTCATCTGGGCCATCCAATATGATTCAGCCTGTTTTAACTTTCGTCCCATGTGTGGCCCATGACTTCTTTCGGCCCATATGAGGACGTTTGTAACTCTTGGCCCATTAACGGCCCGTGGTGAAACTGGCCCATAATGAACAGTGTATCACTTTATACCCATTAACGGCCCGTTATTCCATTGAGCCGTTTCCAGCCCAGGTTATCTTTCGGCCTTCTCAGGGCCCATTGATTCTTGGGCTCATTTGCAGCATTCCGTTACATATGGCCTGTTACTGTCATTTTCTGCTTGTGGGCCAAATTCAGCCCGTCGTTACAGTCGGCCCGTTTGTGGACCGTTAATACATTGGGCCGTTTTCATGTCAAAAAAACCCGTTGGGCTGTTTTCATAGAGTTATCAAATACGGCCTATTAACGGCCCGTTATGGTCCACGAATAGTGTGGCCCATGATTGGCGAAATGATGATATGCCCCTTAGAAGGCCCATGGATCCTACGGCCCGTATGAGGCCCATGGATAGTATGGCCTGTAGAAGGCCCATGGATCATACGTCCCGTAGAAGGCCCATGGACCCTACGGCCCGTAGAAGGCCCATGGACCCTAAGGCCCTTATAGAAGGCCGGTGGATCCTACGGCCCGTATAGAAGGCCAATGGATCCTACGGCCGGACGAAGGCCCATGGATCATACAGCCTGCACGAGGCCCATGGTTACAACAGTCCGTGTGTTGCCATGATTATTTTGGCCTAGTTACCAAAAATAGGCTATTGTGGCCACTAGAAAAAAATAGAAAAAGAACTGCAGTTACTACAAGCAAACAACTAAAGAAGACAATAAGGAAATAAATAAGCAAGCAATTAGCGCTAGCCTATTACCGCTATTACACATATTACATCCACTGGGCATCAAAGTTTGCCACCAGTGCAAATATAGGAAACAGAGCAGCACATCACATACACTGGCCGTCAAAATTTGCCACCAGTGTAAATAAACGCGGCAGCAAAACAAGAGCATAACTGAAACAACTTCAGAAGAGCTCAAGAAACTTTATCCTGGGTATCCACCATGCTGGAAATAAGCTTAGCAAGCTGATTAGCTTTGTCCCGTTTGGCGCTAAAATCCTCCAACGCTTGCTGTTGCACCAGAAAGTATGCATCTGAATGCTCCAGGGACTTCCGCGGTCCTTCCACTTCTTGTCGCAGCACAACTGATCGATGTCTTTTAGCTTGTAGTTGAGACTCAAGTAACCGAACTGATTTAGACAGTGAGTTTGAATAGCTTGTGCAAGCGGTAGTGGCCAGTAACTCGAACACTAAACCAAGACATGACTTTGGGGTTGTCTTGCTGTCTTCAAGATAGTCTTCCTTAGCTGTTTTATCAGCTTTGTTGGAGACCAGCAAGGATGTGTCACTATCCTGAACCTTATCTGCATTACTTCCTTTACCATTGGTTAATAAGGCACTCTTCCCCAATATTCTGTCAGCATTCTAAAAGAAGAAACAAGCAGACACATAACAAGTTTAGCATGTACTAGTATATGAAACTCATTTCGATGAACCAGTTCATTAGTAAGGAGGACATGATTAAACTACCAAGTCTTCTATTGCCAAGTACTAGTACATAATAAAAGCATCAAACAAACATATATCTATTTCCTATGGTCACTGCATTGTCTTGCCAAATCAAAATAGAGACATGGTTCAAATCATATCAGTTCAAGACAAAGCAGCAGTGAAAGAATACAAAGCGTGGGAAACTGCACGGCACAACAAGATTTCAGATGGGTACCACGGGTCTACATGTACAACAACACTATTGGCTCTGTTGTGATGCTAGTAATGTGCATGATATGAAAATCAACTGTATACACAATTGAAATTGAAATCAACAGAGCTATTGATAAGAGCAAACCTGTTAAAGAAACATGCGTGAACATACCTGTTGTGCCATTGGACTTTTGATTGGATCCTTCAATTTAAAAATAAGTTTGTATGAGTAAATACAGTGATACAAGAGCAAAGCAATCATAGTTAAAAAAGGCGCGCCTAAGCGAGCGCTTGAGCGCGCCTAGGCTCTAGGTGTTGGCAAAACGCATTGCGCATAACTACGCATAATCTGTGCATAACTGCGCATAAGCATGCGCTTTGGTCAGTAAAGCGCAAGGCGGTGACAAAATGCACAATTAACGCCTAGCGCTTTTTTGAACTATGATAGCAATGGAATCTTAAATCATAATAGTTATTCTTTAGGTTTAGGCACTTGTTCTACATGAATAGAGTACAGTAAGACGCAAGAATATAATACTTAAAAATAGAAAATGAGCTCATAGACCTTACCACATTCTTGGTTCGGGACCAGTACAGAACAAGGCGTTCCCAGTCATCGTCCAGTAAATGTGTCTCAGGAGAACGTAAGGGAATTTGATGAGTTTCTTTGCTGGTGAAGTACGTTTTCTTCAGGTAATTCCGATACTGCCACCAAGCATTCTTGAAGATAGCAGAGGTATTAGCATAGGTTACCTCATCCTGAGTTTCCAAATCAGTCCTTCTCTATAGAGAAAAATGGGAAAATTTGTTGCTGTATTATAACTATCATGGAGGTAGGATATATGGGACGAAGCAAAGTAATTGCCATGATTAACATTACTTACACATAACTCCTGGACAAACACCTGCAACTGGCATTTTCCTTCATCTTCAGTATAATATTTCCAAGATGGGAAGATACGCACATACGATTTAACAACATCAAATGCGATAGATGCTAAACTATGACTAGCTAGTTGTTCTTCATCCACAGGAATAGGCGTACTAACTGGTGGAGTTGGGGTTCACCATGATAGTACTAGCCCTTTGGGCACTGGAGCTGCCTTACTAACTGCTCTTGTTTGGGAGCTCTGTGGTGGAGATGGTGCTGTGTCAACAGGAACTGGGTTACTATCGGCTGGGGTTGGGGTTAGATTGGGTGAAGCTGGTTCTCTGTCCATTGCAGTAGGGGTACAATCTGCGAGAGTTTGGGTTATGTGTGGTAGGGCTGGTTCTTGTGCATGTACAACGGGGGTGCTATCTCCACCAAGAGGTAGCACTGTTTTATTTGAAGACCGTGTTTTTATTCCGCTAGATACTCACATCACCCGCTCCAATTCAAATGGCTGATAAATAGGAAACATAGTTGAATGTACAGACATTGTATGAGATACAGATGCAATAGATAGAGTGGAAAAAAAGAGGGCATGAAATAGTTGACATGTATATTGTTTAACTAAAACGGATAGCATGACATAATTTCACATATATGATGTCTATCTAAACTGGATAGCATAGCATAACATAATTCAAAGATATGATGAATGACTAAACAGGATCGCATGACATAATTCACCTACATGTTATCTAAGTAATCAGGATCGCATCATTTAATTCACATATGTGATTTATATGCTAAACAGAGGGCATTCGATATGATGTCTGAACTAAGAACATGGTGTTGAATATTGTGTATATGATGTCTAAACTATGCTATGCAAGACACCGTATGCATGATATGAGCAGTATAACCATGCCAAGTTAGAGCATACACCTCAGTGGGGGAATGTGACTGATCATCTATCTATGAATCCATCCCTGAGGAGCTATCGGGACCCAACAAAAGATCTGCTTCGACAAGTAGCACTGTTTGCTCTGAAGGCCTTGTTTTCACTCCAGATTTTTGCATCTGCCACCCAAATGGCTAATTCACAGGAAGAGTAGTTTAATGTACAAACATTGTCGACAAATGGAAATGTAATGAAGAAAAGGATGGGCAATATATCATTCAAATATATGATGCCTGGTTAAACAGGATGGCATTGCACATTTCACATATATTATGGTTGGCTAAAAGACATGAGACTGCATAATTCCCATATATGATATAGAAACAAAACAGGTGGCATTACAGAACATGTCTAAACTAAGCAGATGACATATATGATGTCAAAAGTAGGCACTGCAAGGCAACATATGCATGATATGACTAACATCATCATGCCAAGGTAGAGCAAACACCTTGGGGGTAAATAGGAGTGGTCAGCAGCGTCTGAATCCACCTCAGAACAGATATCTCCCTCTGGATTACAATCTGGAGAGGGGTGGGGAGGGTTTCCCATTGAAACCACCATGGAGCGATGTTTGTATGACATTGTATTGCCGCGCAAAACTCTTCTCTTTTTCTCTACATGTTCAGCATGACTGTGTACAATATCTGACATGCATACGAAAAAAATATGGTGAGATTATTTAAGGAGAGCATGCAGAAATTTAGAGTGATGGTAACAACCAGTGGATTGACGTTTTTCCGTTGAACCAAAATAGCCCTAATGGATCGACGTGAATGTATAGTAATAAATGATGCAACAAGTGTACAACCTCTTTGCCGTAGCCGTGTCGACCTCAGCATCACTGGGTTGGTCGCTGAAGCAGTTGAGGCAGAGGTGGTTGTCGGAGGTGTGGAGGAAGATCTGAGGAATCTGTAGACGGCGTCCAGGGCACTGCTCTGTTGTGATGGATCGTTATGTCGTTGGAGCAGCTCCGGTGAGCCGTAAGACGTCAAGGCTGAAGCAGCACAAGACATGCATCATCAATCTCAAGTGGGATTCTAATAGCATCTCCAATAGATGATGTAAAATGGATGTAAAATTAACATCACCAAAAACCACCTGACTACAACAGATGAGGTAAAAACTGTTGACTCTGAACTTAACTGTCGAAACTGAAATTTTACTGTGGAATCTGAATGCTACTGTCGAAACTGAATGCAATGGTAGCAGAGAGGCACTTAACATGTAGTTTAGGGAGGGCCTGCAGTTCATCTTCAACCTGCACCCCCTTGAGCCGCCAGCCACCACCGGCCGAACCGCCGGCCCTAGCACCGCCACGCCGCCCCGAAACAACTCGCCACTGCCGCCCCGGCCAGCCCTCTAGGCCCCCGCCCCCACCCTGAACCCTAAGATAGATAGTGGGGTACCTCTCTGGCGAGCCCCCGTCCCCGCTGCGGGTGGTTCTTCCTTAACTCCGGCGAGCCCCCCCAACCCCTGATAATCGACTGACCCAAAAGTCGATTCAGTCGACTGAAGTGTGGCTTAATCGGAGCAGAGCAGCAGCATGAGCGAGGGGGAGAGCAGCAGCAGCAGCGCGAGCGAGCGAGCGAGAGCCAGAGAAACAGCAGCAGATCCGGCTGGTATGGACGCCGCCGCCGAAGGGGCCTCACACTGGGGGAGAGCCGCCATGGAGATGTCGCCCGCGGAGCCGGCTTCAAGGTAGCCGCTCCATGGGGGTGCGGGATGGAGCACCGTCAGCACCGGGAGGTCGAGTTAAGGAGAAGGTGCGATGCGATGAGTGTGCAACCTCTTTAGTGGGGCCGAGTAGGCCTCGGCTTCGTCCGAGAAGTCAGTGAGGATGCTGCGGTTCTGGTGGAGCAGGTTAAGGCTGCGCTGTGGGGATGGAGTAGCCGCGATAGACGAGGAAATCGTCGGAGCAGCTCCTTGGAGGTGGAGGACGGGGCGGCTGAACCGGCGGGACGGCGAGATGGACGACGGATCCTCATCCGGGGAGGTGGACGAGGGACGTCGAGCTGTTGCGGTGGACGACGTCGTTGGGGAATAGGCTCCGGCTGGGCATCGGTGACGTGGCGGACGGAGGAGGGTGGGGTTTCACGGCTGGAGCGGAGAGGTTATGGCGGCCTGGGATTTCGAATGTCGAAAAGGGGGCGATGGGAGGGGGGAAGCATGACTTAGGGACGCGCTTGTCCAAAATGTAGGGTGTGTTACAAAAGTACCCTCCACCGATTTGAACTAGCAGCCCTTTTGGCTCAGGGTTAGAAGGGGGATTTTGCGTGTCGGGATTTGGCAGTTGGAGAGAGTTTTCGCGCGTGTTGTAATTTCGGGATAGCAAGGCGCGGGTTTTGAAGGCCCCAATTTTGGGAGCACGATATCTGAATTTTCGGAATATAACAAGATGCGGGTTGAATTTTAGGGACAAGCCTAATGTGTAGTAATATTGTACTTGTACGTACCAAAACAATTCGCACTTCCCTCAACCAAAATGAAAACGAAAAAATAAAACTATTCACACCACACAAAGAGAGAGTCTTGCCCCGTTTTACTATACAAATGCTATTCAAAGCTAATCCCTCCTTCCATCTGTATAGGGCCTAATGCGTTTTTTGATGCTAACTTTGACCAAATATTACAGCAATGATATATGACATGCAACTTACACAAAGCACACTGTTAAATTCGTTTGTGACAGGTTCTTTCAATGATATAATTTTCACATTGTGCATGTCATGTACTATTAATCTTGTCAATAGTCAAAGGCGGTCCTAAAAATCTCATTATGCCCTATATAGATGGAAGGAGGGAGTATGAATCCATGCTATGTCCGATTAATTTTTTCGCTTGTTGTATAATGCATGTAACCTACTCATACCAACATTTTAGTGCATTCCAAATGTCTATACTACCGCTGCAATTCGAACTAAATTTGAATTCGTTTCTCTATTTCAATAAGAATCTACAATCATGATTGTTGCCAACTCAACCATCATAGTTTCCTTGCTATCCGCCAGATATAAATCGAACGGCCTATAATGCAGGATGGCTGGCACACCATCATCAACAACTCTGTTTTTTATAAGAGTAGAGATAAAATATATTAAATGTAGTATAACATGTTCATAAACACACCATGTGTATCACCGTTATATATATTCACACATGCGTCGGTTTAAAACACTATGATAAATTCTTCAAATATCCGAATTCGCCTTTTATAATGAGGTATATATGATCTCTATTCGTCTTTTACACCCACACAACCCTCTTTTCTTTGTAGCTAGTGCTAACTTTCTCTTGTGCATGCACACGCCCGCATCCCTCTCACCCTCCCTCAGCATTCTCTAGCTCCATTCCGCAAATTCGTCTTTTCACTTCAGGTCGTTCACCCACGGTGTGTGTAGGCCCCCAGCTCCTTCTTTACGGCACACATCGATCGATATGACTCTCTAGCCAGGTGTGCCTAACACAAACACAAGCTTCCCCTCTTCTCTTGTCACCGTCCATGCCTCACTCCCACCACTCTTTTCATCATTCTCGTACTCGCACACTCCTCACCCCTCGATATAGTATGCCTCTTGTACCACCTCCTACATGCATCCCTCTCTCTCTATCCTTGTCCTCGTGCCTCATTTGCTTCTAACACACACATGCATGTATACCGATCGATCTCCCAACATATACCTAGATCGACTTTAACTACCCCCCATCGATCGACGTACCTCACAAGTTATGTCTCTCCTTTCTCTAACAAAGGGCGATTGATCTTCCTATGTAGTTACGTCTGCTTACCATAGCCACATCGTCCACCCTCATCATTCGTGCATGCCTCCTGACCCGTCTCTCACACGCACGTGCACAGACAACAAGCAGCCATCTCCTCTCTTATTGATATTGCAGGCGTGCCCTCTGTTTGTCTAGCAAGCCTATCCCACCATTTGTTAGAAGCAACTCCACTACCACCCCCTCCAACACTCTCTGTCTCTCTCCAAACCTTATTCCTCTCCTGCACATATGCATGGATGCTGATCGATCTCCCTTAATACATGAGGCAGATCGATCTCCTTAATACGTGAGGTAGGCCTCTCTCCTCCTCCACATATACCAGCCATTGTACCTCTATACTTAATTGGGCCTCCCTCTTCCCCCACCACACACCGATAGTCGAGCGTTGTAGGTACGTATCCATGCCACAGAGACAAACTGCACATGTCCCCTCTCACGTTCCAGTAGGCCAGCCACTCTATATCTTTGACGTGGGCACACACAAATTCGATGGCACTCTTTATAGATCGCGCGCTCACACACACACACACATCATCTCTCTCTTCGATTCTATGGACACCTCAAGGCGATGATACCTCCACTCTCTTCTCGTGGATCGCCCCCTCTATATATATGTTATATCCAGGACTCTATTTCACACACATTGCATATGTTTCATTTTTTGATTGACCCCCCAAAAAAACTCTCAAGAACCCACACACTATATCTCTCTAGGTTTGTATCTCTCTCACACAACCCCACGTAGGTGGTGTACGTATACAAGAAGAGAATCGGTGCACCATGCACGTACTCACGCTTCGTGCCCAGCCACACCCACGCGGGTACACGGTGGACTCATTTCTTTACGAAATGGCAGCCCACGTGCTAATTTGAATGCCTGTAGCAGTTGTTTACCTAGGGAGGTCGTGTACCACGCGTGCACGAAACAAAGTTCGACTTGACACATTGCCGCGTTATTTTTAAATAAAGTTATAGCGCTCAATGGCACGTACACAGAATATAAAATGATTTTTATGGAGAAAAAGGTAGTCCGCTCACTATATACAATGGAGCCTTGCGTGCCTGGTTTGTCGCTCTTCAGAGTATCTCACACAAGGCTACGGTGGCCTCTCTCTCTCTCACCATTGGTCACTGATCCGGCCACATCCTGTCCGCCGGGGAAAGGGAGTGTGGTGGCCTCTCTCTCTCTCTCTCACCGTTGGTCACTAATCCGGCCGCATCCCGTCTGCCGGGGGAAAGGGAGGAAGTGCATCATTTCTCCGTTCGATGGCTCCGAGGCAGCACGTCCTGATCTGCGGTACACGCCGTTCTCTCTGACCAAGCTCCGGCACGGTAGGGCCTACGCCACCCGCTCACAGATTCCACCCGCTGCCACTCACCTAGTTACATCCCGACGACCTCCAGGTATCCCGTCCGGCCTTGCTCCACTGCCTGTCTTCCCACATTGCTGCATGTGGATCTTCCATAGTTCTTTTCCCAAAACGTAGCTCATCCGACGTGCTTCCCCTATTGCATTCTCGTCCTCACACCGTTTTAGACAAACACAACCGTGTTGTTATCTTCCCTTAGGGCAAGGAATATGCTTCTTTTTTGTCGTCGCATGTGTCATCAACTGTTATTGGCCAGTAATCGTTTCCTTTCTACCTCTTTTTTGCAAATAGGGCTATCCATTTCACCTCGTTGCTATTGCGACCTTTTGGTGAACTGCACAAATCACTTTTTTCTTAAGAGTGTTTTGTGCAGTTGTACTAAAGTGTCACACGAGCAACGTCGCTACATTTCAGTGCGACTGCACAAAGGGAGATTGGTTTTGCTCTATCCTCCTCATCCAAC
The DNA here is from genome assembly GCA_963921465.1 of Triticum timopheevii. NCBI lineage: Eukaryota > Viridiplantae > Streptophyta > Magnoliopsida > Poales > Poaceae > Triticum > Triticum timopheevii. The sequence continues at coordinate 137,507,983 of OY997272.1, forward strand.
TCCGAGCCTAATCTTCTCCAACTAGTTAGTCTTAAGAGAGGCTGCAAAGGTGACCGGCTTCTATTTGTGTGTTTATTGTTTCATCGGCAGTCCTCTATTATCGTAATCACACTTAATATCTTTGGAACAGGGGCGCTCAGCTCTATTTTAGTGGAACTGCACAAAATGATCAGAATGTTGCATGCTCCAGACAACTACTTTTTTCCCAACATGCCTTGTTGATTTAGACAGAGCTGGGGGGACGTTGCTGCCAATGAAAGCATGGATAATTTTTAATTTAACACCTTCTCACAACTCTGTCTTCAGTTGTGATGTAATTATTAGCTCTGATCTGCTAATAATTGACATGCATTAGCAAGGAAGTTAGTTTTTTATTGTTTCCAAAAGAGCATCGATGGCAAGAGACGCGAAACAAAAGCTGAAAGCTCACACCATTGTACAATTTCATGTCGCTAGAAAATTATTTGTATAGTACGTCAATTATGTAAACAAATGATGGAAGCTTGATAGCATTGCCAGAAGCCTCTTCATCATCTGGGTCCATGTGCCATGCACAAAATTATACTCCTTCATTCCTAAATATTTGTCTTTTTACAAATTTCAAAAGGGCATATTTTAGAATGGAGATTCACTCATTTTGCTTCGTATGTGTACTCCCTCCGTTCCTAAATATTCTATCCGTCTTTCTAGAGATTTCAACAAGTGACTACATACGGAGCAAAATTAGTGATACTACACTCTAAAATATGTATATATCCATCCGTATAAGCCAGTCCATTTGAAATCTCTAGAAAGACAAATATTTGAGTAGTCACTCGTTGAAATCTCTAGAAAGACAAATACTCCGGAGTATATTTAAGAACCGAGGGGGTAGTGCACAACCGCATGGGAGACTCAGCCCGGTCGTTGCGCCGCATTAATAGTGAGTAATGAGCAGTCAAATCATAAGCCCCACCTTTCCCACTGTAAGTTGCTCTGAAGAAGCAACCATCAATACGCTCTTCTTTGAATCCGGTCATACTACTCCATCCGTCACTGTTTATACAACGCACTTCAGAAAAAAGAAAAAAAATCTGTGGGACCAAGGCGACTAGCGATCGGCTTGAAAAATAGCATTGGTAATTATAGCACGGCGTCTATTACTAGAGGAATAATGCGTACACACATGTATGCAGTGCTTCCACCCCGGGTACACACATGCATGCACTTATTCCACTCCGTAGTAGTACAGAGTACATGGAGAGAAAATTGTGGACTTGATTGCGGTTACCACGCCCTAATTAATTGAGCATTAAACCAAACACGTCCAAAGTCTCTCTGGTGGTGGAAATGCATTGAGAGAAATGCATCATAATGAAGCGCACCCTATACACTGTGACGGAGGGAGGAGTAGTATGAAGGTGCAAAACCAAGTACGTGTATGGTCAGTCGGTCAATACACCTCCTCTTAGCATATCACTGACATGTGGGACAGGAGTGTGAGGAAACCGATCTCAATTGACGACAAAGAGTCAACCCGCCGTTCCTAGAGAGAGACGAGGAGCGAGAACACACAGACGGGCTCGCACGGAGGCCAAGATATATTCGAGAATGGTTGGTTGATCAATGTCATTCATTACATGTTGGGCTGCCGTTTTCCGCCCTTCTCCGGAATAAACATGTACTTTATCAAAGATAAAAAATAAGAGTACAGACGCTCCACCATGCGGTTCTAGTAGTAGTACTACTCGTACTACTGCGCTTGGCTCTTCGGTGTCCCGTGTCCGGATGGGACTTTCCTTGGCGTGGAAGGCAAGCTTGGCGATACGGATATGTAGATCTCCTACCATTGTAACCGACTCTGTGTAACCCTAGCCCTCTCCGGTGTCTATATAAACCGGAGGGCTTTAGTCCATAGGACAACATACATTACAACAATCATACCATAGGCTAGCTTCTAGGGTTTAGCCTCCTTGATCTCGTGGTAGATCCACTCTTGTACTACCCATATCATAAATATCAATCAAGCAGGAGTAGGGTTTTACCTTCATCGAGAGGGCCCGAACCTGGGTAAAAACATCGTGTCCCTTGTCTCCTGTTACCATCCGCCTAGACGCATAGTTCGGGACCCCCTACCCGAGATCCGCCGGTTTTGACACCGACATTGGTGCTTTCATTGAGAGTTCCTCTGTGTCGTCACCGATAGGCTTGATGGCTTCTTCAATCAACAACAACGCCGTCCAGGGTGAGACTTTTCTACCCGGACAGATCTTCGTGTTCGGCAGCTTTGCACTGCGGGCCAATTCACTTGGCCATCTGGAGCAAATCGAAAGCTACGCCCCTGGCCATCAGGTCAGGTTTGGAAGCCTAAACTTCACGGCCGATATCTGCGGAGACTTGATCTTCGATGGATTCGGGCCACAGCCGAGCGTGCCGCGCTGTCACGATGGGCATGATTTAGCTCTGCCGCCGGACAGTGCCCTGGAGGCCACACACGAGTCCACTCTGACCTATAGTTCAGAGCAGACCGCGCAGATCGAGGACAGGTGGCTGGACACTGCCTCGGGAGCTGCAAGTTCTACGGCGATGGAGCCGAATACTGATCTTGTCCCTTATAAAGCTCATGACTCCGAGGCGCCAGACTCCTTGCCGGACTCCGAACCTCCTGCGCCCCTACCGATCAAATCCGATTGGGCGCCGATCATGGAGTTCACCGCCGCGGACATCTTTCAACACTCACCCTTTGGCGACATCCTAAATTCGCTAAAGCATCTCTCGTTATCAAGAGAACCCTAGCCGGAATGCGGTCAGGATGGTTGGGATGCGGATGACGAAGAAATTCAAAACCCACCCACCACCCACTTTGTAGCCACTGTCGACGACCTAACCGACATGCTAGACTACGACTCCGAAGAAATCGACGGTATGGACGACGATGCCAGAGACGATCAAGAACCAGCGCCTATGGGGCACTGGAAGACCACCTCGTCATACGACATATACATGGTGGACACCCGAAAGGATGGGGACGGTGAAGAAGCAGCGGAGGCAGATTCTTCTAAGAAACAGCCCAAGCGCCAACGTCAGCGGCGCCACTCTAAATCCCGCCACAGTAAGAATGGAGATTCCCGCACCGGAGATAATAACACCCCAGAGAGTGCCGAAGACAACCCCCTCCAGCAAGATTCAGCACAGGAGGACGGGGAAGCCAGCCCTCGAGAGAGAGCGCCAGACGAGGAGGATGAAAACTACATGCCTCCCTCCGGAGACGAGGCAAGCCTCAACGACGACGAATTCATCTTGCCAGAGGATCCCGTCGAACAAGAGCGTTTTAAACGCAGGCTTATCGCCACGGCAAATAGCCTAAAGAAAAAGCAGCAACAGCTTCAAGCTGATCAAGACCTGCTGGCCGACAGATGGACCGAGGTCCTCGTGGCCGAAGAGTATGAACTCGAACGCCCCTCCAAGAGCTACCCAAAACGCAAGTTGCTCCCCCAACTAGAGGATGAAGCATACAAACCTTCATCACCAGCGCACAATACGGCAGACCGACCACCCCGTGGTCGCGACAGAGAGGCACCTAGGCCCTCCATCAGGACCGTACCCCGGCACCGCTCAAAAAGTACGAAGCCAAGAGGGAACGAGCCGGACTTGCGGGATATATTGGAGGACAAGGCAAGACAATCCAGATCTATCTACGGATCACATGGGCGCCCCATGACCCACGACGACTACCGTCGCGCCGGATATAGCAACTCCGGCCGGGCCGAACACATCAGACAACGCTCTCTTGAGCTACGTCGTGATATTGCTCAATATAGAGGCGCCGCACACCCACTATGCTTCACAGACGAAGTAATGGATCATCAAATCCCTGAAGGGTTTAAACCCGTGAACATTGAATCCTACGATGGCACAACAGACCCTGCGGTTTGGATCAAAGACTATCTCCTTCATATCCATATGGCCCGCGGCGACGATCTCCACGCCATCAAGTATCTCCCACTCAAGCTTAAAGGACCAGCTCGGCATTGGCTTAACAGCTTGCCCGCAGAGTCAATTGGGTGTTGGGAGGACCTGGAAGCCGCATTCCTCGACAAATTCCAGGGCACATATGTGCGACTACCAGACGCCGATGACCTAAGCCACATAATTCAGCAGCCAGATGAATCGGCCAGACAGTTTTGGACACGGTTCTTAACAAAGAAAAATCAAATCATCGACTGTCCGGATGCAGAGGCCCTCGCAGCCTTCAAACACAACATACACGACGAGTGGCTGGCCCGGCACCTAGGACAGGAAAGGCCGAAATCCATGGCAGCCCTCACATCACTCATGACCCGCTTCTGTGCGGAGAGGACAGCTGGCTAGCTCGCAGCAACAACCTCAGCAAAAATGCTGGCAGTCCGGATACTAAGGACCACAATGGCAGGTCGCGTCGAAATAAAAACAAATGTCGCGTTAACGGCGATAACAATGAGGATACGACAGTCAATGCCGGATTCAGAGGCTCTAAACCCGGTCAGCGGAAGAAGCCATTCAAAAGAACTACTCTGGGTCCGTCCAATTTGGACCGAATACTCGACCGCTCTTGCCAGATACATGGTACCCCCGAAAAGCCAGCTAATCACACCAACAGAGATTGTTGGGTATTCAAGCAGGCAGGCAAGTTAATTGCCGAAAACAATGACAAGGGGCTGCACAGCGACGACGAGGAAGAGACTCGGCCGCCGAACAGTAGAGGACAGAAGGGTTTCCCCCCACAAGTGCGGACGGTAAACATGATATACGCAACCCATATACCCAAGAGGGGGCGGAAGCATGCGCTTAGGGACGTATATGCGATGGAGCCAGTCGCCCCGAAGTTCAATTCATGGTCCTCTTGCCCGATCACTTTCGATCTATGAGACCACCCGACCAGTATCCGCCATGGCGGATTCGCCGCATTGGTTTTAGACCCAATCGTCGATGGATTTCACCTCACTAGAGTCCTGATGGACGGCGGTAGCAGCCTGAACCTGCTTTATCAGGATACAGTGCGCAAGATGGGCATAGACCCCTCAAGGATTAAACCTACAAAGACGACCTTCAAAGGCGTCATACCAGGTGTGGAGGCCAATTGTACATGCTCAGTCACACTGGAAGCGGTCTTCGGATCCCCGGATAATTTCCGAAGCGAGGAGTTAATCTTCGACATAGTCCCGTTCCGCAGCGGCTATCACGCTCTGCTCGGACGAACCGCGTTTGCAAAATTCAACGCGGTACCGCATTATGCATACCTTAAGCTCAAGATGCCAGGCCCTCGTGGAGTCATCACGGTCAACGGAAAACTGAACGCTCCCTCCGAACAGCGGAACACACAGCGGCTCTCGCGGCAGAAGTACAGAGCAGCTTTTTAAGGCAATTTTCGAGTCCGGCAGTTAAACAACCGGACATAGCCAAACGCGCCCGGAGTAACATCAATCAAGACCACCTGGCACGTTCCGAGCACGCGTAGCAATGCGGCCCCAACCCCAGCCCTTGCATGATTGCAAGACCAGCTCTTCGCGTACATCATTACGCTCTGGAGATACCATGGGCATAGGGGGAGGGGCACGACCACGACAGGCCCAGAGTGCGGCTTAACCACACCAGGGGCTCCCAAGTGTGTCACTCTTTTTTCTTCTTTTTTTATTTTTTCATAGGACTCCGTTCACCAGAGGCCCTGTCCGGCAGTGGATCTGCCGAACTCACGATGCAACAGCCAGGGAGGGACAAAGGCTACGACGAACACTCAGGTGGTCTCCATTACGAGCATTAAATTTGTTAAATACACCATTCCGCAGCCTACCCCTGGAGGGAGACACTTCTAATAGTCCAGCTCTGGCTTACCGCACTATTTGTATCGTTCTGCACTCATGGCAGAATATCTTGAATAAACAATGCATCACTTTTTGTTTATAATTGCATTTCCTTTTTACATATATGTTTATTCTTGACATCTTGCACCCGTACATTTTGGTACGGCCGAATACACCAGGGGCTTATGTTTCCCGCATTATGGTGTGATAAGTCCGAACACTTTCACAAGTGCGGCACCCCGAACTTATAGCATTATATGCACCGGCTCCGAATCATGTCTTGGGTCAATAGTTGGGTTTTCCCGGCTCCCATGTTTTGGTACCTTACGTTCTGTTCTGTCGGCTAAGGTAGCATTGGGAGAACCACTGCAATTGCGCCCCGGTTGAGCTGGGCGAGCGCCTCAGTGGAGAAAGCTAAAACTGACTGTCATGATAAGACGAGAGACTGGTCGCTGTTCGAGAGGTCTTTTCGAGTCCCTAAAGACTTATGTCGCTTCGAGCGAGGAACCGGCTGTGTCCGGCCCAGGTGTGGATAGCGCCCCGAACTCGGTCTTCCGAATACTAGGGGCTTCGCCGAAATTTAAAATTATAGAATTCTATGGCTAAGTGAGAGTGTTCAAGCATTATAAGTCCGGTTGCCTTGTTCGTTGTGTTGAGCGCCTCCCTAGATGGACCCAAAAATGGGAACAAGAGTGCTCAAGTTTATCCCGAACACCCCAGCACTCGTGGCATGGGGGCTGAAGCCGACGACTTGCCATCTATTAGATTTAATAAACGGCCGCACAGAAGGTAATATTTTAAATCAATAAGCGTTGCTTAGCGCATATGAACAAAGTTTTCAGCGCACAGGATAACACATTGCGAGTTTACTCAATAATTACATCTTTGGGGCACTCATCCGCAATCTTGCGGGCACCCTTCAGGACAGTCTTATAGTACATCTCGGGCGTACGATACTCCTTGCCCGCTGGCGGCGCGTCAGTGATAAGCCTCTCCGCATCCAGCCTGCCCCAATGCACCTTTGCGTGGGCAAGGGCCCGACGGGCACCTTCAATGCAGGCGGAGCGCTTGATGACTTCCACCCAGGGGCACGCATCCACCAGCCGCCGCACGAGGCCGAAGTAGCTCCCAGGCATGGCCTCTCCAGGCCACAGCCGGACTATGAGGCCCTTCATGGCCTGCTCAGCTATCTTTTGGAGTTCGACCAGCTGCTTCAGCTGGTCGCTAGGGGGCACCGGATGTCTGGCCTCAGCGTACTGAGACCAGAAGACCTTCTCTGTTGAGCTCCCCTCCTCGGCTCGGTAGAATGCGGAGGCATCAGACACACTGCGAGGCAGATCTGCAAACGCCCCTGGAGAGCTCCGAATTCGGGTAAGGAACAGGTAATTTACATTAACATGCTTGCTTTGCATGAAAAATGCCTTACCCGCCACTATTTTCTTCACATCCTCAATCTCCTGGAGGGCCTTACGGGCCTCGGCCTTAGCGGCTTTGGCACTTTCAAGAGCCGAGGCAAGCTCGGACTCTCGAGTCTTTGAGTCGCGCTCCAAACTCTCATGCTTTTCCATGAGAGCCTGCAGCTCTTGCCGCACCTCCGCCACCCGCGCCTCCTGCTTCGCTCGCTCCGCTCGTTCCGCGGCCGCATTGCGTTCGGCCGCGGACACGGCCTCCTTCAGGGTCGCCACGTCGTTCGTGGCCCCTGCAGTACCCACGTTATCCTTGTTATTTCCATTGCAAAAAAAATTCTTTTCTATAAGGTACAAATTTTAAAGTGGTGTTCCTCACCTTCTTTGTCCTCGAGCTGCTTCTTGGCAAGGCCGAGCTCTTGCTCGGACCGCTCGAGGTCCTGCTTCAAAGCACCGACCTCCGCAGTCAGTGCGGCAGAGGTCAGCAGCGCAGCCTGCAAACCCATATTGACATAATTATTAGCACTCCTGCGTATATCTTTTTCAGATCCTCAGTCCAGTTTTTCTTTCCGAACACCGAACCGAGCATCAGGGGCTACTGTCTATGCGGTATTACATTACATATTTTAAACTTCTTACCTCAAAGCCTGTTAGAAGGCTACTGCAGGCTTCGGTCAGCCCGCTCATGGCGAGCTGAACCTTCTGAATCACCACACTCATGATAGTGCGGTGTTCTTCCTCGATAGAAGCACCGTTAAGCGCCTCCAACAAGTTGTCCGGCGCCTCCGGTTGGATGGAGGCTGCCGGCGTCACGGTCTTGCCCTTCTTACGAAGGGGCCGCCTGCCGGACTCCGGAACCACTGCGGGTTCCGGCATAGAGTCCGGAGCAAAGTCCGGGAGGCTGCCTTGCGGCACCTCCGGAGCCTCCTCCTGATGGGTCCCCTCCTGGGATCCCACCTCGACGTCGTCAGCGTCACGTGGGGTGGAGGCGGTCGGAATGGAATCCACGTCCGATGGAGCCAAGGACCCGCTCGATGAAGCGGGAAGATCATCATCGGCCAGACTACAGGCAGTGTGCGGCATTAGAAGGACACTATGTGACACAAAAGATAAATTATAAATCATTCAGGAATCCGGATACTTACGATCTTGCCGGAGGCCTGGCCCTTGAGGGCCACTCTTCGTCGCCAATGTTGGCGTTGGTGGAGCTGTCCGGGGGAAGGGTCCTTCCCCTCTTGGACCCTTCGGCCTCCCCTGTTGGGGAAGCCTTCCTCTTCCTCTCTCCCTCCTCTGGGAGGGAGTCCTCTTTCTCCTCTTCGTCTTCGGGGGAGGAGTCCGCCTCGGAGCCGTCGGACGATGAGTCCGATATCACCTGGCGCTGGGAACTCCTTCGGGTTCCCGTGGCCTTCTTCTTGGCCTTCTTCTCCGGCACCACATAAAGTGTCGGGACCAGCAGCCTCGTTAAACGGGCGTCCGCTGGGTCTTCGGGAAGGGGAGCCAGACAGTCTACCTATCCGGACGTCCTCTGCCAGTCCTGTTAAAGGCATCGGGAGTTTTAGATCCCACAATAGAGTCAAACTATGAAAGAAATAAATGTCCCATAAAGGATAATATGTCTTACCACAACGGCCGGGCGCTTGGTGCTGAATCCGCGATCTTCAGTCGCCGATGCGGGGGCTTCTCCGCCCTTGAATAGCACCCTCTAGACGGCTTCATATGTCGTGTCGAAGAGCCCGCTCAGAGTCCGGTGCTGTGCCGGATCAAACTCCCACAAGTTGAAGGCCCGCTGTTGGCAGGGGAGAATCCGGCGGACGAGCATGACCTGGATCACATTGACAAGCCTAAGCTTCTTGTTCACCAAGGTCTGGAGACAGGACTGGAGTCCTGTCAGCTCCTCCGAACTGCCCCATAGCAAGCCCTTCTCTTTCCAGGAGGTGAGCTGCATGGGGATGCCAGATCTGAACTCGGGGGCCGCTGCCCATTTAGGGTCACGCGACTTGGTGATGTAGAACCACCCCGATTGCCATCCCTTGATGGACTCCACGAAGGCCCCCTCGAGCCAGGTAATGTTGGGCATTTTGCCCACCATGGCGCCTCCGCACTCCGCTTGAGCGCCCTTCACCACCTTCGGCTTGACATTGAAGGTCTTGAGCCACAAGCCGAAGTGAGGCCGGATGCAGAGGAAGGCCTCACACACGATGATAAACGCCGAGATGTTGAGGATGAAGTTTGGCGCCAGATCGTGGAAGTCTAGGCCGTAGTAGTACATGAGCCCCCGGACGAAGGGATGAAGTGGGAAGCCCAGTCCGCGGAGGAAGTGGGGAAGGAACACGACCCTCTCATAAGGCCTGGGGGTGGGGATGAGCTGCCCCTCGTCGGGCAGCCAGTGTGCGATGTCGCTGGAAAGGTATCCGGCGCCGCGCAGCTTTTCGATATGCTCCTTCGTGACGGAGGAGGCCAGCCACTTGCCTCCCGCTCCAGACATGACTGGAGGAGGTTGAGACGAGATGTGCGGACTTGGGCGCTCGAGCTCGAGTGTGCAGAGATGGATAAGCAAAGGAGGAAGAAGGCGTAGGTGAAAAGGCGGATCCTTATCCCCTTATATATAGGCAGACGAAGACTATGCGTCCCCACCGGCCTGGTAAAACTCGCTTATCTCCCAAGCGCCACCATCAATGGCGCGGTTGGGTTACCCACGTCCGTATTGATGGGAATCCTGGAATAAGGGGAACACGATCTCTGCTTCGACAAGACGTGCCATGGAAACCGCTTCGCTAAATGCGCTGAGGTGGTATAATAAAAAATGATTCAAGTAAAGGCTTGGTGGTGGTGTGACGTCATGCCACAAAATACGTCAGCAGATTGAACTTGTGTACATATTATTCTCTCTACGGTGGAATGTGGAAATTATTTTGCAAAGCCGGACACTATCCTGGTGTTCACAATCTTCTATGAATTATTCGGAGGAGGAACCCGTCTTGCAATGCCGAACAATATGCGCGCCGGACTCATCGTCATTGAAGCCTGGTTCAGGGGCTACTGAGGGAGTCCTGGACTAGGGGGTGTCCGGACAGCCGGACTATCATCGTCAGCTGGACTCCAAGACTATGAAGGTACAAGATTGAAGACTCCGTCCCATGTCCGGATGGGACTTTCCTTGGCGTGGAAGGCAAGCTTGGCGATACGGATATGTAGATCTCCTACCATTGTAACTGACTCTATGTAACCCTAGCCCTCTCCGATGTCTATATAAACCGGAGGGTTTTAGTCCATAGGACAACACAACCATTACAACAATCATACCATAGGCTAGCTTCTAGGGTTTAGCCTCCTTGATCTCGTGGTAGATCCACTCTTGTACTACCCATATCATCAATATCAATCAAGCAGGAGTAGGGTTTTACCTTCATCGAGAGGGCCCGAACCTGGGTAAAAACATCGTGTCCCTTGTCTCCTGTTACCATCCACCTAGACGCACAGTTCGGGACCCCCTACCCGAGATCCGCCGGTTTTGACACCGACACTCCTCCATCCTGTTCCTAGTACTAGTATAGTATGTACCTTTATAGACTATAGTAGTAGTACTAGTACTAGTAAACTTTGCGCTTGGCTGTTCGCCTATTCGGGAAGTCGAACAACAGTAGCACTAGTAGTATAGTGTATGCTTCTGGCAATCTGACACCGAATTAACTGTTGCACGTCCACCGCCTGAGAGAGGGAGAGCTTGCATTAGTCAAAAGTTTCTCCTTGTCCTGCGAGCCACCGCGCGCAAGCTTCTCCCGTCCTGCAACCTTCTCCTCGTTCGGCAAGTTGACGGGACACAACAAAGTAATGCTAGTCGATCCTTAGTGCCTCCTCTCCAGTTAATATGGCTTAATTTCAAACGAGATAAATACACTGTCTGTCACTATATATTTGTAAAAATACGGTCAGTGGACTTCATAATACGCTCATTGCGCTCAATATATATATTTTCTGGTGTTTATACGGTCACTAGCTCACCCTGACTGAGTATGTGTGTGCATGCACGTGTAGGTTGAGCACTTAGCGTGACCATGTGTGTTCCGTCATGTGCTCGGACATGCATGCATTAGGGCGTCGCGCACGTTTTTGCGTCCATGTGTACATGTGACTGTTGCATACACGTAGGGGGAGTACGTGTAGGGGCCACTAAGGAGCAGTCAAATCACACCGTAAGTTAGTCAGAAGAAGCAACCATCATTTCACTCTTGAATGACACGCACGCAATATAAAATGGTTGATATGGAGAGAAAAATAAAACCACTATATATACACTAGCAGGAGCCTAAGCTACAAGCCTGCTTGCTAAGGTTGCTCTCTTCACAAGCATAGAATGACGGGCCTGATCCCGCAGCTGGGGGAAGGGAACAATGTTCTGCGTAGACGCGGTCGACATCGGCGAGGGAGAAAACCCACAGTCGGTGCGTCCCAATCAGGGGTCACCGCGGTATGGGCCGATGCCGCGTCCCAACCTCCCTTCTAGCTACAGCCCGACGTCCCAGGTAGTCCATCTTCCTTTTGGAGCCGGCTTGCTCCACTGCCGTAGCTCCATCTCCATGTCGATCTTTCTCTACTTCTACCGTCTTCTACTTGTGATGAGTTTATATCTCATGAACTAGTGCCAGTACTATTGTTCTAATCACACTTCTTCAATATCTTTGCCATCAGGGATGCTCAGGTCGATTTTAGTGGAACTGCACAAAAGCATCGTATGATCTGAGGGTGCCAGCCGTCTTTCCTTCGACAGGTTCTACCTAGCCAGGGAATTAAATCATGTTTAGGGTTTAGGGTTTAAGTCGTAGTGACCCCATCAGTAGTTTTTGTTTTGTACACGCTCTCACAACTTTTTTCTTTAGTTGTGAAGTAAATATTGGATATGATCTGTGAATCATTGAGATGCATCAGCATGCGTGTTAGTTTTCGTTTGTATTTGAAGGAATGTTGTAACGGGGCAACCTTGGAATAGGAATGAAAATGAAGTGGAAAGTTTCCGTTTTTCCGGAGAAAAAATGGAAATGGAGAGAAACCAACGTTTCGTTTCGTTGGATCGTGCCATCGAGAAAAACCAATGTCTAAATCACGTCTGTCGTGTTTGTGTCTCACCCTCCTCCACGGCTCGACCCCACACGGTCGCTTGGCATGCCACTCACCACAAACCGAGTATACGATAACTTTCTCGCCTACTTGTCGATGGATTGCGCCATGGAGTTCTAGCACTACTAGAAGAGATTGACGAGCTGGGGGAGGACAGCTAGCTGTAGCACAGACTCCCAAGAACCTTTTACATGCATGTTGTAGCCGGCTATTGTGACCTTTGAACGCGGAGCAGCCGCATGGACCCGGAAGCGGCGCGGGCGACGCTCTCTCGGCCGGCGCACCGCTTCAATGCCGGCGCCAATGAGAGGTCGCGTCCGCTCTGGCCGGGCATGAATGCGGCACTGACCATTTCGGGCTGGATGAACGCGCGGGTGATGAAGAGGGATCGGGTTGGTCAAGACCGGCCGTGGCAGCGGTCCGGACGTGCGCAAACAAGAGATGATGTACGTTAATATTGCTGCGTATGTAATTAACAACGTAAATAATGTGCCAGTTGGACAAATATGATTGGAGATGGAGATGGAAATGGAATTTTATGTAAACACGGATATGCATGTCTATGTCTAAGTGTGTGTGCGTGATGACTCTCGCGACCTGGAAGCTGGGGCGTGTTTTTGATCAAGTTTTGTTTCTTGGTACGTTAGAAAATCAGTTTGTCTAATTCACATCTAGATTTTATTTAAGGATATCACATCTAAGCTTTCGCAAGTATATAATGTAGCAACAAGAAACAAAAAAACTAGGACAAAAAAAATACACCACAAACAGAGTGGACATCAACTTAGATGTGACATAACTATGTCACATCTAGATGTGTCCTAGACAGACCCTTAAAAAATTGTCCGCCAGTTTTAGTTTCTTTTTTCCGGGAACGCGCGTATTCTATTTAAAACCACTACTATGGAGAGATTTTTTTACTCCATTATAGCCTCTTGTTTGATAGAGTTTCTTGCGTCTCGCTCTCTCACCCTCTCCATATCAAAACAAGATGACAGTGTCCACTCTATCTCTCTCCTCACCGGTGGTCACAGATCCGGCCGAATCCTGTCCGCTGCGGGAGGTGAGGAGCTGATGTCGCCGTCGGCGACGGAGGAAGCCGATGTGCACCGTCCTCTCGGAGCCGGCGCTGGCGCAGACGAAGATCCTCCGCGCCCTTGTTCGCTGCCGTCGTGTGGGCAGATCCCGCCCGCCCGCCTAAACGACATCTTGCCCACCTGAGGTATAACTTCTTGTACTGGTCTAGCTCCCCAGGTCGCTGCGTGCGGGTTTTCTTCTATGCGACTACTCCCCAGCTCCCCATGCATAGTAGCTAGGGTTCGTCGGCTGGTCCAACATCACCTACTAGTACTATTACAGAGGAAATGCCACTCGAAAAGTTGTCCTGATTTATGCCTCGGTGGAGGTATACATGTTGTTTCAACAAAAAGTACACGGTGGTTGTGCGGTCATTGTCCATATGGTGGTAGTACTATCACTGGTTAAATGAAGAAATGCTTTTTTTTCTCGGGTATCCTAGTTAAATGAGATGTCATTGCTAACCCTTTTTATATTTTTGGAAACAACGATGCATGTCTCCATACCCGGGCATGCCTTCCTCTATTTTAGTGGAACTGCACAAAATTGGATGGCCATTGTTGTTCCGCCTCACTGTCCTCTGCCACGTGGTTATTCCTTCCTCGAGCTTGATTACTGAGAAGAAACAGACCACAGTGAGGATTTGTCGAACTTCATAGGTGCCTCACCCAAACTTGATGCCAAATGGATGATGCACCACCACGATGACGTATCGATGCTCATGGTTGCGCCTCATGGTTGCGTCAGCTGGTGAAGCTGATCGATTTTCAATGAAAAACAAGCTGTCTTCCATCAGTGCTCTTTGCTTGTTACGCACAAAGATGATATCCTTCATCAGTTCACCTTGGTTGCGTTGGAGACGCAGTCGTCTTTCACGTTGGTGCAATTTTATCACACAATTGGCTATGAACCAAATGTTTCCTTGAAGAAGGATCGACGTTGGTACTAAGAGCATAAGTTTTGTATTGATTTCTAAGCCTTCTCACAACTTTGTCTCCAGCTCCCCTGTAATTTTATTTGTCCAGCTATTAACTTTGATTTAAAAAATGGTGTGGACTAAAAACCCGGATGGACGTAGTTGCCCTGCATTTTATTTACTCCGCATATTAGATTTGACTGAAGTCCAACTTTGTAATACTCTCAAACCTTTCCGATAATTGAAATTAAAATTCTTTATTTGTACACACTCTCACACATTTCCGATAATTTGGCGCATGTGTGGTTGTTCACTTAAGGGAGGGTAGTGTACCACACGTGAAGGACAGGAAGTGTGACCAGGACGCGTGGGCATGGATTGTTAGTTCATCGGAAGTAGTACTAGTTTTCTTCACTGTACATTAAATAAAGAGTTTCGTTTCATACTTACACAATTTAAAACGATTGTTATGGAGAGAATAAGAAAACCACTCCACTATATATTAGTCGTATACACGAGAGTACTATATGGACGCAGCTTCATTGACTTAGTGCACCTGCCTTTGGGTTTATGACAGGTGGGCCCAAAATGTGGCTGGCTCACCTGTCATACAGCCAAAAGCAGATGTAGTGAAGGCACTAGAGCTCAATCCGTACTACATTAGTATATATATATAAGCAAGATCCTCAACGCTTGTTCGCCAGGGTTTGCACTCTCCACACGCTCGCCGCACTACATATATGTTACATGCTGGAGGATCAGCGTTCATTTGCTAGGGTTTGCTATATTCACAGTCTCTCACCCTCTCTTCACCAGATCTAAACAAGACTGCATTGGCCTCTTGTCTCTCTCTCCCCCATCACAGCTAGTGAAGGAGGCGTCCCTATCCCATCGCACCGAGAAGGGGAGGAGGTGCAGCGTTCACTCTATCGCCTTCGGCGAGGGACGCAATCCACTACCGGCTGTGCTATTCTCTTTCACCCAGCTCTTGTGCGGGAGGGCCACCAACCCCTTCTTCCTCGCTTCCGTACGTAGTGTGGGAAGATCCGGCCTCCCGCCGCACGCCTTGCCACATCCCGATGACCCTAATGTATAAGTTTCTTTGAAACCGTCTTTGCTCTAGCTGCATGTGGATCTTTTTCGATCTATAGTCGAATCTAGGTCTTGGTTCAAAGAGGAAAGAAGGGTGCAGTGGGGTGGAGCATGAATCTAGGACGTGGTTCAATGAGGAAAGGAGGGAGGAAAAGTAGTATAGACTGGCTATCCAGCCGCTTTGTTGGTCGAAAAGGGAAAAAGAGGGTAACCCAGTACACACATCTGTAAGGAACCGATCTCTTTGTTGAGAAGGGAAAGAAACTGGGGTGGTCAGGTAGTTTGTGCAGGACTAGATTTGCTGACCTCACCTAGGAAAAAAGTTCAAAGAGAACAAATATGGGACCAACAAAGATATGCTGCTTGGCTACATACTCTGCATCACCCATTTATACGTGTGGACGCACATGGTGCTAGCATGTCCCATACAGCTATTTTGCTGTTGTTAATCTAAGAATGCCGCCGGAAAATTGAAGCAATGCAACTGTTAAAAGTAAATTACATTTTTTAACGAATGTTGTTTCAAGAGAATGTCTCTGTTAATATGAATCAATGCAATCGTTTTAGAAATGCTACTATCCTACTTTGTTTTCCATCCAAGATAGGTTAGATGCTTCTTTCTGTCACCGTTTGTTTCATCCTCCTTTATCGACAAGTAGTTGTTTCCTTTTTTTGCCTCTGTTAAAATAGGGCTATCGATTTAACTTGTTGCTATTGCGACATTTTGCTTCGCTACTCGGAACACTTATGTTTTAAGAGTGTTTTGTGCAGTTCAACTTGAATGTCACACCAGTGTCTTTGCTTAATTTTGGCGGAACTGCACAAAAGGAGATCGAGATTTGTTTCCAATCTTCGTGGCGAGTTGTTTTAAATCTTGTTCTCAACCACATGATGTGCAGTGTGCTTTGAGATGTTGTGCTACTTGTTTTGGTATTGTTTTAAATAAATGTTGAATTGAAGCTATTGTATTGCTGTCTTTTCCCATTAAGTAGTGGCCAAAAATGGGACCAACCCAGACATGATGCTTGTTGCTTTGTTACAACAAATTCAGCATCACCCCCTTTATAAGCCAGTAATTGATGCCACTCTCAGAATTAACTACTGAATCTTATTTCAAAACTGCAACACTTATTAGGGATTGGCGGGATTACCATTTTTGTGGCCGCATGTTTCATCCTCCTTTATTAGCCAGTAATTGATTCCTTTTTTGCCTCTGTTTAAACAGGGATATCTATTCAACTTGTTGCTATTGCGACATTTTGCTTCGCTACGCGAAACACTTTGCTTGATTTCAGTGCAACTGCACAAAACGAGATTGGATTTCCTATTCGTGTTGGCAGATTCGTATTTTATCCTGGTGTTCTCATGAAAGGTCAGTACAGGCCTTCATCCACATGATTGTGCAGTGTGCTTTGAGATGTTGTGCTACTCGTATTGGTACTGTTTTAAAAAAATATTGAATTGAAGCTATTGTATTGCTGTCTTTTCCCATTAAGTAGTGAACAAAAATGGGACCAACCCAGACATGATGCTTGTTGCTTTGTTACAATAAACTCTGCATCACCCCCTTTATAAGTAGATGGAAGCACATATTGTTGTTGCGCCCACTCTCCCCCGGAACTCTTTATGCTTTTCGTTAATCTAATGTCGCTAATAAAATTAAGCAATGCCACTCTCAGAATTAATTAACTACTGAATCTTAGTTCAAAATTGCAACACTCGTTAGGAATGGTACTATCCTGCTTTGTAGTTCTTTCTACATGTTTAACCAAGGTATTGTTAAGATAATGTCTCTGTTAATATGAATCAGTTGCATTGTTTTAGGAATGGTACTTTTTTGCTTTGTCGTTCTTTATACATGTTGAAACAAGGCATTGTTAAGATAATGTCTCAGTCAATATGAATGAATCACACTGATGGAGAATTGCTACTCTCCTGCTTTGTTTCCCATTAGGACAAGTCATCAAGCGTTATTTCTCAGTAATTGTTTCCCTTATACCTATTGTTGCCTACAGGGATATCAAAATTAAAGCTTGGTTTTATTCCGGCTTCAATTTTAGTTGAACTGCACAAAAGGAGCCAATGTGTCCAAGGCAAACTGCTGCGTTACTGGGTCCAGTTGGTCATTCCACTTTGCGGAAAGAAGCAGTCACTGTTTGTGCTACATTACAGAAGGAATGACCGAGAAGCTTTGTAGAGTATTATTAGACACCCGTGACATGACTAGTCTGCAGAGACCATTGGCAATTTAACAACACGTGGAGTGCCTTGGGCAAAAAGCTCCCAAACAATTACAAGAAGCTACGACAGGACTCCACAATCATAGACATTACATATTTTGAATGGGAAAAGCTTGTCAAAGTTTAATCATTGATGTTAGCAAGAAGACGTTAGTTTAATATATTGGAATTGGATAACCTTGTCAAAATTTGCTCATTGATGTTAGCCAGAAGACATGCATTTGATATTTTTCAGTGGGACGCCCTTGCTGTGAGCAGAGTCGAGTGTTTTTTCCTATTCCTGTGTTCAGTTTAGAAGTAAATAGTTACTCTGCTGAGATATTCCTGTGTTAAGAGTTTGTTCTGAATATTGTCTATGGTAATGCCAGGCCTTGTGTTTAATTGCAAAGTTGAGCTTGGAATGTTGTGGCGTGCGGCATCATGAGTTGTTCACCGTGCCTCCTGAGAATAATGCTTCGTGTTTTGCATGTCGATCTAATGCCAGTGATTTGCTTGTTAAGAAGATCATCCTCTTCTGTTGTTTCCGTGCGTAAGAAGTTCATCGTCTGATATTTCATTCATAGCCTATACGACATGTCGGGTAGGTTAGACATGAAACCATATGATCTTCTGACCAACTCACGATATTAGGCCATGATTGGATCGTCGTTTTCCAACCAAAACCGCTTGTAAAACCAACGCTTGTAAATTGAAGCAGATGGTCTCGGGCGAAGGCGCTTGGTTGGTCGATTTCGACTAGTAAAATATCGGAAGTACTTCACACACGATAAAAACGCTGAACGACACTCGAACGATTGCTAATCCAGCCGTTAGCTGTTGTTTCAGCCTTGCCCATGGATGGCATGATACGCACGTCGTGCATGTATCGTCTGGTAATGTCTTCCATATAGAAGTGCTCGTAAAATATACACTGGTCTCTCAAATTATACGCGTAACCCGCCGGTTTTACTTACAGACCTCGGGCCCTCGGTTTCATTATGCCTGTATTTTACCCGTTATTTCCGATGACGAGTAAATTACACTTGTATGTTAATACAGGTTTGAAATAAACCAGAGCTCCCAAGTGCGGCCTTACCGTTTCATGTCGTCTCAGTTTCTCAAAGGTGCTCATAGGTGTCCGATGATCCTGGCTTCCTGAATGAGCAGCGGGCGTTGTATCAGACCTCCGTAGGGCCCGCGAGGCCCTCTCTGTTGTCCTTCGAGTTGTTGCGCTCGCCGTGGCGCCGAGCATTGTTAACATGGTCAACGAACACGAGGATTCAGGAGATGACTTTATTTTGACAGGATGACACTAGGGACCCACTAGGGCCATAGTCGTACGTACGCAAGTGCCTCCTTATTATGTACAACTATATTTTTTTTGCTTTCTCCTGGTTTCCTGACATCACGGTCCCACACCATTTTCAACCTATGTAGTCAATATAAACGAGAGAATCGCACAAGGTGCGGCCGACAGCAAGGACCAAGAAGCTCGAGCAGTATTTGTGTTTTTGAGGTGTGAGCACTGCAGAGTTTTTCTTGGCGATGATTTCGTTGTTGTTCAGAGGAGAGCAGGGTATTAACTGGGTGGGCTGTGGCCCGTCTATCCTAGGCTAGATATCCAACCCAGATACTAATTTTTCCAAGATGAAAATGGCTAGCCTAGCTATACGTCTTTTTGAGGAATATCCAGGCAAGGTCAACTTGTTATTCTCCGCCCCGCTGGGCTGAAAATCTTTCCTAGGAGGGATGCATTAGGCTTAACAGGAAAATGGGCTTTGAAAATAATAAATGGGATGTAATTATAAAAACTGGGCAGTAACTATAAAAAAAGCACCAAACACGAAATTATTTTATAAAATATTATTTATGGATTTTGAAAATCTTAAATTTTATAATACAAATTTATATTTAATCTGACTAGAAATTTCGGGATAAAAATATTTCGGATCCCATCAAAATGTGGGAAATTTTATTGAATTATGTCTTCAATGGTTGGTTGAAATTATTAATCGTTGTCCTTTCTAGAAAATGGGCTGTACTTTTAACAAACTGTAAATGGGCTGTTGTAAATTCCATTAGAATTCAAAAATGGGTTGTACATTCTTACAATACGCAAATGGGCTATAAGTTCTCTGCCACACACTTGTGGGCCTACGAAGTGACACGTCCCCTAAAAAATAAGTTGACGCGTATGCAAGGCTTTGTCAACTTATTATAGTCAACACATGGTTCTAGCAGCAGTGGCCGTTGGATGTCTATGGATGTCGTGCTTCTTCTTCAATCTCGGATATTCTTAGCTTCGGCCGCCCAAAAAATGATTACTCCCCCTGACATCTGGGGTGCACCGTTTCGGAGGCTGACCTGTGGGCCTACTAAGTTGGAGCGTACCAAGGGCTTTGTCGACTTAGTCAATATAAACGATTCTAGCTTCAGTGACCGTACGATGTCCATCTAACGACCGTAGTGCTTCTTCAACCTCTGGTCTTCTTGGTCCAGCCGCCCAAAGCAGCGTCGGTCGTTCCCCCTGGTCCTGCCTCCCATGGCCGGCTGTGCTGCCGCGGAGGCCTCACTGCCCCCATACTACTCCCACCGCTGGCCAGGCCATCCCTCCACTCACCCACACCCCCTGTTATTCTACGGCGACGGCAGCCTCACACCACAGCCAAACTAGTGAACCCTCGTACTCCTCTCCACGTGGGCTTCCACTGCTGCGTCTTCCCCGGCTCCGCGTCGTCCCCTTCCTAGGCCTCGCCGTCGTCCACCGCCCCGGTGCTCTCGGCGCGGCATGGTCAACGACCGACTTCCGTCAGAAGAGTACTGTACGTGGAGAGGCTGACAGCTGGGTCCACAGCGGCCGCAAGGAAGTGCCTCCTTATTATGCGCAAAATAATTATTCCTCCACCTGACAGTAGGGACCCACCGGACGGGCCACCTTATTTCACGAAAAAAACATTTCCCTCCTGACTGTTGGGACCCACCGGACGGGCCACCATATTTCGCGAAAAATGATCCCCCCCTGTCAGCTCGGACCCACCGGAAGTGCCTCTTTATTACGCACAAAAATATGAATACTCCCCCTGCTAGCTGGGACCCACCTTGGTGGTAGACTGACTTGTGGGCCTACTAAGTTGACGGGGATGGAGGGCTTTGTCAACTTAGTCAATATGAATGATTCTAGCTCTAGTGACCGTACGATGTCCATCCAACGGCCGTAGTGCTTCTTCAACCTCTGGTCTTCTTGCTCCAGCCGCCCAAAGCAGCACCGGTCGTGCCGCCTGCTCCTGCCTCCCGTGGCCGGCTGTGCTGCCGCGGAGGCGTCACTGCCCCCTACTATTTCCACTGCTGGCCAGGCCCTGCGGCGACGACAGCCTCACACCGCAGCCGAACGAGTGAACCCTCATACTCCTCTCCATGTGGGCATCCACTACCGCGTCTTCACCGGCTCCGTGTTGTCCCCTTTCTAGGCCTCGCCTTCATCCACCGCCCTGGTGCTCTCGGCGTGGCGTGGTCAACGTGGTCAAGGAACGACTTCCATCGGACGTGGACTGTACGTGGAGAGGCTGACAACTGGGTCCACGGCCGCAGCAAGGAAGTGCCTCCTTATTATGCGGAAAATAATGATTCCTCCACCTGACAGCAGGGACCCACCGGACGGGCCACCATATTTCGTGAAAAAAACGTTTCCCTCCTGACTGCTGGGACCCACCAGCTACACCTTCTCACGCAAGGAAGTGCGTCCGGGCAAAAAAATGATTTGCCCCCCTGACCGCTGGGACCCACCAGCTACATCTTCACACGCAAGGAAGTGCGTCCGGGTAAAAAAACCAAAATGATTCGCCCCCCTGACTGCTGGGACCCACCAGCTACATCTTTGCAGGCAAGGAAGTGCCTGATAGTCGGGACCCACCTGGTCGAAGCATACGTAGCGTTGTCATTCTGGTCGCGAACGTGTACGCACATATATACTGGTGGATGTAGAGGCGCACACGTGTCGTAGTAGAGGCGCACACATAGCATGTACACGTACGTACAGCGGCCAGGGTGTAAGAAAGAAAATACGGCCACGTATGTGTACATACGGGCGAGGTCTCGAACGCCTACTCGCGCATATGTACAATGAGTGCTTGTGTACATGGCTGGGTCGGAACGGAGAAATATCGTCGTCATCGTGTTCATGGGGAGGCAACGGAATGCGTCATGTTCATGGGGAGGCAACGGAATGCGTCGTGTTCATGGGGAGGCAACAGAATGCGTCGTGTTCATCGGGAGGCAACGGAACGCGTGGGAGCCAACCGACTAGGTCGGAACGGAATGCATGGTCGTGTTCATCGGGAGGGCTTGGACGGACCAGGCGATGGAAATGAGGCCTGGCGTATCGCACAAAGGAGGAAACGGACCTCCTACGTTCGAAACGGGGTCCTGTTGATCGGGAGGTGTGTGGCGTACCGCGTAACGGAGGAACCGGACCTCCTACGGTCCAAACGGGGGTCCTATTGATTGGGAGGGGTGTGGCGTACCGCAAAACGGATGAAACGGACCTCCGACGGTCGAAACGGGGGTCCTGTTCATCGGGAGGGGTGTGGCGTACCACAAAACGGGACTCCACGGGATACTGTTCATCTCCACCGTCGACCTCCTCCAGCCTCCATGGGCTACCGTCGACCTCCTCCAGCCTCCACGGGCTCCTGTTCATCCAGCCTCCACCGCGTGCTACTCCACCGGCAACTGTTCAACCACCCCTCCACCGTCTATTGTTCATACAGCCCTCCACACCACGGGGTCCTATTCAACCACCCATCCACGGGCACCCCTCCACCGTCTACTGTTCATCCAGCCCTCCACACCACAGGATCCTGTTCATCCAGAGGCAACGCCACCGCTCACTGTTCATCCAACCCCCCCCCCCCCCGTGCAACGCTCACTGTTCATCCAATTGATCGGCTTCAGTTAGCAGCAGTAGCAAAGGAATCGCTCGATCGGTTTCAGTTAATAGCCATCGATCGATCGCTCGGGTTCAGTAACGCATAGCCTGCAGTGCAATCGCTCGGGTTCAGTTAGAGCCCAATGCCTCGCTCGGGTTCAGTTAGAGCCAACGCCTCGCACGTGTACGAGAGAAACGCGCATCACTCGGCCCCCGACCTCCCACCATAACCGGCAACTCCCCGAAATTTTCCTCCTCCTCGCTTCTACCACGGTTTTTTCCGTCATGGATGGCCCAAAGAATGTCATGCAGCTGCGTCTTCGGCCCGCCCAGGACGAAAAGCCCATTTTCTGTCATGATTTTTTGTCATAGAAGTAGGAGCCCACCACATCTATGATGATATCAGGTTTTCGTTCGGCCCAAAATGTCACGGATGTGTCTTTTTTTTGTAGTGCAACCAAGAAACGAATAATCTCATAAGCAAGAATTAAGCATAACCACCGAATAATGCACCACAAGTAGGATATCATTTTCATTGCATGATTATTGACTTTCTTGCATGCATAGGGAATCACAAACCTTAACACCAATATTCTTACTAGAGCACAATTACTCATCAACACTCACATATCACATCAGCATATCTCAAAACTATTACTAAGAATCAAGTTATTTTGTCCAATGATCTTCATGACATATATATATTTTCTTTCTTTATCTTTCTTGGATATCTATCACTTTGGGACTAATTTTCATGTGTTGCTTTTCATAAGCTCAAACAAATATAAGTGAAGATCATGAGCATAACATTTTTTTCTTTCTCTCAAAATAATTTAAGTGAAGCAAGAGAGAATTTCTTCAAAATTTTACTAACTGTCAAAAAAATCTAAGTGAAGCAAGAGAGCATTTCTTCAAAAATACTAAGCACACCATGCTCAAAAAGATATAAGTGAAGCACTAGAGCAAGTCCATTGCTCATAAAAATTTAAGTGAAGCATAGAGAGCAATTCTAACAAGTCATGGCATAATTTTGGCTCTATCAAATAGGTGTGCCCAGCAAGGTTTGATTACTTAAAACATAAAATAAAAACAAGCAAAGACACATATCATACAAGACGGTCCAAGCAAAACACATATCATGTGACGAATAAAAATATAGTCTCGAGTAAAATACCGATGGTCGTTAGAAGAAAGAGGGGATGCCACTCGGGGGCATCCCCAAGCTTAGTTGGTTGCTCATTCTTGGATAATAGCTTGGGATGCCGGGGCATCCCCAAGCTTAGGCTCTTCTATCCTTCTTTCATCCATAGTAAGATAACCCAAAACTTGAAAACTTCAATCACACAAAACTCAACAAAACCCTTGTGAGATCTGTTAGTAAAAGAAAGCAAACCACTACTCCAAGTGCTGTGTCAAACCAGTTACTATTTTGTTTTTGTATTATATCTACTGTATTCCAACTTTTCTATGGCAAAAACTCATCTAAGAAAACTATAGAGCCATCAAAATAAGCACACAACACAAAGCAAACAGAATCTGTCAAAATAGAACAGTCTATAGTAATCTGTAACTTTCAAATACTTCTATAACTCCAAAAATTCTACCAAATTAGGGAGACCAGCATAATTTATATATTAATCTTGTTCAAAACGAATCAGGGTAAAATATCTTTTTTGTGATTTATGATAATTATTTTCGTGAGCACAAGGTTTCTGTCTTTTTCAGCAAGATCAAACAACTATCACCCCGGAAGATCCTAAAGGCTTTACTTGGCACAAACACTAACTAAAACACAAAAAATACAATCATAAAAGTATAATACTTGGGCTAACACTCAAAAACAGAAAGCAAAAAGAAAAAATAAATTTTATTCATTGGGATGCCTCCCAACAAGCGCTATCGTTTTATGCCCCTAGCTAGGCATAATATTTATATGATGCTCACATAAAAGATAGTAATTGAGATACGAAGAGAGCATAATGTAGATATGGAAAACAAATTTAAGTCTAACATACGTCCTATGCATAGGAATTTAATAGGAAAACAAATTAGCAAGACGATCACGATCTAGCATACGCAAGGAAGAAGAAAGAAACAATAGCAATCTCAACATGAAGAGAAGTAACTTAGTGACATGAAGATTTCCACAACCATATTTCCCTCTCTCATAATAATTATATGTGGGATAATATTCAAATTAAACAATATAGCTATCACATAACATATTTTCTACATGATCCACATGCATGCAAAGTTGACACTCTTCCAAAATAGTGGGATTAACACCAACTAAAGTCATGACCTCTCCAAACCCACTTTTATCAAAAAATTCATAAGATTGAACATTCTCAAAAATAGTGGGATAAAAGTTGACACTCTTCCAAACCCACTTTAAATATTATTGCAAACACTATTATCAATCTCATATTCATCACGGGGCTTAAATAAATTTTCAAGATCATAAGAAGAATCACCCCAATCTTGATCATTGCAATAAGTAGTGGACATAGCAAAATTAGCATCCCCAAGCTTGGGGTTTTGCATATTATTTCCAAAATTGACATTAATAGAATTTATATTAAAATCATTGTAATCATGCTTTTCATTCAAAGAGCTATCATGAATCACTACATAAATTTCATCATCACAATTTTTGATTCATGAATCTCAAGCAAAAGTTCATAAAGATAATCTAGTGTACTCAAATCACTAGAAATTTGTTCATGATAATTGGATCTCTTAAAAAGATTAGCAAGTGGATGCGGATCCATATCAATAAATTTTTAGCAAGCAAAGATGCGAGCAAATAGAAGGCACATGGCAACACAAGCAAACATGAGATCTGACGAGAAAACGGCGAACGAAAAGAGGACGAATAAAATGGCAAATTTTGTGAAGTGGGGAAGAGGAAAATAAGAGGCAAATGGAAAATAATGTAAACTGCAAGGAAATGAGATTTGTGATTAGGAACCTAGTTATGTTGAAGATCCTCCCCGGCAACGGCGCCAGAAATTTCTTTTGATGTCGCTTGAAGCTATGTCAGTTTTTCCCCAAAGAGGAAGGGATGATGCAGTACAATGGTGGTAGGTATTTCCCTCAGATATGAAACCAAGTTTATCGAACTAGTAGGAGAACCAAGCAACACAACGTAAACAACCCCTGCACACAAATAACAACACCTCGCAACTCGACGTGTTAAAGGGGTTGTCAATCCCTTTCGGGGTATGGCGCCTGAAGATAGGAAAACAACTTGAGGTAAACTTGTAGGTAGGATAAATAAACTGCATAACAAATAAATTGCAGCAAGGTATTTTTGTATTTTTTGGTTTAACAAATATGAAAATAAATGCAAGGAAAAAGTAGATCACAAGACAAATATATGAGAAAGAATACCCGGGGGCCGTAGGTTTCACTAGCGGCTTCTCTCGAGAAAAATAGCAAATGGTGGGTGAACAAATTACTGTTGGGCAATTGATAAAACTTCAAATAATCATGACGATATCCAGGCAATGATCATTACATAGGCATCATGTCCAAGATTAGTAGACTGACTCCTGCCTGCATCTACTACTATTACTCCACACATAGACCTCTATCCAGCATGCATCTAGTGTATTAAGTTCATGGAAAAACAGAGTAATGCAATAAGAACGATGACATGATGTAGACAAGATCCGTTTATCTATTGCGACAGATATGGATCCCATCATTTTATCCTTAGTAGCAATGATACATACGTGTCAGTTCCCTTTCTGTCACTCGGATCAAGCACCATAAGATCGAACCCACTACCGGGCACCTCTTCCCATTGCAAGATAAATAGATCAAGTTGGCCAAGAAAAACCCAAATATCGGAGAAGAAATACGAGGCTATAAGAGATCACGCATATAAAAGGTCAAAGAACTCAAATACTTTCATGGATATAAAAAGATATAACTGATCATAAACTCAAAGTTCATCAGATCCCAACAAACACACCGCAAAAAGGACTTAGATCATATGGATCTCCCAGACATCATTTCCGGGTGGAGACCATTCCCTGCAAAAGAGAGTTAAGTTTTCTTAACCACCCACATTTTTAGGGGTGGCTTAGAAGTAATGAGTCTTAAGTGCAGCATCTGAGAACTTCGGCTTTGAAGCCCTAGCAAATAGCCTTGCAGGAGGAGAATAATACTCATATGAATAAGCAGAAAAGTTCTTAGACTTATGAACATAGCGGTTTGATCAAACACGCTCATATTCAAAGGTCTGAGTATGATTTCCCTGCAAAACATTGGTGTTAGGGTGACTCAGGTGACTCTTCTGACTGTATGAAGCCTTTGGACCATATGAAGCCTTTGGTCTGGGGTTTGTCTTCTTCCCAGGTGGTGTCATAACGACATTCACGGGAAGACCTTCAAGACACCTTTTGGGTACCCATATCTTCTTAAGAGGTGGTCCATTCCTGTAGTTAGCACCAATATACCAGGCAAACACTTCACCATTCTGATTCCTGAACAGTTTATAGTTTGCATCAAAGGATTCATCAATGATAATTGGGTTAGCACTAGCAAAGCCAGATAAGGTAGATGGATCTACTGAAGGTCCCTTAGCAGCAACCCATGTGGTTTTGGGGTACTGCTCAGGCATCCATTAAGAGCCATCAACATTCATTTTCCTCTCGAACCCAACACCCTCTTTCCTAGGGTTTCGGTTCAAGATCTTTTTTTAAGGACATCACATAGTGTCTTATGCCTTTGAGACTTTTGTACATTCCTGTCTCAAGTAATGACTTCAACCTGGCATTCTCATTAGCAATAATAGTGGTATCCTCAGATGAGGGGTTAGTTACCACATCAGCAGTTGAAGAAATTGCAACAATAGTAGCAGTTGAACATTCAGCAACAGAGACATCATTATCATGGTCAATGCATTTTAGACATGGTGGTTCAAATCCTTCCTGAGCGGAACTGATCTGTTGAGCGTGGAGTGACTCGTTTTCCTTTTGAAGATCTTCATGAGCCGATCTCAATTTCTCAAGTTCCTGCTTCATTTGAAGACAATCATAGGAAAGCTTTTCATGAGACGTTGAGAGCGATTCATGATGACTTCAAGTTCCTCATACTTAACATGAAGATTTTTAATGTCTTCAATTAAGGACTGAGATCGGGTCATTTCTGCATCCAACAGGTCATCGCTTTTGTCTAACAGTTTTTGAATATGTTCCATGGCATTCTGTTGTTCAATTGCAATTTTAGCAAGTGTTTTGTAGCTAGGTTTAGATTCACATTCAGAGTCGTCTTCACTTGATGTTTGAAAGTAAGCATCATGTGAGTTTACCTTGGCACCACATGCCATGAAGCAGTAGGTGGGAGCAGAGTCATCCTCATCCTTATCATTAGTGTTGGTGAGGAGGCCATTGTCTTCAGTGTCGAAGATGGACTTGGCGACGTATGCACAAGCTAGAGCCAGGCTTGCCACTCCAAAATCAGATTCCTCCTCGGACTCCACCTCTGCCTCCTCAGATGCAGACTCCTCATCTGAATCCATCTACTTTCCAACAAAAACACAAGCCTTGCCAGATGAGTTCTTGTGTGAAGAAGACTTCGATGAAGGCTTGGAAGAAGACTTTGAGGATTTCTTCTTCTTCTTGTCATCAGAATCATATTCCTTGCTCTTCTACTTCTTCTTTGTCTCGTTGTCCCACTATGGACACTCAGAGATGTAGTGACCAGGTTTCTTGCACTTGTGACAGGTTCTCTTCTTGTGATCACGAGAGGAAGCTCATAATTTCTTGCACTGGATCTTGAAGACTTTCTGAAGTCTTTCTTCTTGGTGAACTTCTGGAACTTCTTCACAAGCATAGCGAGCTCCTTTCCAATATCTTCAAGATCACCAGAAGTGTAGTCAGATTCCTCCTCAGACGAGGAGATAGCTTTTGGATTCAAAGCGCGAGTACGGCCATAGTTAGGTCCATAGATATCTCTTTTCTCAGATAGCTAGAACTCATGTGTGTCGAGCCTCTCCAGTATGTCAGATGAATCGAGAGTCTTGAAGTCAGGGTGCTCTTGAATCATTAGGGCCAGGGTTTTAAATAAGCTGTCAAGAGATCTCAGTAGTGTCTTGACGGTTTCATGCTTGGTGATCTCTGTGGCGCCGAGTGCATGAAGCTCATTGGTGATATCAGTGAGGCGATCAAATGTGAGCTGGACATTCTCATTGTCATTTCTCTTGAAGTGGTTGAAGAGATTGCGAAGAACACTGATCCTTGAATCTCTCTGTGTTGAGACACCTTCATTGACCTTGGAGAGTCAGTCCCAGACCAGCTTGGAAGTTTCCAGAGCACTCACACGACCATACTGCCCCTTGGTCAGATGACCATAGATGATGTTCTTGGCAGTTGAGTCCAGTTGCACGAACTTCTTGACATCAGCAGGAGTGACACCTTCACCAGTCTTGGGAACGCCATTCCTGATGACATACCAGAGATCAACATCAATGGCTTCAAGATGCATGCGCATCTTATTCTTCCAGTAGGGGTAATCTGTGCCATCAAAGACAGGACACGCAGCGGTGACTTTGATTATCCCTATAGTCGACATAGCTAAACTCCAGGTGGTTAAACCGAATCACACAGAACAAGGGAGCACCTTGCTCTGATACCAATTGAAAGTGCTAGTATTTGACTAGAAGGGGGGGGGGTGAATAGGTGATTTATATGAAAGTCTTCAAAACATGAGTGTTTCGAAGACAAACGATAGGAATGACCCTATTGATATGAAGTGGAAGGTAGACTACACTAGACAAGCCATAGTCAAGTAAGCAATGAAGTGAAAGTATGAAGACTATAAGCAGCTAGATAGATTTGATTAGGATGGAAGATAGTATGAAGCCAAATAGACAACAAACTTCACACAGTCAAGTCAAACAGATAAGGAAAGTAGGCAAAGACTTCACGAAGACAAACTGTAAGTAAGGTCAGAGAGGTAGGATAGAACCAGTTGCTCGGGGAGGACAAGGGATTTGTCGGACCAGTTCCAGTTGCTGTGACAACTGTACGTCTGGTTAGGAAGGCTGAGATTCAACTCAGAAGACCGTGTCTTCACCTTATTTCTCTTGAGCTAAGAACACTTAGTCCTCGCCTAATCACTCTCGTAAGTCTTCAAGGGAGACTTCCAAACCTTCATAGACTTCGTTCACCGGCAATCCACAATGACTCTTGGATGCTCAAAACGCGGTGCCTAACCGGCTGGAGGATACACAGTCCTCAAGTGTAATAAGTCTTCAGATCACGCAGACAGAAAGACTTAAGTGATGCCTAACACTCTTTGGCTCTGGGTGTTTTGGGCTTTGTCCTTGCAAGGATTCTCTCTCAAAGGGTTTAGAGGTGGGTTGCTCTCAAACGACAAAAGCCGTGCACTAATTCTGAGCAGCCACCAATTTATGGTGTAGGGGGTGAGCTATTTATAGCCAGGAGGCAACCCGACCTGATTTGTCTGAAATGACCCTGGGTCACTAAGGAACTGACACGTGTCCAACGGTCAGATTTCAAACTCATGCGGCAGCTTGACTTGGGCTACAAGTAAAGCTGACTTATCTAGCTCCGGATAAGATTTGCTCTTATTTTCTTTGCTCGAAGACATAGGATTTGGTTGAGCATCACCTTAGTCACTCTGACTTTGTTCACTTGGACCCCACTTAACAGTACGGTGGTTCCTGTGACTCAACAAAGAAGAAAAGGAAACTACGAAACAACAAACAACTATGTCTTCGCACTCCATAGTCTTCACGCGATGTCTTCTCCTGTCATAGTCTTTAATGTGAATGTGTTCACAGACCACCATTGTCTTCAATGTCTTCACACAATTTTAGGGGTCATCTCTCCTAGGTAAACCGAATCAACGTGGGACTACTACCTGTGTTATCCTGCAATTCTCACAAACACATTAGTCCCTCAACCAAGTTTGTCATCAATACTCCAAAACCAACTACGGGTGGCACTATACGCACTTACAAACTCCCCCTATTTGGTGATTGATGACAAACTAGTTCAAGTTTTTAACAGGGATAAAAGTATGTGAAAGTTTAGTGTTGTGAGTATTGTCTTCATACATAAGACGAGCCTCCCCCTGAAGATGTGCATAGAAATGATTTTGCGTTTGAATGTAAATGCACATGGCAGGTTTTGCTTTGTGGATGCCATCATCAAAGTGTGAAGACAATGCATTATGCATATAAACAAGTAACGAAGATAATGATATGCACAATGAAAAATGGACGTCTGCAGAATGACTTCATGCGGGATTTATCATTGCATCACAGAATAGTAGATAAAGTAGCAGACGACCATCAAGTTTAAGTGTTACAGCTCAGAGAACCAAATGTATCAAAAGACGAGAGTTGTAAGACCTGGCAAAAAGTAACGCAGCCACCCATAAGGACCCGCTTGAAGACTATCAACTCATATGCTTCTCCCCCTTTTGTCAGTAATGACCAAAATTCTTTGAAGACATAGAGCATCTACTCGTTCCCAGAAGGAGAAGATGGAGGAGTAGGGTCGACGTTGGAGTTTGCTGGTGTAGAGGGGCCTGGTGCAGTGTCGATACATGCTGAAGTGGTAGTTAGTGAAGTAGCATCGTCTTCGTCATCGACGACTTTGGCATTGATAGTTGCTTCTGAGGAGGAGTACTCAGAGTCTTCGAGTGAAGGAGTCCGATGCAAGACAACATTCCTGGGAAAAGTGGAATCAAATTTGAATCTCTCTGTAAAGCCATCTTGTTGAAGATCATCTTCAGAACTGAGTAATGTCAGACTCTTCCACGACCGCCGTCAGGTTTCATGACTGACAAATGCATTCTTGGTGGCTAGATTGCGAATGCGATTAACATCCATCAAGAGACTCTGCATCTGACGCTTGAGCGAGTAATGATGTTTATCCTGTTTCTGATGCAGGGCCACAAGAAGCTCTTGGTCATTGAGAACACGAGATCTCTTCCGAGGCCTTTGAGCAACAGTGCTTTCAGTGGCTTCAGTATGGGCACAATGAGGTGCACGTGTATTTCTAGCCAAAGGATAAACACAAGTGGAAGCATGAACTCCTTCAACATGTTGAGAGAAACTTTGACGATCGACATTGTGAAGATAAATTGGCTCCTTGGCAGGCTCTGGGTAAATGGCTTCGATAGACATATCAACCTCTAGCAGGAATATGAGATGGTTGCGCAGAGGGCTGATAGTTGACAGCAGAGTGAAGCTTGATAAGGCGCATTACCCATGGAGCATAAAGCTTCAGACCAAATATATCTGAACCAGATGCATCAAGTTGCCGAATGAAGAAATCCCGAGCATTGAAGCTGATGCCATTGAGAATATAGAAGACCAATGTCTTCATTGAGCCTTCAAGCTTTGTTACAGAAGAATGTCCTTTGATGGGCCATAGAGTTTTCCTGACAATGTGATAGATGGTGCGGGGCAGATACTCTAGGTCTTCAACAAAGAATTCCTTTGGATATTCAGCATCTTGTGGCAGTGGCTTCATCATACTCAGCATTTGGCTCATATTGGGTTTAGGCTTCTGGAATATTCTCTCTAAAGCATTGCGGTGAAGCTGACAACCAGGTTCATAAAGTTCACTTGGAGTGGGCAGGCCAGCAAGCTCAATGATATCAAGTGCTTTGGCTTCATGGTGTACATTGCCTGTCATCCACTCAAGGACCCAAGTTTTGGTATCCCTATTGTAGCCGCGAATGTGAAGTGTAGCATAGAATTGTAACAGAAGCTCTTCATTCCAATTTTGTTTGTCAGTCACAAACTGTAGAAGGCCAACATCTCTGAAGCAGTCTAGGGCTTCTTCCAAGCAGGGCAGACCAGCAATGGCTTCGCAGTCTAGACGCATATGGGGAAAAATGCGCCCTTGATTGTATAAGACACAGGAATAATAACTGCGCTGCTGATAGCTCCAGAACCAATCAGATGAAATTCTTGGCCTTGAATATGGGTTCTTGGAACTATCAAAGAAGGTGTTGTGTTCAATGAAACCATTCACACTGAACGATCCTGGCGCAGATGCAGTACCTGGAAACCTTGGCAACCTCGGTTTTGGCTTCTGGACCTGAGGCCCGTGATCCACATGATAATCAAATTGAGGTCCGGGAGCAGGAGGAGGAACCAGAATAGGCCATCGAATAGTGACTAGCTCGCCTTGATAAAATGATTGCTCAATGGTGTGTGGCCTTGAAGGCGGTACAGGAGCAGTGGCATTGACAAGAGCTTCAGGCTACACATTGGTTATAGGTGCATCATTGGCTTCAGACACCATATTCACTATAGGCGCCACATTAGCTTCAGCCATGACAACGTCATTGGCTTCAGTAGTGTTGTTGGTGGCCGCCTTAGTATTTTCACCCTCCATTTGAGGAGCTAGAGGGTCGGGCACGGACAAGTTCTCCTCGAGAATAGTTTCTTGATTGGTGGGGGGTGTGACAACACGCTCTTCTTCTTCACGGGGTTCTTGATGTTCTTCGACTGATGCAGCCGGTATGTTTTCAGCAGCCTTAGCTTCAGACTCGGAGACATTTATAGTAGGAGTGGCTTCAGGAAACACTTGACGTGCTACTGAGTTGGGTTGCACTTCTCCTGCTGGAATACTCGTCATAGCGACTTGTGGCCTTGGTCCTTTGCGAAGCCTACGGAATGCGGGCCTCGCTTTTGGAGTGGGAGTTGGATGGACCACATAGTCATCATCATCAAGCACCGAAGTGGTGACTTGAGGTGGGGGAGTACTTGGTGAACTTTGACTTGGAGTTTCTGGTTGGGGGCGATCGGCCCACAATGTATCCCGAGCGATTGGTGTCAAGGGATGACCAATGCTGGTGATTTCGTTGTTCGTGAGAATAGGTGATGATACCGTTTGGTGCTCGATCTGAGGAAGAACTACATGATCTTCTACATTGTCTAGGGGACCAATGTCTTCAGCTGCGGTGGGGTCAACAGCTGGAACTTCTTTAGCTTCAGGAGCCTCTGTGGAAGCATGCTCGTGAAGTACTAGCTGACTCTCTTGGTGGGGCGATGCAGGACGAGCAACTAAGAGGGGCTCGACAAGAAGGGGCTCTGAAGGAGCATCTTGATTCTTCTTCGAAGACTTTGTCTTCTGCTCCTTGGTCAGTGGTGCATCATCAGAGGCATTTTTGTTCTTGTGTTTCCTGGCTTCAGCCTCGGCTGCCCTTGTCTTTTTTAGTTCTAAAGCAACTGTGGGGACCTTAGGCTTCGAGCCGATCATGCTGGTAGGGAAGACTATGCGAGGTGTTTCCTATCCAGACGCCTCAGCTTGGGTCACAGTTGGCTTCTTCTTTTTGGCAGCCATCTTGGGGTCGATGCCTGGACGCCCAAGAGCCTTGCACTTTCCAGCTTCATTGTGAGTCTGAACACATTTTGCAGCAAGGATTTTCATCCGTTCTCTTGAACCTTTTGCTTCTTCTCATTTCTTGTGAAACGCTTCCATGAGGTCATGCAGCAGCTGCTTGAAGTTCTGAACATCAGTGACACTGAGCTTGGCCATGTGCTTCCTGAATTGAGCTTTTTCATAGTCAATTTTGTTCTTCAGCTCAACTATCTTCTGAGCCAGAGCTAGCTCATTTGCAATGGCACTGTGGAAAGAGACACTGATGCCAATGGGAAGTCGAAGATCATCAATACCGAGGTCCGGATTAGCAAACCACTCATCAATGAAGTTATTGAGGATGTCCACGTCAAAGAGGGGCAGATCATTGAAGATTTCCACCTCTTGTTTGATCTTTATCAGCAGCTCAAGAGCATCCTCACCAAGATCATCGTCACTTGACAGATCAATGGCTTCATTCTCGTTCCTCAGAACGGCAGCTGGGGTCAGTGCTTGACCAGAACTCAGGATGGGCTTCTTCTTCTGTATAGACTTCTCCGTCTTCTTGGGGATGCAAGAGAGATCTTCAGATTGCATACTGGATGCAGGAGGAGCAGTTGCCAATGGCTTCACACGTGATGCTTTTGGTGCAACAGAGGGTTCTGAAACCTTAGTTTTCTTCTGCTTCCGTGGCTTAGGAGGAGCAAGCGCGTCATCAGAATCTGCGTCATCAGCTGAGTGATCAACACGGCCCCTTGAACTTCAATGTGAGTGATGAGGCCTTCGAGGTTCTAGAAGGGGCCGATGACATTGGGATTGGCATCACGGGTGCCATCAGCCGGAGGAGCAGACGGACCAGGTTTGAAGTCAAGTCCGAATGCTTTCTTGTTCTTTAGAGGAGAATCCTTGGCAAACTTGAATTTGCGCTTGAACAGATTGTCTTCACGACACCATAGCAGAGAAGATGGGTCAGCATTCTCTGGCTGTGGTCCAAGAACCATGCAAGGGTAGAAGCCTTGATCAATAGCTTCAGACAAGGACTTGGGTTGAAGATTTTTTGTATGACATATCTCCCCAAGGTCGCTGGATGGCATTCTTCTCGGCATACTCAGCAGTGAAATATTTGTACTTAAACCATTCCTCTTCCCAATATCTTCGAATCCATTGGATTCGAGTTTTGCGTTCACCATAGGTTTCTTCAAGGTCTGTCTTGTACATTTCATGCAGATCTGGTTGCAAATCTTTGGATGTATTCCACGCTGCTGTCTGCCTCCCTTTCTAGCTGACTTTTCTGTGGCCATGAAGTTTAACCTGAAAGGCTTCAGAACTTGCAAAGGCTTCCGACGGTTGGTCAGACAGGAACTGGCTTCAAGAGAATTGATGTGACACTGTAAGAATTCTGCAAATGAATGCAGACTATGAGAACCAAGGAATTCTTCCACAGTCATGTACCTGTGACAGCATTAGAGGTGCGAGGGAGGGGGAAGAGGTCATATGCATTCTCAAAAGATTTTGAAGATAAATCAGTCTGAAGATATTGACCTCATAATGCGAAGATATTCACTTATTTGTTGAGAGTTGGTTCTAGATTTGTACGAATCCAAGAATAGGTACCAGTGAGGAATCTAACTTTATTGAAGCATAAGTGAATATACTAGGCATTGATATGAGATGCAGAACAAGATAGATTCAAAAGTGTAAGCATAGAAACCACTTTTGGTAGAGAAGGATGAATCTATCGGATCAAAAAGGCAGTAAAAAGTAAGTTTTAATTACCACATGAAGAACTGCTAGAGGGAACGGAGTAGGAGGTAGAGAAGTTCAATATCCCGTGCCCTAACTCGGTGATAGAAGACACCTACGGCAGCAGTGGAGACAACGAGGTCCATGGCCGGCGTGAGGATGGCGTCGGTGAGGTTGCGGCAGCTAAGCGCTTCGTCACCGGCGTCGTCAAGAGCTAGTGGTGGCACTAGGGTTTGAGCGAGGTGTGGAGGTGGAAGAAGGATTTTTGACCGCGATGTGATGTGTATTTATAAGGAAAGGGACATCACAACACAATTACTCAAGTGCCCCTAGCGGTTCACATCTGAGGGACACGTGGCGAACATGCAACACATTGGAAGTTGTTCCATGTTCCCACGCACGCCTGGATTGTCGGGTGGTCATTCCGGCTTCTCCGTTTTCAGGCAATAAGGATGCAAACGCTAAGCATTATATCTGGCCTAGATGCACATAATTAAAGTAAGGAACCAATCATGGAGCGGTATACCTTTGATCGAACTCTTTACCATTGTCGTCAGGACCAAGATGACTTTTGGTTGGCATTGGCGTCGTGTAGCCTTTGCAGTCTTGCATTCCATACTTCTTCAGGCAGTCTTTGAGGTATTTCTCTTGAGATATGAAGATGTCATTTCTCTGCTGACAGATTTGAAGACTAAGGAAGAACTTCAGCTCACCCATCATGGACATATGATATTTCTCTTGCATCATGTGTCCAAACTCATCGCTGTATCTCTTGTCGGTGCAACCGAAGATAATGTCATCCACATAGATTTGGCACACAAACAGTTCACCGTCGTATGACTTCGTGAAGAGTGTTGGATCTAGAGAACGAGGTTTGAAGCCTTTGCTCTTCAAGAAGTCTTTGAGCGTGTCATACCAAGCGCGAGGAGCTTGTTTGAGGCCATACAATGCCTTGTTGAGCTTGTATACCATATCAGGATGTTTTGGATCTTCAAAGCAAGGTGGTTGTGCAACATACACTTCTTCTTCAATCTTGCCATTGAGAAAGGCACTCTTCACATCCATTTGGTACAGAAAGATGTTGTGATGGTTGGCATATGCAAGAAGTATGCGAATGGCTTCAAGTCTTGCCACGGGAGAAAATGTTTCATCGAAGTCAGTCCCTTCTATTTGAGTGTAACCTTGAGCAACCAGATGAACCTTGTTTCTGACAACTTACCATGTTCATCTTGTTTGTTTGTGATAGATCCTTTTGGTGCCAATGATATTATGCTTGCGAGGATCAGGATGCTTGACTAGTTCCCAGACATTATTTAGCTCGAACTGATAAAGCTGTTCGTGCATGGCTTGAATTCATTCAGGTTCTATAGAGGCTTTAGCAACTTTCCTGGGTTCAGATATTGAGACAAAAGCAAAGTGCCCATAGAAATTTGACGGTTGTGTTGCTCTTGAACGAGTGAGTGGACCAGGTGCATTGATGCTGTCAATGATCTTCTCAATCTGTACTTGATTTGCAACATGGGGATGTACTGGTCGAAGATTTTGCCCTTGCAGATCATTGTCTTCAGCTTCGACATTGACCTCAGGATGAGCATTGTCGTCAGGTTGACTTGGTGCAATGATGAGTTCATCTTCATCCTGAGGTTTGGATGGTATGATCTCTCCAGTAGCCATGAGCTTGATAGATTCACTAGGAGGAACTTCATCTAGCACATTTTGCAGGTGCTCTCTTTGCGAGCCGTTAGTCTCATCGAACCGCACGTCCACAGTTTCAACCACTTTATAGTGAAAGAGGTTGAAGACTCTGTAGGAGTGCGAATCCTTTCCGTATCCAAGCATAAAACCTTCATGTGCTTTCGGTGCAAATTTTGAAGTGTGACGTGGATCCTTGATCCAACACCTAGCACCAAATACTCTAAAGTAACTGACGTTTGGCTTCTTACCAGTTAGCAGCTCATATGATGTCTTCTTTAGAAGCTTGTGAAGATAAACTCGGTTGATGATGTGGCATGCAGTGTCAATGGCTTCAGGCCAGAACTTCCTTGGAGTCTTGTACTCATCTAGCATCGTCCGGGCCATCTTGATGAGGGTTCTGTTCTTGTGCTCCACGATGCCATTTTGCTGAGGTGTGTAGGGAGCAGAAAACTCATGAGTGATGCCAAGTGTATCAAGGTAAGTGTCGAGGCCGATGTTCTTGAATTCTGTGCTGTTGTCACTTCTGATGTGCTTGATCTTGACACCGTAGTTCGTCATGGCACGATTGGCGAAGCGTCTGAAGACATCTTGCACTTCATTCTTATAGAGAATTATATGCACCCAGGCATATGTTGAGTAATCATCAACAATAACAAAACCGTAGAGACAAGCAGTGGTAGTAAGAGTAGAGTAATGAGTAGGGCCGAATAAGTCCATGTGAAGCAGCTCGAAGGGTTGAGATGTAGTCATGATTGTCTTTGAGGGATGCTTGGACCTAGTTATCTTCCCAGCTTCACAGGCACCACACAGATGGTCTTTCTTGAACTTGACGCCTTCGATGCCCACGACATGCTTCTTCTTCGCGAGAGTGTACAAGTTCCTCATGCCTGCATGTCCTAGCCTCCGATGCCAGAGCCATCACTCTGAAGCTTTTGCTAGAAGAAACACGGCAAGCTGTGGTCCTGCTTACTTTTACTAGTGTTAGCAAATGTGATATGACTCTTATCAGACGACCAAAGAGTTGAATCCATCAGAAGACTTCGATCACCAGTCATGTGGTTGGTGCAGCCACTATCCATAATCCATTCTAAAGCATGAGGTGTCATATCCTAAAGTACAATTTGGGGGATAGGCTTCACCAAGCGAGTTGTGAAGCATAAACATTTGACGAACAAGTGGAACATAGAAGTTCAGATCTTGGTTAGGATATATAGGATGAGTGTCAAGGAATCCCGGGACGAAATACATAGTAAGTCCATTTGGGCAATTTATCTTGCGCCCCATAAGATGTTTAAGGTCACCAACATAAGCATCAGACGCCTTTGATTTCCGGCTGGAGACCTTTCCCTGCAAAAGAGAGTTAAGTTTTCTTAACCACCCACATTTTCAGGGGTGGCTTAGAAGCAATGAGTCTAAGTGCAGCATCTGAGAACTTCAGCTTTGAAGCCCTAGCAAATAGCCTTGCAGGAGGAGAATAATACTCATATGAATAAGAAGAAAAGTTCTTAGACTTATGAACATAGCGGTTTGATGAAACACGCTCATATTCAAAGGTCTGAGTATGATTTCCCTGCAAAATATTGGCGTTAGGGTGACTGAGGTGAGTCTTCTGTCTGTATGAAGCCTTTGGACCATATGAAGCCTTTGGTCTAGGGCTTGTCTTCTTCCCAGGTGGTGTCGTAATGACATTCACGGGAAGACCTTCAAGACACCTTTTGTGTACCCAGGTCTTCTTAAGAGGAGGTCCATTCCTGCAGTTAGCACCAATATACCTGGCAAACACTTCACCATTCTGATTCCTGAATAGTTTATAGTTTGCATCAAAGGATTCATCAAAGATAATTAGGTTAGCACTAGTGAAGCCAGATAAGATAGATGGATCTACTGAAGGTCCCTTAGTAGCAACCCATGTGGTTTTGGGGTACTGCTCAGGCATCCAGTAAGAGCCATCAACATTCATTTTCCTCTCGAACCCAACACCCTCTTTCCTAGGGTTTTGGTTCAGAATCTACTTTTTAAGGACATCATATAGTGTCTGATGCCCTTTGAGACTTTTGTACATTCCTGTCTCAAATAATGACTTCAACCTGGCATTCTCATCAACAATAGTAGTGGTATCCTCAGATGAGGGGTTAGTTACCACATCAGCAGTTGAAGACATTCGAATAGTAATAGCAGTTGAACATTCAGCAATAGAGACAACATTATCACGCTCAATACATTTTAGACAAGGTGGTTCATATCATTCCTGAGCGGAGCTGATCTGTTGAGCGCGGAGTGACTCGTTTTCCTTTTGAAGATCTTCATGAGCCGATCTCAATTTCTCAAGTTCCTGCTTCCTTTGAAGATAATC
The DNA here is from genome assembly GCA_963921465.1 of Triticum timopheevii. Taxonomy (NCBI): domain Eukaryota; kingdom Viridiplantae; phylum Streptophyta; class Magnoliopsida; order Poales; family Poaceae; genus Triticum; species Triticum timopheevii. The sequence continues at coordinate 137,547,699 of OY997272.1, forward strand.
ATAGGAAAGCTTTTCATGAGAGGTTGAGAGCGGTTCATGATGACTTTCAAGTTCCTCATACTTAACATGAAGATTTTTAATGTCTTCAATTAAGGACCAAGATTGGGTCATTTCCGCGTCCAACATGTCATCGCTTTTGTCTAACAGTTTTTGAATATGTTCCATGGCATTCTGTTGTTCAGTTGCAATTTTAGCAAGTGTTTTGTAGCTACGTTTACATTCACATTCAGAGTCATCTTCACTTGATGTTTGAAAGTAAGCATCCCGTGAGTTTACCTTGGCACCACATGCCATGAAGCAGTAGGCGTGGGAGCAGAGTCATCCTCATCATTGTCATCAGTGTTGGTGACGAGGCCATTGTCTTCAGTGTCGAAGATGGACTTGGCGACGTATGCAGAAGCTAGAGCTAGGCTTGCCACTCCAGAATCAGATTCCTCCTCGGACTCCACCTCTGCCTCCTCAGATGCAGATTCCTCCTCTGAATCCATCTCCTCGCCAAAAAAAGCACGAGCCTTGCCTGATGAGCTCTTCTTGTGTGAAGAAGACTTCGATGAAGACTTGGAAGGATACTTTGAGGATTTCTTCTTCTTCTTGTCATCAGAATCATATTCCTTGCTCTTTCTCTTCTTCTTTTTCTCGTTGTCCCACTGTGGACACACAGAGATGTAGTGACCAGGTTTGTTGCACTTGTGACATGTTCTCTTCTTGTGATCACGAGAGGAAGCTTCATCATTTCTTGAGCTGGATCTTGAAGACTTTCAGAAGTCCTTCTTCTTGGTGAACTTCTAGAACTTTTTCACAAGCATAGCGAGCTGCTTTCCAATATCTTCAGGATCACCAGAACTGCAGTCAGATTCTTCTTCAGACGAGGAGACGACCTTTCCCTTCAAAGCGCGAGTACGGCCATAGTTGGGACCATAGATATCTCTTTTCTCAGATAGCTGGAACTCATGTGTGTTGAGCCTCTCTAGTATGCCAGACGTTTCGAGTCTTGAAGTCAGGGCGATCTTGAATCATTAGGGCCAGGGTGTCAAATGAGTTGTTGAGAGATCTCAGTAGTGTCTTGACGATTTCATGCTTGGAGATCTCAGTGGTGCCGAGTGCATGAAGCTCATTGGTGATATTAGTGAGGCGATCAAATGTGAGCTGGACATTCTCATCGTCATTTCTCTTGAAGCGGTTGAAGAGATTGTGAAGAACACTGATCCTTGAATCTCTCTGTGTTGAGACACATTCATTGACCTTGGAGAGCCAGTCCCAGACCAGCTTTGATGTTTCCAGAGCACTCACACGACCATACTGCCCCCTAGGTCAGATGACCACAGATGATGTTCTTGGCAGTTGAGTCCAGTTGCACGAACTTCTTGACATCAGCAGGAGTGACACTTTCACCGATCTTTGGAATGTCGTTCTTGACAACATACCAGAGATCAACATCAATGGCTTCAAGATGCATACGCATCTTATTCTTCCAATAGGGGTAATCAGTGCCATCGAAGACAGGACACGCAGCGGAGACTTTGATTATCTCTGCAGTCGACATAGCTAAACTCCAGGTGGTTAAACCGAATCACACAGAACAAGGGAGCACCTTGCTCTGATACCAATTGAAAGGGCTAGTATTCGACTAGAGGGGGTGGGGGTAGGGTGAATAGGAGATTTTTGTGGAAGTCTTCAAAACATGAGTGTTTCGAAGACAAATGATAGAAATGACCCTATTGATATGCAATGGAAGGTAGACTACACTAGACAAGCCATAGTCAAGTAAGCAATGAAGTGAAAGCACGAAGACTATAAGCTGCTAGGTGGATTGGATCAGGATGGAAGATAGTATGAAGCCAAACAGACAACAGTCTTCACACAGTGAAGTCAAACATATAAGGAAAGTAGGCAAAGACTTCACAAAGACAAACTGTAAGTAAGGTGAGAGAGGTAGGATACAACCAGTTGCTCGGAGAGGATAAGGGATTTTTTGGACCAGTTCCAATTGCTGTAACAACTGCATCTCTGGTTAGGGAGGTTGAGATTCAACTCAGAAAACCGTGTCTTCACCTTATTCCCCTTGACCTAAGAATACTCACTCCTCGCCCAATCACTCTGGTAATTCGTCAAGGGAGACTTCCAAACCTTCAGGCAATCCACAATGACTCTTGGATGCTCAGAATGCGACGCCTAACCGGCTAAAGGATACATAGTCCTAAAGTGTAATAAGTCTTCAGATCACACGGACAAAAAGACTTCAGTGATGCCTAACACTCTTTGGCTCTGGGTATTTTGGGCTTTGTCCTCGCAAGGATTCTCTCTCAAAGGGTTCGCAGGTGGGTTGCTCTCAAACAAGAAAAGCTGTGCACTAATTTTGAATAGGCACCAATTTATGGTGTAGGGGGTGGGCTATTTATAGCCAGGAGGCAACCCGACCTGATTTGTCCGAAATGACCGTGGGTCACTAAGGAACTGACACATGTCCAACGGTCAGATTTCAAACACACGCAACAGCTTGACTTGGGCTACAAGTAAAGCTGACTTATCCAACTCTGGATAAGATTTGTTCGTATTGTCTTTGCTCGAAGACATAGGATTTGGTTGAGCATCACATCAGTCACTCTGAATTTGTTCACTTGGACCCCACTTAACAGTACGGTGGTTCCTATGACTCAACAAAGAAGAAAAGGAAACTACAAAACAACTATGTCTTCACACTCCATAGTCTTCATGCGATGTCTTCTCCTGTCATAGTCTTCAATGTGAATGTCTTCACAGACCACCATTATCTTCAATGTCTTCAAAAAATTTTAGGGGTCATCTCTGGTAGGTAAACCGAATCAACGTGGGACTACTACCTGTGTTATCCTGCAATTCTCACAAACACATTAGTCCCTCAACCAAGTTTGTCGTCAATACTCCAAAACCAACTAGGGGTGGCACTAGATGGACTTACAATCTCCCCCTTTTTGGTGATTGATGACAAACTGGTTGAACTTTTCAATGGGGATAAAAGTATGTGAAAGTTTAGTGTTGTGAGTATTGTCTTCATACATAAGACGAGGCTCCCCCTGAAGATGTGCATATAAATGATTTTGCGTTTGAATGCAAATGCACATGGCAGGTTTTGCGTTGTGGATGCCATCATCAAAGTGTGAAGACAATGCATTATGCATATAAACAAGTAACGAAGATAATGATATGCATAATGAAAAATGGACGTCTGCAGAATGACTTCATGCGGGATTTATCATCGCATCATAGAATAGCAGATAAAGTAGCAGATGACCATCAAGTTTAAGTGTTACAACTCAGAGAACCAAATGTATCAAAAGACGAGAGTTGTAAGACTTGGCAAAAGGTAATGCAGCCACCCATAAGGACCCGCTTGAAGACTATCAACTCATATTCTTCTCCCCCTTTTGTTAGTATTGACCAAAAAGGTTTGAAGACATAGAGCATCTACTCGTTCCCAGAAGGAGCATATGGAGGAGACGGTTTCCATCGAGAACAAGTCAGGGGGCCTCACGGAGAGTTCACGAGGCACAGGGGCGCGCCTTAGGGGGGTGGGGGCGCCCTCCACCCTCGTGGGCCCCATGGGACTCCCCTCCGTTAACTTTTCATTCTAGTATTTTTTATATTTTCCAAAAAAATCTCCATGGATTTTCAGCGCATTCCGAGAACTTTTATTTCTGAACAGAAACAACAGCGTGAGTCCGGGTTAGTTCCAACCAAATCATACCAAAATCATGTAAAAATATTGTAATCATGGCATGAATACATCAAAAATTATAGATACATTGGAGACGTATGAGCGTGGGTGCGAGGCGTTGGGATCTAACTAAACCCGAGCGAGGCATTTGCCTACTGAACCTGAGTGATTGCACTGGCTACGTGTTACTGAATCCGAGCGATCGATTGATCCCTGGCTGTTAACTGCACCCGATTGAAGGATTCCTTCGCTACTGCTGCTAGCTGAAGCCGATCAAACATGCTGCCTCTTGATGAACAGTGAGCGTTGTTGGGGGTTTGATGAACAGTTCCCGGTGGGGGTTGGATGAATAGGACCCCGTGGTAGTAGAGGTCGTTGCCGCTGGATGAATAGGACCCTGATTGAGCCGGTTGGGGGTGGATGAATAGGACCCCGCGGATGGCTGGTTGAACAGTAGCCGGTGGAGGGCTAGATGAACAGTAGCCTGTGGAGGGCTGGTTGAACAGTAGCCGGTGGAGGTTGGATGAACATGGAGCTCGTGGATGAACAATAGCTGGTGGAGGCAGGAGGAGACACCGTGGATGTACAGTCGCATGTGGAGGTTGGAGGAGGTCAACGGTGGATAAACAGTAGCCCATGGAGGCTGGAGCGAGGAAGTAGATGGTGGATGAACAGTAGTGAAAGTGCGTTAAGTCGACTAGAGGGAGCTGAATAGGCAATTTTTAGAAATTCGTCACTGAGGAAATTCGAAGTGAGGAATTTCCTAAGTCACGAACTACTAGCAGCGGAATAAGTACTCAGATGCATGCATAACAGAATAATAGCATGGTCATCATGATGAAATGAAACATACACAAGGTACAAGTAGCGTGTAAACATGATAAGCAGGCTGAAGACAAAGTGACTGAAGAATTAGGATTGAGGAAATAGAGAAAGTCCTCAATCAACGTATTCAAACAGTAACAATCAAGTTCATCAACACATGAATGAGGAAATGAGAGGGTTGAGGAAATAGAACTAGTAGCTTGTTGAAGACGATGATTTGGTAGACCAGTTCCAACTGCTGTGACAGTTGTACGTCTAGTTGGAGCGGCTAGGTATTTAAACCTGAGGACACACAGTCCCAGACACACAATCCTCACCGTATTCTCCTTGAGCTAAGATCACACAGACCTCGCCCAATTACTCGTGGTAAGTCTTCAGGTGACTTCCAAACCTTCACAGACTCGGTCACTTGACAATCCACAATTTCCTCTTAGATGCTCTAGACCATGACGCCTAACCGTCTGGAGGATGCACAGTCCTCAAAGGTAACAAGCGTCAGTTCCAGGGAGGAACAATCTCTTCTGTGGTGCTCAATTACTTTGGGTTTGTAGGTGTTTGGGTTTGGGTTTTTCCTCACTTGATGATTTTCGCTCAAAGTCCTCGGAGGATGGGATGCTCTCAATGACAAGTGCCAGTTTCTCTCGGAGAAGCCAAGCAACCAGTGGTTGTAGGGGGTGGCTATTTATGGCCTAGGGTGCAGCCCGACATGATAAGACATAAATGCCCTTCAATGATATGACCGTTAGGTGGGTAGATATTTTGGGACAGCTGGCGCGTAGCACAGCAACGGTCGGATATTTGTGTATCCAATTCCTTAGGGCTATCATGTTCCTCACTTGTAGGCAATCCGCATTGGTGATTTCCTAACTCCTCTGTCAGAACAAATTCCTCAGCGAACAGAAGATCTTCGTCTCTGTCACTGAAGAAATTGACTGAACTGTATGAAATTTCCAATGGCTTCACTCGAAAGGATTTGGTAGGTGTAGGATTTTGAGATGAGCATCACTTGGAAACTTTTCCTTAGTTTTATCTCGACCCCCTTTAACAGTGCGGTGTTTCCTATGACTCAAGAAAGAGAAAAGGAAACTACGAAAACAAAAGTCTTCACGCTTCATAATCCTCGCACGAATACCGAAGTCTTCAAGGTCACACCAATTTCTTCACTTTCAAAGTCTTCAAGAAAACGAAAGTCTTCTGCTGAAGACATTCATTTTTAGGGGTCAACTTTCATCGTAAATATCAAGGGATAACTAGATTTATGCCCCTAGTTGTGTCCCACTCAGCTGTTTTACCCCTAATTTCCAAAAGTCAATGGTTCTGTCCAAGTCACTTCGCTCCTCTTATGCTTTTGCCCTTTGACCGTTTGATCGTCAGTTTGAAAACTTCATAACTAATTCATACTAAATCAGAAAAATGCAAATAAGATACCAAAATGTTCGTAAAAGCATAACCTATATGTCATTGTCATTTGTATTCATGGAAAAAGTGTTGGAAAGTGCCCATCCGAGTTTTATCTCTTATGCTACCACCATGAATAGTTAAATCTAAAAAAATCTAAAAATTCAAAAAAATTGGTGGCAAAGAATGACAAATGTTTTAAGTGCTTGCCAAGTTTCATCAGGGAATGATATTCGTGGGTGCCGTGGCAAAAAGCAACCAGCACTCCAAAATAGATAAATTTTTTGCCATGACTTCTACAAATGCCATTCCTTGATGAAACTTGGCAAGCACTTAGAACATTTGTTGTTCTTTGCCACCATATTTTTTTGATTTTTTTTTAATTTCTTCAGGTTTACTATTCATGGTGGTATCAAAAGAGCTAAAACTTGGATGTGCACTTTCCAACACTTTTTTCATGAATGCAAATGACACTGACATATAGGTGATGCTTTTTTGAACATTTTGGTATCTTATTTGTATTTTTATGATTTAGTATGAATTAGTTATGAAGTTTTCAAATTGACGGTCGAATGGTCAACGGGCAAAACCATAAGAGGAGCAAAGTGATTTGGACAGAAACGGTGACTTTTTGAAATTTGGGGTAAAACAAACGAGTGGGACACAACTAGGGGAATAAATCTAATTATCCCAAATATCAATCTCCTCATAGACTTATAGACATGTGTACACTCACAAACACATTAGTCCCTTAACCTATAAGTCATCAATACACCAAAATCACTAAGGGGCACTAGATGCACTTACAATCTCCCCCTTTTTGGTGATTGATGACAATATAGGTTTAGTTTTCAATGGGGATAAACATATGAAGTGTAAATACTGAAGTTGAGGAATTTGATTGCAAGATATAGAGGAACTCCCCCTGAAGATGTGCATATTTGAGGAATTGGCTTTGAATAGCAAATGCACGTTGTTGAGTAGAACCATGGAGATCCCCACCTATATATTGTAATTCATACACACATTTAAAATGTGATATGAAAGAATTTGAAATGCATGATGAAATATGGAGTCTGACGAATTTAGCATGCGAGCATTATGGTACTTGAGGAATAAGCATGCAGAAAAGCAGTTCAGAAGAGTCAGAGCACCATAAGACTTAAGTTTGCAACTCATCAGAGCAAACACCTCAGAAGAGCAAGAGTTGTAACTTAACCAAAAAGCCCATATAATAGACTCGCTTGAGGACTAACTCAAATTTCTCCCCCTTTGTCATCGAATGACCAAAAGGGACGAAAAATGAGGACTAACACCCCCGAAGAATATCATCATGCTGTCGATGGAGGAGCGTCAGCATTGTTGGGGTCGTCTGTTGAGGTAGGCCCTGCCGCGGTGTCGTCCAAGTCTTCAGCTTCATCCATCTCACGCGATGAGGAATATGAACTGGCGACCAGTTGAGGAACTTTGACTTTCTTGAATTTCTTCGAAGGTGGGTGAGACCAGTCAAAGTCCTATTGGAAGACCATCTCCTTAAGATCTTCAGCACTGTAGTGATGTGATAGAATGGCCCAAATGCGGTCAAAGACTTGATGCAAGTAGTAGTGGTTCTTCTTCACTGAATTTTGAGTGAATGTCATGTTCTGAAGAATAGCACCAAACTGACGCTTGACCCACTTGTGATTTCGATCAACTTTCGGATGAAGATTGAGGAGAAGATCATGTACAGTCATCACACGCGGAGCTGTGGCTTCAGGATTTTGCTTTGAAGCTTTTGCGGCAGAATCTTGTGTTGCAGAGTCATCATTGGTGGAATAGGATGCAGCTCTGCGAAACTGTCCATCCAATGGACGAGTGCCTTCATCAAGAACAACAGTGTCGGCATTCTGGGAACGGGGGTCCCTAGACTTGCCTGCCTGCGGCTTGCGGCGTGGCTCAAGCAGTGGCCCAGTACGGCCCGTCTACATCAAACCAAGCTCAAGACCCTCGCAGGGCGGACGATGCAAAGCTTCCTCAGGGCCGGCCTCACCAGGCAGGCTCGCGAGGAGGCGGAGATATCAAGGCAAGGAGTACCTCGCGAGGTGCTCGTGACGCAAGCCATGACAATCAAGACCAGGCGGGCACCAGCCTGCGTAGTGTCCTTGTTTCCTCTTTGGTGCAAAGGGGGCAAGCGCAGGCGCGGAGTACCGAGGCATCAAGCAAAGGTTTCCATATCGGTGCTACGAGACCGAGACCAGCAGAGCGGCAAGACTGTTAGGACCCCGACTCAATGCCACATCGATCTAGCATGAAACACCTCATATCACTTTGCGACCTTACCTTTGCCCGGGACCGTTTGCGCCTTTTGGCACACGTATATGATAGTGTCGCTAGCATCCAAATGATAAGGAGCCTGGGCTGACATGGCTAGTCGTAAACCCAAAGTGGCACAAACTTACAGGGACAGGCATCCATGACCCAGCATCGAACGTGTCGGTCATCAGTGAGTGAATCCAGGCTGTAGCACTGGGCTAGCAGGACTCCGGTGAACCGGGCTGTAGCGGGCTAACAGGACTCTGGTATTCATCGCGTGACATTTCCCCGAAGGGACAGACATAGGAACGAAGAAGGACACATGCCGGCCAGCCTAAGTGTTCCGGAGCAGTAGCAAGCTACCATGGCTCAGTGGAAAACACAAGGAGACATTTCCCGGTAAGAGAGGCTACTAAAGATAAACAACTAGATAGTCAGATCCCACACATACCAAGCATTTCAATAACATACACACAATATGCTCGATATGTGCAAATACAACATGTCATCACAACATGACTCTACGACTCAAGTATTTATTCATTAGGCTCCGAGGAGCGAGATATTACAATCATGGGTCTCACGACCCAACATTCAGAGCATACAAGTCAAGCACAAGCGGAAGCTAACATGTCTGAGTACAGACATCTACAAATGAAAAAGGCTTAGAAGCCTGACTATCTACCAGATCCTGCCGAGGGCACAAGATCGTAGCTGAGGTAACAAGCTAAACGTCGAAGTCCACGTGGAACTACTAGCGAGACTGAAGTCTCTCTGCAAAAACATAAAATAGGCAAATGTGAGTACAAATGTACCCAGCAAGACTTACATCAGAACTAACTACATATGCATCATTATCAACAAAGGGGATGGTGGGGTTTAACTGCAGCAAGCCAGCTTTGACTCGGTGGCTATCCTGAACTACGACTGCAAGTAACTCTTTTGAGGTGGCGCACACGAGTCCACATATTCACCATATCGATACACCACTATGGATCCGCTCCCGTCTCCCTACGAGAACGCCATCCATAGCACTCACGCTTATCTTGCGTATTTTAGAGTATCCACTTTCACTTGTCTATGAACTGTTATAGGCAACCCAGAAGTCCTTTACCGCGGACACGGCTATTCGAATAGATGATGTTAACCCTGCAGGGGTGTACTTCTTCACACATGCTCTCACCACTTACTGTCGTTTACACGACATGTACTCGGCAACCTTCAAGCGGAAGCCCAACGAGGGTGTCGGCCACGACCTACCTAAACACTCAAGTCCCTAGTCCAGGTTTATCGCCTATTCGGGTTCCATCCATGAGGAGATCCGGCCGAAGTTTCGCTCACAGCTCAAAATGATGTGAGCAGGGTTCCCAAGACACCAAACGGGCGCCCGGTACACCGTGCCACGTGCCTACCGCATCATAGCCCACCCCTACGGTCAGCGCTGCGCACGGCCTCCAGCATACTACAAACACCAGAAACTACTTGCAACTCCTGGACAGAGGACAAGGGTGATTAAGAAGCCGAGAGGGTCCATTGGTTTCGGGCCCAATGCGTGGTAGTAGCTGAATCTTGGATTACAAACACAGAACTCAGTTCCTGAGGACGGTTGCAATGAGACAACCCACCATGTACTCCTACATGGCCTCTCACCGCTACCTTTACCAAATCGTGTTCACACACTTAGCTCACACACAGTAGGACATGTTCACACACCTCTGATTCATCCTCGATGAATCAGACCCGACTCAACTCTAAGCAGTAGCAGGCATGACAAACAAGCATGAATGAGTAGGCACAACAGGGCTCAAACAACTCCTACTCATGCTAGTGGGTTTCATCTATTTACTGTGGAATGACAGGTCATGCAAAGGATAAAGGGGTTCAGCTACCGCAGGAAGTAACAGATGAATCGTTGTTGTCCTAATGCAGTAAAAGAGAGCAGGAGCGAGAGAGTGGGATTGTATCGGAATGAACAAGGGGTTTTTGCTTGCCTGGTACTTCTGAAGATAATATAGTTCTTCATTGGTGTCATCGAACTCATCGTCGAAACATCGTCTACCGAGAGGGGACAATTATCGGCAAACACAGAAGAACACAATCAATGCAATGCGACAATATGATGCATGCTATGACATGGCAATATGCTGTGATTTGGACTAATGCAGCTAAGAACAGAAAGGTTTGAGCTTATTTGAACCAAGGATTCAAATTCAAACTCAAACTATGAATTCATAAAGTGCATTATCATGTTTTGATATGAACAGCAAGGTTAAGTTGCTTAAACATGCATGAAACCAGTGCAGATGGATAGATTGTATTTTCTGATCATTTTTCATATATAACTTGTTTCATTTGGAGCTACGGTTGAATTTCTATGAATTTTAGAAGTTTTGGGCATTTTCTGGATTTTCCTGTATAAGAATAAATCCAGAAAAGGATTTACTGCGTCAGCACTGCGTCACTGTGACGTCAGCGGTCAACGGGGCCGGCCAGGTCAAACCTGACGCGTGGGTCCAGGGTGTCAGTGCGATTAGTTTAGTTGAAATTTAATTAAAACTAAACTGGATTAGTTAACAGGGCTGGGCCCCACCTGTCATTGACTCAACGGAGTCAACTAGGGCCCACCCGTGGTCAAAGTCAAAGTCAGCTGCGCCGGCGTTTAGCCGCCGGTGAGCCCGACGCGGCGGCGAAAGTGGTTTTGGCCGTTCCGGCCACTAAATGGGACGCGGAAGGCATCAAAGTGGAGCTGGGGACGAGCCGCGGCTCTTGGTGGAGTCAGTTGGGGTCGGGGTTGCCGGAGTTGGCGCCGGTGACGACCTAGGCGGCCGCCGGAGTTCGGGTGGATGCGAACTCGAAGCTAGGGTGTGCGGTGAGGTGCGGGGAGTGCATGGTTAGACTCAACGCAGCGTGGTGAGTGCGATGGACACCGAGAGGTGGCCGGAGGATGGCCGGGAGCACGTCGGCGACGAGATCCGCGGCGGTGCGTGCGGGTGATCTTCGTGCGGTGGCTACACGGCTCGGGGGCGAGAGAGGAAGGGTAGGAGGGGTTGCTAGGCTCACTGAGCACTCGTAGAGGCCACCGGCGGGGTCGGGGACGAGCTGACGCGGCGACGGAGTTGAAGGGGATCTCCGGCGACAGTGGACTCGGGCGAGGTCGGTGCGGTGGACTCGGGGCACGCGAGCGCTCCGGGCTCGGCTAGCTCGACGGAGAGGAGGGCGGCGGAGCTCCTGGACACGGTGGCTCGGCGCGGGGTTGATGAAGAGCGCGACTATGGCAGGGGTGCGGCGCCGATGGCGTCAGCCATGGCTGGGGAGCGCGAGGGGGAGGAGCTGGGGAGAGGAGGAGGTGTCTGAGGGGTTCGGGGGAGAGAGGGGGAGCGATCCACGTTGCGGCCGGACGAGGGGAGCGGCGAGGCGGCGACCAGGTGCGTGGCACCCATGCGGTGCTCGCCACCGAGCACCTTGCCTGCCTACCTGGCCGAGCCAAGCAGCTCGCTGGCGCGGCAGCTGGGCTGGGCCGTCAGGTGGGCCGGTTAGTAGGCGCCAGGTAAGATTTTCCCTTTCTTCTGTTTCTGTTTTTTTATATTTTGTTCTGTTTTGTTTTGGTTTAGTAAAAATACTAAACCATTTTATAAAATCCTGAAAATAATTATGTGGCTAGAACTAAAATATACCAACCCACATAAAATGTTCCAGAATTATTGGACATATATTAATTATATATAAAATACATACCCAATCCAAATAATTATTGAATTAATTCAAATGGCCAAAACAAATATTTCTGTTACTCCAAAATATTGGTTTGAATTTTACCTCTTACCAATATTTCTATAGAATAACAGGAACATTTTCTTGGATTCATTTGAGAAGATTTAAATGTTGGTTATTTTTAGAGGTTTTCTAAGGCTTTTGAAAATTCCTCAATTCAAGTTTCATTTGAATTTAAAAATGATGCTCACATGGAAGCTAGCATAGGTCAGTCCAGAAGTAGGGATGTGATAGCTCACCCCCACCAAACAAGAATCTCGCCCCGAGATTCAAGACGTGAGGCAAGAAGACAAAGGGGACACTAAGCATCACAAACTTCATGATCCAACTGTGTCCTCTAGGTTGTTGATTTGTTGACTCAAATTGATCTTGACGTCTTTGCTTTTGAGATCTTCATTCACGCAATGACAACGGAAAGAAACTCTACTAGGGTTGATCTTCTTGAAGATCGAGCTATACAAGATCAACTCGCGGGATGAGATGTTGAAACATCTCGAGTTAAGACACAAAACACATCGAGAGGGATGGAAGAGAAAACGATGGGGTTTGATTTGTTGAGCAACAATTCCACGCTTAGGAAGAGGGTGGATGGTGTCAAGGCGGCCAGGAAATAGTTGCCATGATCCCGTAACGTGGCACCTTGGAAAAGGTGACTTGTAGAAAAATCCCCTTAAGTGGCAAAAAGAATTACCTTTGATTCAGGGATCATTGAAACTCTTTATACCAGCCTAAGGCAATTCATAATCGATCATTTGAAGGAGTCCGGAAGAATGACATACCCGGACTAGTATGGATGATGTGGATTACCTTGTTGAGGAAAACACAATGGATGATTTGAGTAACTGGGGATAAGCTCAATAGTAGAGAGTGGATCCACTGTTGGATTGGTTATAGCATAACCGAGGAAACTGAGAGCACTATGCAATTAATGCCGACAATAAAACCTAGCACTTGCGCGTGTTCTCAAGAACTTGAGCATTTCCATATTCATCAAGGTTTTACCAATATCTGTATCAAGGATCCTGGCAACACAACATACTACCATGATGGATATTGGTGGAGGATGCAGATGCAAAGGAAGATAACACTTTCTCAGATTTCACCTTAGCGAAGCCAAGGGAACAAAATCTGGATGATCGACCGAGAGACATTTAGCACTCCGCTTCTAATGTTCTCCTTGATGTGCTAGCATAATCCATTCATTGAAATGGTCTGGTATCTAGAACATCAAGTAAAGGTCGGACTTCGGAAACACAAAAATCCATAAGGGACAACTAGGGAGTAAATCCTACGAAGTCCTTATGGGGAGGTGGCCAACTTCTTCAATCAGGATACTACAATAATAGGTCTTCCGGCGGGGTGTGTTGGCCACGACATCCTCTTTGCCGGTTATCGAGAGACCAATATTATAGTTCTTGGGAGATGTTCCATCCATCATATCTGCCTGAGATTCAGATCTGGTTGGTGTCGGAATAATTCAGACTCGTCGAGTCTAGAGAGAAAAATGAAAGTTTGCAACACAAATCGACGAGATAACGTTGCGAGATTCTCGGGGAATGAACTACGGTAGTAAGCTCCAAAACATGAGCTGGTTCTGCTACAAACATGTGAACACGTTGTCCGAGACAAGCATGACCACACAATAGTCTTATAATAAAACACTACCGAGTTCAGGAGGGAAAACCATCATCGAGGATATCAAAGTCCTTGCATAAGTCTCGAGCCTACGAAGGAACTTCTTCTCCTTGAACAAATCAATCAGTGGCTTGGTGTGCTAAGAATACATGTAGAATGAAGGTTGTAAGTCTCCAGACCATAGAATACTTTGCACGTATGCATGACTGACTTGGGATGATTCCAGAGGAAGCAACATTGACTTTCTCGAATCCACGGCGGCAACTTGCATCAAATGCACATGAACAAGAGGCAGTCACTTCTTACATTCGAACATATGCTTCATGAGCTAGCATGAACAAATGCTTTTAAAAGTTTCCAACACTAGCTTAATGTTCAACAAAACTATGGAGAAGACAAGGATGTTATCGATGGGATCAACAACAATTCATCCAGATTCCCATGAAGATGGAATTCCATAATTATGTGAACAAGTGATAGCATTGGTCAGACCTAAAAGATATAATGGTGTATGCTCGAGGAAAATCCACGAGTAAGACAACATTACGAACATCGTTGGTTCTGATTTGATTTGAGAATGGCCCACACTCAAATCAAAGTTTTCGCAAGACGATAGCTCGAACAACTGGTTTCGGGGATCAATTGATGAAGATATCATCTTTCTTCATCACACGCACACAAAAAGATATCCCTTAACATGAGCTAAGTCGGACAAGCTTTTATCTTCCAACTCTCCAAGTTGTTGTTTAGCTTAACCAACTAGCTCAGGGGTATGCAACATAGATTCTTGGAGAAGGGGTGGTTTATATGAAACCAACTTGATCACGAACTCAACATAGCGGTGAGGTGACAACCTGGTGATACCTTCGAGAAGATATTCGGAAAATCACGAACCACCGATATGTTACTAAGCTCGAGAACAATCTTGCTTTTCAGGGCAAGATGATATGATCAATAGAGCAAGGGTTTGACAAAATCCTAACTCATTGATCGAAGAGTGCACCAGAAATAGAGACTAGGTAGCACAATCAGTCTTAGGGTGACGATTCAATAATCTACACACTAAGAATGAGGTTATCGTCCATTTAACTACCAAGCGACGGAGTTGCTAGCAGTATTGATTTCACACACCATGATTCACTTGTCGGCATTCCGGTTACAATAACACGGAAAACCGAGGAGTGAACAATGATGGCAAGAAGTATTACTGCGTCAAGAATTCATAAGAGGTAGTGCAATTCTCATGATATTCTTAATATAAAGATAATAATACTCCAAGGTAGAACAGAACAAAAGCTGGATTGGCATTTTGATCTGTGGAATACAACTGCTTTGACCCAATCCTAGATATGGATCAGGTTCTGGAGTTTGTTTCTCCTAGTCACTCCGAATAGAATGGCTTGACGGACCACAAGAATAATAGGCACCGATGAAGGAATGCACGCGTACTCTTGACTATCAAATGATAGACGGGGGTCAGAATACAACTAAAGAGGGACAACCCAAAAGGACATACGATTTTCTGAGTTGTGGATGCACAGATTAGTATGTCGAGCAAAGCTCAACATTTTTCTTCCGGATAACCCATGCGGGGAAGGTAGGACTGGCAGATTCACAATGTAGAATGAAGAACTCATCAAGAGCATTCTTATTGTGATCTTTTGGTTCAAAGAACTTCTGCCATAATGGTTCATGGTATTGGAAGAACGGTATACCACAGACCTCGAGGACTAATGCAAAGGTTACTAATATCCTAGGGAACTAGCAAACACTATCAACATGAAGTAAGTAGGGTGAATTTTGGGCCAAGAACCCAGGAGTAGAATACCTACTACTAAATGGCATCACGGGATGCTTTCGAGAATGGTGGCCAGAATCCTCACACTGGGACACAAATCATGGCTAGATTACTAGATGATCCCCTAAGACACCTAGGGTCATAATAATAATTCCAACATATATGTCGAGGCAATAGAATACCTCAACTCAACAATTAGTGTGATTAACCTGGCCCAGAGGAACATCAAAACCAGAGGGAAAGGATTTGCAAGTGCATCAGATTGTTTAGAAACCTGGGATGACTCGGACAGCATAACGGCTGTAAATGCTCAAAAAGTTTGGAGACATACAGCAAAAATGGTGGCATAACCACTTAATATCACAATATCAAGGTTTCGAGATCAAGAGTTATGAACATACGGAAGTAGTAAAACTGAACTGAGATTTGAAACTAACAATTCTATAAGTCTATGGATTAGTAACACGTCATCCTAATAGATAGATGAGAAGGCCTAGTTCTTAATCCCCGTAGAAGAGAAGAGGATGACTCAGATCAGAAGGCGATGAGGTATAAGGAGTAAAAAGAGCCTTACGTTCCAACCCACAATCAATTCCCCTACATATAACTAAAGCATTTCTAGACACAACTTCGACCAGTTTGGCTTGGTAATCGTACAGGCAGTCAGGCTCTGATACCAAAGCTGTTAGGACCCCGACTCAATGCCACATCGATCTAGCATGTAACACCTCATATCACTTTGCGGCCTCACGCATGGTATTCCCATGGGTCTCGCCTTACCTTTGCCCGGGACCGTTTGCGCCTTTTGGCACACGTATATGATAGTGTCGCTAGCATCCAAATGATAAGGAGCCTGGGCTGACATGGCTATTCGTAAACCCAAAGTGGCACAAACTTATAGGGACAGGCATCCATGATCCAGCATCGAACGTGTCGGTCATCAGCGAGTGAATCCATGCTGTAGCACTGGGCTAGCAGGACTCCGGTGAACCGGGCTGTAGCGGGCTAACAGGACTCCGGTATTCATCGCATGACATTTCCCTGAAGGGACAGACACAGGAACAAAGAAGGACACATGCCGGCCAGCCTAAGTGTTCTGGAGCAGTAGCAAGCTACCATGGCTCGGTGGAAAACACTAGGAGACATTTCCCGGTAAGAGAGGCTACTAAAGATAAACAACTAGATAGTCAGATCCCACACATACCAAGCATTTCAATAACATACACACAATATGCTCGATATGTGCAAATACAACATGTCATCACAACATGACTCTACGACTCAAGTATTTATTCATTAGGCTCCGAGGAGCGAGATATTACAATCATGGGTCTCACGACCCAACATTCAGAGCATACAAGTCAAGCACAAGCGGAAGCTAACATGTCTGAGTACAGACATCTACAAATGAAAAAGGCTTAGAAGCCTGACTATCTACCAGATCCTGCCGAGGGCACAAGATCGTAGCTGAGGTAACAAGCTAAACGTCGAAGTCCACGTGGAACTACTAGCGAGACTGAAGTCTCTCTGCAAAAACATAAAATAGGCAAATGTGAGTACAAATGTACCCAACAAGACTTACCCAGCTTTGACTCGGTGGCTATCCTGAACTACGACTGCAAGTAACTCTTTTGAGGTGGCGCACACGAGTCCACATATTCACCATATCGATACACCACTATGGATCCGCTCCCATCTCCCTACGAGAACGCCATCCATAGCACTCACGCTTATCTTGCGTATTTTAGAGTATCCACTTTCACTTGTCTATGAACTGTTATAGGCAACCCAGAAGTCCTTTACCGCGGACACGGCTATTCGAATAGATGATGTTAACCCTGCAGGGGTGTACTTCTTCACACACGCTCTCACCACTTACCGCCGTTTACACGACATGTACTTGGCAACCTTCAAGCGGAAGCCCAACGAGGGTGTCGGCCACGACCTACCTAAACACTCAAGACCCTAGTCCAGGTTTATCGCCTATTCGGGTTCCATCCATGAGGAGATCCAGCCGAAGTTTCGCTCACAGCCCCAAACGATGTGAGCAGGGTTCCCGAGACACCAAACGGGCGCCCGGTACACCGTGCCACGTGCCTACCGAATCACAGCCCACCCCTACGGTCAGCGCTGCGCACGGCCTCCAGCATACTACAAACACCAGAAACTACTTGCAACTCCTGGACAGAGGACAAGGGTGATTAAGAAGCCGAGAGGGTCCATTGGTTTCGGGCCCAATGCGTGGTAGTAGCTGAATCATGGATCACAAACACAGAACTCAGTTCCTGAGGATGGCTGCAATGAGACAACCACCATGTACACCTACATGGCCTCTCACCGCTACCTTTACCAAATCGTGTTCACACACTTAGCTCACACACAGTAGGACATGTTCACACACCTCTGATTCATCCTCGATGAATCAGACCCGACTCAACTCTAAGCAGTAGTAGGCATGACAAACAAGCATGAATGAGTAGGCACAACAGGGCTCAAACAACTCCTACTCATGCTAGTGGGTTTCATCTATTTACTGTGGAATGACAGGTCATGCAAAGGATAAAGGGGTCCAGCTACCGCAGCAAGTAACAGATGAATCGTTGTTGTCCTAATGCAGTAAAAGAGAGCAGGAGCGAGAGAGTGGGATTGTATCGGAATGAACAAGGGGGTTTTGCTTGCCTGGCACTTCCGAAGATAATATAGTTCTTCATTGGTGTCATCGAACTCATCGTCGAAACATCGTCTACCGAGAGGGGACAGTTACCAGCAAACACAGAAGAACACAATCAATGCAATGCGACAATATGATGCATGCTATGACATGGCAATATGCTGTGATTTGGACTAATGCAGCTAAGAACAGAAAGGTTTGAGCTTATTTGAACCAAGGATTCAAATTCAAACTCAAACTATGAATTCATACAGTGCATTATCATGTTTTGATATGAACAGCAAGGTTAAGTTGCTTAAACATGCATGAAACCAGTGCAGATGGATAGATTGTAGTTTTCTGATCATTTTTCATATATAACTTGTTTCATTTGGAGCTACGGTTGAATTTCTATGAATTTTAGAAGTTTTGGGCATTTTCTGGATTTTCCTGTATAAGAATAAATCCAGAAAAGGATTTACTGCGTCAGCACTGCGTCACTGTGACATCAGCGGTCAACGGGGCCGGCCAGGTCTAACCTGACGCGTGGGTCCAGGGTGTCAGTGCGATTAGTTTAGTTGAAATTTAATTAAAACTAAACTGGATTAGTTAACAGGGCTGGGCCCCACCTGTCATTGACTCAACGGAGTCAACCAGGGCCCACCCATGGTCAAAGTCAAAGTCAGCTACGCCGGCGTTTAGCCGCCGGCGAGCCCGACGCGGCGGCGGAAGTGGTTTTGGCCGTTCCGGCCACTAAATGGGACGCGGAAGGCATCAAAGTGGAGCTGGGGACGAGCTGCGGCTCTTGGTGGAGTCAGTTGGGGTCGGGGTTGCCGGAGTTGGCGCCGGCGACGACCTAGGCGGCCGCCGGAGTTTGGGTGGATGCGAACTCGAAGCTAGGGTGTGCGGTGAGGTGCGGGGAGTGCATGGTTAGACTCAACACAGCATGGTGAGTGCGATGGACACCGAGAGGTGGCCGGAGGATGGCCGGGAGCACGTCGGCGACGAGATCCGCGGCGGTGCGTGCGGGTGATCTTCGTGCGGTGGCTACACGGCTCAGGGGCGAGAGAGGAAGGGTAGGAGGCGTAGCTAGGCTCACTGAGCACTCGTAGAGGCCACCGGCGGGGTCGGGGACGAGCTGACGCGGCGACGGCGTTGAAGGGGATCTCCGGCGACAGCGGACTTGGGCGAGGTCGGTGCGGTGGACTCGGGGCACGCGAGCGCTCGGGGCTCGGCTAGCTCGACGGAGAGGAGGGCGGCGGAGCTGCTGGACATGGTGTCTCGGCGCGGGGTTGACGGAGAGCGCGACTACGGCGGCGGTGCGGCGGCGATGGCGTCAGCCATGGCTGGGGAGCGCGAGTGGGAGGAGCTGGGGAGAGGAGGAGGTGTCTGAGGGGTTCGGGGGAGAGAGGGGGAGCGATCCACGCCGCGGCCGGACGAGGGGAGCGGCGAGGCGGCGACCAGGTGCATGGCACCCATGCGGTGCTCGCCACCGAGCACCTTGCCTGCCTGCCTGGCCAAGCCAAGCAGCTCGCTGGCGCGGCAGCTGGGCTGGGCCGGCAGGTGGGCCGGTTAGTAGGCGCCAGGTAAGATTTTCCCTTTCTTTTGTTTCTGTTTTTTTATATTTTGTTCTGTTTTGTTTTGGTTTAGTAAAAATACTAAACCATTTTATAAAATCCTGAAAATAATTATGTGGCTAGAACTAAAATATACCAATGCACATAAAATGTTCCAGAATTATTGGACATATATTAATTATATATAAAATACATACCCAATGCAAATAGTTATTGAATTAATTCAAATGGCCAAAACAAATATTTCTGTGACTCCAAAATATTGGTTTGAATTTTACCTCTTACCAATATTTCTATAGAATAACAGGAACATTTTCTTGGATTCATTTGAGAAGATTTAAATGTTGGTTATTTTTAGAGGTTTTCTGAGGCTTTTGAAAATTCCTCAATTCAAGTTTCATTTGAATTTAAACATGATGCTCACATGGAAGCTAGCATAGGTCAGTCCAGAACTAGGGATGTGACAAGGACGGAGGTCACCGTGGAGCCCAAGACGGCATCATCGCCAGTGCCTTTGGTAGTCGAAGACCAACTTTAGTCAGGATAGCTTGTACTAGCTTTCCCCCTTCAAAGTGGTTGTTGTTGGCTCCCTTCCCGCTCAATATTTGGGAAAAGTACCAAGGCCCCTATAAATAGAGATAGCCACCACCGTAGAGGGGGGATCTCATCTAGAGATAATCGAATCCATTCCAAGTAGAACACCGCACCAGCTCAAGAACACCCCTCGCGAGGTTGTTCTTCCTATGTACTGTTCATCATGAGCCCCAGAGGCAATCCACCACACCACACACTGGATTAGGGTATTACACTACAACGGTGGCCCGAACCAGTATAAACCTTGTGTCCCTTGTGTTGTTCATCGTGTGGCTTAGAATCGCGGCGAGGCTTTGGGGCATGGATCGGTAGGGAGAAAATCTTCGTGCGCACCCCAGAGTTTGAACCTTAAGGGTTTTGCCGGAACCAATATCCGACACTTGACGCACCAGGTAGGGGTGCGCCGAAATCTTCCTTCCACGGTTCCGCGTTCCATCGTTTCGTCGCATCCATGGCGGACGCTCGCCGAGCTCGCGCCGAGTGTCGGGCTGCTCTCGCCGCCCGTGTCGCCCAGACGGCTCCCGTCGGTGGGCCTCCTCGTTGTTCTCTGTCGCCTGCCGCCAACGCCGCCACCGGCCCGACGGGGAACGAGCAGCAAGCATCGTCGCTGCATCCCTCGGTGCGGCGGGAAGGCCGCACCGCCACTCCGTCCATAACGCCGGTCGGTTCGTCATCTCATGCCCGTGGCACTCCCACGGACGCATAGGCCGCATTGCTCCTGGCACGTGAGCTCCTGCACTACCGCCCCGTCAACGACCTCTATGAGGAGTGGCTCGCTCGAATCACCGAGATTGTCAGCACCGCAGGGAGCTCTCCTGTGCCGTCCGTCTTGCTGCCTCGCCCGCCATCCTGCATGGGTGATGCAGCTCAGGAGGCGCCTCCGCCACCTCCTCCCCAAGCAGGCGCCCTGGCTCCAAGGAGCACGGCCCCTGGACGAGACCCACCGCGTCCAGCGCCTGTGCGACAAGAAAAGAGCTGCCAAGAAATCCCTCGGCCCCAAGAAGGCGCTCGCGTGCTCCCTGCTCTAGCACGTCAAGACCGCATCCTTGCGCCAGCACGTCAAGACCCCGCGCTGACCCTGGCGGCGGTGCACGGGAATCTCCAAGAGCAAACCCTGTGTCTGCAAAGGGCTCCGATGGCCACTGCCAGCTGCCGCGCCTTCACCACCGAGCTACGCAGTGTTGCCTGGCCAGGCAAGGTCAAGCCGGATCTGCCTCCTCGCTACGACGGCACTAACGACCCCGCAGAGTTCCTGTAGCTCTACGAGCTAGGCATCGAGGCAGCCAATAGAGACGAAAAGGTCATGTCGAACTGGTTTCTCATGGCGCTCAAGGATGGTGCCCGCACTTGGCTCCTGAACCTGCCTCCCGGCTCGATCTCCTGCTAGGACGAGATGCGCAGCCGTTTCATCGCCAACTTCCAGGGCACTCGCGACCGTCCTCCAGTCGTGGGTGACCTGCGCCGCATCAAGCAGCAGCCGAGAGAGACCTTGCAGAAGTACATCCAGCTCTTCAACAATGCTCGCCTCAAGATTCCCAAGGTGATTGAGGAGGCCATCATCTCAGCATTCTCTGACGGCGTCCGCAATGTCAAGATGAAGGAGGAGCTCGCCATACACGAGGATTTGTGCACATCTATGGAGCTGTTCAACCTGGCGACCAAGTGCGCAAGAGCTGAGAGGGGGCGCCTCTCCCTTCTCGAGCTTCCAGCTGCTGACCCAGAAGAGAAGAAAGCCAAGGAAAAGGACGTGAAGCGCAAAGGAGCAGTTGTGGTCGCAGCAGAAACAGACATGAAGCACGGCAGGGACCATCCAGAGTCGTCCAAGGGTAGGCGATTCTGCGCCTACCACAACCTCTACACCCACAACACCAACGAATGCCAGGAGCTCAGAGCCGTTCGAGAAGGACATGTCGGTCGACGCCTCGAGCGCAACGACCGGGGCTATGGCCAAGGAGGAGGAAGAGGTGGAGGATGATGGGACGACCGAGGTCCTCGCTAGAAGTGGCATGACCGACCTCGCGAGGATCGCTGGCAGGACCAGCCTCGCGAGGGGTCTTGGAGGGATCAGCCTCGTGAGGATCGCCCGCAGGGCAACGCAGGCCTTCCTCCTCTGCCACCACCGCCAAGCAGGAATGACGACCATCACCAGGACGAGGGGGCTGGGGGATTCCAGGAGCCACGTGTTATCGCTTACATCTTGGGCGGTGCCCAGGCCCCAGCCTCTCAGCGCATCTTCAAGCAGTTTGCTCACGAGGTGAATTCAGTCCTCCCCAAGCTCGAGGCCACACGCCCTCTCAGGTGGTCCACTTGCGCCATCACGTTCAGCTCAACGGATCAGCTCAAGTGTGCGGCTATAGCTGGCGTCCTCCCAATGCTTTGTTCCCCAGTCATCAGCAATGTGCAAGTTACCAGAACCCTCATCGATGGCGGCGCAGGGCTCAATGTTCTGTCCGTCGAGACGTTCAACAACCTCCAAGTTCCTTATGATCAACTTCAGCGAACCAAGCCTTTCTCAGGAGTCACTGATGGCTCCACCACTCCGATAGGGCAGGTTCGCCTCCCTGTCACCTTTGAACAGCGCAAGAACTACCATACTGAGCTCATCGACTTCGGCATTGCCCACATTCTCCTGCCATACAATGCCATCCTCGGGTATCCAACCCTAGCCAAGTTCATGGCGGTAACTCACCATGGTTACAATGTCCTCAAGATGCCGAGAAGCGGAGGAATAATCATAGTCCCCTGCGAAGAGAAGGATGCGGTGTGCTCTCTCGAGCGTGCCTTCCAAGCTGCATCAGTCGAGGACCGAGATAGCAAGAGCGAAAACTCTCCCGAGGCAGTTCCCAAGAAGAAGAAGACATCACGCAGCTCAAGGCCTCAGGAGGTTGGCATCTCCGGAGGCGCCACGTCAAGATCTGCACCCGTGCAAGGGGCGCCTCCCTCCATCACATAGGAAGGCGCACCCAGCGCCCTCCTCGGGCGAGGCTCGGGGTTCTCTCCTGGAGGGCCTCAGACTTTGCCAGGATCACGAGGGAGGCGCTCGGGCACCACTTGGAGGCATGCTTTGCGGCACATTTCCCTCAGGAAGGTATGGGGCAATGAGGGCCCAACCCTCAGGAGTTCATCACCAAGGCCACTCAGGAGCTTCAGGAATCAAGAGTCATACGCGGCGATCACCGCCTACCTGGCGTAGCTCCCCATCCAGGCGAGGACGGCGGGCTGCGCGTGTGCATCGACTACCCAGGGCTCAGCCGAATCGCATCTCAGGAGCGCTTCTGGCCTTCGCATGTGGTACGTTGTGAGGGTCCGCCGCATAGCTACATTCGCATGCCTTTCGTCCGGCCGAACGCGGATGCCGCTCACCAGCGTCTTCTGCAGAGCATCCTGACAGCTCAGGAGGCCAGACACCACGCGGTCCTTGCGGAGATAGAGATGGTCCTCGAGAATCGCCCGGACCCCCAGAGCCTCCCGAGGCTCAGGGCTTCGGTGGCTCATGAGGATCGGGCTCTTCACCGTGCATCGTCAGCTACTTCAACACCCGCTCTGCAATGGAATCAGGTGACATCTTTCGAGTTCATTTCAATTGGGGGCTCCCTCAGGGCTGCATTATTCCCAGGTCGCGTGGGTCTGTCCCTGCGGCATGTATCCCTTTTTCTTATGTCTTTAGTTTACCTTGCTGGGGGCGCCCCTCGGGCTGCATCATCCCCAAGCCGCTCGGGCCTGACCCAGTGGCATGTATCCTTCCCGCATCTATCTAAGTTGATTTGCCTTTCATGCTTAACCTGCCTATGATTATCACCTCCCGCCTACCACGGGCCTTTTTCTCCCTCATGCAAATCGCTTGCACGTTAAAAGGGGGGCACCTGAGCATCGCGACTCAGGAGCTCTTACTGGCCCTCCAGACCTCACCCCCTGGCCTTGTCCACGACATCGCGACCTGGCATACCAGCGGCGGCTGAGCTCGCTCGAGGGCCGGGACCTGAGGACGTAGAGCATTTGTATCTAGCCACCTCGCAGGAACACTCAGCCGCCCAAGGCTCAAGATCAGGCGCAACCCGCCTTGAGGTAGGGCCTCATGAGTCCCGCGCTGGCTCACGGGTGCCCAGATACACCTCGTCTAGCCCTACCGTGCCAGCCATGTGTCAGGGAGGGGATGTACACCCCCCGGGGGCTCCTCCCGGAGGGCCCCCCCTCCCACATACCAGTGGGAGCACCATGCTCCGTGCTGGCTGACCACACTACCGAGGAGCGGCTATGCTCGTACACATACGGAAGCGCTATGCTCCGCGCTGGTGATAAACAACTGAGGGAAGCCCACAGCTGTATCAGCCTCAGGGAGCCCAGAGCTTAGTGTCTGGACTCATCGCAATGCCTCCCCTCGGGAGCGCCACGCGAGGGGGGTGGACATGGGGGCTGCGCTCGGGTCACGCCCGAGCGCACGCCACCCAGCCAGGTCCCTCGGACCTGGTCGTCGCGCGCCCCTCCCTAAGCGGAGCCAAGGTATGAAGACCGTTTGAGAGTTAAGGGGGACTCCTGAGCATCGTGACTCAGGAGCCTAACTGGTCACTGTGAGTGTCCAAACCGGCGGATCTCGGGTAGGGGGTCCCGAACTGTGCGTCTAGGCGGATGGTAACAGGAGACAAGGGACACGATGTTTTACCCAGGTTCGGGCCCTCTTGATGGAGGTAAAACCCTATGTCCTGCTTGATTAATATTGATGATATGGGTAGTACAAGAGTGGATCTACCACGAGATCAAGGAGGCTAAACCCTAAAGCTAGCCTATGGTATGATTGTTGTAATGTATGTTGTGTCCTACGGACTAAAGCCCTCCGGTTTATATAGACACCGGAGAAGGCTAGGGTTACACAGAGTCGGTTACAATGGTAGGAGATCTACATATCCGTATTGCCAAGCTTGCCTTCCACACCAAGGAAAGTCCCATCCGGACACGGGACGGAGTCTTCAATCTTGTATCTTCGTAGCCTTGGAGTCCGGCGGACGATGATAGTCCGGCTGTCCGGACACCCCCTAGTCCAGGACTCCCTCAGTAGCCCCCGAACCAGGCTTCAATGACGATAAGTCCAGCGCATATATAGTCTTCGGCGTTGCGAGGCGGGTTCTCCTTTTAAGTTCCATGTACCGGCCGAACAGTGTCCGGCTTTCTCATAAATGATGTGCTTCTTGGCTTCTACGCCCAATAATGGCCTTCCTCCACACGTCACACGAATGCGAAAAGCCAGGGTGTTTTTTTTTACGTTTCACCCCCTAGTCATGCAAGTCATCCGCCTACAAAAGAGGAAAAAATCCAGATCCAAATCACACCATCTTCCTTCCGCGAATACTCATCGGAGCGCCTTTGACCCAACAATCCATTCCACCATGGACCGTCGGCGCGGCTCCTCTTCTCGCGCTCCCAGCCCACTGCCAGGAGATTGGAGGAGATGCTCTGTTCCACACAACGAGCTAGTGAAGCTCCAAGCGGGGGGATATCTCCCTCCGGCCTTCATGGTCCCGGTTCGAGCCAGGATGGCCACCTACCAAGGTGGGAAGGAAGCGGAGGCTACCCCAAGTCCCAACAAAGGGGAGCGGCTATGCTTCGTCCCCTATCTGATAAGGGGACTCGGATTTCCTATACATCCGTTCCTCCGCAGGCTCCTGGAGTTCTACGGACTCCAGCTCCATCACCTCACACCCACCTCTGTCCTGCATATCGCGGGTTACGTAGCTCTTTGCGAGCTGTTCCTGGGCATTGAGCCCCATTTTGCGCTGTGGAAGAGGTTGTTCTGCCTCGTACCCCGTTCTCACGAGGGATCCATATATCAAGTGGGCGGCGCCGAAGTATGGCGCATTACCGGGACCGGATATCCATCCGGAACCCCTAAGAAGGCATCCGAAGACTGGCCTTCGGAATGGTTTTATATAGAAGACGCTCCGCTGCCAGACCCCGTCTGGGTCGGCCTCCCGGAGTTCAGTGCTGCTCCTTTGAAGAAATGCCTTAGTTGGCGCCCGCGGAGTCCCCAATTGGAGGAAGACAAGAGCGTCCATTACCTGATGGGCCGAATAAGATTACTAGCCCATTCCGGGTTGACCATGTTCGGAATCATGGCAATATGCATCATGCAGGGGGTACAGCTGTTGCAATACAGGGGCCACCCCATGTGGGATTTCAACGGGGAGGACGATGCCACCCGCCATGGCCGCAAAGGGCCAGATTCGACCGAGGACCTGGTGCAGATCCTGTCCGGCCTGTACAAGGGGGAAAAGGAGGACTTCCTCTGAACGAACCCCTTGAATGGGTTTTCCATGAACAACCCTCGGGGCTGGGTAACTGAACACTTTTTAAGAGCTCAACCCGTACTTTTAAAGTTTTAAGCCTCTTACATTATATCTTCGGCGCAGGAACTGCGCCGGATTGTGGAGGACATGGTAAGTCCGGCTCCGCAACCTGAGGATCCAGAGAGATCCCAGGACCCGGCCTCCGAAGAGGATCCGGATATCAAGGTGGAGCTGATCGATGGGGTGTTCCACCAGCTCAGCATGGATAACGCCTTGGTCGCCATTACGGCGGACTACCTCGGATTATATCCGGCTTCCCAGGTGATTGTGACCGAGGTCCGGACACCATTATCTCTTCCTTGCCCATATCTGACCTTCGCGAACGATGGTGTTTTGCAGGAAGCACCTTCAAGGCGGGAAGCCGAGCCTGTGGCGGCTGACCAACAAAGGTCAGTCCGGACCAGCAGACGGAAAAGGAGCGCGGCACGGACTGAAATGTCACCGCAACGGTATAGCTCGTATTTAAATATTCAGAGCAACGTTCCTAGGAAGCGTCTGAGTGCTCATGATCCTTATAGGAGAAAAAGCGCCCGCCGGACTGCGGGCGTAGAGGTTGCCCATCCGACCTATACCGGCCAGGCTCCAGCGCCCGGTCAGGAGGGGGAGGCAAGCGCAAGGCGCGGGCCGGATACTCCTCCAACGGAGGATGCCGACCGAGTGTCCGCCACCAAGTCTGAGGTGGAGAGCGCCATGAACCATAGGCGCCGCCGGACAGTATTTCATGAAGCATGCTTCTCCCCTGAGGCGCTGGACGCCTTTAACGCGGGGGACGCGCACCTCCGTGCTACTCAAGATGGTTTTACCAGAGCCGCGAAGCAGTATGTAAAAGACATACGGGTAAGGGAATTTAATGGTTATATATGGCAGTAGCCCCCGAGACTTAAAGTAGTTATGTTAACTGATTTAAGGATCATTTGAAACGCAGGCTCTTACCGAGAAGAATGCCCAGCTGTCTCAGGAGCTGCAAGAATGCAAGGCCCAACTTGAGGCCGCACTTGCTGCCGTAGGAGGAAACACAGAGGCCCCTCCTGGTAACACATTTGTTTGGTAAAAATAAGCGCTGTGCGGCGTGCGCGCAAGTATAATAATGACATTGCAGGTGCTGCCGGACAAGATCCGGACAGGCAGGAACTGCTGCGCTAGCTGAAGGCCGGCGAGAGGGTGCTGAATAGAGTATAGCAGGAAAGGAACAAGCTCCAAGATGCCCACGCCCAGCTTGGAGAAGAGCCGAAAGGCGTTCGGGTCGAGCTGTCCGGCTCCGTCAAGGAGAATCAGCGGCTTCGTCGCGGCATCTATAGTAAGTGCTTGAGCGGACTCCTTTGAAAAGAAGAGTTCGGCGAGGAAGTCAATTGGCAGAATATGTCTTGTAGGTATACTCACAGGTCGCCCTGCGGAGGAGATGCCCGTATCAACGGGTGATCAACTTCCCGAGCTGTCGCAACTGTTCGAACGAGTTCGGCAGGCGATGAGCGGCGTCGTCCAGGCATTATGGCCAGCCGTCTCCCTACCCGAGGGCCTTGGGGAGCTTGCGGAGAAGCTCCAGGGAGTGCGGCAGCGCTTCCGTTTATGGAAGATTTCGGCCTGCCGCCAAGGTGCCAGGGAGGCTTGGGCCATGGTGAAGACGCGGTACAAGAAGGTGGATCCCAACCATATGGCCGAAGTTGGACCGGTGGGGCCCGATGGGAAGGAGATCCCTGTGAGTTTAGTATACAGCCAAGTAGTGTTGGCTGCTAAATTTTCCCAATAGGACTGTAAGTTAGACAACCTGTTAGACGGGATTGAGGAGGAATATAATCAGTAAATTTGACAATGTATTTTAAAATGACATGTGAAATGCCTTCTAGCCGGATTGTAGATCGTTTGTCTTTGCCGACCTTTTCGCTTCGACCTCGGGACCCTAGAGTCCGGAGTGTGTCCGAATACCTTTTTGGTTAAAAAACAACCGGGGTATGCATGGAGACCAGGCGTAGGGGTCATTAGTGCTTTATCAGACAAGTGCCCAACTAGTTATGTTATATTAAATGGTTAGTAAGGAACATCTTCCAGGGAGAATAGTTCCGTTAAGGGTTCCTTTCCCTGGGAGGCATGCCCTAAAGTGCATGTCTGGACTACGAAAAAAGCAGAAAAACATCTGGGGGCAGATAAAAAGGTAGCTAAAAAGTCATCTTTCAGGTCATCGACCGAATATTCCCTTAAGAACGCTAGCTTTCGGCTTCACCCAGTCTGAGGTACACATCCGGCTGACCCGGCAGTAACAATCGCAGAGGTGCTCCCTTTACCTCCTAGCCGAACAATCGGGAACGTAGGGGTAAGCACAGGAGCCAGGCAACCCAGCTTGGCCAAAACTTAAGTCATATCGATGCATATAATGGTGAGTAAAAGGTACATGTGGAAGCTTGACACATGTGCTAGGCATGAAGCCCTTACAATTGAGCTTCTTGAAAAGAAGCCCCTAGGTATAATGAGTGCGGATGGCACATCAAGTGTGTGCGAACAATGCGCAAGTCGGCCCCGAAGGGCTTTTTATGAAGAAAGGTTAAGAGAAGAAAGAGAAACGAAGTGCGGCTGGAGTGTAAAAAAATTTGGACGGGGGAAGGGGACGAACTCTTAGTCCGGCGCTAGGCGTAGAATCTTCGGAGGCGGGTTGCGTTCCATGGGTTCGGCTCGAGTCGGTTGTCCGATGCGTTTCGCAGGTACACCCCGCCGGTCAGGACTTGGTCGATGATGAAGGGGCCCTCCCATTTGGGCTTGAGCTTGTCCTTTTTCTTGTCCGGCAGGGGTAGAACTAGTTCGCCGACGTTATAAGTCTTGGCCCGTATTTCTCTGCTTTGATATCCTCGAGCCTGCTGCTGATAAAATGCGGAACGAGCCTTGGCAACATCGCGTTTCTCCTCCAATGCGTCCAAGCTGTCCTGCCGATCCAGCTCGGCTTCGCGTTCTTCGTACATGCGCACTCGAGGTGAGTCATGAATGATGTCGCAGGGCAAAACCGCCTCTGCGCCGTATACCATAAAAAATGGTGTGAATCCGGTAGTACGGTTAGGCGTTGTCCGCAGCCCCCAGAGTACGGAGTCGAGCTCCTCTACCCAGTGCGTGTCGGATTTTGTAAGTGACCGCACTAGTCTGGGTTTAGTGCCGCTCATTATTAGACCATTTGCTCGTTCCACTTGACCGTTGGTTTGAGGGTGATAGACTGAAGCGTAGTCGAGCTTAATGCCCATATTTTTGCACCATGATTTAACCTCGTCGGCCGTGAAGTTCGTGCCGTTGTCGGTGATGATGCTGTGGGGGACACCGTAACGGTGTACGCCCCCGGATATAAAGTCTATCACTGGTCCGGACTCTGCCGTTTTGACCGGTTTGGCCTCTATCCATTTGGTGAATTTATCCACCATGACCAATAGGTACCTTTGCTTGTGGGTTCCCCCTCTAAGGGGTCCAACCATATCAATCCCCCAGACCGCGAACGGCCAGGTAATGGGTATAGTTTTGAGGGCGCTGGGTGGCATATGGCTCTGATTAGCAAAGAGCTAACCGACGCATCTCTGGACTAAGTCCTGGGCATCTGCCTGGGCCGTCGGCCAATAAAATCCTGTACGGAATGCCTTTCCTACAAGGGCCCGGGCTACTGCGTGGTGTCCGCCTAGTCCGGCATGAATTTCAGCCAGGAGGTTTCGCCCTTCCTGTTCGGAGATACACCTTTGAAGGACTCCGGTTGTACTTTTCTTATAAAGTTCTCCCTCATGGACCTTGTAGGCTTTCGATCACCGGACTATGCAGCGGGCCTCATTTTGGTCTTCGGGGAGTTCCTGCCTAAGCAAGTAGGCTAGGAATGGTTCTGTCCACGGGGCGATTACTGCCATTATGTCGTGGGCTGAAAGTGTTATGTCATTGGCTGAATCGCTGGTTGGCGCGGTTGTTTCCGGTTTGTCATTTCCGGTTTCCCCTTCCCATAGTACGGACGGCTTGAAGAGCCGTTCCAGGAAGATATTTGGAGGGACAGCGTCACGTTTTGCACCGATGCGTGCCATTATGTCGGCCGCTTGGTTATTATCTCGGGCTACGTGATGGAATTCAAGTCCTTCAAACCGATCTAACATTTTTAGGACAACGTTGCGATATGCTTCCATTTTCGGATCCTTGGCGTCAAAGTCTCCGTTTATTTGGGATATTGCAAGATTTGAATCCCCGCGCACCTCTAGGCGCTGAATGCCCATGGAGATTGCCATCCGGAGACCATGTAGGAGGGCCTCGTATTCGGCTGTGTTGTTGGAGTCCGTGTACATTATTTGAAGTATGTATTGGACTGTGTCCCCGGTTGGGGACATCAAGACGATGCCAGCCCCCAGTCCGGCCAACATTTTGGAGCCGTCGAAGTGCATAGTCCAATTGGAGTATGCGCCGTACTCTTTAGGGAGTTCTGCTTCGGTCCATTCAGCGACAAAGTCAGCCAAAACTTGTAACTTTATAGCTCGCCGAGGTTTATAGGTTATATCGAATGGTAGGAGCTCAATGGCCCATTTTGCTATCCTGCCCGTTGCGTCGCGGTTGTTTATCATGTCATTGAGTGGTACTTCGGAGGCCACTGTTATCGAACACTCTTGAAAGTAGTGTCGGAGCTTCCGGGATGCCATGAACACCGCGTAGGCTATCTTTTGATAGTGCGGGTAACGGGACTTGCAAGGGGTTAACATAGTGGATACATAGTACACTGGTTTTTGAAGAGGGAATTTATGCCCTTCTGTCTCTCATTCAACGACGAGTACCGCGCTTACAACTTGGTGTGTTGCTGCGATGTATAACAACATGGGTTCGCCTAGGTTTGGCGCGGCTAGGACCGGATTTGCTGCCAATATGGCCTTTATTTCTTCGAGTCCGGCAGTGGCAGCATCTGTCCACTCGAAGTGTTCGGTGCGCCTAAGGAGGCGATAAAGGGGCAGTGCCTTTTCTCCCAAGCGGGAGATAAAACGGCTTAGAGCTGCCACGCATCCGGTCAATTTTTGTATCTGCTTGAGGTCTTTTGGAATATCCAACTGTGACAGAGCTCGGATCTTGGCCGGGTTTGCTCCAATTCCTCTACCGGATACAATGAAGCCCAGCAGCTTTCCGGCTGGTACGCCGAAAACGCATTTTTCCGGATTCAGCTTGATGTCATATGCTCTGAGGTTGTCGAATGTGAGCCTCAAATCGTCTACGAGAGTTTCAATGTGTTTGGTTTTGACGACTACGTCGTCTACGTATGCCTCGACTGTTTTGCCGATTTGGGTAGCCAGACATGTTTGAATCATGCACTGATATGTTGCGCCGGCGTTTTTGAGTCCGAAGGGCATCGTGTTGAAGCAGAATGGTCCATATGGAGTGATGAATGCCGTTGTGGCTTGGTCTACTTCCGCCATCTTGATTTGATGGTAGCCAGAGTATGCGTCGAGAAAGCACAATGAATCGTGCCCTGCGGTAGCATCGATAATTTGGTCGATGCGGGGGAGGGGGAAGGGATCCTTTGGGCAGGCCTTATTGAGGTCTTTAAAATCGATGCATAGGTGCCAGGATTTGTCCTTCTTTGGTACCATTACCAGATTTGCTAGCCAATCCGGATGTTTGATATCTCTGATGAATCCGGCTTCCAATAGTTTGGCTAGCTCTTCTCCCATTGCATGTCGTTTGGGTTCGGAAAATTGTCGAAGAGCCTGTTTGACTGGCTTGAATCCTTTTAGGATGTTTAGGCTGTGTTCTGCCAATCTGCGTGGGATTCCGGGCATATCCGAAGGATGCCACGCGAAAATGTCCCAATTTTCCCGAAGGAATTCGCGCAGTGCGGCGTCTACCTCGGGGTTCAATTGTGCCCCAATGGAGGCCGTCTTTGTTGGGTCCGTTGGATGGACCTGGAATTTTACTATTTCATCTGCTGGTTTGAAGGAGGTGGACTTGGATCTTTTATCGAGTATCACATCGTCCCTGTTCACCATAGAGCGCAGCGCGGTGAGTTCTTCTGCCGCTAAGGCTTCGGATAGTGCCTCCAGGGCTAGTGCGGCTGTCTTGTTTTCGGCGCGGAGTGCTATGTCCGAATCACTAGCGAGAGTGATTATTCTGCCGGGCCCAGGCATTTTGAGCTTCATGTACCCGTAATGGGGTATGGCTTGAAAAATTGTGAATGCCTCTCGTCCTAATATAGCGTGATATCCGCTGTTGAATGGGGCCACTTGGAACGTGACTTCTTCGAATCTGTAATTGTCCGGCGAGCCGAACACCACATCGAGTGTGATTTTTCCGATGCAGCGCGCTTCCCGGCTAGGGATTGTTCCTCTGAAGGTTGTACTGCTTCGCTCAATACGGCTCCAGTCTATTTCCATTTTTTGAAGAGTTTCCTTGTAGATGAGGTTTAGTCTGCTGCCGCCATCCATGAGGACCTTTGTAAGTCGAAAGCCGTCCACTATGGGACTAAGCACCAGTGTGGCTGGTGCTCGAGCTGTTCGGAATTTAGGTTCATCGCTGGCGTTGAAGGTGATGGCTGTGTCGCTCCATGGATTTGCTGTTGCTACTTGGTAGACTTCGGCTAGGCCGCGGTCTGTCCATTTTCGCATATTATTTGATGCGAAGGTCTCGAAGACTGTTGATACCATACCGGTATTGTTGGAGTGGTTTTCCAGGGCTAGAAGCTCCTCGCCACTTTTGGCCACTTGCCGTAATATCCAACATGCTCGAAGGCTATGTGTTGGGACGGCGCCCTCTGTACTATGAAGCTTACAGGGTCCGCTGAGCCATCCCTCCAGTACGGTTCCGTGCCCTCTATGGGGTTTTTGCTTTTTGGTTTTTGTATCTGGGGCCTGAGTATGATGCACCCTTTTGTTGCGGACTAGGGTTGTATTCGGGGCCGGATTGTCCCAAAACTGGTTTTCGGTTTTCCGGAAACTCTCTATCGCACAGTACTTTCGTACTATGGACGCCAGATCGGTGAAGCGTGTGATTTTACGACGGCCGATGGCGTTCAATATTCCCTTGTCCGTGCAATTATTGCAAAAGATTGAAATTGCGTTTTCCTCTCGGCAGTCCTTTATCCTGTCCATAACCAGGAGGAATCTGGCCCAGTAGTGATGTACTATTTCAGCGGGCTCTTGCCGTATTAGAGATAGATCGCATATGTCTGGGCGGGTGGGTGGAATAAAATCCGGATCCCTACCCATCTCGGGGCTTAAAGGCCGTGAAGTTTCCAATTTTGGAAGCTTGGATTGCTGGATGTTGTCCAACGAGTCCGGTCCGATGTCTGACTTTAGGTTCAGTGCTCGATCGAAGTCCGTTCCTCCGTGGAAATCCGGCTTGGAGGGTTCGGGAGCCCGGACATGTCTAGTTTTTAATACAGGAGGAAAGTCGCCGCATTGTTCCTCTACCACTGTGACGTGGTGGGTGACCTGGGAAGAGTAAATCTCTCTCAGATCGATTTTAAGCCCAATCTGATTGTAGTCCGTAGTGACTCCCAGGGCGGCGATGCGATCCAAGAGTTCGTTGACAGACGAGAGCTCTATCGGATCCAGCCGCTCGGCGAGTTCCGAGCTGACGTGGAGATTGCTTTTGATGACTTGAGAAGTCATTGTCGAAGCAGTGGCCGGACAGGGGGTCATAAGAAAACCACCTAGCTGGATAGTTTGGCCGGCGGCCAAGGCCCATTTGGCGAAAATACCGTCCTTGAAGACGGGTGGAGGCATCCTTCCTATCGGTGACGACACAGAGGAACTCTCAATGAAAGCACCAATGTCGGTGTCAAAACCGGCGGATCTCGGGTAGGGGGTCCCGAACTGTGCGTCTAGGCGGATGGTAACAGGAGACAAGGGACACGATGTTTTACCCAGGTTCGGGCCCTCTTGATGGAGGTAAAACCCTACGTCCTGCTTGATAAATATTGATGATATGGGTAGTACAAGAGTGGATCTACCACGAAATCAAGGAGGCTAAACCCTAAAGCTAGCCTATGGTATGATTGTTGTAATGTATGTTGTGTCCTACGGACTAAAGCCCTCTGGTTTATATAGACACCGGAGAAGGCTAGGGTTACACAGAGTCGGTTACAATGGTAGGAGATCTACATATCCGTATTGCCAAGCTTGCCTTCCACGCCAAGGAAAGTCCCATCCGGACACGGGACGGAGTCTTCAATCTTGTATCTTCGTAGCCTTGGAGTGCGGCGGACGATGATAGTCCGGCTGTCCGGACACCCCCTAGTCCAGGACTCCCTCAGTCACGTAGCCCCTCACTCCTTAGTTTCACAAGGCTAACAACGGTTGAGGTATGCGTGGGGCCGGGCCCTGCCGACGTAAAACGACAAATATACTCCTATCACTAGTAGAAAAGGGGGCATTTGTCCCGATTCGTAAGGGCCTTTAGTCCCGGTTCATGAACCGGGACTAATGGGTCGTTACTAATACCTCCCCCCTTTAGTCCCGGTTCTAACACGAACTAGGACAGATGGGCCTCCACGTGGCCGGTGCGCCGAGCCGAGGCAGGGGGGCCTTTGGTCTCGGTTGGTGGCCCTAACCGGGACCAAAAGGCACCCACGCGTTAGCAGCTGGCTGGAGCTGATGTTTTTATTTTTTATTTTAAAAAAAGTTGCTGCTTTAGGGGGTTTGGGGGTTATTTTTAGGTTATTACACTACTAGGAAAAGGCCTAGTAATGGCGCACCTAATTTGGCCATTAATGGCGCATTAGTGGTGCGCCATTAGTGCCACGCCATTAGTATATTTTACTAATGGCGCACCACTGGTGCGCCATTAGTATCTGGTATACTAATGGCACACCTTAGATGCGCCATTAGTATATACAGCAGTGCGCCATTAGTATGCCTCCCAAGGGCCATGTATACCCAGGTGCTTTGGCATACTAATGGCGCACAACAACAAGATGCGCCATTAGTAACTTCGGCATACTAATGGCGCACTGTTTAATGATGCGCCATTAGTATCCTTTGGCATACTAATGGCGCATTGTGATGTGATGCGCCATTAGTATGAATATTAGGTTTTTTTATTTTTTGTTTTTTGCACAGGTTACAAAATGTATAATTGGACAAAATATAGACAGCACACATCAACAACAGATTCATCGAATACAATAGAAGATTAGTCTTTGAATACAATTCATCATATTAGTCTCCGAATACAATTCATCATATTAGTCTCCGAATTGAAAAGACCGAACAAATATAGAACACTGTATTACAAGTCTCGAGACCGCGAGTAGCGAGTTTGTCTTCACATTACAAGTCGATATCGATCATTTAAACTACCATCACATAGAAGAGAGCTGCGGTCATCACGATGAGCATCATCACGATGAAACTCGTCTTCATCCGGTTCCTCCAACGCTCCCTCCCATCTCCCGCTAGATAGCGGGCGTATCTAGATTCGTCCTCGGCCCTAGTGGTGTACCCTTTGTAACTGTTACCGCTGAATCGGTGAACCTGTCTCCGACACTCCTCCCAGTCGTCGTAGCCTCCGGAAACCTTATCCTTGTACACGACATACGACGGCATCGCTATGCACTAGCCAAACGAAACGTTAGTACCAATTCACAGACAATGCATAAGCAATATATAAGTATGCAACAGAACAATCGGAAGAGAAAAGCAAGACATTAATAGCATCGATTACATCTAAGTTGAACGACTCTCGAAACCAAAGAGACATACTACAAGTGTCACACCCTGATTTTCATGGCACAACACTTAAGTCAATAAATAATGCTAAAATGTGGTTTGACAAAAACTTTTGAGTGTTTTGTCTTTGCTTTGATTGAATGGTTGACTGTTGTTTGCAAGTGCTCTAAAAATCAAATAAATCCTCCAACTCCTATACTTCATCTCCTTGCCCCAAACTCTTGAACCAATGATCATGCCATGTGTATAGGACATAAAAATAATTTCTTACAAAAATAATTTGGCCAAAAAGTATTTTCTAAAACTAGTTTTCCAAAAACCCCTGAATTGCGATTTGCAGTGCAAGTACTTAATTAAGGGCAGTAAAAACCTTTCCAAAAATATATTTGAATCCTATTAAATATAGGATACCCAGAAACCACAAAAATATAATTTTAAAGGTTATTTTACTATTTTATTTAAAAGCTTTTTCTTAAGGCCAGAAATGGTCTTTAATAGGGAAAAATTATGTATTGTTTTAAAAATATTTGACAAAAATCAGGGAAACTCAGTGGACATATATTGTCCATATATAAGAGTTTCAACACATGGTCATGTTCAAAATATTGGTCAAATCCCTCAAAAACCCTTTCTAGATATTTCAAGCTTTTGAAATATTTACAAAGGAAATATTCCCCAAAAATTCCAAGAAAATTCTATCATGTCACATATGACATATTTCGTGATCTTGCCAAGTATCATGTCTTGGAGAACAAGATAACATCATCAAATCCTCTCAAAACCATTTCTGTCCATTTTGAACTTTGAGCAACTTTACATTGCCAAACATGTCCAAATGTTCTCAAACCTTGTGAACATTCTCCAATGGTCTAATTATTCATCTAGACCAAGTGGCACAAGTTGGAGAACAAGTTATATTGATCAAAGTGCCCCAAAACCCTCTCTGACCAGAACCAAATTTGAACAACTCTACATTGGCAACTTTCTCCTTTTGATCTCAACTTTTGTGGAAATGTTCAAATCCTCAAATGATGACACTAAACCAAGTGGTGCATCAAGGAGAATAGATTTGCATGACTAAATCTTGGCAAAGCCATTTCTGCTGATTTCTAGGGTTCACCAAAGTTACATTGGCTACTTTGCCCAAATGAGCTCAAACTTGGTGGAACACCCTAATTCTATGTGCCATTCCATCCTGCTAGTTCTCATGGCAAGTGGAATTAATTTTCTTGCCCAAACCATTATCCAACACCTTCTGACACTTTACCAAAATGCCATTTTTTATCTCTTCCACTCTTCTCCATGGCCTCTACTTTTTACCACAACCTCTCCTAGTCCCCCTCTAGTACCTGGACGCTTTCATGCCCAAGGAAGCAATGATGGAGGGGGGAGAACTCCATTTTTCTTCCCTGGACAGCAGTTTTCCCTCTCTCTCTCGACCCCACCTCTCCTCTACTGGTTCCCCAAGGCATCCAATGCCATTTCCACTTTGTTTACTCCCTCCCAGAGCCCCCAGATAGAAGTGGGCGCGTGAGGACGCGAATAAAAGCCGCGGGTGCCGGCCATTTGCGCGCTCTGGAGCACGTCAGCGTGCTCCCGACCGTTGACACGGCACTCCCGACAACCTCGAGCCTCCCCCTCGCGCCAGTCGAGGTGCCTCGACGTCCGCAACATGATACGCGGTCGGCCCCATCCTCTCTCCTCCTCCCCACGCCTCCGCGCTAGCAAACAGAGGCCGCCCGACCGTGCCAATGGTGCGGCTCACACGCGCGCGCCTCTGACCTCTCCCTGCTCCCTCTCTCTCTTCCTAGCACCCTACACGACTCCCACGAGCGCTGCAGACAGCCCCGAGCCTCCTCCCGTGGCCACCACGGCCATTTCCGCAGGCACCCGTAGGCCGCGTCCACGGTGAGCTACGAACAGGCTACTTAAAGCCGTCCCAGGACCTCCTCTCCACTCCGTTTGCTCCCCCTCTCCCCTAGAGCCCCTCTGGAGCAACCCACACCCCTCCTCGTGCCCTCCTTGCATCTCCATGGCCGGACCAATGCCGCCGGCCTCCGTCTAAATTCGCGCCACTTAGTGCCCCTCCTCCCAACCTCTTTGTTCCAGAACAGCACTAGCACCACCGCCAACTCTCCCCGTACCTCATTCCTTCCTCCCTGTGCCTGGCTCACCGTGCCCAAATCTCACCGCCGGTCTCGTCTGCCGCGGCCAGCAGCCTGCTCCACCCGGTGCCCCTGGGCGACCGTGCCACCCACGGCTGGATGCGTCTCGTCTCCCCGAGCACGCTGGTGGCCGGATCACCAAAAATGGTGGCCGGTAGCGCCAGCAGTCGTCGTCGACGTCCCTCTACCTCGCCTCCTCTGCTTCGGGCGGGAGGTTGAGGACGACGCCGCGTCAGCTCGCAGGCCCCACCTGTTGGCGGCAGCGGTAACCGAGCCGGCCCCGCAGGTCAGGTTAAGTGGAGGCGGGACCAGGGAACGCGCTTGCCCCGCAGGAAAGCGTACTATGCTAGTACGCCTCTGACGTGGCCCCTGCCCGCGTGCAGCCGAGCTGCTGGGTCGGCCCAGTGCGCTGTGGTGCTAAACTACACCCTGTGCACAGCTTAGGTAAAGCCCAAATGCTTTTCTTTTTCTTTTCCAGTGAGTTTCTAAAATCCATAAATAATTCAAATTAACTCCAAATTTGATGATTCAAATTTCTAGTAGTTTCTAAAATCATTCCCTACCACATGGTGCTATTGTCACATTTTTACAGAAGCATTTCCTTCACAAATATTTATCACATCCTATTTTTCCGATTTCTGTGATAAACTTTAGAAAATCACAGAGAGCCCATTTTTGATCCAAATTCCATGATTCAAAATCCTAGAGTTCTATAAGTTCAAAACTTAGTTTTTGAACATTTTTACTAATACTTTCTGTATCACCTCAAATAATGGTCTATTTCTTTATATATAGCCAACTTTGCAAAATCATAGGATATTCATTTGAACTCCAAATCCAGTGAAACCAATTCCCAGATGCTTATAAAATCATCCTTTGTTAAATGGGTGCCTTTGCTCATTTTTCAAAAATAATGTTTCTGTACACTTCTTGCAAATCCATAAACCCCTTGATTCCATCATATCAAAATGTTTAGAAATATTCACTTATCCAATTCCATTGAAATCACTTTGGTCATTCCTCATATGACCAGAGGTATCCTAGAAAAGTCCAAGTCACATTTTTAGAGCACTTTTATTTTCTACCTTGTTGTATTGCTTATTGTGATTGTTTCGATGTTAGTTGACGAAGTAGACGGAGTACTTGGAGAAGGACCAGAAGATCTCAAGACTCTGATGAACCAGGCAAGCAGCCCTTTGACCATGTCTATGAAACCCTTTTTATGCATGTCATATAGCACCATATTGTTGTTGCAATGGAATCATGATGAGGTGGTAACAACCTTGATGGTTTGCCACCGTACTTCCTCGTTGATACTAGCATTGTGCATGACCCTACCTTCTTATGAGGGTTATGCCTGTGGGAGTAGATAGGATGCTAAAGTAGATGCTACGCAAAAAGGGACGGGTATGTGCATGATGAAGGAGGCAAAGTAGTTTCAAAGGACTTTTCAAAAACCCCGTCGGGTGCCACTTATGCCCGAGGGAGATGATGAGATGGGTAACTACTTGATGACGAAGTGGTGTACCGAGGAAAGTGTGTGTTGTTTTCAAAACGGATTGGTCGAAGTTGCGACCGTTATTCCAACCTTACATGCGCAACCACTCTACCCTTATATGGGAAAGGGCATTATTGAGTACCTAGACCGATACTAGCTTGGGGCCTGCATTACTAGTGAAGGGAGAGTTGTTGGTGCGCTCTCTCGGGACGGGGTCGTGCCAGGTAGGGCGACCATGACAATTTTTATGGGGCACCGGACACACCGTTGGTACCCCGTGCCAGTGGTATGTGATAAATATGGGAGCAAGGCTCCACGAAAATGTTATGTGAAATGTTGGGCACGGGGGTCACTGCCAATCGAGTGGACTCCATGTTAGTGTCGTCTAGGGAAAGGTAGTGATCGGGTGCTTACCCCGGGTACTTGAGGTACCGCGGGTCGTGGCTGACATGGAAGTTCCCTGGATCTTGTGGGTACAATGTGCAACCTCTGCAGATTGTAAAACTATTCGAATAGCCGTGTCCACGGTCAAGGACAGTTGGGTAACCGCTCTTGGGCTACGTCCACTTGTTTACAAACGAAGTGTGTGTGTTGATAAAATGACTTGGGTCAAGTCAAGGGACTTGACAGGATTGAGATGGGTTGGTGCCCACTCTATTTATGTTAGATGGGTTGGTGCCCACTCTATTTATGTTAGATGTGTTGGTGCCCACTCTATTTATGTTGATATCTGTAACCTGTCCTCATGGTTACTTGAATTCTCTTGATGCATGCCTTACAAAGTTGTTGAACATGTCATTGCACTCAAAACTAGCTTTCTGCAAAATTTACCTATATCAAGCATTGTTGTATCTTGAACCAAAACATGGGTTGCTTGCGAGTACATTCAAACGTACTCACTGGCTTGTCCCTGGCTATTTACTTGGCCATGCTTGAAAGAACAGGATATGATGAAGAATACTTCGGCAACGAGCATGCGAGCTAGGACGCTTCCCAGTCAGAATGCCTATAGGGTTAAGGCAGACGGCATGGGTCCAAGTTATCGACGAAGATTTCCACTGCGATGATATACTCAAGACTTGACCATAATGGTCCTACTTGTGTAAAATAGTATGTATGGATGTAAGACTCTTGTTATTCAGCTTCCGTGTGTTCAGTGAGCATTGATCTCTAGGATCACTGTACACGTGCATTCGGTGATCACGACTTATGAGTCGGGGTCCCCACAGAGCTGGTATCAGAGCCATCCTGACTGTAGGAAGCCTTAGTTAGCATGGTCGTTAGTTAGGGTAAAACTATTTCCAAAACTACTACTAGTTTTCCAAAACTATCTATACTTATCTTCCCTTCTCAGTTTTTCGAAAACTAAGGTATACTTTCCTTATTAATCTCTTCCCCTTCAAAACCTTTGGTCGCTAGAACCCTTACGCCCCTGACCACTGGATTCCTTGTAATCCTCGTGGATAATCAAGAAGGAAGACGCCTTGCCAGACATTCACCCACATCTCCTAAACACAAGATTGGCGACATCACAACAAGACGATACCAACAGAAGATACATCCTCAAGGAATGAGGACCTGAAGACCCAGGAGATGGTGACACCCTTGACACTGCCCCAAGATGATGCAACCTTAGCCTACGATGATCAGGGCATAGGATATGCAAGATCATGATATACATCGCTAATAGGGTAACCCTGTCACTACCGTTGTTGTATCGGCAACCACCGGTGGATGAGAACCTAGCCATTCGGTCCGCCTCACTATAGTGAGCAGGAAAACGGTTCTCTCCATCCCCCGCTCTTGGTGTCGATGTTGTCACCAATGTAACCAACATGATGGACCTCTATTATGCGTTGTTAATGTCATTGCATAAAGGATTATCTACTTAGTACCTTTGACACCTTAGAAGACAAAAAGGGATCGTCATGATTAAGAAGACAACAGAAGACCGAGTCAATGCCTGCTGTGAGAAGCCACCTTCACCCCATCACTTCAACAGGCAAGAAGTTGTTGAAGACTCTTCAAGCTCAACCGGGATCGTTTCTTCAAACAACTACAAGAGACGTAGCAGCACCTGAGGAAAACCCGGGAGACTGCATGAGGCACAAGGCACGACTACTGAGTCCGAGAACCCCTAGGGTAGGATGAGTTGTGTACCCCCTATGCGCAGTCGAGTCCATATGATAGTTCGAATAGAACCATGATTGTGTGTTGCTTGTTTTTATTTGTTGTGTTTTGATATAGGTCGCACTTTTTCCCTAGGGACAAGTATGCGACTATATCACCTTCCTTACCTTGCTTCTTCTGTTTGGCCCTTTTTGCACCTGTTTGTTTGCACTTGCACTATAGAACCCCCTTTAGACATTCCCCTCCTCTATGCTACTTTTCCCTCTCGTCTCTCTCTCCTCAAATGAAGGCTAGCAAGACAATATACAACAAGGATTCTACTTTGGCAACCAACAAGCACTGAAGACTTTTGCTACAACCTCCTCGACCAAGTGCAACCCCTTAGAGTTATGGTTTCCCCTCAAGATTAGAGACCCCTTCCTAGACCCTTCGAGACTTCACGAGATACCCCAGCTCGAAACCTTAACCCTGAGCTTAACCTACGGAATTGCAAGAGAACCTGTTAAGCCTCCGTAACCTTGCTTATCACTGGGTTCATTATGGAACTAGTGGACATAGTGAACGAGCACATTATCATTCTAAGATAGCACCAAAACTGACGATGCCATAGGGAAGACCAATTTAAGGATATAGGATCAGAGGACAAATGACTAGATGAGTTTATATCAGAGGCCTTGAGGAATTATCAGAGACTTCTTGGTGGATTATGAGGTTTTTATGTTAGTTGATGAACTTGGTGGGATCATGATTATAGAGTAGCATAGCTTTCATTACCCCTGAGTAAATTGGATTTATAGGACAATTATGATCGCAAGCTGAAACTCCTGGAAGTGCAAGGATTTGACTTGATCAGATGATATTGATAGGAGGCAGTTGATATTACGTAAATAACTTGAGGGAAACATGTAGGAATTCTTGTTGGACAAGAGATTTGGATTTAAGTAGGTGATTCTAGTTGAGTATAGATGCTGAGTAAGTCTACATGGTTCGGAGTAAATTGGAATTAGACTGATGATCTTGATCATGATACCATGTTTCTTGGTGGACCATAAACCAGGAGATTGGATCAATTGACAGAGTTTATTTGGGGATATATATATGCTTGACCTTGGAGTTACTTGACCATGATAATGGAAATTGGTGGACTGACTATAGTAGAGATAGCCTTTTCAAGTATTCGGGGATTATAAAGACTTTAGAAGATCATGTGGAACACCAGCATAGGCGTTGGATTTGTAGAATTAATGGAGTATGCAGTGATTGGTGTAGTTAATGGGTTGCTGGAGTTGATTCATAGGTAGGAAACATGATCTTGGAGTGGCATACGACTTGTTTCCTTAGATAGAGGTGCTTTATCTTAGACCTTGGAAGAATAGGCTGAGCACTTGGATTGTCACGTTCAAGCTTAGCAACTTATATGCTCTACCCATGGATTTTTAGGGGTAGCCACACACATGAGTTTGGGGATTGTAGACATATATGATTTTGTTAGACCCCCTCTCGAGAGTCATGAGGATATGAATAACATGAGTGATGATTGGAGTTGACCTATACGAGATGATTCTTTTGGTAATATGATGTGAAGACTAGGTAGAACTATTGGCATCTCAGAAACTGTGCTTAAGGATGAGACGATAAGCATTCACCC
This sequence comes from Triticum timopheevii, assembly GCA_963921465.1. Lineage (NCBI taxonomy): Eukaryota > Viridiplantae > Streptophyta > Magnoliopsida > Poales > Poaceae > Triticum > Triticum timopheevii. The sequence goes on from OY997272.1 coordinate 137,591,356, forward strand.
GCATACTAGAACCTTTGAAACTCTTAAGCCCCCCCAAACCACAACATGGTCGGATCATGACCACGGGCTTTGGCTCTAGGACGAGAAGACCTTTGCCAATGCTCAATCGAGACCACCACCAATACCCCAGCCTACTTTGCGTACCCCATAGACTTCATGGAGTGCTTACACAAGATAGTTGTCATCATCATTTGGTGACCTACCTGTCCACCTGAAGACGGAAGAAGAGCCGTTCAGCTAGTCAAGGAACATTTGAAGATCATCATGTCTAGGAGGAAGAACTACACCAACCACCATCGCCAAGAAGTAAACTTCCTCGTTGAAGACCATGCGTATCTACAAACCGCTCCTCTCTAAGGAACCAAGCATTTCCATGACAAGGAGACCCACACCAAGATTCATCGGCCCCCTTCAAGATCACTCCAAGATTTAACAACCCCCTCTGAGACCCCTACAAGATGAAGAGAAGGCAGTTACCAGCTGGGGTTGCCACCTGAGTTACCTGATGTGCACATCACTTTCCATGCATCACAACCCCGGAAGTGTTTCCAACTTCCTAACTTGCCCGATCTCTACGAGGGCATTGACCATCGAGCCATCGACCCCTAGCCCAATCTAACCTACCGCGAGCTACCCACTAACAACCTGGATCAAGAAGAGTGTCATACACGAAGCCACACCATCAAGTACTTCAAGTTCAAGGGAGCACCACTCAGAAGCAGAAGCAACATGAGGACTTGAAGACTACCCCAGATCCAAGTTTCTGTATCCCTTTCCGCGCCTAGTCTGGGAATCTCGGGGACGAGATTCTTGTAAGGGGGGTAGGTCTGTCACACCCTGATTTTCATGGCACAACACTTATGTCAATAAATAATGCTAAAATGTGGTTTGACAAAAACTTTTGAGTGTTTTGTCTTTGCTTTGATTGAATGGTTGACTGTTGTTTGCAAGTGCTCTAAAAATCAAATAAATCCTCCAACTCCTATACTTCATCTCCTTGCCCCAAACTCTTGAACCAATGATCATGCCATGTGTATAGGACATAAAAATAATTTCTTACAAAAATAATTTGGCCAAAAAGTATTTTCTAAAACTAGTTTTCCAAAAACCCCTGAATTGGGATTTGCACTGCAAGTACTTAATTAAGGGCAGTAAAAACCTTTCCAAAAATATATTTGAATCCTATTAAATATAGGATACCCAGAAACCACAAAAATATAATTTTAAAGGTTATTTTACTATTTTATTTAAATGCTTTTTCTTAAGGCCAGAAATGGTCTTTAATAGGGAAAAATTATTTTATTGTTTTAAAAATATTTGACAAAAATCAGGGAAACTCAGTGGACATATATTGTCCATATATAAGAGTTTCAACACATGGTCATGTTCAAAATATTGGTCAAATCCCTCAAAAACCCTTTCTAGATATTTCAAGCTTTTGAAATATTTACAAAGGAAATATTCCCCAAAAATTCCAAGAAAATTCTATCATGTCACATATGACATATTTGGTGATCTTGCCAAGTATCATGTCTTGGAGAACAAGATAACATCATTAAATCCTCTCAAAACCATTTCTGTCCATTTTGAACTTTGAGAAACTTTACATTGCCAAACATGTCCAAATGTTCTCAAACCTTGTGAACATTCTCCAATGGTCTAATTATTCATCTAGACCAAGTGGCACAAGTTGGAGAACAAGTTATATTGATCAAAGTGCCCCAAAACCCTCTCTGACCAGAACCAAATTTGAACAACTCTACATTGGCAACTTTCTCCTTTTGATCTCAACTTTTGTGGAAATGTTCAAATCCTCAAATGATGACACTAAACCAAGTGGTGCATCAAGGAGAATAGATTTGCATGACTAAATCTTGGCAAAGCCATTTCTGCTGATTTCTAGGGTTCACCAAAGTTACATTGGCTACTTTGCCCAAATGAGCTCAAACTTGGTGGAACACCCTAATTCTATGTGCCATTCCATCCTGTTAGTTCTCATGGCAAGTGGAATTAATTTTCTTGCCCAAACCATTATCAAACACCTTCTGACACTTTACCAAAATGCCATTTTTGATCTCTTCCACTCTTCTCCATGGCCTCTACTCTTTACCACAACCTCTCCTAGTCCCCCTCTAGTACCTGGACGCTTTCATGCCCAAGGAAGCAATGATGGAGGGGGGGAGAACTCCATTTTTCTTCCCTGGACAGCAGTTTTCCCTCTCTCTCTCTTGACCCCACCTCTCCTCTACTGGTTCCCCAAGGCATCCAATGCCATTTCCACTTTGTTTACTCCCTCCCAGAGCCCCCAGACGCAAGTGGGCATGTGAGGACGCGAAGAAAAGCCGCGGGTGCCGGCCATTTGCGCGCTCTGGAGCACGTCAGCGTGCTCCCGACTGTTGACACGGCACTCCCGACCACCTCGAGCCTCCCCCTCGCGCTAGTCAAGGTACCTCGACGTCCGCAACACGATACGCGGTCGGCCCCCTCCTCTCTCCTCCTCCCCGCGCCTCCGCGCTAGCAAACAGAGGCCGCCCGAGCGCGCCAATGGTGCGGCTCACACGCGCGTGCCTCTGACCTCTCCCCGCTCCCTCTCTCTCTCTTCCTGGCACCCTACACGACTCCCACGAGCACCGCAGACAGCCCCGAGCCTCCTCCCGTGGCCACCACGGCCATTTCCGCAGGCACCCGTAGGCCGCGTCCACGGTGAGCTACGAACCAGCTACTTAAAGCCGTCCCAGGACCTCCTCTCCACTCCGTTTGCTCCCCCTCTCCCCTAGAGCCCCTCTGGACCAACCCACACCCCCCCTCGTGCCCTCCTTGCATCTCCATGTCCGGAGCAATGCCGCCGGCCTCCGCCTAAATTCGCGCCACTTAGTGCCCCTCCTCCCGACCTCTTTGTTCCAGAGCAGCACCAGCACCAACACCAACTCTCCCCGCACCTCATTCCTTCCTCCCCGTGCCTGCCTCACCGTGCCCAAATCTCACCGCCGGTCTCGTCCGCCGTGGCCAGCACCCTGCTCCACCCGGTGCCCCTGGGCGACCGTGCCACCCACGGCCGGATGCGTCTCGTCTCCCCGAGCACGCCGGTGGCCGGATCACCAGAAATGGTGGCCGGTAGCGCCGGCAGTCGCCTTCGACATCCCTCTACCTCGCCTCCTCTGCTTCGGGCGGGAGGTTGAGGACGACGCCGCGTCAGCTCGCAGGCCCCACCTGTCCGCGGCAGTGGCAACCGAGCCGGCCCCGCAGGTCAGGTTAAGTGGAGGCGGGACCAGGGAACCCGCTTGCCCCGCAGGAAAGCGTACTACGCTAGTACGCCTCCGACGTGGCCCCTGCGCGCGTGCGTCCGAGCTGCTGGGCCGGCCCAGTGTGCTGTGGTGCTAAACTACGCCATGTGCACAGTTTAGGTAAAGCCCAAATGCTTTTCTTTTTCTTTTCCAGTGAGTTTCTAAAATCCATAAATAATTCAAATTAACTCCAAATTTGATGATTCAAATTTCTAGTAGTTTCTAAAATCATTCCCTACCACATGGTGCTATTGTCACATTTTTACAGAAGCATTTCCTTCACAAATATTTATCGCATCCTATTTTTCCTATTTCTGTGATAAACTTTAGAAAATCACAGAGAGCCCATTTTTGATCCAAATTCCATGATTCAAAATCCTAGATGTCTATAAGTTCAAAACTTAGTTTTTGAACATTTTTACTAATACTTTCTGTATCACCTCAAATAATGGTCTATTTCTTTATATATAGCCAACTTTGCAAAATCATAGGATATTCATTTGAACTCCAAATCCAGTGAAACCAATTCCCAGATGCTTCTAAAATCATCCTTTGTTAAATGGGTGCCTTTGCTCATTTTTCAAAAATAATGTTTCTGTACACTTCTTGCAAATCCATAAACCCCTTGATTCCATCATATCAAAATGTTTAGAAATATTCACTTATCCAATTCCATTGAAATCACTTTGGTCATTCCTCATATGACCAGAGGTATCCTAGAAAAGTCCAAGTCACATTTTTAGAGCACTTTTATTTTCTACATTGTTGTGTTGCTTATTGTGATTGTTTCGACGTTAGTTGACGAAGTAGACGGAGTACTTGGAGAAGGACCAGAAGATCTCAAGACTGATGAACCAGGCAAGCAGCCCTTTGACCATGTCTATGAAACCCTTTTTATGCATGTCATATAGCACCATATTGTTGTTGCAATGGAATCATGATGAGGTGGTAACAACCTTGATGGTTTGCCACCGTACTTCCTCGTTGATACTTGCATTGTGCATGACCCTACCTTCTTATGAGGGTTATGCCGGTGGGAGTAGATAGGATGCTAAAGTAGATGCTATGCAAAAAGGGACGGGTATGTGCATGATGAAGGAGGCAAAGTAATTTCAAAGGACTTTTCGAAAACCCCGTCGGGTGCCACTTATGCCCGAGGGAGATGATGAGATGGGTAACCACTTGATGACGAAGTGGTGTACCGAGGAAAGTGTGTGTTGTTTTCAAAACGGATTGGTCGAAGTTGCGACCGTTATTCCAACCTTACATGCGCAACCACTCTACCCTTATATGGGAAAGGGCATTATTGAGTACCTAGACCGATACTAGCTTGGGGCCTGCATTACTAGTGATGGGAGAGTTGTTGGTGTGCTCTCTCGGGACGGGGTCATGCCAGGTAGGGCGGCCATGACCATTTTTATGGGGCACCGGACACACTGTTGGTACCCCGTGCCAGTGGTATGTGATAAATATGGGAGCAAGGCTCCACGAAAATGTTATGTGAAATGTTGGGCACGGGGGTCACTGCCAATCGAGTGGACTCGATGTTAGTGTCGTCTAGGGAAAGGTAGTGATCGGGTGCTTACCCCGGGTACTTGAGGTACCGCGGGTCGTGGCTGACACGGAAGTTCCCCGGATCTTGTGGGTACAGTGTGCAACCTCTGCAGAGTGTAAAACTATTCGAATAGCCGTGTCCACGGTCAAGGACAGTTGGGTAACCGCTCTTGGGCTACGTCCACTTGTTTACAAACCAAGTGTGTGTGTTGATAAAATGACTTGGGTCAAGTCAAGGGACTTGAAATGATTGAGATGCGTTGGTGCCCACTCTATTTATGTTAGATGGGTTGGTGCCAACTCTATTTATGTTAGATGGGTTGGTGCCCACTCTATTTATGTTGATATCTGTAACCTGTCCTCATGGTTACTTGAATTCTCTTGATGCATGTCTTACAAAGTTGTTGAACATGTCATTGCACTCAAAACTAGCTTTCTGCAAAATTTATCTATATCAAGCATTGTTGTATCTTGAACCAAAACATGGGTTGCTTGCGAGTACATTCAAACGTACTCACTGGCTTGTCCCTGGCTATTTACTTGGCCAGGCTTGAAAGAACAGGATATGATGAAGAATACTTCGGCGACGAGCATGCGAGATAGGACGCTTCCCAGTCAGAATGCCTATAGGGTTAAGGCAGACGGCATGGGTCCAAGTTATCGACGAAGATTTCCGCTGCGATGATATACTCAAGACTTGACCATAATGGTCCTACTTGTGTAAAACGGTATGTATGGATGTAAGACTCTTGTTATTCAGCTTCTGTGTGTTCAGTGAGCATTGATCTCTGGGATCACTGTACACGTGCATTCGGTGATCACAACTTATGAGTCGGGGTCCCCACAACAAGTTCATTAAAGTTTAATTACGACATGAGCCAATCGATGTTTCAGAACTAGACACAGCATCACTGCTTTCGACTCGACTCAAGGGACCAGAGCGTGGATGAAGCCGCCGTCTATCGTGGGAGTCATGAAATAACGGTCGTTGTCAGCCTGCATTTGTAGCATTGTGTCGATGTCACTGTTGGACGGTTGATTTCTGAGGTAGAACTGCCCCGAGGTACGAAGGACATCTTGATGGATGATTTCCGCAAACTCCAACTGGATGCGAAAGAATTCTTGTCGAAGGTCCGCGTCCTGGATTGCCGACACGCTCTTTGCCCAATCTTTGAGTTTACTCGGTAGCAGAAGTTGATGATGGTCCCGTACGATCGCCCGCATGTGATGGATGGCGTAGTAGGCACCCTTCTGACCGCCAGGCGGCTGCTTGACGCAGCAGAACGTCGTATTGTGGGAGAACACGTGCTTGCCGTACTTACGAATAGGCTTGGTGAAGGTGCCTCCAGATTTGGCGTAGCCAGGGAGAACATCATCAAGAACCTTCTTGACATTTGTGTAGTCTACGTTCGACTGACGGTCCGGGTCGAAATACGTGGCCATGGAATATTTGGGGCTTAGGAGGATGAGTGTGCAATGTGTGTCACTGCAGAAAACACGGAATGTTAAAAGAAAAATGATCGAAATCTAAGAATTCATATGTTACGGGCCTGTTGAGGGGAGGACTTACTCGGGAAAGTAAGGCACGAGGAAGTTATCCTTATCTTGGTTTGCCAGAATGACGCCTTCGAGGTAAGAACTCGTGACTTGCCGGTCCCCAGCGCTGCCCAAGATCTTGGCACACATGTAGAAGGGGTCGACTATCACGATGTCCGGGGTCTTGTCGCGAATGATCTGCATCTCCATACTCAGCGAAAATAGCCGAACGAAGGTGTAGTGCAGCGGATGAAGGTTCAACATAGCGTGGATGTCATCAAACCGCAGGACGATCATACGCCCGATGGAGTTATCCACAAAGCCCTTGCCCTCTGGCACCTTGGCCGCGAAAACCGGGTATGCCACATCCTTCTCTCTGAGACGCCGCTTCTCCAAAGAAAGAACACTGTCATGTAGACTCCGCATAGCACTGGTTGCAGCATTGAGCATATTTGTCGGTAGCATCGCCCTACCCGCCACATGCACCCTCCTCGAGATATCCTTAGGTGAAGGTGGCCCGTCTTGAGCACGGATCGTACTCGGTGCCGGCTGGCTCGCACCCTTCTTAGTCTTTCTTTTGCGTGCCTTCTTCTTCTCCTGTAATTGGACCGAGTTCTGCTCACAGACCGCCTTCTTGAGTGTGTTGGGACTGATAATATTTCGCACCTCGCCTATCTGAGGCTCGGTGAAATCGGCAGCTGGAGGCGTCTCCTGAGAGCTGAACGCCAGACGACGCCTGCTGCAACTTGGCTTCTCCGCAGTACCAGCTAGATCGCGCACGTCTTTTGTTGGGTTGGGTTCTTGAGAAGGAGGCCCCATGAAGTCGCCATCGTACCCATGATTGGCAAACTACTGATCAACGTTGCCAAATGTATCGTCGTCGTCGTCGTCGTTCTGATCCTGTGCCATATGCATGTTTGGATCCAGTGGCATAGGGATGTCCGGCACCGTTGCGGCGGACTTGCCATGGGGCCGACTTGGCGCCGGCATGACTGGCGGTGTTGTCTTTGGGGTGGTGTCCCCTGCCCCCAAACGAATCTGGCTCTTCGGCCAAAGCAGGGGCCAGCTCAGGCAGGCGCTGAGGGTCATCACGTCATCATCTTCGGCCCTGACGGGTCGAATCGGAGGTAACAACTCATCGCAGCCTGGCAGCACCCGAACCAATTGAACCCTAAACAAGTTGGGTGGCATCTGGGTACCGTGGAACAAGGGGTTGCCCGGTTGAACGATTTTTCCCTTGACGACATCGACCAACTCGTTGTTCACGAAGTGCAGGAGAGTGCACGGAACGGCGGCGGCGCCCTGCGAAAACATGTAGGGCGTCAGGGATGCCCAGTCAAAGGCAAGGAGATGAAGTCCTCGGCCGAGAGAGGCCTAATTAGTTACCGTGATGATGGCGTCGAGCTCCGCTAATGTCGAGGCACCGCTAACGGCGGGCGTGCAGTTGACAGAGGGGCCGCTTGCTGCAGAGGTGCCGGCCGGCGTACACCCGGGTGCATTAAGCTCCTGTGCCGGCGTCGGAGACACCAATGCCGCATCCGCAGGAGGCACCAATGGCCCCGCCATCGCATTCTGCGTGTTGCTGGCCGTGAAGCTAGGAATCGGGGGCGGCCCCTATTGGCCGCTCGCAATCCATGCACTCAACCCCTCGATCAAGGTAGGCACAATGGCGGTGATCGTCACTCCGAGTTGTTGTTGCACTTGCTCTTGGACAATCTCCGGAATCTGCGCCACCTGTGCCTTGAGTTCTTGAACCTCGCGCGCCTGGCTTTCTGAGCTGGTCTTTTTCTCCTTCCGCACACCAGCGGTATAGTATGACCCCCATTTTGTCGACAAGCCTTTGTCGGCCACACGACCAGCTGACGTCGGCTTACTGAGCTTGTCCTTGTTCTTCATTACATTCAACGCCCTATTTAGAGTGGTGTCCCAAGGGTTTCTCTTAGTCAACCCCGCGCTACTACTTTCAGTCGCCTGCGGAAGGAATGTGAACCATTTAGAAATTTGGCTTCATTAATTAGAATGCAACCATATGGAGCTAATTACGCGGGGGTGTATTCCTTAACAGAACAAGCTCAAGCTTCCTGGTCTTCGGATCCGTGGTAAGCTCCTTTGTTTTCGGGTCCTTCTTGTACCAGGCCCTGACAAAGTTCCTGGTCTGCTTGTCACCGTATTTATCGAAGAGGGGCGGTAGGCCTTGCTCGGCACGGTCCGCCTCCTCCTTGTCCCATATAGGCTCCGCCACTCTGTAATCGCTGGGACCGAGTGTGTGTTCCCCTATGTTCAGCTCCCGCATTTCTTTCCCCCACTGACTTGATTGGGAGTTTGCAGTGCTCGAGCAATTGATCTTGAAGTCGTTGTAGTCATCTTCGGTGATCGAAGGATTTTTCTCCTTGATCTTCTCATAACTCTCATCTTTCTCGATCATTCTCTTCACATTTCTTTCCAAGTAGACACGGCCTTGCTCATCTTCGTGAGGGCAGCATTGTTCACTTTATTCCCTTTGAGGCTTGTGTTTGCAGATTCAGCGAGGAACTTGTATCGTTCGTGCAGCTTCGTGAAGAGGAGGTTGCGCAAATTCCCTCGGTCAGGATGCCTCAGGTTCTCGGTGTTGATCGAGACGGTGCTCCGGAGAATGCACCCGAGCTGAAGTGAGTACCACTTGACTATTCGTTCGGGCGCCGTTGGATTCCCGTTGGATTCCACTTCAGTAACTTCCTCCTTGAGGGTGAGGAGCACGATCGGGCGCCGGTCCTTCCGTTGCCTCTTCGGTTGGCTGCCATCTGTGCGTGCGCCACCATCATCAGTGGTGGCATCCTCGGCGGCACCATCAGTGGTGGCATCAGTGGGGTCATCCTCGGCGGTACCATCAGTGGTCTCAGGATCGGTGGGGAATGCGGCGTCCTCATACAAGTGAGGTTGTTCCTCCATCTCCTGGGACAGCTCCCAGAATGCCTTGCTGCCCGAACCATGATCCCACGGATTGCAACTGGAAGTATGTGCGTCATCAGCACGTGACAGTCGTGACACTTCATCCCACTGAACTTCTGCTTCGCTAGGTCTAGGTATCTGCTTATCTTCCCCGCGTAACCGTAAGGAAGTTTTACTCCTAGGAGGCAGGTGAAAAACTGCTCGATCTCCTCCTGACTTAGAGTGAAGCACGCGGGAGGGTAGTCATTTCCGGTCATCTTGGCCTTTTTGCCTTTGCGACGACTTTCTGTGTCCTGCTTCGCCTCATCATCATCATCATCATCATCATCATCATCGTCATCATTAGCGTGAAGCTCCTGCCAGATGCCCATTGATTTCAAGTCTGCCCTTGCTTTCGGCCCATCTTTGGTCCTCTCTGGCATGTTGAGCAGGGTACCAAGCAGACTCTCGCACACGTTCTTCGTGATATGCATGACATCAAGGTTGTGAGGCACACGGTGGATCTTCCAGTACGGCAAGTCCCAGAAAACAGACCTCGTTTTCCATACCTTCATCAGCGGCTCTAGCGCCTTTCACTTCTTTCCCAGCTTTGTTGCCTTTTGCTTCTTTCCGGTAGTGGGCAATCTTTCCTATTTTTCAACAGCTTGTCTATTTCCTCGCCGCTCCTCGTACACGGGCGTTTTCGGGGTTCGGTTTCACCATCGAACAGATCCTTGCGTTTCCTCCACGGGTCATTGTCGCGAAGCCACCTTTGATGTCCCATGAACACGGTTTTTGAAGACCCGGGATCTCTATCTAGCTGGCGATACGTTGTGTCATCCATGCACCTTACGCATCAAGAAAATCCGTGGACTACCTGCCCCGCGAGATATCCGTAACCGAGATAGTCGTGCACCGTCGTGAGCAGTGCGGCTCTCATAGGGAAATATTCTTTCTCTGCGGCATCCCACGTATTGGCTAGCGTTTTCCACAGCGTGTCAAGCTCCTCTTTCAACAGCCCCAGATACAGATTGATGTCGTTCCCTGGTTGTTTCGGCCCTTCAATTAGCATACTCATGTGAATGTACTTCCTCTTCATGCACAACCAGGGGGGAAGGTTGTACATCCACACAAACACAGGCCAGGTGCTATGTGTGCTTCTCTGGCTGCCAAACGGATTGACTCCATCGGTGCCCGCGCCCAGCACGATGTTCCTTGGATCGTTCCCAAATTCTGGGTCTTCGAAGTTCAACACTTGCCACTGGCTCGCATCCTTAGGGTGACTCAGCATCTTGTCTTTTTTATCTATCTCCGGATCATTTGCGTCATCTTCTCGCTTCTTCTCCTCCCTATCCGCGTGCCAACGCAGGAGCTTTGCTACCTTAGGGTCCGCGAAATACCGCTGTAGACGAGGAGTGATCGGAAAGTACCACACCACTTTTCGAGGAGCTTTCTTCCTCTTCTTGTATCGAGTGACGCCGCACACCGGACATATGGTAGACTCCACGTGCTCGTCCCGATAAATGATGCAATTGTTCATGCACACATGGTATTTCACGTGCGGTAAATCCAGAAGAGACACGATTTTCTTCGCCTCCTCCAAACTGGTCGGGCACTTGTTCCCCTTGGGAAGACGTTCATGCCAAAATGACATGTTCTCGTCGAAGCATGCGTCGGTCATTTTGTGTTTTACCTTCATCTCCAGAGCCATGAGCGTTACTTTCAGGCGGGTATCCTCGGGCCTGCATCCTTCATACAATGGAGTAACCGCGTCTAACTCAAGTTGATCCATCTTGGCTTTCTCTTGGGCGGCAGCTCTTGCGTTATCCGTCTGCTTGAGAAGCAGCTCTTGAATATGAGGGTCCTGCACCCAGCCCATCGATGGTCCAGCGTCGTCTGCTCCGCCGGCATCATCATCTTCATGATCATGCCCGTCGTCTGCTCCGGCATCTTCCTCATCATCATGTCCTGCATCTTCTACATGATGACTGTTTACAGCATCACCGTCGTTATCATCTCCTAGGGATTCTTCGTCTTCTCGCCCGTCCGAGCCGCGGTGGTTGTCTTGCTGCCCTTCCTCATTTCTTGCCCGGCCCCCATGGACGACTTCGTAGTCATCTTCATCACCTTGCCACCGATAGCCATCCATGAAACCACGCAAGAGCAGGTGGTCCCACACCTGACCGGAATCCGGGTCTGCAATAAGGCTCTTCAGATTGCATCTCCGACACGGGCATCTTATCTCCGTCTTGTTCTTTTGAAGCATCTCGGCCTTCACGGACCTCAAAAACCTATTCACGATGCCTTCGGTCATCGTGCGGACCATGGTCACCTGCGGGGTAGAGCAAAACGATATTTTAGAACCAAGAAAAAATTTGGCATGACTTTGCCTAAAAATAGGACCAAAAAGAATGCTTAATGCCAAAATTCTCGCCGAAACGGAAATGAATCAACATTCCGGCAAAATATTGGCAACTATCGCATTTCAAATACCGGTACACCTCCAAACACAAATACATATGCAACACCACAAACATATGCAACACCACGAACATACATAGATCTAGCTAGGCCATAAAAAGTGCATGTGCACATTGTTGTAGGGAGAACAACATAAATATAGCTTCCCTCCTTACTTACCTATCAAAACAAGGTAATTTAACCACTTAATTTGAATGAATCTATGGTGGAAATGAGGTGAAAAAGAGGAGGCACCCGAGACAAGGAGGAGGCGGTGGAGAGAATGAAGTGGGGAGAAAGTGAGTGTGGGTAGGAGAGGCTGTCCAAAATATCTTGTTGCTGCCCACTTACTAATGGCGCACCAACCATAAATGCGCCATTAGTAATCCAGGTTACTAATGGCGCACCTTCTGGCGGTGCGCCATTAGTAGTTTTACAAAAAAAACATACTAATGGCGCACTGTTCCACAGTGCGCCATTACTAGTTTAAACTAGTAATGGCGCACGGTGGAACAGTGCGCCATTAGTAGTTTTGCAAAAAAAGGAATAAAAAATATAATAAAAAAACAACATTAGTGGCGCACTTTCCGACAGGTGCGCCATTACTAGTTACAACTAGTAATGGCGCACTGCGTCTGGATGCGCCATTAGTATGTTTGGACAGGCGCACTAGTTCAAAAAAAAATTGATACTAATGGCGCACCTTGGGCCAGGTGTGCCATTAGTAGTTTCAACTCTAATGGCGTATCAGAAGGTGGTGCGCCATTAGTATATACTAATGGCGCACCTCTTGTCTGGTGCGCCATTAGTGTCAATCCCATCTATAGCCCTTTTTCTAGTAGTGTTATTAGCTAGCTAATAGAGAGAAGTGTCCTCTCTTATATCTTCGTCCTTGGTTTACCAATGCTGCTGCTATGTTCATTTCACCCGCTGATATAATAACTCATGCATGCTCGCATCATACATCATCATATATAATAACAAGTCCTACTAATCATGCATCATCATACAACTTCTACTCGTTATTAATAATAAGTCATACGATCATCATCCTCATAGTCATCGAACCCAACCCTACATAAATGTTCTTAGCACATGATCATCAGTATCAGGTAGGACCTAAACACCCTTATGGTAAAATAGCATAAAACAATATAGACCCTGACTCTCCATTATGAAGAATGGAGATCATCCTGTCTCCAGTTCTTGCGCTTCGCTGCCTTTTGCTTCCAAGAAGCTCCTTACGACTGTCCATACATTTTTTCCATTCTTTGATTTGTCATGTCTCCACTTCTTTTAGAAACCCGGTATGTATAGTTGAGATTCGTAGGAAGACCTGGTTGTATGTTCAAAACATGAAGGCTACCGTGTGTATACATCAGATGAGGCACACAATCATTCGGGATTATCTGTTGAAAAACATAGTAATAACTTCGTAGTTATCAATGATGTACTAGTTTTAGAAGTGTGCAAAAAGTTGCATGGATGTCGTAATAGTAAAAAATCTTTCTAGGGTATCTCCATGGTAGTTACCGTAGTTCAACACATGCACTAGTGGCACGTATTGACCATAATGTTGAGGAGTTTGATTGTAGACATTGTAATTCTCAAGATTAGTACAAAATGCGATCAGATTATTTTTCTCCCAATAAGTTAATTCGGAGCCATCAGTGTACTGGGTTTTGTCTACCATCTTCCGCACATTCTTTGAAGAATGAAAATATGCTGTCAACTATTTTGAAATAAACAATATAAATTACTTAATAACTATGTTAAGCTCACATGGGGGAAGAATTGGAGGTGTATCCACAAGGACCCAAATCGAAGGTCTGTCTTGCTCGATTGTAGGATCAACAAGCTCCATGGTGACAAGCATACCCTCATCAAAACCATACATCTTGCAAAGTGCTTCCCAATTTTTGCAACCAAAATGGGTTACACTCTCAGCAATGTACAACTTTACTTGAAAATCCACACCATGATGGGTCCTTAGGAGAATTTTTTGGTTTCCATACTTTCATGGTCTTCAAAACCCATCCTCTCCAAGACATACCGTCTTGCATAGCATGGGATAAGCTAGTCGAATTGGAAAAGATGAAAAATACACATTAAAATAGTTGAAGTCATGCTTAATTACGAAAAAAACTATTGTCGTTGTTGCGTACCATATGAACATCGAAGGTCTCCTCGAGCTTAATGCTGAAGCGTCGATCTTTGTCCAGCTCAATGAACCTGTCGGACATACCTCGGTCGTCGTGGCACCAGTTGCACTCCCCCGGGCGGTTTTCATTGTCCGAGTACGACATTTCCGGCTTATGTTCATAATTCAAATATTAAACTTGTACAATTAAATATATGTACCAAAAAACCTAAATTAGATCATTATTATTAATCATGGGTTGACTATCGGTGATGGTACGTAGCTCCTCCTTTCATTTTCCTGAGTGCATTATTACACCAAATTGTCTAGCACACGGGAATGAAGGAGAAGCTACCCCCACGACGGAGTGGATGATGGAGGGGGCTCCGAGATTTCTGCATAGTGCTCTCCAATTTTAGCATTCAAAGTAGGAGTACTTTTCCAATATGAGCATTCAATAAGCAAAACTAAATCATAAAATTAAGTAGTATTCAAATTAGCATGCATTCAATTATAAGCAAAAGTACATCATCTCTTGTGTCCGTACATCATCAAATATTATCACTAATACTCCTTGTCGTGGAATAGTCACGTCAGATGTCGTCGTTAAAGGACTTAGATGTGGAGCCATTGCAACTAGGAAGCTTGAAGGGGTTAAACCGGGACAAGGGACACGAGAGAGTTTATACTAGTTCGGCCCCTTACGGTGAAGGTAAGGCCTACGTCTAGTTGGGTTGGTATTGATGTTTCGATGACCAGGGAGTGAGATACGCTATGCCTGGCTCTCGATGAGTTGTTTCTTGCCCTAAGTCGCCCGCAGGTCATCCCCTTATATACACGGGTTGACACCCGCGGCTTACAGAGTCCCGGCCGGCTTATAAACAGAGTCCGGCTCGATGACCAGTTAAATCTACCTTACATTACAAGTCATGCCATCATGGCGGTTTACTACAATGGGCTTAAGCCGCCCATGGGCCTTAAGCTCTTTATTGAACCACCATCTTCATGCTTGGCCTTGGGCTTCCTCTGATGAGTACTCTTTGCGTAACTCGGCCCCTCCTGGGCGGCTTACACAAATAGTCATATCCCCAACATTAGGCCCCAGACTGATTTGAACCTGTTCATGTTAGTCTAAAAAATATTTTTAAAGAATTAAATCTTCAGTCTTCTGACTATATAGAGGGTTTTTGTTAACCCGCCATGACGTCATCTTCTGGTTCCGTCTTAACTCGGCGTGACGTAATCCTTCCTTCAACTCATTTTTTATTCCACCGAATCCTTCAACAGATCTTTTCTTTACTGACTGTTCTGAAAACCGAGGCATCAAGGCCGCTGGATAATAATTGTTATCTCCTCGTTTCTCGCGCCGTCTCAGTCATCTCCTTCCTATAAATAGCCATGACCTGGGTCTTTTCCTTTTTACCTTTCCAGTCATCTTCTCCCTCTCCTCTCTGCCTCTCCAGCTCCGCCGCCGTTACCATCGACTCCATTCGTCTTCATCGACTCAGGCCGCTGCATCGACCTAACCGTGACCAGAGATCGACGGCGAGCTTCCGCAGTTCATCCTCATCCGTGAGTCCCCTTTTTCCTCTTCCTTAGATCTATCTTAAAGCTCTGCGGAGTTCATCGAGTTCATCACCGCCCGATGCGGATCCTTACTAGTTTGCACTTCCACAGCCTGTTTAGATTGTAAAAACCTTGCAGAAACGCTGCGGTAGTTGTTTGCGTTGATCTTGTATAGAAATAGATCTTATTTTTCTTGTTTGGAGACCTCCTTTGAATGCATGAACTTCTCTGCCCTGCTTCTAGGTCTAGAAATTTTTCTCCTTCAGAACAATATTTTGATCCATAATGAAGGCTGTTGTCCGTGAAACTTGTTTCTATCACCCGGAAGCTTCTTCTGGAAAACTTACTTTATCACCACTGTCTAGGTGTCCGGTTTTAAAAATCCTTGAATGACTGTTGACCCTGATAGCGGTTTAAACTTTACTACACAATCGCCCTTATATCATTAGGCCCCTTGCTTAAACCGCTATTTTAAACAAATTTGAATATTTCTCCCGGGTTAAATTTGAACCGGAACCTTTTACTTTGTCGTAGGCTGCTGTCGTTATGGATCCTAAGGCGGCCAAGCCCCCTGTGACTTGCAGCTGGGTTCCATCCACAGTCACTAAAAGCAAACTTGCCGAGTTTGTAGCGTTTGGCCATCTGCCAAAAAAGGAGGTCATGTCCTATCGTGCCCCTCACCCGTCTGAAGAGATACCTCAACCCAAAGACGGAGAGGTAGTAGTTTTCACAGACCACATGAACCGGGGATTTGCCCCTCCTGGCTCAAAATTCTTCAGGGAAGTTCTGAATTTCTTTGACCTGAGGCCTCAAGACATTGGACCCAATTCCGTGTCCAATCTGTGCAATTTCCAAGTCTTCTGCGAGGTTTACTTAGGAGAAGAACCAAGCCTGCTGCTGTTCAGAGAGCTTTTCTACTTGAACCGGCAGATTTAATGCGCCAACGGGCCTAGTCTTAAGCTTGGCGGCATCTCAATCCAGTAGCGGAGAGACTGCCTTTTCCCTTACGTTGAGCTGCCGAGTCACCCCAAAGACTGGAACCAGACATGGTTCTACTGCCAAGATACTTCTCCGGCTAACGAGAAGCCTCTGCCCGGCTTTCGCGCCCTGCGTCTTGAGTCCAATCATCCTCTGTCGGACAAGTTAACTACTGTTGAGCGCCTGCATCTTAACCCCACCATCAGAAAGATCAAGGCCCTCTTAGGCAACGGGTTAACTGGCATTGATTTAGTCTGGGTCTGGGTCACCTGGCGGATACTACCATTAAGCCGCCGCTCCGGCTTAATGTGTACTTAGACAGGCGAAAAGGACGACTCAATGCGTCATAATCCTGAGGACTTGCCAGACGATGTGGCAGATGCTACAGTTCAATCATTATTGAAGGAAGGCACTGTAACCAGTAATACTTTCGGTTTGCTTCCCTTCTGCAAGAAGAATCCGGCTCCTGCAGTAAGTTACTAGTCTTCACAAATACTCTTTAATATGTTACCTTCTGGTACTTATGATTCTTTATCTTTTTCCACAGGCCGATGATAATTTCTGGAAGGTCAAGTATGACCATGAGGCTACAAAACTGGCCTGGGCGGCCAAGAAGACCGAAAGGAAAACCGCTAGGACGGCCACCTCTAAAAATAAGAAACCCAGCGCCTCTGACATGCTTAAATTGGACGACTCCTCATCATATGAAGAAGAGGTAATCTTTTTTGATTTTCTTTAACTCCTTTGCAGTTATCTTACTGACATTTGATCCTTTCAGGAGGATACTGGGAACAGCCAAGCGGCTGGCGAAGAGGTAACTATAATTTCCTCCGACTCAGAGCCTTTGCCAACACAAAGAATCCGAAGGGTGACCCGGAAAGTAAGGTTTTCACACCCTCTCTCTTACCAAGATCCTCAATTTCTTTTGAAGCAACAGCAGCTTGAGAACCGGCGACAGACTCAGGCCAACCAGGACGCAGAGCTTTCCTCCGGCTTACCCGATGTGACCAAGAAGCGTTGGACTGAGGTTATCTCCGACTTACGTTTTGTTTTACCCTTGATGGGTTTGTTTTGCCAACCTCTCAATTCATCTGACTCCAACTATCAGGATACCTCCCCTTCTTCTGATGAGTCGATGCAATCGAACATGCCGGCTTTCAAAACTGCTCCCGGGTAATATAACCTTTCTTACTTTGAACTTATCCATACTTATGCCTTGATACTTATCCTTCCACTTTGATTGACAGTGGGCAAGTAAAGCCCAGCAAGAGGGCAAAGAAAGATAAGCCGTCCCAAGACCCGGTGGTTACTGAACCGGTGCTTGACTCATCCGTTCCAGACAGCTCCGCTCCTCAGCCACCGCCTGAACCGGCCTCTGACATTCCAGAGCCAACTTCTGACCCGCCTGCAGAAGAGGTGATTCACAACTCGGATGACCCGGAAACTCCTAGCCCGGCCAAGACGGTTGACCTGGAGGTTGAAATTGTGAAGAGCCAATACGTTGAACCGGGCCCGCCTACTGCCCTTGCCCAATGCACCGCCAAAGAGGAATTTGCCCAGCGCCGGAAGTCCAAACAAGACATCACCGATTACTCTCACTTAAGTATTGGTGATATAGTCTCGGGCTATCTGAGCCAAGTACATAGTAGTCGTGACCTGGAAATTGACATGGTGAAGCAAATACAGCATAAATCTGAGGTAAAATTTAAGCTTTCACTCTGAATCTTACTTACTGTACCAGCCCCCAAGTCTATTGCTTATGAATGAATATGCTGTAGATCTAATAATCTGCTAGCTATTAGTTTCGTCCGGTTGAAATTGAATATGTTTAACCCGGAGATGACATGAAACGTTAAATTTGAGTCACATTAGCCCCCAAGTGTCAAGTACTTTTACTTGTAAAGTGCTTGAGACTTAATATGTGTAACTTGGTAAAATAGACTTAAAAATTCTTTAAACATACATTAGCCCCCAAGTGCCAAGTATCTTTACCTGTAAAATGCTTGGGACTTAAATGTTATCTTACCAAGATTCTTACCACAACCTGATGTCAATGCAGGCCACCGCAAGTCAATTTGAGGCGGAGATTGCTGACTTGAAGAGCCAGTTGAAAATCCAAGAGCTCGAAGCTCAGAAAGCCAACTCCAAGTTTGAATTCAGTATCTCTGAACAAGAGAAACTGAAGAAGAATTTTGAATCGGAAAAGAAGGCTTGGGTTGATGAGAGGGCTTCATTGGTGACCCGGGTTGAGACAGCGGAGGCATCTCTTGCCGAAGCAACAAATGAACTGTCCGACTTAAAGCGGTACATATCCCAAATGGTCTCAGCTATCTTTGGTAAGCCGCTCATAAACATCGTAATCCTTCAAGAGTTATTGCAATAGTTTCCTCCGGCTTACTGTTATACCTGTGAATATGCAGGCCCCAGGAGTACCAATCTAAAGGAAAACATGCTTGTCAAGCTTAAGGCAGTATACACCTTGACAGAGCAGCTGTACTCCGGGTCACAGCGTGCGTTAACCACTGTGGCTTTATCAAATACCTCTCCCCGGCTTCTGCAAGACGTGTTGAGACATCTGTCGATGCTACCTCAACGCATTCAAGACTTAAGGCGGGCATCAGCAAGAGCCGGAGCTGTGGCTGCGTTGAGTCGGGCAAAAGCATGGGTGCCAGAGCTTGACCTTGCTGACCTCTCTCTTGGATATCCAAGTCTTAAGGAAGACAACACTGCTATTGGCGAACAGGACTTCACTGCATGTGTCAAAGTCATAGGCCCTCTGGCGACTCTCATTGGGGAAGATACTGACCTCACCAAGTATTCGCCGGGTTATGATAGCGAGAACCGGAGAATCCCAAATGTCCCCTATGACCAAGTCAGCCTGCTCCCTCCAACGCGTGAGCATACCTTTGCCCCTGAAGTGGACCCGGCCAGTTTAATAGATGATGAAGCTAAATTTGAAGCTTTGAGCGGCATTGACTGGGCCTCGTCCACCTTCCAGGAGACAACAACCGAAGGAGAGGCGGGGAAGGATAACCCGGAGTCATCAAGCCAGCCGGAGGAATAAGCCGCCAGACGGGTTATAACTTGTCAAAAAACAATGCTCCACTTATTCAGACTCGGGGAGTCTTGTAATAGGATAGAAAAAACTCCTTAATGCTTGTCATGCCTTATGGTACTTATTGCTTTTGTTAAACCACCAGTACTATTTCCATCTTGCTTATGTTAATCAAGTGGTTCCTTGCTATTTCTCCTTGCTCCGTTTTAATCTGCACGTAGAACAGGCAAGGCTTCCTAGACAGTTTTACTGCACCAGCGGGTTATAGAATATTGATAACCCGGAAAAAATCATGTGTATAAGCCGGTTCATGATTAGTTAAAACATAATCATAACAGCATACCTGCGACTCTTTTTGATAACTTCTCCGGCTCATATAAGTTTATACCTGGCACTTGATAGAACCTGAAGTAACCAATATAAAACCGGGAAGATCAAAAACCATCTCCTCAGGAGGGTTTCAATGATAGTAAAAATAGCCATACTTGCAAATGTTCACAGGTTCCTGATTCGAATACGGAAAAACCATTCCAAAGGGGTTAAGCTAAGATTCGAATACGACCATATAGCCCCCAGTGGCTTTGGCGGTGCCGATCAAGTGGGTATCGACAGCTATGTTCTCTTTGGTTCGAATACGAACTATGTTTGAACAGGAAGCCCCCAAGTGAACATAAGAGTTGTTTAATGACGCTGATTCGAATACGATCCACGTCAGACCCAAAGGGGTTAAGCTATGATTCAAATTTGATCAGGAAGCCCCCAAGTGGGTTTGGCAATATGCCCATCAAGTGGGTATCGACAGCTATGTTCTCTTTGGTTCGAATACGACCTATGTTTGAACAGGAAGCCCCCAAGTGACCAAGGCTAGATTCAGATATGATCATAAGCCGGACCAAAGGGAAAGCCGGATTCAGATATGACCCGTCCCTAGTTGGCATTGTCCATCACCTGATAAAGAAAACATGAAACATTCTTTATGGGAAAAAAGGACAGAGGTCCTGCTTTATTGCTTTATATAATATGTACAATATAGAAAGTATCTTAAGAAGTAACTTAAGTATAGTAAGGCCGGAGATGAGCTATGTTCCACGGCCGGTGGTCTCCTCCTCCGATTTAAATGAGTCCTTGCGCTCTCGAATATCGATGAGATAATATGACCCATTGTGCAGATTCTTGCTGACCACCAAGGGTCCTTCCCAAGGCGGGGATAACTTGTGCATATCAGACTGATCCTGGATGAGCCGGAGTACCAAGTCGCCTTCCTGAAAGGTTCTGCTCTTAACTCGGCGGCAATGATAGCGGCGCAGGTCTTGCTGGTAAATCGCCGACCGGGCTATTGCCAAGTCTCGCTCTTCGTCCAACAAGTCAAGTGCATCTGGACGAGCCTTTTCGTTATCCTCCTCAACGTAAGCTGCCACACGGGGTGAGTCATGCCGGATGTCACTTGGCAGGACCGCCTCTGCTCCATAAACCATGAAGAAAGGTGTATATCCCATAGATCTGTTAGGCGTACTGTTGATGCTCCATAACACGGAGGGTAACTCCTCTACCAAACAACCCGGAGTTCGTTGTAAAGGGACCAAGAGCCGGGGCTTGATACCTTTCAGGATCTCTTGATTAGCTCTCTCGGCTTGACCATTGGATTGAGGATGAGCAACAGTTGAAACATCAAGCCAGATATGTTCTCTTTGACACAACTCTTACATGGCACCCTTAGAGAGATTAGTGCCATTATCAGTTATGATGCTATGTGGAAAACCAAAACGAAAGATCACCTTTTTAATGAACTGAACCACCGTGGCTGCATCACATTTACTGACCGGCTCTGACTCAACCCACTTGGTAAACTTATCCACTGCCACTAGCAGATGTGTCTTTTTGTCCTTGGACCTTTTGAAAGGTCCAACCATGTCAAGCCCCAAGACTGCAAACGGCCAAGTAATTGGGATCATCCTCCAATCTTGAGCCGGCACATGAGCTCGTCGTGAGAACTTTCGACACCCATCACATTTACTGACTAGATCCTCCGCATCAGCATGAGCCGTCAACCAATAGAAACCATGATGAAAAGC
The DNA here is from genome assembly GCA_963921465.1 of Triticum timopheevii. Classification (NCBI taxonomy): domain Eukaryota; kingdom Viridiplantae; phylum Streptophyta; class Magnoliopsida; order Poales; family Poaceae; genus Triticum; species Triticum timopheevii. The sequence goes on from OY997272.1 coordinate 137,612,908, forward strand.
CTTGGCTACCAGGGATTTTGACCCGGCATGATGGCCACAATCTCCTTCATGGATCTCACGGAGTATTTCTTGGCCTTTTGCAGGTGACACACAGTGTTGAAACGGCCCTGTGACGCTGAGGTGATGTAACTCGCCATTAACAATTGTCATGGATTTGGAACGCCTGACAATTTGTCTCGCCAACGTCTCATCCTCCGGCAACTCACCCCGGGTCATATAAGCCAAGTACGGCACTGTCCAATCCGGGAAAACATGAAGAGCCGCCACCAGTTGTGCCTCCTGGTCTGGTACTGCTAAATCTTCCTCGGTAGGTACCTTGACAGAAGGGTTATGTAACACATTAAGAAAGGTGTTGGGCGGCACCGGCTTACGTTGGGATCCCAACCGGCTTAAAGCATCAGCCGCCTCGTTCTTCCTTCGATCAATGTGCTCCACTTGATAACCCGTGAAGTGACCAGCCACAACATCTACTTCAGGACGATAAGCCGCCATGAGGTGGTCTTTGGAATCCCACTTGCCTGACACTTGTTGAGCCACCAAATCCGAGTCGCCCAAGCATCGTACCCGGCTTAAGTTCATCTCCTTAGCCACCCGGAGACCATGAAGTAATGCCTCATATTCAGCTGCATTGTTAGTACATGGAAACATAAGCCGGAGTACATAACAAAATTTGTCACCTCGAGGGGAAGTTAACACCACTCCAGCCCCCGAGCCTTCTAGCTGCCTAGACCCGTCAAAGTGAATAGTCCAGTATGTGTTATCCGGCTTCTCCTCAGGGGGTTGCAAATCTGTCTAATCATTGATGAAGTCCACCAAGGCCTGAGACTTAATAGCCGTCCGGGGCATGTATTTCAAGCCATGAGGCCCAAGCTCAATAGCCCACTTGGCGACTCGTCCTATGGCCTCCCTGTTCTGAATAATGTCCCCCAAAGGGGCAGAACTTACCATAGTTATAGGATGGCTTTGAAAATACTGCTTCAACTTCCGGTTTGCCATGAACACCGCATAAACAAGCTTTTGCCAGTGTGGGTATCTTTGCTTGGATTCAATGAGCACCTCACTGATGTAGTAAACCGGTTGTTGAACCGGATGCTCCTTGTCGGCTTCCTTACGCTCCACCACGATGGCAACGCTGACGGCTCGCGAATTGGCAGCCACATATAACAGCAAAGGCTCTTTGTCAATTGGAGCCGCAAGAACCAGCGGCTCAGACAATTGTCTCTTTAAGTCCTCAAAAGCAGCATCAGTGGCCTCACTCCAAACAAAAGTGTCAGTTTTCTTCATCATCTGATACAATGGGAGGGCTTTCTCACCGAGCCGACTTATGAACCGACTTAAGGCGGCGACGCAACCCGCCAGTCGCTGAACATCATTGATGCACGCCGGTTTAGCCAGGGAGGTAATCGCCTTAATCTTCTCCGGGTTAGCTTCGATGCCTCTGTTGGACACCAGAAAGCCCAAAAGCTTGCCTGCAGGAACACCAAAGACACATTTGGCTGGGTTAAGCATCATCTTGTAGACCCGGAGATTATCAAAGGTCTCCTTTAAGTCGGATATCAAGGTTTCCTTTTCTCTGGACTTCACCACAATGTCATCCACATAAGCATGGACATTACGCCCAATTTGGTCGTGCAAATAGTTCTGCACACACCGCTGATAAGTCGCCTGGGCACTCTTGAGCCCAAATGGCATAGATACATAGCAGAAGGCTCCAAACGGAGTGATGAAAGCCGTCTTCTCCTGGTCCTTAACTTCCATGTTAATCTGATGATAACCGGAGTAAGCATCCAAAAAACTTAAACGCTCACAACCCTCCGTAGCATCAATGATTTGATCAATACGGGGAAGAGAAAAGGGGTCAGCTGGACAAGCCTTGTTTAAGTCCGTGTAGTCCACACACATCCGCCAGGTGCCATTCTTCTTGAGGACGAGCACCGGGTTAGCCAACCACTCTGGGTGAAAAACTTCGATGATAAACCCGGTCGCTAAGAGCCGGGCGACTTCTTCTCCAATAGCTTTTCGTCGCTGCCTGACCGGCTTCTACTTTGGATCAATATTGAGAGTGTGCTCAGCGAGTTCCCTCGGTACACCCGGCATGTCAGAAGGTTTCCATGCAAAGATGTCCCGGTTCTCACGGATGAACTCGATGAGCGCGCTTTCCTATTTGGGATCCAAGTTGCTGCTGATGCTGAACTGTTTAGAAGTATCACCCGGGTAAAGTCAACAAGCTTCGTCTCAGCCGCCGACTTAAACTTCAGTGCCGAGTCATGCTCTATAGTTGGCTTCTTCAGGGATGTCATATCCGCCGGGTCAACATTATCTTGATAAAATTTGAGCTCCTCTGCTGCGCAGGCCGACTCAGCATAAGCCGCGTCACCTTCTTCACACTCCAATGCCACCTTACGACTGCCATGTACAGTGATGGTGCCCTTGTAACCCGACATCTTGAGCTGTAAATAAACATAACATGGCCGGGCCATAAACTTAGCATAAGCCGGCCGTCCAAACAGAGCGTGGTATGGGCTCCGGATCTTGACCACTTCAAACATCAACTTCTCAGCTCGGGAGTCATGTTCGTCTCCAAAAGCCACCTCCAGCTCAATCTTGCCAACTGGGTAAGCCGACTTACCAGGGACAACTCCATGGAAAACAGTGTGGGATGTTCTCAGATGTTTATCAGTCAGCCACATGCGCTGAAAGGTCTCGTAGTAAAGGATGTTGATACTACTGCCCCCATCCATGAGCACCTTGGTGAACTTATACCCACCAACCTGAGGCGCCACTACCAAAGCCAACTGACACGGGTTATCAACCCACGGAGGATGATCCTCCCTGCTCCATATGATGGGCTGCTCTGACCACCTTAAATAACGAGGGATTGCCGGCTCAACGGAATTCACAGCCCTCTTATGAACCTTCTAGTCACGTTTGCACAAGCTAGTGGTAAACACGTGATACTGTTCACCACTCAACTGCTTCGGATGGCTTTGATAACCTGACTGTTGCTGCTGCTGTCTGCCTTGACTAGACTGCTGCTGACTGTTACCACCTGGATGCCCCTGAAAACCAGAACTTGAACTGCCGCCCGGGCCATGAAAGCCGCCGACCCCTGAGCCGCCACTAGATCCTTGACCACCGTCGAAGGTGTAGGAGTTTTTAAATGCCTTCATGATGGCGCAATCCTTCCACAGATGTGTGGCAGGCTGCTCCCTGGTGCCATGTCTCGGGCAGGGCTCATTGAGTAGTTGCTCTAGTGATGGGCCTGACCCGCCGGATCGCGGCGGTTTACCCTTACGTCCTGGATTGTTACCTCGTACATTGGCATTGGCCACGAACTCCGGGTTACCGTCCGCCTTACGCTTATTGCCGCCTTGAGCCCCCAGGTTATGCTGCTGACCCTTTCCATTGCCGTTCCTTTTTCCCTTCCCTGTCTTCTCATCGTCAGACGCGGGATCCTTGGTACTATCAGAATCGGCGTATTTGACTAAAGCTGCCATTAGCGTACCCATATCTGTGAGGTCACGCTTAAGGCGCCCCAGCTTCATCCTCAGCGGCTCCAAACGGCAATTTTTCTCCAGCATAAGAACCGCAGAGCCGGCATCCATCTTATCAAAGGAATGAATTATCTCTTTGACCCGGCGTACCCAATGGGTGGTGGATTCTCCTTCCTCCTGCTTGCAATCCGTCAAGTCCACAATCTACATAGATTGTTTACAGGTGTCCTTAAAGTTCTAGATGAACCGGGCATTTAACTCGCCCCATGAACCAATGGAATTGGGAGGTAAGCCCTTTAGCCAAGACCGGGCCGTTCCATCCAACATCATGGTGAAATACTTAGCCATTGCTGCGTCATTGACTTCCAGCAACTCCATGGCCATCTCATAACTCTCGATCCACACCGCGGGCTGTAAATCGGCCGTGTAATTTGGTACCTTTTGAGGTCCCTTGAAGTCCTTGGGCAGACGTACATCATGCAGAGCCGGCACCAGGCACGGGACACCGCCGGTTCTAGTGGCTACTCCTGCCTCAACCGATGTCATTGGATACTCCGGGTGATCATTCTCCTGACGTACTTGCTCCTGCACCAGGTTATAGCCCCCGGGTTGGTTACGCCATTGGGCATTGCTTGACAAAGCTTCCGACTCCATGCGTCTGCTGTAACTCGGGCTCCGGTTCTGGCGAGGCGGTTCTACCCAAGGCGGGGGAGTCGAATGGATCCTGTCCCGGCTATAAGAATAGTTCTCCTGCTGAGCCAGGGCTGTCTGAAGGAGCTCCCTGACCCTTCGGGTCTCCACCGCCGTCGGGTCATCTCCTTCCATAGGAAGAGCCGCTAAACGTGCTGAGGCTACGATCAAGTTCTCCATGGGGTTGGAAAAGTGACCCGGTGGAATCGGCACATAACGCGATGGCGGCATGCTCACGTGAGGCGGCACCATATCCCTAGGTTGAGCCGGTCCTCCTGTTCCGGCTGTCATAAGCCGATCAGCCTCTGGCGGGTTACTAGGGCCGGCTCCGGTTGTAGCAAAGAGAACCCGGGGATCGTAATTCGGAGGTAGACGGGACTGCGTTTTCTGATGTCTCCTCCTCATTACCTCATTGGATGCGTTTAAGCTCATCGTGAGCTGGTAAGCTTCTGACTGTAAGCGCTGTGCCTAGGCGTCGAGAGCCGCCCGTTCTGCAGCTAGTCTTGTATCCTCAGCTGCCAAGGCCTCCTTGGCTTGAGCTATCTCCTCACGCACCTGAGCTACTGCTGCGTCGTGCTCATCCTTGTCAGCATGAATAACCGTAGCGGTTAACAGGGCCGTAAGCTTGTCCATGAGATCTATCAGCACCTGAGCCGGTGGGCGCATGGGGCCTCCTGCCCCGGCTGCTCCTGACCCGGACGTGATCGCTGCGGCTGCCGTGGAGTTTGAACCGGGCTGAGTTCTAGCCATGAAGATTCCGGCCCATCTTGGCGGCTCATCGAGGTCCGGAATACTGATGTCATCGGAACAGCCCCTGAGCGCGCCGTCTTGTACCTGATATAACGAATCTGTTGAGCCGGCGGACGAGTCGCCGTCTGAGAGGACGGCCAGCTCACCCTCATCTTCAGATCCAGAAAGTTCCTCTCCATGGACGCAGCCCACGAAGGCACGCCTCATGACTGGCTGAGTCTGGGTCTTCCTCGCACGCTGAGCCGTCTCGACGAGGTTGGTGCAGTTGTCCGGCTCAGGGCCCGGCTCATCGATCCGGCCGATGAAGACGTGGATTCCGCCGAAGGGGACCCAGTACCCGTACTCAATTGAGCCGGCGTTGGGGCCCCGGCCTTCGTCATCGATGTAGATCTTGCCACGACGACTCTTGGTCATCCGGCCCACTACGTACCCCTTGAGCCCTTCGAAGTTGCCCTTCAAGAACTCAAATCCATCGTGCGCTGGCCCCACGGTGGGCGCCAACTGTTGTGGAATAGTCACGTCAGATGTCCTCGTTAAAGGACTTAGATGTGGAGCCATCGCAACTAGGAAGCTTGAAGGGGTTAAACCGGGACAAGGGACACGAGAGAGTTTATACTAGTTCGGCCCCTTACGGTGAAGGTAAGGCCTACGTCTAGTTGGGTTGGTATTGATGTTTCGATGACCAGGGAGCGAGATATGCTATGCCTGGCTCTTGATGAGTTGTTTCTTGCCCTAAGTCGCCCATAGGTCATCCCTTTATATACACGGGTTGACACCTGCGGCTTACAGAGTCCCGGCCAGCTTATAAACAGAGTCCGGCTCGGTGACCAGTTAAATCTACCTTACATTACAAGTCATGCCATCATGGCGGTTTACTACAATGGGCTTAAGCCGCCCGTGGGCCTTAAGCTCTTTATTGAACCGCCATCTTCATGCTTGGCCTTGGGCTTCCTCTGATGAGTACTCTTTGCGTAACCCAGCCCCTCCTGGGCGGCTTACACAAATAGTCATATCCCCAACACTCCTCGAATACTATCATACATATAGCATCACTAATACAGCTAGAACTGTAGCGCCCGACGAGTATCGTCGTGGGCAGTGGACACCCAAAGAAAAGGAACCATCACAGGATCATAGCTCCAGTGAGATCCCTGAAGAACCTGCTAGGTATTGTCGAACCTGCCCTCCAATGCAACCATGTAGCGACGGACGTGCTCGTCCTCCTCGCTGACACGGTGACGTACCACCTCCGCGGTGTCCGGAAGCCTCGGCACCGTCACTGGCCCATGTGACCGCCACCAAACAAGAATCGGGTCAACAACGGGCTGCCTCCTCACCAACCTACATCCCCCGGAACTACAAAAAAATCTAACAAAATCTAACTACTAACATCAAATTAAATCAGTAGCTCACGGCGACGGTGTCGAGGACGACGACGACGACGACGACGATGGCGAGGTGCGGCGCGGGGCGGGGCGGCGCGGCGACGGGCAGGGGCGAGGCGGGGCGGCGCGGCGACGGGCAGGGGCGGGGCGTGGCGGGGCGGCGTGGCGACGGGCAGGGGCAGGGCAGCGTCGCGGGGCGGGGGGCGGCGACTGCGTCGATCGGGGCGGCGCGGGACGGCGCAGGGCGACGACAGCGACGGCGGGCAGCCTGGCGGCGTTGGGAGGGCGGCGAAGAACGAACTGAACCAAAATTTCACGAGTGTTGCTTATATAGGCAGAGCATTGGTCCCAGTTCGTGAGACCAACCGGGACCAATGCACCCCTTTAGTCCCGGTTGGTGCCACCAACCGGGACCAAAGGCCTCTTTTCAGCAGTCCAAAGGGCGGGAAGCAGAGGCCTTTAGTCCCAGTTGGTGGCACGAACCGGGACTAAAGGGGGGTCATTGGTACCGGTTGGTGCCACGAACCGGTACCAATGCACCCCTTTAGTCCCGGTTCATGCAACGAATGTCACAGCCCCAATTCAGGCCTTGCTTGTCTTTGCATTAGTATCCATGCATCATGTTTAAATTTTATGAAACTTGAAATGGGGGTTGCCTAAACCCTAGCACCAAAAGAATTCAACTAGGTTCAACTAAAATATTGTCAGAAAGTCCAAATGGCTTTTAAAAATGTTCATCATTTCTGGGAAATGCTGGAGACATAACCAGGGGTGTTGCACATTTTTCCATGTCATATTTGGGCTCTAAATTAAATCATATGGTATTTTCATTTGGGCATTTAAATACTATAAAATAGTTTAAATGCTCAAATAATCATAAACTAAAATGTTTGTTGTTGGTTATATTTCAAACAGTGGCATTGATCAGTTTCATGATTTTTGGGTTTGGTCTAGTATTTTTAATAAAGTCACAAAGTTGCAGAAAAATAGAAAACAGGAAGGAAATTTTACCTGGCGCCTACCAACCAGCCCACCTGCCGGCCCAGCCCAGCTGCCGCGCCAGCGAGCTACTTGGCTCGGCCAGGCAGGCAGGCAGGGTGCTCGGTGGCGAGCACCGCATGGGTGCCAGGCACCTGGTCACCGCCTCGCCACTCCCCTCGTCCAGCCGCGACGTGGATCTCTTCCCCTCTCTCCCCCGAACCCCTCAGACACCTCCTCTCCTCTCCAGCTCCTCCCCCTCGCGCTCCCCAGCCATGGCCGACGCCACTGCCGCCGCTCCATCACCGTGGCCGCGCTCCCCGCCGTCCGTGCTCCGTCTCGTCGTGTCCAGGAGCTCCGCCGCCATCCTCTTCGTCGAGCTAGCCGAGCCCAGAGCGCTCGCGTGTCCTGAAGCCACCGCACGACTTCGCCCGAGTCCGCCGTCGCTGGAGATCCCTTTCAACGCCGTCGCCACCTCAGTTCGTCCCCGACCCCGCCGGTTGCCTCTACAAGTGCTCTGTGAACCTAGCTACCTCCCCTCCCCTTCCTCTCTCGCCCCCGAGCTGTGTAGCAACCACACGAAGATCACCCGCAAGCACCGCCGCGGATCTCGTCGCCGACGTGCTCCCGGCCATCCTCCGGCCACCTCTCGGTGTCCATCGCACTCACCACGACGCGTAGGGTCTAACCATGCACTCCTCGCACCTCACCGCACACCCTAGTTTCGAGTTCGCATCCACCCGAACTCCGGCGGCCGCCTAGGTCGTCGCCGGCGCCAACTCCAGCAACCCCGACCTCAACTAACTCCACCAAGAGTTGCGGTTTGTCCCTAGCTCCACCTAGATGCCTTCCGCGACCCATTTGGTGGCCGGAACGACCAAAATCACTTCCGCCGCCACGTCGGGCTCGCCGACGGCTAAACGCCGGCGCAGCTGACTTTGACTTTGAACGCGGGTGGGCCCTGGTTGACTCTGTTGAGTCAATGACAGGTGGGGCCCAGCCCTGTTAACTAAACTGGTTTAGTTTTAATTAATTTTTTAGCTAAACTAATTACACTGACACCCTGGACCCACAGTCAGGTTTGACCTGGACGTCTCTGTTGACTTGCTGAGGTCAGCATGACATCATGCTGACGCAGTAATCCTTTTCTGGAATTAAAATAAATCCAGAATGATTTATAAATTCCAGAATTTAGTTCAAACTTCTAAAATTCATATAAAATCAACCGTAGCTCCAAATCAAATAAATTATATATGAAAAATCATCAGAAAAATCCAATCTATCCATCTGTATCATTGTCATGCATGTTAGAACAACTTTTGTTCACTGTTTAGGCCAAATCATATAAATGGCATTTAAAGCTTCACATATGAAGTTTGAATTTGAACCTAGGGTTCAAACCAACTTCATTTAATCTGGTTGCTAGTTGCATTAGCTCAAACCACAGCATATTGCCATGTCACACTCATGCATCATATTGTTGCATTGCATTGATTGTGTTCTTTCTCTGTTGCCGGTATTGTCCCCTCTCAGTAGACGATGTTCGACGATGTGATCGATGACACCGATGAAGAACTATATTATCTTCAGAAGTGCCAGGCAAGCAAAACCCCCTTGTTCATTCCGATACAATCCCACTCTCTCGCTCCTGCTCTCTTTTACTGCATTAAGACAACAACGATTCAACTGTTACCTGCTGCGGTAGCTGAACCCCTTTATCCTTTGCATGACCTGTCATTCCACAGTAAATAGATGAAACCCACTAGCATGAGTAGGAGTTGTTTGAGCCCTGTTGTGCCTACTCATTCATGCTTGTTTGTCATGCCTGCTACTGCTTAGAGTTGAGTCAGGTCTGATTCATCGGGGGTGAATCAAAGGTGTGTGAACATGTCCTACTGTGTGTGAGCTAAGTGTGTGAACACGATTTGGTAAAGGTAGCGGTGAGAGGCCATGTAGGAGTACATGGTGGGTTGTCTCATTGCAGCCGTCCTCAGGAACTGAGTTCTGTGTTTGTGATCCATGATACAGTTACTACCACGCATTGGGCCCGAAACCAATGGACCCTCTCGGCTTCTTAATCACCCTTGTCCTCTGTGCAGGAGTTGCAAGTAGTTTCTGGTGTTTGTAGTATGCTGGAGGCCGTGGGCAGCGCTGACCGGAGGGGTGGGCTGTGATGCGGTAGGCACGTGGCCGGGTAAACCGGGCGCCCGTTTGGTGTCACGGAACCCTGTTCACATTGTTTGGGGCTGTGAGCGAAACTTCGGCCGGATCTCCTCATGGATGGAACCCGAATAGGCGATAAACCAGGACTAGGGACTTGAGTGTTTAGGTAGGTCGTGGCCGACACCCACGTTGGGCTTCCGCTTGAAGGTTGCCGAGTACATGTCGTGTAAACGGCGGTAAGTGGTGAGAGCGTGTGTGAAGAAGTACACCCCTGCAGGGTTAACATCATCTATTCGCAAGGTTGTCAGAATCGCGATTCTATTATACGATTCTAAGACTCTACGATCCAAACTAACCCCTATGATTCTACGATTTTAGTTCTTAGAATCTACGTTTCTATGATCCTGATAGTGAAGATTCTACGACTTGCGATCCTACCATTGAGGCTCCGATCCGATTCAAAATCGCGATTCTGACAACCTTGTCTATTTGAATAGCCGTGTCCACGGAAAAGGACTTCTGGGTTGCCTGTACAGTTCATAGACAAGTGAAAGTGGATACTCTAAAATACGCAAGATAAGTGTGAGTGCTATGGATGGTGTTCTCGTAGGGAGACGGGAGCGGGTCCATAGTGGTGTATTGATATGGTGAATATGTGGACTCGTGTGCGCCACCTCAAAAGAGTTCCTTGCAGTCGTAGTTCAGGATAGCCACCGAGTCAAAGCTGGCTTGCTGCAGTTAAACTCCACCATCCCCTTTATTGATAATGATGCATATGTAGTTAGTTCTGATGTAAGTCTTGCTGGGTACATTTGTACTCACGTTTGCCTATTTTATGTTTTTGCAAAGAGACCTCGGTCTCGCTAGTAGTTCTGCATGGACTTCGACGTTTAGATTGTTACCTCAGCTACGATCTTGTGCCCTCGGCAGGATCTGGTAGATAGTCAGGCTTCTAAGACTTTTTCATTTGTAGATGTCTGTACTCAGACATGTTAGCTTCCGCTTGTGCTTTGACTTGTATGCTCTGAATGTTGGGTCATGAGACCCATGTTTGTAATATCTCGCTCCTCGGAGCCAAATGAATAAATACTTGAGTCGTAGAGTCATGTTGTGATGCCATGTTGTATTTGCACATATCGAGCATATTGTGTGTATGTTATTGAAATGCTTGGTATGTGTGGGATCTGACTATCTAGTTGTTTTTCCTTAGTAGCCTCTCTTACCGGGAAATGTCTCCTAGTGTTTCCACCGAGCCATGGTAGCTTGCTACTACTCCGGAACAGTTAGGTTGGCCGGCATGTGTCCTTCTTCGTTCCTGTGTCTGTTCCTTCGGGGAAATGTCACGCGATGAATACCGGAGTCCTGTTAGCCCGCTACAGCCCGGTTCACCGGAGTCCTGTTAGCCCAGTGCTACAGCCTGGATTCACTCGCTAATGACCGACATGTTCGATGCTGGGTCATGGATGCCTGTCCTTGTAAGTTTGTGCCACTTTGGGTTTATGACTAGCCATGTCAGCCCGGGCTCCTTATCATATGGATGCTAGCGACACTATCATATACGTGTGCCAAAAGGCGCAAACGGTCCCGGGCAAAGGTAAGGCGACACCCGTGGGAATACCGTGCGTGAGGCCGCAAAGTGATATGAGGTGTTACATGCTAGATCAATGTGGCATTGAGTCGGGGTCCTGACAGCTTTGGTATCAGAGCCTGACTGCCTGTAGGATTACCAAGCCAAACCGGTTAAAGTTGTGTCTAGAAATGATTTAGTTATGTAAGGGAATTGATTGTGGGATGGGAACGTAAGGCTCTTTTTACTCCTTATCCCTTATGCCTTCTGATCTGAGTCAACCTCATCTTTCCTACGGGGTTAAGGAACTAGGCTATCTCCTCTTTCTATCAGGATCACGTGTTACTAATATGTAGACTTGTAAGATTGTTGGACTTAAGCCTCGTTTCAGTTCCTATTACTTCCGTATGTTAACTGTTCATCTTGAAACCTTGATATTGTGCTTCTGAGTGGCTATGCCACCATTTTTGTAGTATGTCTCCAAACTTTTTGAGCATTTACAGCCGTTATGATGTCCGAGTCATCCCAGGTTTCTAAATAGTCTGATGCACTTGCAAATCCTTTCCCTCTGGTTTTGATGCTCCTTTGGGCCAGGTTAATCACACTAAATGCTGAGTTGAGGTATTCTATTGCCTCGACATATATGTTGGAATTATTATTAAGACCCTAGGTGTCTTAGGGGATCATCTAGTAATCTAGCCATGATTTCTATCCCAGTGTGATGACTCTGGCCTTCATTCTCGAAAGCATCCCGTGATGCCATTTAGTAGTACGTATCCTACTCCTGGGTTTTGAACCCGAAATTCACCCTACTTACCTCATGTTGATAGTGTTGCTCGTACCTTTAGGTTATTAGTAACCTTTGCATTAGTCCTCGAGGTCCGTGGTATTTCCTTCCTCCAAATACTATGAACCACTTATGGCAGAAGTTTATTGAACCAAAAGATCACAACAAGAGTACTCTTGAGGAGTTCTCCATTCATAAATCGTGACTCTGCCAGCCCTACCTCTCTGCATGGGTTATCCGGAAGAAAAATGTTGAGCTTTGCTCGACATACCAATCTGTGCATCCACAACTCAGAAAATCATATGTTCTTTTGGGTTGTCCCTCTTTAGTTGTATTCTGACCCTCGTCTATCATTTGATAGTCAAGAGTACGCGTGCATTCGTTCATCGGTGCCTATTATTCTTGTGGTCCGTCAAGCCATTCTATTCTGGAATGACTAGGAGAAACAAACTCCAGAACCTGATCCATATCTAGGATTGGGTCAAAGCAGTTGTATTCCACAGATCAAAATGCCAATCCAGCTTTTGATTCTGTTCTACCTCGCAGTATTACCCCCTTTATGCCAGGATTGTCATGAGGATTGCACCATTTCTCATGAATTCTTGACGTAGTGATACTTCTCACTATCATTATTCATTCCTCGGTCCCGTGCTGTTGCAACCGGAGTGCTGACAAGTGAATTGTGATGTGTGAAATCAATAATCTGAGCAACTCGTTGCTTGGTAGTAAATGGACAATAACTTCATTCTTAGCGTGCTGATCATTGAATCATCATCCTAGGATTGATCGTGCTACCTAGTCCTTATTTCTGGTGCACTCTTCGATCAATGAGTTAGGATTATTCAGTCCCTTGCTTATTTGATCATATCATCTTGCTCTGAAAAGCAAGATTGTTCTCGAGCTTAGTAACATATCGGTGGTTCATGATGTTCCGAATATCTTCTCGGAAGTATTACCAGGTTGTCACCTGACCGCTATGTTGAGTTCGTGATCAAGTTGGTTTATTCCTGTAAACCACCCTTTCTCCAAGAATCCATGCTGGATACCCCTGAGCTAGTTGGTTAAGCCAAACAACAACTTGGAGAGTTGGAAGATAAAAGATTGCCTGGCTTAGTTCATTTTAAGGGATATCTTTTTATGTGTGTTGAAGAAAGATGATATCTTCATCAATTGATCCTTGAGACCAGTTGCTGGAGCTATTGTCTTGCCAAAAACTTTGATTTGAGTGTGGGCTATTCTCAAATCAAATCAAAACCAACGATGTTTGTAATGTTGTCTTACTCGTGGATTTTCCTCGAGCATACACCATTATGTCTTTTGGGTCTGACCAATACTATCACCTTGTTCACATAGTTATGGAATTCCATCTCCATGGGAATCTGGATGAATTGTTGTTGAGCCCATCGACAACATCCTTGTCTTCTCCATAATTTTGTTAAACATTAATCTACTGTTGGAAACTTTTGAAAGCATTTGTTCATGCTAGCTCATGAAGCCCATGTTCAGATGTAAGAAGTGACTTCCTCTAGTTCATGTGCATTTGATGCAAGTTGCCGCCATGGATTCGAGAAAGTCAATGTTGCTTCCTTTGGAATCATCCCAAATCAGTCATGCATACGTGCGAAGTATTCTGTGGTTCGAAGACTTGCAACCTTCATTCTATATGTATTCCTAGCACACCAAGCCACTGATTGATTTGTTCAAGGAGAAGAAGTTCCTTCTTAAGAGCAAGACTTATGCAAGGACCTCGATATCCTTGTTGATGGTTCCCCACCGGAACTCGGTAGTGTTTTATTGCAAGACTACCATGGGATCATGTTTGTCTCGGACAACATGTTCACATGTTGTAGCAGAACCAGCTCATGTTTTGGAGCTTGCTACCCTAGTTCACTCCCCGAGAATCTCGCAACGTCATATCGTCGATTTGTGTTGCAAACTTTCATTTTTCTTTATAGACTCGATGAGTCTGAATTATTCTAACACCAACCAGATCTGAATCTCAGGCAGATGTGATGGTTGGAACATCTCCCAAGAACTATAATATTGGTCTCTTTATAACCTGGTAAAGAGAATGTCGTGGCCAACACACCCAGCCGGAAGACCTATTATTGTAATATCTTGATTAAAGAAGTTGGCCACCTCTCCATAAGGACTTGTAGGAATTATTCCCTATTTGTGTGCCTTATGATTTTTGTGTTTCCGAAGTCCGACCTTTACTTGATGTTCTAGATGCTAGACCATCTCAATGAATGGGATACGCTAGTACATCAAGGAGAACATGAGAAGCAGAGTGCTAAATGTGTCTCGGTCGATCAACCAGATTTTGCTTCATTGGCCTCGCTAAGGTAAAATCTGAGAAGGTTATCTTTCTTTGCATCGGCATCATCCATCACTACTCATCTTGGTGGTATGTTGTGTTGCCAGGATCCTTGACACGGATGTTGGTAAAACCTTGATGAATATGGAAATTCTCAAGTTCTTGAGAGCACGCACAAGCTCTAGGTGTTATCATCGGCACTAACTGGGATTGCTCTCAATTTCCTCGGTTATGCTATAACCTCTCGAACAGTGGACCCACTCTCTAATGCTGAGCTTCTCCCCAGTTATTAAAATCATCCCTTGTGTTGTTTTCAACAAAGTAATCCACATCATCCATTCTAATCCGGGTATGCCATTCTACCGAACCCCTCCAAATGATTGCTCAAGAATTGCCCTAAGTTGGTATAAAGAGTCTCAATGATCTCTGAATCAAAGGTAATTCTTTTTGCCACTTAAGGGATGATCCTATGAGTTGCCTCCTCTAAGATGTCTCGTTATGGTATCATGGCAACTTAACTCCTCGCCGCGCTGACAACTATTCACCACCTTCTTAAGTGTGAAATTGTTATCTACCTAGTGAACCCTCGTCATCTATCTCACTCCATCCCTTTGGATGAATGCTTCGTGTCTCAGCTCGAGAGATGTTTCTATGCCTCGTTCCGCGAGTTGATCTTGTGATCATTAAGATGATCCATCCGTGTAGACATGTTTCAGTCTGTCATCGTCATGTTGGATGAAGATTTCGAAGGCAAGACATCAAGATCAATTTAAGTCAGCAAATCAACAACCTCGAGAAGGTAGTTGGATCATGAAGTTTGTGTTACTTAGTGTTCCCTTTGTCTTCTTACCTCGCGTCTTGAATCTCGGGACGAGATTCTTGTTTAGTGGGGGTGAGTTGTCACAGCCCCAGTTCAGGCCTTGCTTGTCTTTGCATTAGTATCCATGCATCATGTTTAAATTTTATGAAACTTGAAATGGGGATTGCCTAAACCCTAGCACCAAAAGAATTCAACTAGGTTCAACTAAAATATTGTCAGAGAGTCCAAATGGCTTTTAAAAATGTTCATCATTTCTGGGAAATGCTGGAGACATAACCAGGGGTGTTGCACATTTTTCCATGTCATATTTGGGCTCTGAATTAAATCATATGGTATTTTCATTTGGGCATTTAAATACTATAAAATATTTTAAATGCTCAAATAATCATAAACTAAAATGTTTGTTGTTGGTTATATTTCAAACAGTGGAATTGATCAGTTTCATGATTTTTGGGTTTGGTCTAGTATTTTTAATAAAGTCACAAAGTTGCAGAAAAATAGAAAACAGGAAGGAAATTTTACCTGGCGCCTACCAACCGGCCCACCTGCCGGCCCAGCACAGCTGCCGCGCCAGCGAGCTGCTTGGCTCGGCCAGGCAGGCAGGCAAGGTGCTCGGTGGCGAGCACCGCATGGGTGCCACGCACCTGGTCGCCGCCTCGCCGCTCCCCTCGTCCAGCCGCGACGTGGATCGCTTCCCCTCTCTCCCCCGAACCCCTCAGACACCTCCTCTCCTCTCCAGCTCCTCCCCCTCGCGCTCCCCAGCCATGGCCGACGCCACCGCCGTCGCTCCATCACCGTGGCCGCGCTCCCCGCCGTCCGTGCTCCGTCTCGTCGTGTCCAGGAGCTCCGCCGCCATCCTCTTCGTTGAGCTAGCCGAGCCCCGAGTGCTCGCGTGCCCTGAAGCCACCGCACGACTTCGCCCAAGTCCGCCGTCGCCGGAGATCCCTTTCAACGCCGTCGCCACCTCAGTTCATCCCCGACCCCGCCGGTTGCCTCTACGAGTGCTCTGTGAGCCTAGCTACCTCCCCTCCCCTTCCTCTCTCGCCCCCGAGCTGTGTAGCAACCACACGAAGATCACCCGCATGCACTGCCGCAGATCTCGTCGCGGACGTGCTCCCGACCATCCTCCGGCCACCTCTCGGTGTCCATCGCACTCACCACGACGCGTAGGGTCTAACCATGCACTCCCCGCACCTCACCGCACACCCTAGTTTCGAGTTCACATCCACCCGAACTCCGGCGGCCGCCTAGGTCATCGCCGGCGCCAACTCCGGAAACCCCGACCTCAACTAACTCCACCAAGAGCTGCGGTTTGTCCCCAGCTCCACCTAGATGCCTTCCGCGACCCATTTGGTGGCCGGAACGGCCAAAATCACTGCCGCCGCCGCGTCGGGCTCGCCGGCGGCTAAACACCGGCGCAGCAGACTTTGACTTTGACCACGGGTGGGCCCTGGTTGACTCTGTTGAGTCAATGACAGGTGGGGCCCAGCCCTGTTAACTAAACTGGTTTAGTTTTAATTAATTTTTAGCTAAACTAATTACACTGACACCCTGGACCCACAGTCAGGTTTGACCTGGACGTCTCTGTTGACATGCTGAGGTCAGCATGACATCATGCTGACGCAGTAATCCTTTTTTGGAATTAAAATAAATCCAGAATGATTTATAAATTCCAGAATTTAGTTCAAACTTCTAAAATTCTTATAAAATCAACCGTAGCTCCAAATCAAATAAATTATATATGAAAAATGATCAGAAAAATCCAATCTATCCATCTGTACCATTGTCATGCATGTTAGAACAACTTTTGTTCACTGTTTAGGCCAAATCATATAAATGGCATTTAAAGCTTCACATATGAAGTTTGAATTTGAACCTAGGGTTCAAACCAACTTCATTTAATCTGGTTGCTAGTTGCATTAGCTCAAACCACAGCATATTGCCATGTCACACTCATGCATCATATTGTTGCATTGCATTGATTGTGTTCTTTCTCTGTTGCCGGTATTGTCCCCTCTCAGTATACGATGTTCGATGATGTGATCGATGACACCGATGAAGAACTATATTATCTTCAGAAGTGCCAGGCAAGAAAACCCCCCTTGTTCATTCCGATACAATCCCACTCTCTTGCTCCTGCTCTCTTTTACTGCATTAAGACAACAACGATTCAACTGTTACCTGCTGCGGTAGCTGAACCCCTTTATCCCTTGCATGACCTGTCATTCCACAGTAAATAGATGAAACCCACTAGCATGAGTAGGAGTTGTTTGAGCCCTGTTGTGCCTACTCATTCATGCTTGTTTGTCATGCCTGCTACTGCTTAGAGTTGAGTCAGGTCTGATTCATCGGGGGTGAATCAAAGGTGTGTGAACATGTCCTACTGTGTGTGAGCTAAGTGTGTGAACACGATTTGGTAAAGGTAGCGGTGAGAGGCCATGTAGGAGTACATGGTGGGTTGTCTCATTGCAGCCGTCCTCAGGAACTGAGTTCTGTGTTTGTGATCCATGATACAGTTACTACCACGCATTGGGCCCGAAACCAATGGACCCTCTCAGCTTCTTAATCACCCTTGTCCTCTGTCCAGGAATTGCAAGTAGTTTTTGGTGTTTGTAGTATGCTGGAGGCCGTGGGCAGTGCTGACCGGAGGGGTGGGCTGTGATGCGGTAGGCACGTGGCCGGGTAAACCGGGCACCCGTTTGGTGTCACGGAACCCTGTCCACATCGTTCGGGGCTGTGAGCGAAACTTCGGCCGGATCTCCTCATGGATGGAACCCGAATAGGCGATAAACCTGGACTAGGGACTTGAGTGTTTAGTTAGGTCGTGGCCGAAACCCACGTTGGGCTTCCGCTTGAAGGTTGCCGAGTACATGTCGTGTAAACGGCGGTAAGTGGTGAGAGCGTGTGTGAAGAAGTACACCCCTGCAGGGTTAACATCATCTATTCGAATAGCCGTGTCCGCGAAAAAGGACTTCTGGGTTGCTTGTACAGTTCATAGACAAGTGAAAGTGGATGCTCTAAAATACGCAAGATAAGTGTGAGTGCTATGGATGGCGTTCTCGTAGGGAGACAGGTGCGGATCCATAGTGTTGTATTGATATGGTGAATATGTGGACTCGTGTGTGCCACCTCAAAAGAGTTCCTTGCAGTCGTAGTTCAGGATAGCCACCGAGTCAAAGCTGGCTTGCTGCAGTTAAACTCCACCATCCCCTTTATTGATAATGATGCATATGTAGTTAGTTCTGATGTAAGTCTTGCTGGGTACATTTGTACTCACGTTTGCCTATTTTATGTTTTTGCAAAGAGATCTCGGTCTCGCTAGTAGTTCCGCGTGGACTTCGACATTTAGATTGTTACCTCAGCTACGATCTTGTGCCCTCGGCAGGATCTGGTAGATAGTCAGGCTTCTAAGCCTTTTTCATTTGTAGATTTCTGTACTCAGACATGTTAGCTTCCGCTTGTGCTTTGACTTGTATGCTCTGAATGTTGGGTCATGAGACCCATGTTTGTAATATCTCGCTCCTCGGAGCCTAATGAATAAATACTTGAGTCGTAGAGTCATGTTGTGATGCCATGTTGTATTTGCACATATCGAGCATATTGTGTGTATGTTATTGAAATGCTTGGTATGTGTGGGATCTGACTATCTAGTTGTTTTTCCTTAGTAGCCCCTCTTACCGGGAAATGTCTCCTAGTGTTTCCACCGAGCCATGGTAGCTTGCTACTGCTCCGGAACACTTAGGCTGGCCAGCATGTGTCCTTCTTCGTTGTTGTGTCTATTCCTTCGGGGAAATGTCACGCGATGAATACCGGAGTCCTGTTAGCCCGCTACATCCCGGTTCACCGGAGTCCTGTTAGCCCAGTGCTACAGCCTGGATTCACTCGCTGATGACCGACACGTTCGATGCTGGGTCATGGATGCCTGTCCCTGTAAGTTTGTGCCACTTTGGGTTTACGACTAGCCATGTCAGCCCGGGCTCCTTATCATATGGATGCTAGCGACACTATCATATACGTGTGCCAAAAGGCGCAAACGGTCCCGGGCAAAGGTAAGGCGACACCCGTGGGAATACCGTGCGTGAGGCCGCAAAGTGATATGAGGTGTTACATGCTAGATCGATGTGGCATTGAGTCGGGGTCCTGACAACGAATCGGGACTAAAGGCCTTGCGCTGGCGCGGTGCAGTGGGATGTTTAGTCCCACCTCGCTAGCTGAGGAGCGGCCGCACCTGTTTTTAAGTGCAACTCTGCCCTCCCATTTGAACTCCGCACTATTGCAGGCCTACTGGCCTAACTTGTGTCTCTGCCTGTGGGCCTGCTGGGCAGTCTGCGGGCCTGAAGCCTTGCCCAATAAGGTCTCTTGTCGTATTCAGGCCGTGGTGGCCCAGTAGGTGGCAAATTTTTTATTTTTCCCATTTTTTGTTTTATTTGTTGCTTTATTTATTTTATGATAATTCTTTTTGCTATTAAAGTTTCTAAAAAATTCTAATTACTTATTTATTTTCTTTTATGATAATTCTTTTTTGCTTTTAATGTTTTGAACAGAATTCTAATTACTTATTTATTTTCTTTTATGATAATTCTTTTTGCTATGAAAGTTTGTAACAAAATTCTATATAATTTTAGTTTCAATAATACTAGAGGTTTATAAAAGCTTTTTAGTTGATTCCTTCAGTACCAGTTCTAAGGCTGTTACAAAGGCATTTTATTTGGTACAGGTTTCAAGGCTGGTGCCCCACGAGCACCTTTTAGTACCGGTTCGTGGCATGAACCGGTAAAAGAGTTTTTTAGTTGATTCTTTCTGCAGCTGTTTTTTAGTCCCACCTCGCCAAGCGAGAGGCACTCGCAGTGGTTTATAAGCCCTGAGCGTAGAGACGATGAAGGGAGAAGCGCAGTGCTCACCTGCACGTTGGCCTGAAGCTAAGCAACGTGCAGATGAGCATTGCGCCTCTCTTTCATTTTGGCATGGTATATATAGGCATATCATTGGTCCCGGTTGGTGGCATGAATAGTTAAAATTTGAATTCTTTGAAATTTGTGTGAATCACAAGTTTGTGATTAACTTTACTAAAAAAATGAGCATAGATGCGCTTATAGAGAGAACTCAACCTAAATTCGTAATAAATTTCTACTAACTTCAGAGAAATTCAGTATGAATTTAGGTCAAATTCCCTGTATAAGGGCATCTATTTTCACTTTGAGAGGAGCTCAACAAGGCAGAGAGGGAGGGGCTTATAAACCGGTGTGAGCGCCCTTCGGTTGGCGAGGTGGGACTAAACTCTGACTGCAACAAGGACCAACCCTTAGTCCCGGTTGGTGGCATGAACCGGGACTAAAGGGCAGCCTTTGGTCCCGGTTCAAGCCACCAACCGGGACCAATGGTGGTGGGCCAGGAGCGAGGCCCATTGGTCCCGGTTCGTCCCACCAACCAGGACCAAAAGGTCCAGACGAACTGGGACCAATGGCCCACGTGGCCCGGCCAGCCCCCGGGGCTCACGAACCGGGTCCAATGCCCCCATGGGTCCCGGTTCTGGACTGAACCGGGACTAATGGGCTGGCCCGGCCTGGACCATTGCCCCCTTTTCTACTAGTGTACACCCCCTCCCTATTTGTTGTTTGTGCGTCAAGGGGGACTCCTGAGCATCACGACTCAGGAGCCTAACTTGTCACGTAGCCCCTCACTCCTTGGTCCTGTCCTCGTGATCCGGTTGGGGCTAATAGCGGCTGAGGTATGCGCGGGGCCAGGCCCTGCTGACGTAGAACACAAAGCAAATAGGAAGGAAACCACAAAATCTCGCAAATTCAGAAGCAAATATTACAAACCATAAATTGTCCTTGTGATACCAAACACAAGTTTGAACGCCTCCACGAGGCATGGTGCATGTTGCAAGAGCTGAAACAGGAAAGAAGCCGCGAGAAGATCACCCTTGGGCAGGGCCGTCATTCGCCAGGAGCCCCGCCTCCATGGTGGAGTTGCGCCTGTTAGCTCCACCTCCCGAGGCTGCGGAACCAGCAGCACCTGCCTTGGGTGCAGTTGCGAAGGCGCGGAACTTCGACAGCAGGGCTTCCGATCGCCCTTCACAGCCTCAGTAGCTGCGGCGGAGCGCTCAGAGTCCACAGGCTCCAGCAGATCGTCAAGGTTGGCGCCAGGGTCGCGAAGGTAGACGTGGCTAAGGACCCGAGCCAGCACCGCAGAAGAAAGGACACGAGCTTCAACCTCGGCCATGGGGCTGATGCCGGTCACGACTTCCTTAAGCGCTTTGACCAAGAAGGGAAGCAGCTTGGTGGGGCCGTCCTTGGCCCCGGCCAGTGGCTTCTCCAGGCAATCATCATAAAGCGACTTCAGCGCCTTGCGAGATCTCTCCTCAAGATCCATGAAGGCCACGCGATCCTCAGCCAAGACTTTCGCCTTGGCGTCTAGCTCGGCCTTCTCCGCCTTCAGCTTCTGCTCCGTCGTCTTCAGTCAGCTGTGATCGGCGGACAGCTCAGCGTTGCGGTCCCGATGGCGGCCTCCTGAGCTTTCATCTCTTCCTCCTTTGCCTGGCGGTCGCGGACCTCTTTGGCGAGCTCGTCGCGCAAGCCCCGTAGCTCATCCTCCAGCGCCTTGCAACGGTCCTGGGCGATCAAAGCATCCTTCAATGCCGCGTCATGAGCGGCCATGCCCTAGGTGGAGACTTGCTTCTCCTCCTCGGAAGCCGCCGTAGCCTGGCTCAGCGCCGCTCGGACGGAGGTTTCAGAGTGAACCCAGCCAGAGATCAGCTCCAGGCGCCTGGCCACCAGGCGGGGGTTGGCGCCCTGGAGGTCTTCTCGCAGCCGGCCTAGCTCGGCAGCGGCACGGTCCAAGGCGGCGAAGGAGGCAGGAACCACTGGAGTAGGAGGAGAAGACGACAGCGTGATCATGGCTTGGGAGACTTAGAGCTCCTGAGTCTTGGCAACCTCAGCGACAACATCAAGCAATGGCGCCTCCAGAGTCAGCGAGGCCACGGGGGCTCGCACCCCGCCAGGGCGCTCCTCCTAGCCTCGCGAGGACGACCGGGTAGGGGAGGTGCGAGCTCCACTGCCTCCCCTTCCCATAGACAAAGACGCGGCCACAACGGATGAGCCTGCCCCAAGAGGAGCTATCCTGTCCCCCTTCAGCTTCTTCACTGCGGGCGGCAACCTACCCAAGTAACGGAGAACATCAAGCGTCAGCAAGAAAAATGATAACAAGATGGGGTTTGACACTTACTAGTCAATCGCGGCGTGTTTCGGCGGTTTCCTGCCAAGTTTAAAGCCTGTGAGCCTCTTGCGGTGAGCAGCGTCGGGAGGTCCAGAGGCAGAGGAGGGCGCACCAGAAGGGCTGGGGCTAGCTTCGAGCAGTTCCTGGGCCGGCGTAGCCACTTGGGAGATCAGCCCCGACCTGTCCTTCCTCGGGATCACGGGCGGATCCTCTCCCCCTCGCCTGGTGTCAGCCTCATCGTCGTCCGGCAGGGTGCGGAGGATGTTGGCCCTGTGCCGGGAGGAAGTCTCCACCGTCCCCTCAGCGGTTGCCTCTGAGTCGCGCTCCTCTTCCTCTTCGTCTTCTCCTCCTCCTCCGCGGGAATCATGAGAAGACAATTCCACTGGCACCGCTGCCTACTGGCCCTCAGGAGGCACCTCTGGCACCAGATCGCTCTCATCAAAGGTAGGCATGGCGTCCACCACCTATTGCCAGTTGTCGCAGAGGAACAAGGGGACAGGAGCGCCCTCTAGACCTTCCACGTCCTCTCCAACCAGGAAGCGGAGAGCTGCGGCCAGCTCCTCATCAGACATGGTGTCGGTGTCAAAACCGGCGGATCTAGGGTAGGGGGTCCCGAACTGTGCGTCTAGGCGGATGGTAATAGGAGACAAGGGACACGATGTTTTTACCCAGGTTCGGGCCCTCTCGATGGAGGTAAAACCCTACTCCTGCTTGATTGATATTGATGATATGGGTAGTACAAGAGTGGATCTACCACGAGATCAAGGAGGCTAAACCCTAGAAGCTAGCCTATGGTATGATTGTTGTTCGTCCTATGGACTAAAACCCTCCGGTTTATATAGACACCAGAGAGGGCTAGGGTTACACAGAGTCTGTTACAATGGTAGGAGATCTACATATCTGTATTGCCAAGCTTGCCTTCAACGCCAAGGAAAGTCCCATCCGGACACGGGACGAAGTCTTCAATCTTGTATCTTCATAGTCTTGGACTCCGGCCAATGATGATAGTTCGGCTATCCGGACACCCCCTAGTCCAGGACTCCCTCAGTAGCCCCTGAACCAGGCTTCAATGACGACGAGTCCGGCGCGCATATTGTCTTCGGCATTGCAAGGTGGGTTCCTCCTCCGAATAATTCATAGAAGATCGTGAACACCAGGATAGTGTCCGGCTCTGCAAAATAAATTCCACATACCCCTGTAGAGAGAATAATATCTACACAAGTTCAATCTGCTGACGTATTTCGTGGCGTGACGTCATACCACGGCCAAGCCTTTATTCGAATCATTTTTATTATTCCACCTCAGCGCGTTTAGCGAAGCGGTTTCCTTGGCACGTCTTGTCGAAGCAGAGATCATGACCCCTTATTCCTGGATTCTCATCAATACGGCCGTGGGTAACCCAACCACGCCTGTTGCCCCGGCCCCTCCATCGAAGGCGAGTTCCAAACGGTCACGGGGCCGGCTCTTGGTATTCTCCCTCTTTATAATGAGACCAAGGCCTGTCCCTTTCCTTCGATCCTCAATCGAATCCGCCCCTCGCCCCGAGTTCCAACACCCAAGGCTCCAGATTCGGGCGCTTCAGACCTCCGACAATGTCCGACTCTGACCTACAGGGCCGATGGATGCCCTCTTCCGTCACGGAAGGAGACGTGCTCAAGCTGAGAGACGCCAGGTACCTAACCTACGAGATTTCGCATAGGTTGCCCTCCCGAGGGCAAGTCATTACCACTCCTGAGCCTGGTGAGTGCGTCGTGTTCGTGTCTCACTTCCGTCGGGGTTTAGGCTTCCCGATGGACCCCTTCGTGAGGGGGCTCATGTTTTATTACGGGATGGAATTCCATGACTTGGCTCCGGAGTCCATCTTCCACATCTCATCATTCATTGTTGTCTGCTAAGCCTTCCTCCGCACTACCCCTCACTTCGGTTTATGGCTCAAGACCTTCAACGTGGAGCTGAAGATGATCGAGGGGCGACAGGCAGAGTGCGGAGGGGCAGTTATAAGTAAGAGGGCCGATGCTCCATGGCCCGAGGGCTCTTTCCAAGAGGAGCAAGGCTTGTGGCAACAGGAGTGGTTCTATATCACCGCTCCCCGGGGTAGCAGGCAGGTGCCGCCGCCCACCTTTCGCTCGGGCCCTCCACAACGGCTGGCGTCATGGGTCCACAAAGGGCTTGACTGGGAGCCGTCCAAGGACGTACCAATATTGCAGGGCCGGATCCCAGACCTCCAAGAGAGGGAGATCAATCTGGTCATAGTGACGCAGGTTATGCTGATTCGGTGTCTTCTGCCCTGCAAATGTTGCCCCCACCGCCTGTGGGAATTCAATCCGAAGGGACCGCGAGCTCTTCAACACTTCATGGGTACGACACCCGTGGAGATGTATAAACTGTTCTTCGGATCACAAGAGATGTGTCCGGACTTGACCGAGGACGCCGGCCAAAGCTGCAATCACCCGGATACTCAAGTAAGTAGTCCTGTGTCTGGACATACCGTCCATTTATTTATCATGGATTTGCCTTTTAACTAGCTATCCTTTGAACAGGAGTGGATAGCGCAAGCAAAACTGATACAGTGTCCGGCCCCCCTCCCTGAGACCACGCCGGATCCCATGTTAGTCAAGATGTTGGAGGTTGCGCCTTCGGAAGAGGGGGAAGGGGGGAACAGGGAAACTACCGCCTCTGCTAAGGAGGCTCTCAATAAGGGGGGGGGGATCAAGAATCCCTCCCTCCAGGGGGAGAAGAGGACTGCTTCCGAAGACCCGGAGGCTAAGGCCTCAAAGCGGGGGAAGAAATCTGCACCGGAAGGTCCTGTGCCGGGAGGAGTCCCGGCCGCACTGTCTCCCCAAAGGAATCAGCCCTCCAGCGAGCCGTAAGTAGAAAAAGGGGAGTTTTGTAATAAGGGACATCCCTATTTTTATTTCTGAGGATAACCGAAGTTCTTAACTTGTAGTTCGGATCTCAGCCCTTCTCAGCAGAGCTCATCTTCGGGGGACCTTTGTCCGGAGATGATGGAGAGCGAAACGCCTCCATCTGCCGCACCGTCAGGCGGGGCGGACGACCCTGAGGTATCGTCACGGAGGGTCACTATCGGTGTCAAAACCGGCGGATCTCGGGTAGGGGGTCCCGAACTATGCGTCTAGGCGGATGGTAACAAGAGACGAGGAACACGATGTTTCTACCCAGGTTCGGGCTCTCTCGATGGAGGTAAAACCCTACGTCCTGCTTGATTAATATTGATGATATGGGTATTACAAGAGTGGATCTACCACGAGATCAAGGAGGCTAAACCCTAGAAGCTAGCCTATGGTATGATTGCTGTAACGTATGTTGTCCTACGGACTAAATCCCTCCGGTTTATATAGACATCGGAGGAGGCTAGGGTTACACAGAGTCGGTTACAATGGTAGGAGATCTACATATCCGTATTGCCAAGCTTGCCTTCCACGCCAAGGAAAGTCCCATCCGGACACGGGACGGAATCTTCAATCTTGTATCTTCGTAGTCTTGGAGTCCGGCGGATAATGATAGTCCGGCTGTCCGGACACCCCCTAGTCCAGGACTCCCTCAGTAGCCCCTGAACCAGGCTTCAATGACGATAAGTCCGGCGCGCATAATGTTCAGCATTGCAAGGCGGGTTCCTCCCTTGAATAATCCAGAGAAGATCATGAACACCAGGATAGTGTCCGGCTCTGCAAAATAAATTCCACATTCCACCGTAGAGAGAATAAAATGTACACTTAGTTCAATCCGCTGACGTATTATGCGGCGTGACATCACACCGCTACCAAGCCTTTGTTTGAATGGTTTTTTACTATACCACCTCAGCACGTTTAGCAAAGTGGTTTCCTTGGCACGTCTTGTCGAAGCAGAGATCGTGTTCCCCTTATTCCGGGATTCTCATATATAGGTGCGTGGGTAACCCAACCGTTCCCGTCGCCACGCCTCCTCTATCGAAGGCGAATCCCAAACGGTCACGGAGACGGCCCTTGGTATTTTGCCCCCTTTATAAGAGGACCAAGGCTCGTCCTTGTTCTTCAATCTCGCATCGAATCTCTTCCCCGCCCCCAGTTCCAACACCCAGAGCCTCAGATTCGAGTGCTTCGGATCCTTAACCATGTCCGGCTCCGACCTCCAGGGCCGGTGGATGCCCTCCTCCGTCATGGAGGAGGACATATTGAAGTTACGTGAGGCCAAGTACCTGGCCTACGAGGTTTCACACAGGTTGCCTGCCCAAGGGCAGGCCGTGCCTGCCCCCGAGCCCAGTGAATACATCGTCTTCGTATCCCACCTCCGTCGGGGTTTAGGCTTCCCGATGGACCCCTTCGTGAGAGGGCTCCTGTTCTACTATGGGCTGGACTTTCACGACTTGGCTCCGGAGTCCATCCTCCATATCTCCGCATTCATTATCGTCTGCGAAGCCTTCCTCCGCGTCACTCCCCACTTCAGCCTGTGGCTGAAGACCTTCAAAGTGGAGCCGAAGATGATCGGGGGGCGTCAAGCGGAGTGCGGCGGGGCGGCCATAAGCAAAAAGGCCGATGCCCCGTGGCTCGAAGGTTCCTTCCAAGAGGAACTCGGATTGTGGCAGCAGGAGTGGTTCTATATCACCGCTCCAAAGGGCAGCAGGCAAAAGCCGCCGCCTTTATTCCGCTCGGGACCTCCATGCCAGCTGATGTCGTGGGTCAACCAAGGGCTCAATTGGGGGCCGTCCGAAGACGTGCCCTCACTGCAGGGCCGGATTCGAGACCTCCAAGCGAGGGAGATCGACCTGATCAAGGTGATGCAGGTTATGCTAATCAGGCATCTTCTGCCCTGCAAACGCCGTCCTCTCCGTCTATGGGAGTTCAATCCGGAGGGACCTCGGATTCTCCAACACTTTATGGGTGCGACACCCGTGGAGATGTACAAGTTGTTCTTCGGACCGCAGGTGGCGTGTCCGAAATTAGCCGAGGACGCAGGTCTAAGCCGCAATCACCCGGATACTCAGGTAAAAAGCTCAGAGTCCGGACATTCTGTTTATATGCGTCTCTAGAGTTCGCCTCCTGACCCGTTACTTTTCATAGGAATGGGTGGCGCGATCAAGGCTGATAAGGTGTCCGGCCCCCCTCCCAGAGACCGCACTGGAGCCCGTGCTGGTCAGAATGTTGGAGGTCGCGCCCACAGAAGGGGGCGAAGGGGAAAATAGAGGAGCTAATATTTCGCCCAAAGGGGCGACTGAAGAGGGGGGATCCAAGAACCCCTCCCTTCAGGGGGAGAAGAGGACCGCCTCCGAAGATCCGGAGGCCAAAGCCCCTAAACGTGGGAAGGGATCTTCCCCGGGGGGTCCGGCGTCCAGAGAGAATCCGGACGCGCAATCATCGCCAAAGGATCGGCCCTCCAGCAAGCCGTGAGTATGAAAGAGGGAGTTAAATAGTACGGAAATACCTTCATTTGTGCTTCTGTGGGTAACCGAAATATTTATATTTGCAGTTCGGATCTGCATCCTTTTCAGATGAGTTCATCTTCGGGGGACCTTCTTCCGGAGATGATGGAGAGCGAAACGCCTCCGTCTGCAGCGCCGTCAGATAAGGCGGGCGAGCCTGAAGTATCGTCATGGAGGGTATCCCCGAGTCCGGAGGGGCCAGAGAGTTCAGCACCCACTAGTATCCGGCCGGGAGAACTGAAGAATCTGCTTGAGAGGGCGTCCATTTCAGAAGATCATCGTGCGTTGATGCGTAGGGTGGTTGGAAGGATTTCGTCCGCCGAGAGCGAACTGCGTAATGCCGCCATGAGTTTGCTGGCGGATTTGAGGTATGCAAGAATGACGCATCCTTTTGTCTTTTAACAGTTTTGCACATAAAAATGTGCCCCGTATAGATAGTAGCCCCTGGGACTCGGTAGGTTGTCGGGAACGATAGCGTGCCGAGGATCGAAATCTCAAGTAATGAATACCGTTGTTCCTATACAGGTGGCGGATAGTCCGAGGGCCAGCCGGACTAATGAGTTTGCCGAGTTAAGTCGGCAACTTGACATGGCGGATGCGGACATCACACTTGTCAACCGGCGACTTGACGAGTCGCAAGGTAAATAAATTCTCCGCAGTCGCTTTATTTAAGGGGGTCGAAGCCCTCCGCTGATAAATTTTATGCTGCTGTACAGACGGTGGTGCTGCTGTGGAGAACCTTCAGGCCGAACTTGCTTGAGCTAAGGAGCAAGCCCGAAGGAGTGATGCGGCTGCCTCGAGGGCAGCCGAGGAGTTGAAAGCCGAAAGGGCTGCGCACTGCCGAAGCAGGGCAGAGGTGGCCGAATTGGCCATGAAATTAAAGGATGCTGCCGACCGCAATGAGGCTCTTGAAAAGGAGCACTTATCGGAGCGGGAAGACCTGAAGAAGGCCACCGCCGAAGCCAAAGATGCCCGCTCTGCAATGCGGGCTATGAAGGAGGAACTGCGCCAGGCCGGAGAGATCGTGGCTGGCAAGCCTTTTCTGCTGCGTCGCCGGTTTATGGATGGAAAGTATGCTCAATTTGAGCGGCTGTGGAGTCCGGAGGATACGTATATGGATTTAGCTGCAAGTGTGGCTGATGCCGTTAAGCACTTCCGGAGCCAGGGGGATCACGAGACGGAAGAGCTATATTGGTCTCAATTCCACAGTCCGGATCGCTCACTTCCGTTGACAGACCGGTTGGCCGAATGGGCCGAGCTAAATAGATTGTCCGGACTTGCCATGACTGACCTCGTGGCCCATGTCTGGCCAGAGAGGTCCGAGGCGACGAGCTACTTCGGCTTACTGCAACAATTCCTTGGAGCGGTGCCGCATATAAAGGACATGAAGCGGTCGGCCTGCATCGAGGGCGCGTGGATGGCTCTTGCCCATGTGAAGGCGCATTGTCCGGAGATGGATGCCACCGCTGTTGCCACCCAGGGTTCGGATGAAAGCTGGCTCCCTGCCGAGCACTACTTTGGGGAAGTTATGCATGGCGCTTGTGTAATAGAGTCGCAGTGCTCGAAAAATATCACGTTCAAATGAACGTATTAGCATGTAAATCGATGATTATGTTACAACTGCTTTTTATACTTGTGCGTCCCAAGTAGTAAAACTTCTCCTGTGCGGCCGTTTTCGCATACATTTGTATAACTTGAAAGATTGCAGTCTTCGGCTTCAGCCCCCACACACAGGGTGCGGGGGTGTTCGCAAAAATAGCGCGTTTTCACACTTAATCCGACGTCTCGGTCCTGTTTAAGGAGGTGGTAGCGTAGCGAACTAGGCAATCCGGACTATAATGCTTTATCACTTTCACTTAGCCAGTGGAGCTCGAGGGTGGGGCTACGATATAGCCCCTGGTGGCACCACACATCTCCGAATTCGGGGTGCGTATGTGCCTGACCGGGAAATGGTCCTTCGACAAAGCGGGGAATTCTAAACATTCCGGTGGTCGATCGAGTGGTTGACCAGTCTCTCGCTGTATCATGACAGTCAGTTTTTGGCTTTCTCTACTGAGGTGCTCGCCCAGCCGAACTGGGGCACAATCGCAGTAGTTCTCCTGGTGCCGCGTTAGCCGGTGATACGGAACGTAAGGCAGCAAAACACAGGAGCCGGGCAAACCCAACATTTGACCAAAGACATGATTCGGAGCTGATGCATATAATGCCTAACTCGAGACGCCGAACACTCCCTAAGGTGTTCGGTCTTTATAATAATGGGCAGAATGATGCCCTAAGCCCCTAGTGTCCGGGTACGGGCATGGTCTTCTGACGCAGCCAATGCCAAAGCGTCAGGCTCCGCTTTGGCTATAGGAAGAAACCAAGGGAGAATAACAACAAGAGACAGTAAAAAAGGTTTACGCAGGGTCTTAATCTGAAAAGAATCCTCACAATGGGTCCCTACTGCACGTCTGCGCCTGTGTCTCCGTTGTGCCGTTATCCTGGACTGGTATGCACGTTGTTCATCTGTAGAAAGAGAGGAACGTTTAGTTTTAGAAACAATTCGTGCGAAAAATATGTGTAAAATAAGAAATATAAATAATTAAAGCAGGGTTTGTATGAACCCGCGGTTGTTTGTGCGCGCAGCCCCCTGTGAAGGGTTATGCGGCTAGGGAGCCCCTAGCCTGCTGAGGCCGGATTCTTCTATCCGAGTCCGGCATCTTAAGTGACCCTCGCACTGAAATGGCGCCACGCGGACCGGGCATCTTGAGTGTAAGAGACGTGTAATGCGGTATGGCGTTGAAGCGGACAAAAGCCTTTCGTCCCAAGAGTGCTTGATATTCACTTTTAAATGGGACGATGTGAAAAATTAATTTTTCGCGTCGAAAATTGTTCGGCGATCCGAACACGACTTCTAGTAATATAGAGCCTGTGCACTTGGCGTAAGGGCCTGGCATCACTCCTTTGAAGGGAGTGCGGCTGTGTCGGATTTTGGTAGGGTCTATCCCCATCCTACGGATTGTGTTTGAATATAGCAGGTTTAAGTCACTGCCTCCGTCCATTAGGACGTTAGTAAATTGTAATCCGTCTATTATGGGATTCAATATCAGGGGAGTCCGTCCCGCATTTTGAACGCTTCTGGAATAGTCCAGGTGGTCGAAAGTGATTGGTTTTGATATCCAATCTCTACGGTCTGCTGGGTTGGACCGCGCGAAGCTCTTTTTAGAAAGTGCCGCACTATTTTTCCGTATTATCACATGAAGTGAGTTTACTGCTTTGACCCCTTGTGGGAAAGTCTTTTGTTTTCCAGTGCTGTGCTGGTGGGGTTTATCTTCTTCGCTTGACGCGTCGAGCCCCTTGTGTTCGGCATTTAGTCGGCCGGACTGTTTAAAAACCCAACAATCCCTGTGGGTGTGATTTGCAGGCCTTCCGGGGGTACTGTGGATTTGACATATCCGACCCAAAATCTTGTTTAAGTTGGACAATTCGTCACTGTCATCCTTAAGAGGCTGTGTTTTATTATTGGGCCGCGAGCTTTTGAATCCGGCGTTGACTGCCACGCTCTTTGGGCTTTTCTCTTTATTCCGGCGCTGCTCTTTTCTGCGCCGTGATTTTCCATTTCCATCTCTTATCTCGGATGTACTTGGGTCGCTGGTGCTGCATCTTGCTAACCAGCTATCCTCTCCCGCACAGAAGCGGGTCATGAGGCTTGTTAGTGCGGACATTGTCCTTGGTTTCTCTTGACCAAGGTGCCTGGCGAGCCATTCGTCTCGGACATTGTGCTTGAAAGCTTCTAAGGCTTCGGCGTCCGGACAGTCGACTATTTGGTTCTTTTTCGTAAGGAACCTGTTCCAGAATTTCCGCGCTGACTCTCCGGGCTGTTGAGTTATATAACTTAGATCATCTGCATCCGGAGGACGGACATAAGTCCCTTGAAAATTTGCTCTAAACGCGTCCTCGAACTCTTCCCAACTTCCAACAGTGTTTTCTGGGAGGCTTTTAAGCCAATGACGGGCTGGCCCTTTGAGCTTGAGGGGTAGGTATTTTATGGCGTGGAGATCGTCTCCTCTGGCCATATGTATATGTAGTATATAATCTTCTATCCAGACTCCAGGGTCTGTTGTTCCATCGTAGGCCTCTATGTTGATGGGTTTAAATCCTGCTGGGAATTCATGGTCCAGCACCTCATTGGTGAAACATAGTGGGTGTGCGGCGCCCCTGTATTTGTGTGTGCCGCTATCATCGGACACTTGACATGTTGCCTTGCTTCTTGGGGCCTTCTCCTTTGGCCCGTAAATGGACCTGGCTGGGCCATATATCCTTCCAAGTTCGTTGGTGGATTTATGTGTGGTGCCGCTGTCATAATTTGGCCTGTCCTCTGGCCGTCTATCCAACCAGGCGGCCCCCTTATTTTTGGACGGTGGAGGCTCTATGGCCTCCTCGTCGAATTCCGGTAGCAGCTTGCGCTTCGGGTAGCTCTTTGATTGGTGGCCATTGCCGTACTTATCTGCGGTTTTGAGCACTTTGCTCCATCTCATTCTGAGTGTGTCTTCCGCTGTTTTGAGCCTCCGTTTTTCCTTCTTCAGGCTTCTTGCAGTACTGACGAGTCTTTTCCGAAGGTTCTTGCTCTCCGGCGGCGTGTCCGGCATGAGGTCGTCCGGACTGTTATTTTCACCGGGCCTGGACTGATTATCTGACTCGTCATGTTCGGACGGTTGCTTATTTGCATGTTCGTCGTCCACTTATGAGCCCTGCCGTATTGCGGGCTCCTTGGGAGCGTTGTTGTCGTCGAGGCGGGACTTAGGGCGGCGTCTGCGCCGCCATTTTGGTCATTTATCGGCGGGGTCATCTTCTGCCGCTGCCCGTTGGTCCTCGTTATCGCTCTCCTTTGGGGTGTCCACCATATATATGTCATGTGACGAGGTAGTCCTCCCGTGCCTTATAGGCTCTGTTTCTTGTTCGTCTCCAGCATTGTCGTCTATTCCGTCAATGTCTTCGGAGTCATAGTCTAGCATGTCGGTTAGGTCGTCGACAGTGGCTACAAAGTGGGTGGTGGGTGGGCTCTGAATTTCTTCGTCGTCCATACCCCAACCATCCTGGCCATAGTCCGGCCAGGACTCTCCTGATAATGAGAGATGCTTTAATGAATTCAGGATATCGCCAACAGGCGAGTATTGGAAGATGTCCGCGGTGGTGAATTCCATAACCGGCGCCCAATCCGGATCGATTGGTAGGGGCGCGGGAGGTTCGGAGTCCGGCGAGGAGTCCGGCGCCTCGGAATCAGGAGTTTCGCAGGGGACAAGATTAGTGTTCGGCTCCATCGCCGTGGATGTTGAAGCCCCCAGGGCGGCGTCTATCCACCGGCCCTCGATCTGGGCGATCGGCTCCGGGCTAATGGTCGAATCGGACCCGTGTGCGGCCACCAAGGCACTGTTCGGTGGCAGAGCTAGATCATGCCCGTCGTCACAGTGCGGCGCGCTCGGCTGTGGCTCGAGTCCGTCGAAGATCAAGTCTCCGCGGACATCGGCCGTGAAGTTTAAGCTTCCAAATCTGACCTGACGGCCAGGGGTGTAGC
Organism: Triticum timopheevii; assembly: GCA_963921465.1. NCBI lineage: Eukaryota > Viridiplantae > Streptophyta > Magnoliopsida > Poales > Poaceae > Triticum > Triticum timopheevii. The sequence continues at coordinate 137,646,047 of OY997272.1, forward strand.
TTTCGATCTGCTCCAGATGGCCAAGTGAATTGGCCCGCAGTGCAAAGTCGACGAATACGAAGATCTGTCCGGGGAGAAAAGTCTCACCCTGGACAGCGTTGCTGGTTGAAGATGCCATCAAGCCTATCAGTGACGACACAGAGGAACTCTCAATGAAAGCACCAATGTCGGTGTCAAAACCGGCGGATCTCGGGTAGGGGGTCCCGAACTGTGCGTCTAGGCGGATGGTAACAAGAGACGAGGGACACGATGTTTTTACCCAGGTTCGGGCCCTCTCGATGGAGGTAAAACCCTACGTCCTGCTTGATTAATATTGATGATATGGGTATTACAAGAGTGGATCTACCACGAGATCAAGGAGGCTAAACCCTAGAAGCTAGCCTATGGTATGATTGTTGTAATGTATGTTGTCCTACGGACTAAAGCCCTCTGGTTTATATAGACACCGGAGGAGGCTAGGGTTACACAGAGTCGGTTACAATGGTAGGAGATCTACATATCCGTATTGCCAAGCTTGCCTTCTACGCTAAGGAAAGTCCCATCCGGACACGGGACGGAGTCTTCAATCTTGTATCTTCGTAGTCTTGGAGTCCGGCGGATAATGATAGTCCGGCTGTCCGGACACCCCCTAGTCCAGGATTCCCTCAGTCTCCCCGAGTCCGGCGGGGCCGGAGAGTTCGGCACCAACTGGTGTACGGCCAGTGGAGCTGAAGGATCTGCTCGAGAGGGCGTCTATCTCAGAAGATCACCGTACATTAATGAGTACGGTGATTGAAAGGATCTCATCCGCTGAGAGCGGGTTGCATGAGGCCGTCAGAAGTTTACTGACGGGGTTTGAGGTACGCAAAAAATGACATACCTTTTGACAGTTTTGCACATAAAGTGCGCCCTATATAGATAGTAGCCCCTGAGACTCGGTATGTTGTCGAAAGCGACAGCGTGCCGAGGATCATAGTCTCAGTTATAAAATGCCGCCCTTCCTAATGCAGGTGGCGGAATGTTTGGTGGCCAGCCGGACTGATAGAGTTGCCGAACTGAAGCGGCAACTCGACGTTGCGGATGCGGACATCTTGCTTGTCAATAAACGACTTGACGAGTCACAAGGTAGGTGGTTTCTTCGCGGTCGCCTGGTAAGGGAGCTGATGCCCACACCTTACAACATGTATGCTTGATGCAGATGGCGCCGCTGCTATGGAGGACCTTCGGGCAGAGCTTGCTCGAGCCAAGGAGCAAGCCAGAAAAAGTTATGCGGCTGCCTCGAAGGCAGCTGAGGAGTTAAAAGCCGAAAAGGCTTCTCACTGCCGGAGCAGGGAGGAGATGGCCGGAATGGCCGTGAAACTGAAAGATGCTACCGACCGCTATGAGGTTCTTGAAAGAGAACGCCAAGCAGAGCAAGAGGACCTGAAGAAGGCCACCGCCGAAGCCAAGGATGCCCGTTCTGCAATGCGGGCTATAAAGGAGGAGCTGCGTCAGGCCGGAGACATTGCGGCTTGAAAGCCCTTTCTGCTGCGTAGGAAGTTCACAAATCCGAAGTATGCTCAGTTGGGCCAGTTGTGGGGTGCGGAGGATCCTTATCTGAATTTGGCGGCGAGTGTGGCGGACGCAGTCGTGCACTTCCGAAGCCAAAAGGATCATGAAATGGAAGAGCTTTTTTGGTCTCAATTCCATAGTCCGGGGCGTCCCCTTCCGTTAACCGATCGGTTGGCTAAGTGGGCTGAGCTGAATATGCTGTCCGGACTTGCCATGAAGGATGTGGTGGCTCATTTGTGGCCAGAAAGGCCCAAGCCAAAGAGTTATTTTGGCTTAGTGCAGCAATTCCTTGACGCGGTGCCGCATATCAAGGCGATGAAGCGGTCAGCATGCATAGAGAGTGCACGGATGGCTCTCGCCCATGTCAAAACATACTGGGCGGAGATGAATGCCACCGACGTTGCGTCCTGGGATTCGGACAGAAGTCGATTACCCGCTGAGCACTATTTTGAGGAAGTCCTGCAGGGCGCTCGTTTAGTAGAGTCGAAGTGCTTGAAAAACGTTATGTTCAAATGGCATGTATGATTTGTAAAACCATATTTATGATATAAGGGCTTTTTATACTTGTGCGTTCAAGTATTGAGACATCTCCTGTGCGGCCGTTAATGTATATGTATATATAACCTGAAAGATGGCAGTCTTCGGCTTCAGCCCCCACGCACATGGTGCGGGGGTGTTTGCAAAAAGGCGCATTTTCACACTTAATCCAAAGTCTTGGTCCTGTGAAGGAGGTGGTAGCGTAGCAAACCAGGCAACCGGACTATAATGCTTTATCACTTTCACTTAGCCATAGGAGTTCGAAGGTGGGGCTACGATATAGCCCCTAGGGGCACCGCGCTCTTCCGATTTCGGGGCGCGTGTGTGCCTGACCGGGAAACGGTCCTTCATCAAATCGGAGGAATTCTAGACATTCCGGTAGTCGATCGAGTGGTTGACCAGTCTCTCGCTATATCATGACAGTCAGTTTTTGGCTTTCTCTACTGAGGTGCTCGCCCGGCCGAACCGGGGCACAATCGCAGTAGTTCTCCTGGTGCCGCGTTAGCCGATAGAGCGGAATGTAAGGCAGCAAAACACAGGAGCCGGGCAAACCCAACATTTGACCAAAGACATGATTCGGAGCTAATGCATATAAGGCCTAACTCGAGACGCCGAACACTCCCTGAGGTATTCGGTCTTTATGATAACGGGCAAAATAATGCCCTATGCCCCTAGTGTCCAGGTACGCGCAAACTCTTCTGACGCGCCCGATGCCAAAATGCCAGCCTCCGCCTCAGTTATGGTAGGAAACCAGGGGATGTGTATCAACAAGAGAAAAGTAAAAAAGGTTTACGCAGGGTCTTAATCTGAAAAGAATACTTGCAACGGGTCCCTGCTGCACGTCTGCGCCCGTGTCTCCGTTGTGCTGTATCCTGGATGGGTGTAGCATGATGTTCATCTGTAAAAGAGAAGAACTTAGTTTGGAAAAATATCGTGCAAAAAATGTATTTAAAACAGAATATGATTTAAAAGATGAATGAAATTGAGCTTTATTGGCTTTCATTGTTCATGCGTGCAGCCCCTTGTAAAGGGGTATGCGGCTACGAAGCCCCTTGTTTATTTATGCCGGACTCGCCTAACCGTGTCCGGGGTCTGAATGACCTGTTTTTAGGGGCTTTGATCAGCAAGGCCAGATTAGTGTGTGGCTGTCAAAGCAGTCTCATGTTCTTCCGTGGTTGAGGAACACTCAAAGTTACCTTTTAATGAGATGATGCCACGTGGACCGGGCATTTTAAGTGTCAGATACGCGTAATGCGGTATTGCCTTAAAGCGGGCGAAAGCTTCGCGTCCCAATAGTGCTTGATGGCTACTTTTGAATGGGGCGATATGGAAGATTAGCTTTTCGCGATGGAAGTTGTCGGATGAACCGAACACAACTTCTAGTAGTAAGGAGCCCGTACAATTGGCATAAGGGCCTGGCATCACTCCTTTAAAGGAAGTGCTGCTATGGCGAATTTTGGTAGGGTCTATCCCCATTCTGCGGATTTTGTCCTGGTATAGCAGGTTTATATCACTGCCGCCATCCATTAGGACTTGTGTAAATTGTAGTCCGTCAATTATAGGATCCAATTTCAAAGCGGTCCCTCCTGCGTTTCGAATACTTCTGGAGTAATCCTGATGGTCGAAAGTAATTGGTTTTGACATCCAATTTCGGGACTCCGCTGGGGTAGACCGTGCAGCGCGTATTTTAGTGGGTGCCGCACTATTTTTCCTTGTTATCACTTGAAGTGAATTCACTGTTTTGACTTCTTGTGGGAAAGTCTTCTGTTTCTTCAAACTTCTTGCAGTGGCGACGAGCCTTTCGTGGAGGTTCATATGCTCCGGTGATGTGTCCGGCTTGAGATCATCTGGTCTGTTGTTTTCGCCAGGGATGGGGTTGCTCGTCCAATTCATCCTGTTCGGACGGTTGCTTGGTGGCACGTTCGTCGTCCACTGGTTCGCCCTGCTCTACGGCTGGGTCTGTATGGGTGCTGTAGTTATCGAGGCGGGACTTCAGGCGGCGCTTGCGTCGCCGTTTTGGCTATTTTACTGGGGAATAATCCTTCACCGCGTTCGGGTAGGGGGTCCCGAACTGTGCGTCTAGGCGGATGGTAACAGGAGACAAGGGACACGATGTTTTTACCCAGGTTCAGGCCCTCTCAATGGAGGTAAAACCCTACTCCTGCTTGATTGATATTGATGATATGGGTAGTACAAGAGTGGATCTTCCATGAGATCAAGGAGGCTAAACCCTAGAAGCTAGCCTATGGTATGATTGTTGTTCGTCCTATGGACTAAAACCCTCCGGTTTATATAGACACCGGAGAGGGCTAGGGTTACACAGAGTCGGTTACAATGGTAGGAGATCTACATATCCATATTGCCAAGCTTGCCTTCCACGCCAAGGAAAGTCCCATCCGGACACGGGACGAAGTCTTCAATCTTGTATCTTCATAGTCTTGGAGTCCGGCCAATGATGATAGTTCGGCTATCCGGACACCCCCTAGTCCAGGACTCCCTCACATGGCCTCCGAGTTTAGGCGGAGATCGTCGTCCGCATCTCCAAGCCTCCACAATGGGCGCGAGTGCGACTAAAGTGGAGTCACCCGCTGCGCGAGGAACTCCGTCAGGAGCGTGGCCCCGGTCAGCTTCACCACCTTCATGTTGCCCGGCCTTAGGTCGGCGTTCATCTTCTCCAGCACCAACTTCGCCCGTCAGTCGTCAAGCTTTGCATGAGACCACGCCTCATCAGCCTGGGGCTGCTCCGTGGGCAACACCAACCGAGAGTGGATGCATCCGGCATCCAGCATGACCAACTTGCTCCGAAAGCCATCGACCCTCTTCCCCGTCTTCGAAATCGCGTTGGCCTTGGAGTACGCGACGAAACCAGCACACGCCGGGGTATGGCTGCCAGTGATTCGGAGGGAGAAGAAGTGGCGTAGCAAGGCCATGGAAGGCATCACTCCAACGTGCGCCTCGCAATAGTAGGCAAAAATCGACAGAAGGAGGACGTAGTTGGGATGGAGATGTAGAGCATGCAGCTTGTAATGGCGGAGGACGGCGTAGAAGAACTCGGAGAAAGGAGGCACCAGGCCGGCGATGACGGTGCTCATGAAGAAGGAGTAGAAGGTACTCCCCTTGTCCTCCGGCTGGGCAGAGCCGGCCAGGAGCCCGGTCTCCCCCATCTCGTTGCCCTGCGCCGCCGTCATCAGGCGTGTGGCGATGAGATTCTTCTCCATCATGTTGGGGGGATCCAGGGCCGGCGAGTACCAAGCCGGTGGAGCCCCGGCCACGGCCTTGCGGGGCGTCATTGCTCACTGGAGGAGGAAGAATGAGGCAGATCTGGAGATTTTGGAAGCAAGAGAGCAAGAGCAAGAAAGGGGATCGGAAGCAAGGCGAATGAGAACAATGAAGGTAAGCCTGACCCAGGCCAGCCTTTTGTTAGTCGGGCAGTTGCCGAGGCAGCATGGGGAAGCGGAGACGCCCACATCCAATCAACCGCCACGTGGCGACCAAGGCCGCAGGCTGTTGGGGCCCACGGCGCTCCGCACTTGCCCTTTGGCTTCGCTGCTAAGCCAAGTCTGAGCACACCTTGGGCCAGGGGGCTATTGTCGGCATTCCGGTAACGGGGGTCCCTAGACTTGCCTGCCTGCGGCGTGCGGCATGGCTCAAGCAGTGACCCAGTATGGCCCGTCTACATCAACCCAAGCTCAAGACCCTCGCGAGGGGCCAAGCCTCGGGGGCGGACGATGCAATGCTTCCTCAGGGGCAGCCTCACAAGGCAGGCTCGCAAGGAGGCAGAGAGAAAAAGGCAAGGAGTACCTCGTGAGGTGCTCGTGACGCAAGCCATGACGATCAAGACTAGGCAGGTGCCAGGCGGGCGCTAGCCTGCGTAGTGTCCTCGTTTACTCTTTGGTGCAAAGGGGGCAAGCACAGGCACGGAGTACCGAGGCAACAAGCAAAGGTGTCCATATCGGTACTATGAGATCGAGACCAGCAGAGCGGCAGGACGGAGGTCACCATGGAGCCCAAGACAGCGTCATTGCCAGTGCCTTTGGCAGTCGAAGATCAACTTTAGTCAGGATAGCTTGTACTAGCTGTCCCCCTTCAAAATGGCCGTTGTTGGCTCCCTTCCCGCTCAATATTTGGGAAGAGGACTAGGGCCCCTATAAATAGAGATAGCCACCACTGTAGAGGGGTAATCTCTTCTAGAGTTGATCGAATCCATTCCAAGTAGAACACCGCACCAGCTCAAGAACACCCCTCGCGAGGTTGTTCTTCCTCTGTATTGTTCATCATCAGCCCCAGAGGCAATCCACCACACCGCACACTGGATAAGGGTATTACACCACAACGGTGGCCCGAACCAGTATAAACCTTGTGTCCCTTGTGTTGTTCAGCGTGTAGCTTAGCATCGCGGCGAGGCTTTGGGGCATGGATCGGTAGGGAGAAGATCTTCGTGCGCACCCCAGAGTTCGAACCTTAAGGGTTTGGCGGAACCCGATATCCGACAAGCAGCCTTGCCCTTCTCATCAGCTGAGGAAATAGTCCTTTTGATGACTTAAATAGGGGGCAGATATAGCTGAGATGATTTTGAAATTCAGCCTTATAATGAATTGAAGACCTTGATCTAACGAATTTCATGATCCAGGGAGGATAAGGCTTCAACTCAAAAGGTGACAGAGCAGCATTGGCCAAACTCCACATTAAGAAATCGTGTTAGTTGATAGGAATACCATGAATGATATTGAACAGCAGATTCTTCGTTATGCCAACAACCTCTTCTTCATCAGATTTGTGGCCCTTGATTGGACTGAGGGCTTTGATCAATATGTGAAAGACAGTTCTTGGCACATAGATCAATTCATTGACGAGGAATGTGGTCCTTGGAGCTTCGCCAGGCTTCAATGGCTTCATCAGCACTTGCATCAGGTGATTAGAGAGTTCAGGTTTAGCATAGATGAGCCTTGCACCTTCAGTGGGAGGACTGACAGGGATGACATGAAGCAAATTAGAGGTCGGTGCTTTGTAGTGCGTGTTTTCAGTCATTCAGTATAGCACCCATGAATTCACATCTTCAACATCTCCGGTGATGTGCAGCATTGCATAGAATTGAAGAATGAGTTCTTCATTCCAGTCGCAGATGTCGGTGCAGAAGTTGAGTAGCCCAGCGTCATGAAGAACACTGAGGAATAGGGTGAAACATGGAAGAGACTCCATATCAACATGAGGAATTTGCTCGTGGTCAAATATCTTGTCCTTATTGAATAGCAGTGAGGAATAGAAGTTCATTTGGCTAGATGTTGTGTCGAAGTCTTGCAGAGTCATAAGGATTGTAATCTGTGAAGAAATGATGCTAAGCAAAGAAATCATCAACTTTGAATTTCTGCTTCTTGCTATGATGATTCTGTGGCTTGGGCTGAAGATTAATAGTTGAAGTCTTCATAGCCTCTTGATGCACAACCTTTGGAGCCACAAGCTGAGGAATTTCAGTAGCAGTTTCATCAGCAGCAACCTTGGCCTCCGAGGGAGTCCTGGACTAAGGGGTCGTCGAGCGTCCGGTCTATTCAATATGGGCCGGACTGATGGGACATGAAGATAAAGTAAGAAGACCGGCTCTCGTGTCCGGTTAGGACTCCTGTATGCGTGAATGACTAGATTAGGTGTTCGGATATGCTATTTGATTTCTCTATAAACCAACTCTGTACAACCCTAGGCCCCTGCGGTGTCTATATAAACTGGAGGGTTTAGACTAGAGGCAAGATCATAATATTCGTTGGCTAGACAAGCTAGGGTTTAGCCATTACGATCTCGAGGTAGATCAACTCTTGTAACCCATATATTCGTCGAATACAATCAAGCAGGACATAGGGTTTTACCTCCTTTAAGAGGCCCCGAACCTAGGTAAACATAGTGTCCCTTTGTCCATTACCATTGATCCTCAGACGCACAGCTTGGGCCCCCCCTACCGAAGATCTACCGGTTTTGACATCGACATTGGTGCTTTCATTGAGAGCTTTATTGTGTTGTCAATAGAAGGATTGATGGCGCGCCTTTTCATCAAAGATGATGTTGTGTCCAGGGAGATTTTCTCCCTGGACAGATCTTTGTGTTCGGTGGCTTCATGATATGTGCAGACTCGACCGGCCACCATGAGCAGGTCGACAGTTACGCCCCCGGTCACCAGATTAGGTTTGGGAACCTAAATTACGTCGATGATATCCGAGGAGATCTGATCTTCGAAGGATTCACGGCCTCGACTACCGCTCCCTACTCTCATGAAGAAGGCCCTTCGGATCCGCTATCAGATCCTGTCCAGGGGTCAATGTTCACATCCGCCTCGGCCTTAGATCCGGGGCAGAACATATTATTCGAAGACGGGGGGACCGGACCCTCCAGACTCTCTCCTATTCTAGATGTCTCAACTGGAGACCGGGATGCAATCGCGCCATGGGTAAACTCGGAGTCAAACGGGACTCTCCCAGTTATCAGAGATCCGGACTCGCCATTGAGTGATAACTCCGAACCGTCGAGGTCTGTGTCCATCGGGCTCAATCAAATGCCCGGTCCTGCAGACTCCTATCCAGCTTTTGCTCTTAGACGAAGCACTGGGCCTAATACAATCTCTCGCCATTACGTAAGCCTTGCCTCCGAACTACACCCAGCTCAAGCTGGGGGCCAAGATTGGGGAATTTCACACCCCACCCAATACCCACTTAATAGCCACTATCGAGGATTTAACCGACATGTTAGAGTACGCCTCCAAAGATATCGACGGCATGGACGATGATGTTGACGCCGAACAATGCCAAAACCCGCCTATCACGGGGCGTTGGACGGCCACTTCTACCTACAATGTATACATGGTGTACACTCCCGAGAAGAAGGATGATGATGGCATTCAAGATCCAGGCAAGGACAAGCCCATCGACGAACCACCAAAGCGCCAGCATCAGCGGCGCTGCTCACGATCACATCGGGCAAAGGATAGTAATATCGGCACTAGAGATAATGAAACCCCAGATAACATTGAAGATCACGACCACCCCGTCGAACCCACATCCGAACAGGACGAGAGGGAGGAGGGTCAGTACAGCCTCGAACATGCTGATCATGAGGACTCGGAAGACAACAACTACTTACCTGCCTCCGAGGAGGATATGAGCCTCGGTGACGAAGATTTTATCGTCCCAGAGGAACCCCTTGAACAAGAACGCTTCAAGCGAAAACTCATCGCCACTGCGCGGATCCTAAAAAAGAAACAACTGCAGCTTGAAGTCGAACAGGACATGCTCAATGATAGATGGACCAAGTTCCTAGCCGCCAAAGAGTACAGCCTCGAGCGACCGGTAAAGAGTTACCCCAAGCGTAGGCTACTGCGACAATTTGACGATGAGGCCCTCGAGCCAATTCCATCAAAATACAATTATGCTGATCAACCAGACCGACCACCACGTGGACGCGACAAAACCACTTATCACGCTGAACACCAGCCCTCACCACCTCGCCATAGAGGTGAGACAGCGACGCCGGACTACACTTATGACTTATGTCAGGACCTGGCCAACAAAGCCGGCTAGACTAGATCAATATATGGATCCAGAGGACGTGCTCCAGCATGGGACGACGACCACCAAACTTGGCACGACGAACATCATCAAGTTCGATGTCAGCACCCAAGATGGATGTCATCCAAACTCCGTTGTGACGTAGCCAGGTATAGAGGTGCCGCACACCCTATGTGCTTTACTGATGAAGTAATGCAGCACCAGTTTCTGAAAGGGTTTAAACCCGTGAACATCGAGCAGTACGATGGAACAATAGACCCTGCCGTCTGGAATGAGGATTTTCTTCTCCACATTCACATGGCTCGTGGAGATGACCTCCACGCCATTAAATACCTTCCCTGAAGTTGAAGGGACCAGCACGACACTGGTTGAATAGCCTCCCAGAGATCTCCATTGGGAGCTGGGAAGACTTAGAAGACGCTTTTCGGGCCAACTTTCAGGGCACCTATGTTTGGCCACCGAACGCCGATGATCTAGGTCACATAGTCCAGCAGCCCGGAGAGTCAGCTCACAAACTTTGGAATCGGTTCCTCATTAGAAAGAACCAAATCATGGACTATCCAGACGCCGAAGCCTTAGTGGCCTTCAAACATGGTGTCCGTTATAAATGGCTCGCCAGAAACCTCGGGCAGGAAAAGCCGAAAACCATGGCAGCCCATACAACACTTATGACCCGCTTTTGCGCGAGCGAAGATAGCCGGCTAGCTAGTAGAAGCAACAGTTCCAGCGACCCTGGCACCTCCGAGGGCAGGGATGGCAATGGCGGGCCACGCCACAATAAAAATAAGCGTCGGAACCACAACGAGGACACAGAAGACACGACAGTCAACGCCAGATTTCAGTGGTTCTAAATCTGGTCAGCGGAAGAAACCTTTCAAAGGCAACAGGGATGGTCCATCCAATTTGGAAAAAATCCTTGAGAGGCCCTGTTAGATTCATGGCACCCTCGACAAGCCTGCCAACCACACTAATAGAAATTCCTGGGTTTTTAAACAGGCTGGTAAGTTAAATACCGAACACAAAGGGAAGGGACCTCAAAGTGAGGACGATGACGAGCCCCGTCAGACGAGCATGGGGGGTCAGAAGCAGTTTCCCCCCAAAGTAAAAACAGTGAACATGATCTATGTCACGCACATACCCAAAAGGTAGCGCAAGCGCGCACTAAGGGACGCCTACACCGTAGAGCCCGTTGCCCCAAAATTCAACCCCTGGTCAGCCTGCCTGATCACCTTCGATTATAGAGATCATCCAACCAGTATCCGTTACGGGGGTTCGACCGCCGAAACTGCGTTATATCGACTAGAGGGGGGGCGAATATGCGATTTTTAAAAATTCGTCATTGAGGAATTTCTAGGTGAAGAAATTCCTAAGCAACGACACACTAGCAGCGGAATAAGTACTCAGGTATAAGCATAACAGAGCAACAACATAGTCATCATGATGAAATGAAAAACAAGCACATTGTACACTTAGCGTGAAAACAGGATAAGCATGCTGAAGACAATGTGACTGAAGAAATTGGATTGAGGAAATAGAGAAAATCTCCAGTCAAAGTCTTCAAATAGTAATGATCATGTTCATCAACACATGAATGAGGAAATGAAGGGGTTGAGGAAATAGAACCAGTTGGCTTGGTGAAGACAATGATTTGGTAGACCTGTTCCAACTGCTGTGACAGTTGTACGTCTGGTTGGAGCGGCTGAGTATTTAAACTCGAGGACACACAGTCCCAGACACACAGCCCTCACTGTACTCTCCTTGAGCTAAAGTCACACAGACCTCGCCCAACACTCGTGGTAAGTCTCCACAGGTGAATTCTGTCGGCGTTCTGGGAACGGGGGTCCCCAGACTTGCCTGCGTGCGGCCTGCAGCGTGTCTCAACCAGTGGCCCAGTACGACCCGTCTTCAATCAACCAACACTCAAGACCCTCGCGAGGGGCCAAGCCTCGCGGGGAGGATGATGCAAGGCCTCCTCAGGGGCGGCCTCACTAGGCAGGCTCGTGAGGAGGCGGAGAGATCAAGGCAAGGGGTACCTCCCGAGGTGCCCATGATGCAAGCCATGACGATCAAGACCAGGCGGGCGCCAGCCCGCGCAGTGTCCTCGTTTCCTCTTTGGTGCAAAAGGGGGCTAGCGCAGGTGCGGAGTTCCGAGGCATCAGGCAAAGGTTTCCTTATCGGTGCAATGAGACCAAGACCAGCAGGACTGCAGGACGGAGGTCACCATGGAGCCCAAGACGGCGTCATCACCAGTGCCTTTGGCAGGCGAAGACCACCTTTACTCAGGATAGCTTGTACTAGTTGTCCCCTTTCAAAATGGCCTTCGTTGGATCCCTTCCCGCTCAATATTTGGGAAGAGGACCTGGGCCTCTATAAATAGGGCTAGACACCACAGTAGAAGGCGTCTCATCTAGAGGCATCTGAACCGAACCCAGATCATCTAAGCTCCACCAAGCACAAGAATACCTCCCCTCGTGAGGTTGTTCTTCCCTTGTACTATTCATCATCAGCCCAAGAGGCAATCCACCGCACCACACACAGGAGTAGGGTATTACACCACAACGGTGGCCCGAACCTGTATAAATCTTGTGTCTCTTGTGTTGTTCATCAATCTAGCTTGGCAATTGCGGCGAGGCGGAGGGCGTGTTTCGGTAGGGAGAGATCTTCGTACGCACCCCAGAGTTCGAACCTTAAGGGTTTTGCCGGAACCCGATATCCGACATTTGGCGTGCAAGGTAGGGGTGCGCCGAAATCTTCTTTCCGCTGATCTGCGTCCCATCTCTTTGTCGCATCCATGGCAGATGATTGCCGAGCTCGCGCCGAGCGCCGGGCTGCTCTCGCCACCCGTGTCGCCCAGACGGCTCTCGTCAGCGGGCCTCCTCACTGTTCCCCGTCGCCTGCCGCCAATGCCCCCACCGGCCCAGCGGGGAACAAGAAGCAATCATCTTCACTGCACCCCTCGGTGCGGCAGGAAGGCCACACCGCCACTCCGTTGCTGACTCCAGCTGTATCATCGTCTCACGCTCTTCGCGCCCCAACGGACGTGCAGGCCACGCTACTTCTGGCATGTGAGCTCCTGCACTACCGCCCCGTCGACGCCCTCTATGAAGAGTGGCTAGCTCGCATCACCGAGCTCGTCAGTGCCGTAGGGGGCTCTCCCACGCCGTCCCTCTCGTTGCCTCGCCCTCCGTCATGCATGGGTGACGCGGCTCAGGGAGCGCCTCCGCCACCTCCTCCCCAAGAAGGCGCCCTGGCTCCAAGGCGCGCGGCCCCTGGATGTGACCCACCGCATACAGCGCCCGCGCGACAAGAAAGAAGCTGCTAAGAAATCTCTCGGCCTCAAGAAGGCACTCCCGTGCTTCCTGCACCAGCATGACAGGACCGCATCCCTGCACCAGCGCGCCAAGACCCCGTGCTGCCCCTGGCAGCAACGCGCGGTACCACCAAGAGCAAGCCCCGCATCTGCAAAGGGCTCCGGTAGCCACAGTAGGTTGCCATGCCTTCACCACCGAGCTGCATAGCGTCGCCTGGCCGTGCAAGTTCAAGACGGACCTGCCTCCTCACTACGACGGTACTGCCGACCCCGCGAAGTTCCTGCAGCTCTACAAGCTCGGCATTGAGGTGGCCAACGGAGATGAGAAGGTCATGGCAAACTGGTTTCCCATGGCGCTCAAGGATGGTGCCCGCTCAAGGATGGTGCCCGTCTCGATCTCGTCCTGGGACGACATGCGTAGCCGCTTCATTGCCAACTTCCAGGGCACTCGCGACCGCCCTCCAGCCGCGGGTGACCTGTGCTGCATCAAGCAGCAGCCTAGAAAGACCCTGCAGAAATACATCCAGCGCTTCAACAGCGCTCGCCTCAAGATCCCCAAGGTGACAGACGAGGCCATCATTTCAGCATTCTTTGATGGCATCCGCGACGTCAAGATGAAGGAGGAGCTTTCCATCCACGAGGAGTTGTGAACATCCCTGGAGCTGTTCAACCTGGAGACCAAGTGCGCAAGAGCTGAGGAAGGACGCCTCACCCTCCTCGATCTTCCAGTTGCTGACCTAGAAGAGAAGAAGGCCAAGGCCAAGGACCTGAAGCGCAAAGGAGAAGCCGTGCTCGCAGCAGAACCAGACACGAAGCGCGGCAGGGACCAGCCAAAGTCATCCAAGGGCAGCCGACCGTTCTGCGCCTACCCCAACCTCCACACCCACAACACCAACGAGTGCCAAGAGCTCAGGGCCATTCGAGAAGGACGCTTCGGTCGACGCCCCGAGCGCAACGACCGGGGCTACGACCGAGGAGGAGGACGAGGCGGAGGACGATGGGACGAGTGTGGCCCTCGCCAGGAGTGGCGTGACCGACCTCATGAGGATCGCTGGCAGGACCAGCCTCGTGAGGGAGCCTGGAAGGATCAGCCTCGCGAGGACCGCCCGCAGGGCAACGCAAGTCTTCCTCCTCTACAACCACCTCCAAGAAGGAATGACGACCACCACTAGGACGAGGGGGCTGGGGGCTTCCAGGAACCACGTGCTATCGCTTGCATCTTGGGCGGAGCTCAGGCCCCAACCTCTCAGCGCATCTTCAAACAGTTTGCTCGTGAGGTGAATGCAGTCCTCCCTAGGCTTGAGGCCATGCGCCCGCTCAGGTGGTCCAAGTGTGCCATCACCTTCAGCTCAGCAGATCAACTCAAGTATGCGGCTACTGCTGGCGTCCTGCCGATGCTTTGCTTCCCAATCATCAGCAACGTGCAAGTCACCAGGACCCTCATCGATGGGAACGCAGGGCTCAACATTCTGTCTGTTGAGACGTTCAACAACCTCCAAGTGCCATATGATGAACTTCAGCCTACCAAGCCTTTCTCAGGAGATACCAACGGCTCCACCACCCTGATAGGGCAGGTCCGCCTCCCTGTCACCTTCGGGCAGTGCAACAACTACCACACCGAGCTCATCGACTTCGATGTCGCCGACATGCGCCTGCCATACAATGCCATCCTCAGGCATCCAGCCCTGGCCAAGTTCATGGCGGTGACCCACCACGGCTACAACATCCTCAAGATGCCAGGAATCAGTGGAATCGTCATGGTCCCCTACGAAGAGAAAGATGCGGTGTGCTCCCTCGAGCGCTCCTTCCAAGCTGCATCAATCGAGGACCCGGACAGTAAGGGCGAGAACCCTCCTGAGGCAGTCCCCAAGAAGAAGAAAACATCGCCCAGCTCAAGGCCTCAGGAGGTTGGCATCTCAAGTGGTGCCACACCAGGATCCGCACCCGTCCAAGGGGCGCCTCCTTCAATCGCATAGGAAGGCGCGCCCGGTGCCCTCCTCGGGCAGGGCTCGGGGGCTCTCTTCTGGTGGGCCTCAGACTTTGCCAAAATCACAAGGGAGGCGCTTAGGCACCACTTGGAGGTGTGCTTCGCAGCACGTTTCCCTCGGTAAGTCTCAAGGCGTGGAAAGCCCAACCCAAGGACTTCATCACCAAGACCACTTAGGAGCTTTAGGAAGCAAGAGCCATGCGCGGTGATCACCGTTTGCCTGGCGTGGCTCCCCATCCAGGCAAGGATGGTGGGCTGCACGTCTGCATCGATGTCCCAAGGCTCAACCTAGCCGCATCTCAGGAGCGCCTCTGGCCTTCGCGCGTCGGACCCTGCGAGGGTCCGCCACACAGCTATGTTCGCTTGCCTTTCTGTCTGCCGAACGCGGCTGCCATCCACCAGCGCATCTGTGGAGCATTCTGGCGGCTCAGGAGGCCAGGCATCAGGCGGTACTGGCGAAGATGGAGATGGTCCTCGAGGAACCGCCTGGACCCCCAGAGCCACCCGAGGCTCAGGGCTCCGGTGGCTCGTGAGAGCCGGCCTCTTCACCGTGCATCTTCAGCTACTCCAACACCCCCTATACAATGGTACTAGGTGACGTCTTTCAAGTTCATTTCAGCTGGGAGCACCCTCAGGGCTGCATCATTCCCAAGCTGCATGGGTCCGTCCCTGCGGCATGTATCCCTTTTGCTTATGTCTTTAGTTTACCTTGCTGGGGGCGCCCCTCGGGATGCATCATCCCCAAGCCACTCGGGCCTGACCCAATGGCATGTATCCCTCTTGCATTTATCTAAGCTGATTTTCCTTCCATGCTTAACCTGCCTATGATTATCGCCTGCTCGATTGACATCTACCTCTGGAGCCGTTCGCGTTGGCACGACGCTTGTGCATGGGTCCGTCCCCGCAACGTCGACAAATCTAAGTGGTCGAGCTCTAGCCCGCGGCAGCCCCGCACGCGTCACCTCACCAGGCCCTTAGTGCCCTCACCTCTCTCTCGGAGCAACCAATGGCCAGCCGACAATCATAATGGCAACCCGTGATTTTCTCGTGTTGGTTTACAAGAACCTCTTGAGGTCTATAGCGGGTGGCACCCCGAGCTCTCTCTCTCTTTCCCACACAATCCTCTTCGATGTTAAAAGGGGGGCTCCTGAGCATCGCGACTCAGGAGCTCTTACTGGCTCTCCAGCCCTCACCCCCTGGCCTTGACCACGGCATCGCGACCTGGCATACCAGCGGCGGCTGAGCTCACTCGAGGGCCGGGACCTGAGGACGCAGAGCATGAAGGAGAGTGTGGGGAAGAATGGGAAAGCTCGCGAAGGCCTAACCTAGCTGCACCACAGCTGCCGACGTACAAGTCCGGTGCAACGCGAGGGAAAGACTCCATATTATCAAGATAAGTTTCGCGCCTGGATCAGCTAATCGATGCAGCGCAGAATCTTCACTTGATGCAGCTCTGTAATGGCACCGTTGCCTTCCTTTCTCACCTCTCGGCAGGTGCTTGCACGCTAAAGGGGACCTCCTGAGCATCGCACCTCAGGGGCTCTTACTGGACCTCAGGCCGCTCACCTCCTGGCCTTGACCACGGCATCGCGACCTGGCATACCAGCGACGGCTGAAGCCTGCCTGGGGACCGGGAGCTGTCAGTGTAGAGCACCAAGTCGTCGCAGGGTTAGAAAGGGGAAACCAAGCCAGGATAGGACAAGCATTCACACGGTTTCATAACAAGAATCACATCAACAAAATACACTGTGGACCCTTTACATGCCCCACGGGGTGTTTTCTCGATTCCTCGTAGGGAACAAAAGACGAGATTCCTAAGGAGCCCTAACTACCTGCGCCTCCATGGCCGACGCCATCATCAACAATGGGCCACGAGAGGTCGGTGCCAACCCCATCCAGATCAGCTGCGATGACGGCCTGATGCTACCGCCTTGCTCCAAGCACGGTGCGAGCTCGGGGGCAAGTAGTTGTTGTCGCTCGTCTCCGGAGTCACGAAGAGCTCGGGAGAGTCGCTGGACTCCCAAGCATCACTGCTGCTGCCGGAGGAGCCATTGGGGAAGCGAACGGCAGGCCTGGCCCCTGCCACATCGATGTCCCGACTGCCTCCTCCGGGGTAGCACTCCAGGCGGCGGCCTTCTACGTCGAAGACCTTGAAGAACATCAAGGAGGCGCCATCGTATTCAAAATGAATCACGAGGGCGCCCCCCGTTCGGCAGACCCGGGTGACTTCGCCCCAGCCTCGGGTCATGAAGACCTTGCCTGGAGCGACGACTTCAACCTCCGCTCTGGTCGCCGGAGCGCCGCAGTCGGCGTGCTGCAGCCAAAGCTCGAGAGGCCCCCTTGGCGGCATCTCGGTGGCGAAGAACGAAGGGAAGCGGATCCAGGTGCTTGGAGGCATCACCGGGTGCAGCACGAGCTCGAGAGAGGAGTCCGCGGCATGGACTCCAGGAGCAACAGCGCGCGTCACCGCAGCTCGTCACCCACGTCTGCGGCGTGGGCGGTGTCGCTAGCCGTCCCTTTCTCCAGGGCCCTCTACCTGGGCGTACAGGGGTAGCGGAAACCCAGGAGAGATGGTTGCTCGCACCAAGGCCTCGTCACCTCCAGCATAGCAACCTCGTCGCAGTGGCCTGGGACCGGCCGTTTCTTCGGTGGGAGTGGATCAGGTCCCTCCCGGGGAGCCTTCCCCTTCTCTTTGGTTGAGAATCTGCGGATTGGTGCCATTGGCGTCGGGATGGAGATGGATCAAGGGAGAAGAAGCAGGCGGAGGAAGAAGAGGTGGACAACGGGGGCTCCCACCCTTTGTATTTATAGCCGAAGGGAGGCCAACCATCGACCTCCACAATCGCAGGTAATCATGGCTTTTCTTGCATGCAGCACGGACTCGTCAAATTGGGCAGTTGCCGAGGCAGTGTGGGGAAGAGGAGACGCCCACGTCCAATCAGTTGCCACGCGGCGACCACGGCCGCAAGCTATCGGGGCCCGCGGTGCTCCGCACTTGCCCTTTGGCTTCGCTGCTAAGCCATGTCCGAACGCGCCTTGGGCCCGGGGGCTACTGTCGGTGTTCTGCGAACGGGGGTCCCCAGACTTGCCTGCCTGCGGCCTGCAGCGTGGCTCAACCAGTGGCCCAGTACAGCCTATCTTCAATCAACCCACACTCAAGACCGTCGTGAGGAGCCAAGCCTTGCGGGGTGTACGGCGCAAGGCCTCCTCAGGGGCGGCCTCACCAGGCAGGCTCACGAGGAGGCGGAGGGATCAAGGCAAGGGGTACCTCGCGAGGTGCCCATGACGCAAGCCACGACGATCAAGACCAGGCGGGCGCCAGGCGGGCGCCAGCCTGCGCAGTGTCCTCGTTTCCTCTTTGGTACAAAAGGGGGCAAGCGCAGGCGCGGAGTACCGAGGCATCAGGCAAAGGTTTCCTTATCGGTGCAACGAGACAAAGACCAATAGGACGGCAGGACGGAGGTCACCATGGAGCCCAAGACGGTGTCATCACCAGTGCCTTTGGCAGGCGAAGACCACCTTTAGTCAGGATAGCTTGTACTAGCTGTCCCCTTTCAAAATGGCCTTTGTTAGATCCCTTCCCACTCAATATTTGGGAAGAGGACCAGGGCCTCTATAAATAGGGTTAGCCACCACAATAGAAGGCATCTCATCTAGAGGCATCTGATCCAAACCCAGATCATCTAAGCTCCACCAAGCACAAGAACGCCTCCCCTCGCGAGATTGTTCTTCCCTTGTACTGTTCATCATCAGCCCAAGAGGAAATCCACCACACCACACACAGGAGTAGGGTATTACACCACAACGGTGGCCCAAGCCTGTATAAATCTTTTGTCTCTTGTGTTGTTCATCGATCTAGCTTAGCAATCGCGTCGAGGCTGAGGGCGTGTTTCAGTAGGGAGAGATCTTCGTGCGCACCCCAGAGTTCGAACTTTAAGGGTTTTTCCGGAACCTGATATCCGACAACTTCCGAACCTTCACAGACTTTTTTTGATAGAAAGACTATAAGGGAACCCCCTACAATATAATTGGTGCAACAACCCCAAATTGCAAGTACCATGCCTTGAACCTGGGTGGGGGGAAGGCATCAACCCCTTCCCACCACTAGGCTATGCCTTTGTCTGCAACCTTCACAGACTTGGTCACTCGGCGATCCACAATTCCTCTTGGATGCTCAGACCATGATGCCTAACCGTCTGGAGGATACACAGTCCTCAAAGGTAACAAGCATGGGTTCCACACAGGAACAATCTCTTCAGTGATGCTCAATCACTTTTGGTTTGTAGGTGTTTGGTTTGGGTTTTGGGTTTTCCTCACTTGATGATTTTCGCTCATAGTCCTCGGAGGATGGGATGCTCTCAATAACAAGTGTCAGTTTATTGCGGAGCAGCCAACCAGCTAGTGGTTGTAGGGGACGGCTATTTATAGCCTAGGGAGCAGCCCGACATGATAAGACATAAATGCCCTTCAATGATATGACTGTTAGGTGGAAGATATTTTTTGACAGCTGGCGCATAGCACAACAATAGTCAGATATTTGAGGTTCGAATTCCTCAGGGCTATCATCTTCCTCACTGTGTAGGCAATCCGCACTGGTGAATTCCTAACTCCTCAGTCAGAACAAATTCCTCAGAAACCAGAAGATCTTCGTCTCTATCACTGAAGAAATTGACTAAACTGATATGAGATTTCCAATGGCTTCACTCGAAAGGATTGGGTAGGTGTAGGATTCTGACATGAGCATCAAATGGAAATAAGTTTCCTTAGTATTACCTCGACCCCCTTTAACAGTATGGTGTTTCCTATGACTCAAGAAAGAGAAAATGAAACTACGAAAACAAAAGTCTTCACGCTTCAAAATCCTCGCATGAATATCCAAGTCTTCAAGATCACACCAATTTCTTCACTTTCCAAATCTTTAGGAGAACCAAAGTCTTTAGCTGAAGACATACATTTTTAGGGGTCAACTTTCATCGTAAATATCAAACTCCTCATCAACTTATAGAGCCTGTGTACACTCACAAACATATTAGTCCCTTAACCTATAAGTCTTCAATACACCAAAATCACTAAGGGGCACTAGATGCACTCACAATCTCCCCTTTTTTGGTGATTGATGACAAATAGGTTAAGTTTTCAACGGGGATAAACACATCAATTGAAAGTGCTCAATATTGAGGAATTTGATTGCAAGATATAGAAGAACTCCCCCTTGAAGATGTGCATATGTGAGGAATTTTCTTTAAAAAAGCAATGCACATTGTAGAGTAATATCATGGAGATCTCCCCCCTATATCTTGTAATTCATACACGCATTTAACATATGGAATGAAGAATTTGAAATGCATGATGAAACATGGTGACCGATGTAATTCAACATGCGTGCATTAACATATATGAGATAATAACATGCAGAAAAACAGAGCAAAAGTATCAGGCCACCATCGGACTTAAGTTTACAACTCGATCAGGCAAATACTTCAGAAGAGCGAGAGTTGTAACTTAGCAAAAAAACGCCCATATATATACCCACTTGAAGACTAACTCAAAATTCTCCCCCTTTGTCATCAAAGTGAGGACTAATGCCCCTGAAGAATTTGATCATGATGTTGATGGAGGAGTGCCAGCGTTGTTGGGGTCGTCCTTTGTAGTAGGGCCTGCTTCAGTGTCGTCCAAATCTTCAGCTTCATCCGTCGCATGATGAAGAATATGAACTGACGACCAGCGGATGAACTTTGACCTTCTTGAATTTCTTCGAAGGTGGCTGAGACCTGTCAAAGTCCTGTTGGAAGTCCATCTTCTTGAGTTCATCATTGGTGTAGACATGTGAAAGAATAGCCAAGGTGCGGTCGAAGACTTGATGTAGATAATGTTGGAAATATGCCCTAGAGGCAATAATAAATGGTTATTATTATATTTCTGTGTTCATGATAATTGTCTATTCTTCATGCTATAACTGTGTTATCCGGAAATCGTAATACACGTGTGAATACATAGACCACAACAAGTCCCTAGTGAGCCTCTAGTTGACTAGCTCGTTGATCAATAGATAGTCATGGTTTCCTGACTATGGGCATTGGATGTCATTGATAACGGGATCACATCATTAGGAGAATGATGTGATGGACAAGACCCAATACTAAGCATAGCTCAAAGATCGTGTAGTTCGTTTAGCTAGAGCTTTTCCAATTGTCGAGTATCATTTCCTTAGACCATGCGATTGTGCAACTCCCGGATACCGTAGGAGTGCTTTGGGTGTGCCAAACGTCACAACGTAACTGGGTGACTATAAAGGTGCACTACGGGTATCACCAAAAGTGTCTGTTGGGTTGGCACGAATCGAGACTGGGATTTGTCACTCCGTATGACGGAGAGGTATCTCTGGGCCCACTCAGTAATGCATCATCATAATGAGCTCAATGTGACTAAGTGTCTGGTCACGGGATCATGCATTACGGTACGAGTAAAGTGACTTGCCGGTAACGAGACTAAACGAGGTATTGGGATACCGACGATTGAGTCTGGGCAAGTAACGTACCGATTGACAAAGAGAATTGAATACAGGGTTAATTGAATCCTCGACATCGTGGTTCATCCGATGAGATCATCGAGGAGTATGTGGGAGCCAACATGGGTATCCAGATCCCGCTGTTGGTTATTGGCCAGAGAGTCGTCTCGGTCATGTCTGCGTGTCTCCCGAACCCGTAGGGTCTACACACTTAAGGTTCGGTGACGCTTGTAGAGGTATTAGTATGCAGCAAACCAAAAGTTGTTCGGAGTCCCGGATGAGATCCCGGACGTCACGAGGAGTTCCGGAATGGTCCGGAGGTAAAGATTTATATATAGGAAGTATAGTTTCAGCCACCGGGAAAGTTTCGGGGGTCACCGGTATTGTACTGGGACCACCGGAAGGGTCCCAGGGTCCACCGGGTGGGGCCACCTATCCCGGAGGGCCCCATGGGCTGAAGTGGCGTGAAAACCAGCCCCTGGTGGGCTGGTGCGCCCCACCCAACGGCCCAAGGAGCCTAGGGTTGGAAACCATAGGGGGCCGTTGCCCCCCGAGGGGGCATGCGCCCCTCCCCCCTGGTTGGAAACCATAAGGGGACTGTTGCCACGGGGGCCGCCGCCCACCTCCCTCTAGATGGGATCTCCAAGGGGGCATGCGCCCCCCTAGCCCCTATATATAGTGGGGGGAGGGAGGGCAGCCGCACCCTGCATCTTGGCGCCTCCCTTCCCCCTTGCTACACCTCCTCCTCCCGTAGACGCTTGGCGAAGCCCTGCCGGATCCCTGCTGCATCCACCACCACGCCGTCGTGCTGCTAGATCTTCATCAACCTCTACTTCCCCCTTGCTGGATCGAGAAGGAGGAGACGTCACGCTAACCATACGTGTGTTGAACACGGAGGTTCCGTCCGTTCGGCGCTAGGATCTCCTGTGATTGGATCACGACGTGTACGACTACCTCAACCCCGTTCTCTTGAATGCTTCCGCTCACGATCTACAAGGGTATGTAGATGCAATCCTCTCTCTCGTTGCTGGATGAACTCATAGATTGATCTTGGTAAACGTAGAATTTTTTTTATTTTATGCAACGTTCCCCAACAGTGGCATCATGAGCTAGGTCTATGTGTAGTTCTCTTTGCACGAGTAGAACACAATTTGTTGTGGGCGTAGATGTTGTCAACTTTCTTGCCACTACTAGTCTTATTTTTCTTCAGTGGTATTGTGGGATGAAGCGGCCCGGACCGACCTTACACGTACGCTTACGTGAGACAGGTTCCACCGACTAACATGCACTAGTTGCATAAGGTGGCTAGCGGGTGTCTGTCTCTCCCACTTTAGTTGGAGCAGATTCGATGAAAAGGGTCCTTATGAAGGGTAAATAGAAATTGGCAAATCACGTTGTGGCTTTAACGTAGGTAAGAAAACGTTCTTGCTAGATCACCTATAGAAGCCACGTAAAAAACTTGCAACAACAATTAGAGGACGTCTAACTTGTTTTTGCAGCAAGTGTTTTGTGATGTGATATGGCCAAAGTTGTGATGAATGATGAATGATATATATGTGATGTATGAGATCATGTTCTTGTAATAGGAATCACGACTTGCATGTCGATGAGTATGACAACCGGCAGGAGCCATAGAAGTTGTCTTTATTTTGTATGACCTGCGTGTCATTGAAGAACGCCATGTAAACTACTTTACTTTATTGCTAAACGCGTTAGCCATAGAAGTTGAAGTAGTAGTTGGTGTGACAACTTCATGAATACACGATGATGGAGATCATGATGATGGAGATCATGGTGTCATGCCGGTGACGAAGATGATCATGGAGCCCCGAAGATGGAGATCAAAGGAGCTATATGATATTGGCCATATCATGTCACTATTATGATTGCATGTGATGTTTATCATGTTTTTCATCTTGTTTACTTAGAACGACGGTAGTAAGTAAGATGATCCCTCATAATAATTTCAAGAAAAGTGTTCCCCCTAACTGTGCACCGTTGCGAAGGTTTGTTGTTTCGAAGCACCACGTGATGATCGGTGAGATAGATCCTAACGTTCGAATACAACGGGTGTAAGCCAGATTTACACACGCAATACACTTAGGTTGACTTGACGAGCCTAGCATGTACAGACATGGCCTCGGAACACGGAAGACCGAAAGGTCGAGCATGAGTCGTATAGAAGATACGATCAACATGATGATGTTCACCGATGTTAACTAGTCTGTCTCACGTGATGATCGGACACGGCCTAGTTGACTCGGATCATGTTTCACTTAGATGACTAGAGGGATGTCTATCTAAGTGGGAGTTCATTAAATAATTTGATTAGATGAACTTAATTATCATGAACTTAGTCTAAAATCCCTACAATATGTCTTGTAGATCAAATGGCCAACGCTCATGTCCACCTGAACTTCAGCGCGTTCCTAGAGAAAACCAAGCTGAAAGACGATGGCAGCAACTATACGGACTGGGTTCGAAAGCTAAGGATCGTCCTCATAGCTGCCAAGAAAGACTATGTCCTTGAGGCACCGCTAGGTGAAGCACCAATCCCAGAGAACCAAGACGTTATGAACGCTTGGCAGTCTCGTGCTGATGATTACTCCCTCGTTCAGTGTGGCATGCTTTACAGCCTAGAACCGGGGCTCCAAAAGCGTTTTGAGCAACACGGAGCATATGAGATGTTCGAGGAGCTGAAAATGGTTTTCCAAGCTCATGACCCGGTCGAGATATATGAAGTCTCCGACAAGTTCTTTAGCTGTAAGATGGAGGAAAACAGTTCTGTTAGTGAGCACATACTCAAGATGTCTGGGTTGCACAACCGCTTGACTCAGCTGGGAGTTAATCTCCCGGATGACGCGGTCATTGACAGAATCCTCCAGTCACTCCCACCAAGCTACAAGAGCTTTGTGATGAGCTTCAATATGCAGGGGATGGAAAAGACCATTCCTGAGGTATATTCAATGCTGAAATCAGCGGAGGTGGAAATCAAAAAGGAACATCAAGTGTTGATGGTGAATAAGACCACTAAGTTTAAGAAGGGCAAGGGTAAGAACTTCAAGAAGGACGGCAAGGAAGTTGCTGCGCCTGGTAAGCCAGTTGCCAGGAAGAAGTCAAGCAATGGACCCAAGCCTGAGACTGAGCGCTTTTATTGCAAGGGAAGTGGTCACTGGAAGCGGAACTGCCCCAAGTACTTAGAGGACCAGAAGGCCGGCAAAACCAAAGGTATATGTGATATACATGTAATTGATGTGTACCTTACCAGTGCTCGTAGTAGCTCCTGGGTATTTGATACCGGTGCGGTTGCTCACATTTGTAACTCAAAGCAGGAGCTGCGGAATAAGCGGAGACTGGCGAAGGGACGAGGTGACGATGCGCATCGGGAATGGTTCCAAGGTCGATGTGATCGCCGTTGGCACGCTACCTCTACATTTACCTACGGGATTGGTTTTGAACCTCAATAATTGTTATTTAGTACCAGCTTTGAGCATGAACATTGTATCGGGATCTCGTTTAATTCTAGATGACTACTCATTTAAATCCGAGAATAATGGTTGTTCTATTTATATGAGTGATATGTTTTATGGTCATGCCCCGCTGGTGAATGGTTTATTCTTAATGAATCTCGAGCGTAATGTTACACATATTCATAGTGTGAATACCAAAAGATGTAAAGTTGATAACGATAGTCCCACATACTTGTGGCACTGCCGCCTTGGTCACATTGGTGTCAAGCGCATGAAGAAGCTCCATGCTGATGGACTTTTAGAGTCTCTAGATTATGAATCGTTTGACACATGCGAGCCATGCCTCATGGGCAAGATGACCAAGACTCCGTTCTCCGGAAAAATGGAGCGAGCAACCAACTTGTTGGAAATCATACATACTGATGTGTGCGGTCCAATGAGCGTTGAGGCTCACGGAGGATATCATTATGTTCTCACTCTCACTGATGACTTGAGTAGATATGGGTATGTCTACTGGATGAAGCACAAGTCTGAGACCTTTGAAAAGTTCAAGGAATTTCAGAATGAGGTAGAGAATCAACGTGACCAAAAGATAAAATTCCTACGATCAGATCGTGGGGGAGAATATTTAAGTCACGAATTTGGTACGCACTTAAGGAAATGTGGAATCGTTTCACAACTCACGCCGCCTGGAACACCTCAGCAAAATGGTGTGTCAGAATGTCGTAATCGCACTCTATTGGATATGGTGCGATCTATGATGTCACTTACTGATTTACCGCTATCATTTTGGGGATACGCTCTAGAGACAGCTACATTCACTTTAAATAGGGCACCGTCTAAATCCGTTGATACGACACCGTATGAATTATGGTTTGGGAAGAAACCTAAGCTGTCATTTCTAAAAGTTTGGGGATGTGATGCTTATGTCAAGAAACTTCAACATGAGAAGCTCGAACCCAAGTCAGAAAAATGCGTATTCATAGGATACCCTAAGGAAACCATAGGGTATACTTTCTACTTAAGATCCGAAGGCAAGATCTTTGTTGCCAAAAACAGGTCCTTTCTGGAGAAAGAGTTTCTCTTGAAAGAATTAAGTGGGAGGGAAGTAGAGCTTGATGAAGTACTAGCTCTTGAAACGGTGAGTAGCGCAACTCAGGAAAATGTTCCTATGGAGCCAGCACCAACAAGAGAGGAAGTTAATGATGATGATCAAGATACTTCGGATCAAACTCCTACTGAACTTCGAAGGTCCACAAGGACACGTTCCGCACCAGAGTGGTACGGCAATCCTGTCTTGGAAATCATGTTGTTGGACAACGGTGAACCTTCGAACTATGAAGAAGCAATGGCGGGCCCAGATTCCAACAAATGTCTTGAAGCCATGCAATCCGAGATAGGATCCATGTATGAAAACAAAGTGTGGACTTTGATAGACTTGCCCGATGATCGGCGAGCGAGGAAAACAAATGGATCTTTAAGAATAAGACAGACGCGGTTGGTAATGTTACCATATATAAAGCTCGACTTGTCGCTAAGGGTTATCGACAAGTTCAAGGGATTGACTACGATGAGACATTCTCTCCCGTAGCGAAGCTGAAGTCCGTCCAAATCATGTTAGCAATTGCCGCATACTATGATTATGAGATATGGCAAATGGACGTCAAAACGGCATTCCTTAATGGTCACCTTAAGGAAGAACTGTATATGATGCAGCCGGAAGGTTGTGTCGACCCTAAGAATACTAACAAGGTATGCAAGCTCCAGCGATCCATTTATGGGCTGGTGCAAGCATCTCGGAGTTGGAACATTCGCTTTAATGAGATGATTAAAGTGTTTGGGTTTATGCAGAGTTATGGAGAAGCCTGCGTTTACAAGAAAGTGAGTGGGAGCTCTGTAGCATTTCTCATATTATATGTGGATGACATTCTTTTGATGGGAAATGATATAGAACTTTTGGATAACATAAAGGCCTACTTGAATAAGTGTTTTTCAATGAAGGACCTTGGAGAAGCTGCTTACATATTAGGCATCAAAATCTATAGAGATAGATCAAGACGCCTCATAGGTCTTTCACAAAGCACATACCTTGATAAGATATTGAAGAAGTTCAATATGGATCAGTCCAATAAGGGGTTCTTGCCTGTGTTGCAAGGTGTGAGATTGAGCTCGGCTCAATGCCCGACCACGGCAGAAGATAAAGAAGAGATGAGTGTCATCCCCTATGCCTCAGCCATAGGGTCTATCATGTATGCCATGACCTGTACCATACCTGATATAAACCTTGCCGTCAGTTTGGTAGGAAGGTACCAAAGTAATCCCGGCAAGGAACACTGGACAGCGGTCAAGAACATCCTTAAGTACCTGAAAAGGACTAAGGACATGTTTCTCGTATATGGCAGTGACGAAGAGCTTGTCGTAAAGGGTTACGTCGACGCTAGCTTCGACACAGATCGGGATGACTCTAAGTCACAAACCGGATACGTGTATATTTTGAATGGTGGGGCAGTAAGCTGGTGCAGTTGCAAGCAGAGCGTCGTGGCGGGATCTACATGTGAAGCAGAGTACATGGCAGCCTCGGAGGTAGCACATGAAGCTATCTAGGTGAAGGAGTTCATCACCGACCTAGGAGTCATACCCAATGCGTCGGGGCCAATCGCACTCTTCTGTGACAACACTGGAGCTATTGCACTTGCCAAGGAGCCTAGGTTTCACAAGAGGACCAGGCACATCAGCGTCGCTTCAACTCCATCCGTGAAAATGTTCAAGATGGATTCATAGATATTTGTAAAGTGCATACGGACCTGAATGTAGCAGATCCGTTGACTAAACCTCTCTCTAGGGCAAAACATGATCAACACCATAACGCAATGGGTGTTCGATTCATCACAATGTAACTAGATTATTGACTCTAGTGCAAGTGGGAGACTGTTGGAAATATGCCCTAGAGGCAATAATAAATGGTTATTATTATATTTCTTTGTTCATGATAATTGTCTATTATTCATGCTATAACTGTGTTATCCGGAAATCGTAATACACGTGTGAATACATAGACCACAACAAGTCCCTAGTGAGCCTCTAGTTGACTAGCTAGTTGATCAACAGATAGTCATGGTTTCCTGACTATGGGCATTGGATGTCATTGATAACGGGATCACATCATTAGGAGAATGATGTGATGGACAAGACCCAATACTAAGCATAGCTCAAAGATCGTGTAGTTCGTTTAGCTAGAGCGTTTCCAATTGTCGAGTATCATTTCCTTAGACCATGAGATTGTGCAACTCCTGGATGCCGTAGGAGTGCTTTGGGTGCGCCAAATGTCACAACGTAACTAGGTGACTATAAAGGTGCACTACGGGTATCACCGAAAGTGTCTGTTGGGTTGGCACGAATCGAGACTGGGATTTGTCACTTCGTATGACGGAGAGGTATCTCTGGGCCCACTCGGTAATGCATCATCATAATGAGCTCAATGTGACTAAGTGTCTGGTCACGGGATCATGCATTACGGTACGAGTAAAGCGACTTGCTAGTAACGAGACTAAACGAGGTATTGGGATACCGACGATCGAGTCTCGGGCAAGTAACGTACCGATTGACAAAGGGAATTGAATACAGTGTTAATTGAATCCTCGACATCGTGGTTCATGCGATGAGATCATCGAGGAGTATGTGGAAGCCAACATGGGTATCCAGATCCCGCTGTTGGTTATTGGCCGGAGAGTCGTCTCGGTCATGTCTGCGTGTCTCCCGAACCCGTAGGGTCTACACACTTAAGGTTCGGTGACGCTAGGGTTGTAGAGATATTAGTATGCAGCGAACCGAAAGTTTTCGGAGTCCCAGATGAGATCCCGTACGTCACGAGGAGTTCCGGAATGGTCCGGAGGTAAAGATTTATATATAGGAAGTCCAGTTTCAGCCACCGGGAAAGTTTCGTGGGTCACCGGTATTGTACCGGGACCACCGGAAGGGTCCCGGGGGTCCATCGGGTGGGGCCACCTATCCCGAAGGGCCCCATGGGATGAAGTGGCGTGGGAACCAGCCCCTGGTGGGCTGGTGCACCCCACCCAAGGGCCCAAGGCGCCTAGGATTGGAAACCCTAGGGGGCCGTTGCCCCCCCTTGGAAACCCTAAGGGGGCCGTTGCCCCGGGGGCCGCTGCCCCCCCCCCTCTAGATGGGATCTCGAAGGGGGCATGCGCCCCCCTAGCCCCTATATATAGTGGGGGGAGGGAGGGCAGCCGCACCCTGCATCTTGGCGCCTCCCTTCCCCCTTGCTACACCTCCTTCTCCCGCAGACGCTTGGCGAAGCCCTGCCGGATCCCTGCTATATCCACCACCACGCCGTCGTGCTGCTGGATCTTCATCAACCTCTCCTTCCCCCTTGCTGGATAAAGAAGGAGGAGACGTCACGCTAACCGTATGTGTTTTGAACGCGGAGGTGCCGTCCGTTCGGCGCTAGGATCTCGGTGATTGGATCATGACGTGTACGACTACCTCAACCCCGTTCTCTTGAACGCTTCCGCTCGCAATCTACAAGGGTATGTAGATGCAATCCTCTCTCTCGTTGCTGGATGAACTCATAGATTGATCTTGGTGAACGTAGAATTTTTTTATTTTATGCAACGTTCCCCAACAGATAAAAGTGATTCTTCTTCACAATATTTTGAGTGACTATCATGTGGTGAAGAATAGCACCAAACTGACGCTTGACCCACTTTTGATTTCTATCCACCTTCTGATGAAGACTGAGAAGCAGCTCATGATCAGTCATCACACCTGGAGCTGTTGCTTGAGGATTTTTCTTTGAAACATTTGCAGTAGTGTCATGTGTGGCATAGTCATCATTGGTGGAGTAGGATGCTGCCTTTTGAAACTTTCCATCCAAAGGACGAGTGCCTTCATCAATAACTACAGCCTTGCCCTTCTCATCAGCTGAGGAAATAGTCCGTTTGAGGACTTCATTCGGGGGCAAACAGCTGAGATGATTTTGAAAATCAGCCTTGTAGTGAATTGAAGTCCTTGATCTGATGAATTTCATGATCCAGGGAATGTAAGGCTTCAATTCAAAAGCAAGTTCTCATGAAGAAATCATGATAGTTGATTGGAATATCATGCATGATGTTGAAAAGCAAGTTCTTCATGATGCCAACAACTTCTTCTTCTTCTTCAGAATTGTGACCTCTAATGGGACTAAGGGTTTTGGCCATAATGCGATAGAGAGTCCTTAGCACATACAACAGATTCTTAATGAGGAAATTTGTCCTTGGCGCTTGGCTAGCCTTCAAAGGCTTCATCAGGACTTGGATCAGATGATTTGGCAGTTCAGGTTCCTCATATAGCTTCAGAGCTCCTTCAGTGGGCGGACTGACTGGGACGACATGAAGCAATTCAGAGGCCGGAGCTTTGTTATGAGTATTCTTAGTAATCCAGTCCAAAACCCATGAATTCACATTGTCAACATTGCCTGTCAGATGCAAAGTGGCATAGAACTAAAGAATTAGCTCTGCATCGTGAAGAACACTAAGGACTGGACTAAAGCCTTGCATCATGATGTCGAAGCAGAAGTTGAGTAGCCCTGCATCGTGAAGAACACTGAGGACTAGATTAAAGCACGGAAGTGACTCCATATCCACATGAGGTAGATGCTCATGGTCAAACACTTTGTCCTTATCAAACAGCAGCGAGGAATAAAAGTTCATCTGGGAAGCAGTCCAGAAGCGCTGGCGGCGAAGACGAGCATCGTCATAAGGATTGAAATCTGAGAAGAAATGATGCTCAACAAAGAAGTCATCAGCCTTGAACTTCTTCTTCTTAGAGTGAGAATTCTGTGGTTTGGGCTGAAGATTTATAGTTGAAGTCTTCACAACCATTTCAAGCGCAGCCTCTGGAGCAGACTAAGGAATCTCTGGAGCAGTTTCTTCTGCTGTCTTTTTCTCAATTTCATCAGCACTAGTGGCTAGAATTTCTTCGGGGATGGAGTGAAGTGAAGCTTGACCTTGATCAGAGCCCGTGTGAATTTGTTCAGTGTGCATGGGGGACTGAAGAATTTGCTGCAGAGGAGTGAACAGAGGAGAATTGGGATGATGACTTTCCCAAAAATCGTCATTCATTATTAGAGTCGTAGACCCGATGTCCACATCCTCTTCGTCAGCTTCAACTTCTTCAACACCGGCCTCTTTAGCAGTGAACTGAGGCAGCGGTGATGATACCTGTAGCGGTGAATGGATATTATCCACTTCAATTTCTTCATCCAACTACTCTCTCATAGCAGCAGAAGGATCTTCATCAATGTCATCAGCGATGACATATTCTTCACCAAAAGGAACAATTTCCTTTGATGGCATGACATTCAGTGGAACAACATTAATGTGGTTCTCAAAAGAGCTCGTCAAAGTCTTCACTTTCTATAGAGCTGAAGACTCTAAGGCATCAGATGCTTTCCTCTTCTTAGCTGTTGCCCTTTTGATAGCCTTACTTTTCTTCGCTTCTGATGCAGAAGCAAGGAGAGTGCTTTTCATCAGTGAAGATTTCGAAGGAGGAGAATATGACAGAGGCACAGATTCTTCAGGCACAACTGTGTCATTTGCCCTAGCAAGTTTAGATTCTTCAGGCCCAGCGACAGATTCTTCAGCTGGCCTGGCTTGATCTTTAGGCGCAATGTTGGTGGTTGTCCTGGCAGTTTCATTAGGAGATGGAATATCATCATCAGCCCTGGCACTCTCAGTTTCTTCAGCAGCCCGAGTTTCATCAGTGGTGCTGGTATGTTCTTCAGTGGGCTGAGCAGATGCTTCACCATGAGGAACTTCTTGTTGCAGTTCAACAACAACATTGGGCTTGAGGCCTTTAGCAAGCTTGATGAATTTGACTTTGGCTCCTAGCCAATCAGCTTTGTATGCGTCAAATTCATCACTGAGAACTTTGATTTCTGACTATATAGTCACAAGTTCTTCAGTAGTCATTTTCAGAACATTTTTCTTCAGATATTGTTCCTTTCTGACTTCCATTTTTCTTCAGCAATGAAAGCAGTCAACATGTGACTTTGGCCAGATGTGAGGTTCAGATCAGGAAGGGGTGTGTTGGGATCTTTATGCCAAAGATCGATATAGTCAAGGATCTTCTTCGGATCCAGCAAGAGCAGCACAACACCGCCTTTGGCACCAGCGGCCCAATTTTGTCGGTCTCTGATGATTTGAGCCAGTTCTTCATCACCAGCTTCGTCTTCAGATCATGGAACTTCAAAGGCGACCTGCTTCTTATGAGGACTTGGCCTTGTGCCGCATCCAGTAGTGACCTTTTTCTTCAGCAGTTGCGGCTGTGCCGAGGAACTTGCTGAAGCTCCTGAAGCAATTGAAAAGCCTGTAGTCCGTTGGCACATGGCAAGATGCACTGGTGCTGATGACTTTGTTGGTGCTGCTGAGGGCTTTGCTTGAGCAGAAGACCCTGAGGGTTTCAAGGAGCTGGGCCGTGAGGGCATGCCATGAGGTCATTGCAGAGGAAGATGGCTTCACAGCAGATTTCTTCTTCATAGCCTTCTTAGGCTGACTAGCAGATGCTTCAGCAGTAGCAGCAGCAAAATCTTCGTTGAATTTCTTCACTGCCTCCTTTGCTACTTTAGCTAATTTCCTTTGGCGCTTGGCCCATTCTTTTCGAAATTCCTCACCTCTTTTGATACTAGAGGGATGAGCTAGTTGGCCTGGTGCCAATGGTGGCCTTGGGCATGGAGGAATTTCTTCATGTACTTAGGAGTGACATACCGGTACTCCCTCCATTCCCGTGCCCATCTTTGTTCAATCCGCTGAATGTGCACTTTGCGCAGATTTTTATTCTCCTTGCCATGAGTGGCCTCATCAGGAGTGCAGTAATCTGTATAGATATCTTCAGGGATTTCGAACGTTGTGTTTGTCACAGGCCTCTTGCCTCCCTTCTGAGGACGCATTTCTTTAGCCATTTTCTTTAGCTGAGGATTCTGAACAATAGATGTCTCTTAGGAAGTATGCAGATTTTTCTTCGAGGAATACTGCAAATGAGTTAAGTTGATGAGAACCTAGTGATTCAGCAGCAGACATGTGTACCTTGAACAGAGTATATGTGCGAAGAATTTGAAGAGTCATATGCGTTCTCAGTTTTTTTTTAAAAAAGGAATAAAGTTTGAGGAATTTGACCAGGGAGTCTTGAAGAATTTCAATAAGAGTTCTTGTCTTAGGTTTGTCACAGCCTGATTTTTGGCCTTTTCTTTTTCTTTTGTTTTCTTGAGGTTTTTGCCTGAGTTTTCTTTTTTTCGTGGCTTTGTGGTCTGGAAACTGAAGAAGATGCCCTCTTCTTTGCTTTCAGAGTGGCTTGTCATTCCCAAATCTTTCCCTAGACCCTGTCATTTCCATCCTAGCCCTAATCCCAATATCCTTTTTATTGGGAATAGTCCTTTTCTATTAAAGGAATAACTCCAATTGCCCTAGGTTGTGAAGCAACCTATATTTCCCTCGCACCTAAAATTCCCGAATAATTCTCATAAATTGTTTGGGTCATATCTTGATCAAATATGGCAAAAAATTTCATTGCCATGTTCAAAAATAATTCCCCAATATTCCATTTTCTATCCTGCCACTACTAGGAAAATGCTTATAGATAGAAGTTTACCAGTAGCGTTTGTTTGCAATCCAACGCTACTAGTAGTTAGTAGTAGCGCTAGCCGCAAACAGCGCTATTGGTATGTGTTAGCAGCAGCGCTTGTTACCTGGGCCCACGCTACTACTAAGTGTAACACACCACACCCCCTGGTTAAAAAATAGCAGCAGCGCCTGTCCTCAAACTAGCGCTACTGCTAGTATAGTATCTATAGCGCCTGTTCTACTAAGCACGCTACTGCTAATTTTTCTATGTATAACATTTTACCAGTAGCGTGTGTTTCTGGCCAGCGCTATAAGTAGTGCAACCCTAGCTGTAGATATTTTGCAAGCTGCCATAGCAGTAGCGCGTGCAGGTGACCCGCGCTACTTCTATGCCCGCCAGCCACCTACCACCTTTCCCCTTCTTCCTCCCCTCTCTTCTTCCCCCTTCCTTTCTCCCCCTTTCCTTGCACCTTGCTTGTTCCTTTCAATGCTCCCCCACTACCACCCCTCCATTAGAGCCCTCCCTCCCCCTCTTCTTTGCCCCTCCACCACCCCTCCATTAGAGCCCACTCCCTCCCCCTCTTCTTTCCCCTCCACCACCCCTCCATTAGAGCCCCCTCCCTCCCCCTCTTCTTTACACTCCACCATCCCCCTTTTCTTTGTGCCCTCCACCACCACCCCCTCCATTAATGCCCTCCCTCCCCCTCTTCTTTTCCCTCCTCCCACTTCCATTAATGCCTTCCCTCTTCTCTACCTCTCCTCTCCCACTATCTCCCTAGCTAGCTTGCTCTCTCTCTCTCCCTAGCTATCTAGCTAGCTAGTTAGATCTATATATCTAGAGCTACTAGGTAATTAAGAAGAAAGGTGCTCGATATCCCTCTCGACACATAGGTGAGCAAAAAAAGGTGTTTGTGTGGATAGGACCGAAACTATATATATAGGCGATATGAGAATATATATACCAAATTGTGTGTGGCATAATTTGAGTTGCCTACATTGTGTATTTGATGAAATAATGTGGGTGACATGAGTTGCCTATGTTTTACCAAAATGTCAATTCAATTCCGTTTCGGCGAATTTCGGGCATGCAAACTCAATATGTCCTATGTTTAGGGAAGGTCATGCCAAATTTTTGTATGAATTTGATCCATGCATGCATACATACGTGGTTATAATATTTGCTCCGCCCGCAGGTGATCATGAAGGTCAATGGAAGGATGGTGGAAAGATACTGGCAATCCGCTGTGGATGACATGTATGAAAAAAGACTAAGGGATGTTTTATGTCCATGTCAAAAATGCAAAGGAATAGTCAGGCTCGACCCCTTTGAGGGTGGTAAATTCAAGGCGCACCTGCTCATGCATGGTTTCATGCATGGCCATACTCGGTGGATAAGTGAAGAAGAATAAGATGATGATGATGATGATGAGGAGGAGGAGGAGGACGTCGACGGGGCAGGAAATAATGACATGGGGCCACCAGACGAAGAGATGACCGATATTGTGCCCGAAGAGGAAGACGGCCTCGGAAATGTCGATGGCGAAGAGGTAGTTCAAGGCGGAGAAGACGCGGACACGCCACCGTATTCGTCGCTACTAAGTTCAGCCACGCAGGACCCGCATGTTTGAGACCTGCTTCGCAAGAAGACGACTAGCGACAGAGCTGCTTCTAGAAAGGAGGCCAAACTGGCGCAACTGGAGGTAGACTCGATGACTCCTTTGTATTATGGTTGCAATAATCCCGAGGTGACCCGCTTGAGTTTCACACTAGAATTTCTAAAGATGAAGGCAAAAAACAAATGGATAGATACAAGCCTGGATGAGCTTCTGAAGTACCTAAAGATGGTTCTTCCCGCGGGAAGCCTGTGTCCTACTAGTGTCGAGGAGGCAAAGAAAATCGTGTGTCCTCTTGATCAGCCACATATTAGATATCACGCTTGCATCAATGATTGCATCATATATCAGAATGAGCACGCGGAAAAAACCATCTGTCCGAAGTGCAATGCTTCACGATATAAAAAGCCCGGAAAGAAAGCTCCACAGAAAATTGCATGATACTTTCCGATCACTCCGCGTCTACAGCGCTATTTCGTAGATCCTAACGAAGCAAAGCTTATGCGCTGGCACGCGGAGAGGGTGAAGCCAGATGACGGAGATGAACCGAAGCTGAGACACCTCGCAGATGCTAGGCAGTGGAGAGCATTAAATGCTGAATTTGAATTTTTCGCAAATGATCCAAGGAACATCGTGCTTGGCGCTAGTAGTGATGGCATGAATCCATTTGGCAACCAGAACACCAATCATAGCACATGGCCCTTGTTTGTATGGATGTACAACCTCCCCCCTGGTTGTGCATGAAGGAAAAATACATACACATGGCTATGCTTATTCAAGGGCCGAGACAACTAGGAAATGATATAAATCTGTATCTCGGTTTACTGAAAGAGGAGTTACAGACCTTATGGACAACACCGGCCAAGACATGGGATGCAAGCAAAGGAGAGTATTTCTACATGAGAGCCGCGCTGATCACGACGGTGCAGGACTATCTCGGTTACGGCTATCTCTCCGGCCAGGTGTGCCACAGATACTGCGGATGCACGAGGTGCATGGATAATACAACTTCTCTGCAGCTATCGAAAGATGGCGGGTCTTCGAAAATTGTGTACATGGGGCATCGAAGATGGATCGAGAAGGATGACCCATGGAGAAAGCGTGGAGATCTATTCAATGGTAAGGCTAAGTGTCGGTGTCAAAACCGGCGGATCTCGGGTAGGGGTTCCCGAACTGTGCGTCTAGGCGGATGGTAACAGGAGACAAGGGACACGATGTTTTTACCCAGGTTCGGGCCCTCTCAATGGAGGTAAAACCTTACTCCTGCTTGATTGATATTGATGATATGGGTAGTACAAGAGTGGATCTATCACGAGATCAAGGAGGCTAAACCCTAGAAGCTAGCCTATGGTATGGTTGTTGTAATGGTTGTCTTGTCCTACGGACTAAAACCCTCCGGTTTATATAGACACCGGAGAGGGCTAGGGTTACACAGAGTCGGTTACAATGGTAGGAGATCTACATATCCGTATCGCCAAGCTTGCCTTCCACGCCAAGGAAAGTCCCATCCGGACATGGGACGAAGTCTTCAATCTTGTATCTTCATAGTCTTGGAGTCCGGCTGACGATGATAGTCCGGCTGTCCGGACACCCCCTAGTCCAGGACTCCCTCAGTAGCCCCTGAACCAGGCTTCAATGACGATGAGTCCAGCGCGCATAATGTTCGGCATTGCAAGGCGGGTTCCTCCTCCGAATAACTCATAAAAGATTGTGAACACCAGGATAGTGTCCGGCTCTGCAAAATAAATTCCACATTCCACCGTAGAGAGAATAATGTGTACACAAGTTCAATCTGCTGACGTATTTTGTGGCATGACGTCACGCCACTACCAAGCCTTTATTGGAATTGTTTTTTATTATACCACCTCTGCGCGTTTAGCGAAGCGGTTTCCTTGGCACGTCTTGTCGAAGCAGAGATCGTGTTCCCCTTATCCCGGGATTCCCATCAATACGGACGTGGGTAACCCAACCGTGCCCGTCGCCACGCGTCCTCTATCGGAGGCGAGTCCCGAATGGTCACGGGGACGGCTCTTGGTATTCTTCCTCTTTATAACGGGACCAAGGCTTCGTTTCTTCTCTTCAACCTTCAATTGAATCTACTCTTCGCCCCGAGTTCGAACACCCAGAGCCCTAGATTCGAGCGCTTCGGACCTTCAACAATGTCCGGCTCTGACCTACAGGGCCAGTGGATGCCCTCCTCCGTCACGGAGGAGGA
The DNA here is from genome assembly GCA_963921465.1 of Triticum timopheevii. Classification (NCBI taxonomy): domain Eukaryota; kingdom Viridiplantae; phylum Streptophyta; class Magnoliopsida; order Poales; family Poaceae; genus Triticum; species Triticum timopheevii. The sequence goes on from OY997272.1 coordinate 137,683,376, forward strand.
CGTGCTAAAGCTGCGAGAGGCCAAGTACATGTCTTACGAGATTTCGCACAGGTTGCCCGCCAAGGGGCAAGTCATCCCCACCCCCGAGCCCGGCGAGTACGTCGTGTTTGTGTCCCACCTCCGTCGGGGCTTAGGCTTCCCGATGGATCCTTTTGTGAGAGGGCTCATGTTTTACTATGGGTTGGAATTCCACGACTTGGCTCCGGAGTCCATCCTCCATATTTCTTCATTCATCATCGTCTGTGAAGCCTTCCTCCGCATTACCCCTCACTTCGGCCTGTGGCTGAAGACCTTCAATATGGAGCCGAAGATGATCGAGGGGCGTCAAGCAGAGTGCGGCGGGGCGGCCGTAAGCAGGAGGGCCGATGCCCCGTGGCCCGAGGGCTCCTTCCAAGAGGAGCTCGGCCTGTGGCAATAGGAGTGGTTTTATATTACCGCTCCCAGGGGTAGCAGGCAAAAGCCGCCGCCCGTATTTCGCTCGGGACCTCCACGACGGTTGATGTCATGGGTCAACCAAGGGCTCAACTGGGGGCCATCAAAGGACGTGCCCCTATTGCAGGGCCGGATTCGAGATCTCCAAGCGAGGGAGATCGATCGGGTCGTGGTGATGCAGGTTATGCTGATTAGGCGTCTCCTGCCCTGCAAACGCCGTCCTCTCCGGCTATGGGAATTTAATCCGGAGGAGATGTACAAATTGTTCTTCGGATCACGGGAGGTGTGTCCGGAATTGACCGAGGACGCCGGCCTAAGCTGCAATCGCCCGGATACACGAGTAAGTAGCTCTGTTGTTCGGACATACCATTTGTTTGCCTTTCTACAATTCGCCTTTTAACCCGTTGGCCTTTAACAGGAATGGATAGCGCAGGCAAAGCTAATACGGTGTCTGGCCCCCCTCCCAGAGACCGCGCCGGATCCCGTGCTGGTCAGGATGCTTGAGGTTGCGCCTTCAGAAGAAGGCGCAGGGGGAAATCGAGGAGCTACCGCCTCTCCCAAGGAGGCTTTTGAGGAAGGGGGGATCGAGAATCCCTCCCTCCAAGGGGAGAAGAGGACCGCTTCCGAAGACCCAGAGGCCAAAGCCCCTAAGCGGGGGAAGAAATCTTCACCAGAGGGTCCTGCGTTCGGGGAGACCCCGGCCGCACAGTCTCCCCTAAAGAATCAGCCCTCCAGCGAGCCGTAAGTAGAAAAAGGGGAGTTTTGTAATAAGGGACATCCCTATTTGTGCTTCTGAGGATAACTTAAGTTTTTACCTTGTAGTTCGGATCTCCGTCCTTCGCAGATGAGCTCGTCTTCGGGGGACCTTCGTCCGGAGATGGTGGAGAGCAAGACGCCTCCGTCCGCTGCGCCGTCGGATAAGGCGGACGAGCCTGAAGTGTCATCACGGAGGGTATCCCCGAGTCCGGCAGGGCTGAGTAGTCCGGCACCTGGTGTTCGGCCGGGGGAGCTGAAGGATCTGCTTGAGAGGGCGTCTATCTCAGAAGATCGCCATGCATTGATGAGTATGGTGATTGGAAGGATTTCGTCCGCCGAAGGCGGATTGCGTAATGCTGTCAGGAGTTTGCTGGCGGGGTTTGAGGTACGTAAAAATGACACACCTTTTGACAGTTTTACACATAAAGTGCGCCCTGTATGAATAGTAGCCCCTGAGACTCGGTAGGTTGTCGAAAGCGACAGCGTGCCGAGGATCAAAATCGCAGGTATTAAGTTTTGCCTTTCCTATGTAGGTGGCGGATAGTCCGGGGGCCAGCCGGACTGATAGAGTTGCTGAATTGAAGCGGCAACTCGACGTTGCGGATGCGGACATGGCGCTAGTCCACAGGCGACTTGACGAGTCGCAAGGTAAGTTTTTTTTTGTGGTCACCTAGTAAGGGAGCCGAAGCCCACCCCTTACAATATGTGTGCTTGACGCAGATGGTGCCGCTGCTGTGGAGAGCCTTCGGGAAAAACTTGCTCAAGCCAAGGAGCAAGCCAGAAGGAGTGATGCGGCTGCCTCGAGGGTGGCCGAGGAGTTGGAAGCCGAAAGGGCTGCACACTGCCGAAGCAGGGAAGAGATGGCCGAAATGGCCGTGAAGTTAAAAGATGCTACCGACCGCAATGAGGTTCTTGAAAAGGAGCGCCTAGCGGAGCGAGAAGACCTGGGGAAGGCCACCGCCGAAGCCAAGGATGCCCGTTCTGCAATGCGGGCTATAAAGGAGGAGCTGTGCCAGGCCGGAGACATTGTGGTTGGCAATCCTTTTCTGCTGCACCGAAGGTTTACGGATCCAAAGTATGCTCAGCTTGGCCAGCTGTGGGGTCTGGAGGATCCTTAAATGGACTTAGCGGCGAGTGCGGCGGATGCGGTTGTGCACTTCCGAAGTTAGAAGGATCACAAGACGGAATAGCTGTTTTGGTCTCAATTCCATAGTCCGGAGCGTTCACTTCCGCTGACCGATCGGTTGGCCGAGTGGGCTGAGGTGAATAGGTTGTCCGGACTTGCCATGACGGATATCATGACTCATGTCTGGCCGGATAGGCCCAAGCCGAAGAGTTATTTTGGCTTATTGCAGCAATTTCTTGGGGCGGTGCCGCATATCAAGGCGATGAAGCGGTCGGCCTGCATAGAGGGTGCACGGATGGCCCTTGCCCGTGTGAAGACACATTGGACAGAGATGGATGCCACCGCTGTTGCGACCCAGGGTTCGGATGAGAGCCGGTTACCCGCCGAGCACTATTTTGGGGAAGTTCTGCGTGGTGCTCGTGTAATAGAGTTGCAGTGCTCAGAAAATGTCATGTTCAAATGAACGTTTTCGTTTGTAAAACAATGTTTATGATGTAGGCGCTTTTTGTACTTGTGCGTTCAAGTATTGAAATATCTCCTGTGCGGCCGTTTATGTATACGTGTGTATAACCTAAAAGATGGCAGTCATCGGCTTCAGCCCCCACGCACAAGGTGCGGGGGTGTTCGCAAAAATAGCGCATTTTCACACTTAATCCGACGTCTCGGTCCTATGAAGGAGGTGGTAGCGTAGCAAACGAGGCAACTGGACTATAGTGCTTTATCACTTTCACTTAGCCATAGGAGTTCGAGGGTGGGGCTACAATATAGCCACTAGGGGCACCGCGCTCTCCGGATTCGGGGCACGTATGTGCCTGACCGGGAAACGGTCCTTTGTCAAAGCGGAGGAATTCTAAACATTCCGGTAGTCGATCGAGTGGTTGACCAGTCTCTCGCTGTATCATGACAGTCAGTTTTCGACTTTCTCTACTGAGGTGCTCGCCCAGCCGAACCGGGGCACAATCGCAGTAGTTCTCCTGGTGCCGCGTTAGCCGATGATACGGAACGTAAGGCAGCAAAACACAGGAGCCGGGCAAACCCAACATTTGACCAAAGACATGATTCGGAGCTGATGCATATAAGGCCTAACTCGAGACGCCGAACACTCCCTAAGGTGTTCGGTCTTTATAATAACGGGTAGAACGATGCCCTAAGCCCCTAGTGTGCAGGTACGGGCAAGGTCCTCTGGCGCGGCCGATGCCAAAACACCAGTCTCCTCTCTGGTTATAATGAGAAACCAGGGGATTATAGCAACAAGAGACAGTAAAAAAGGTTAATGCAGGGTCTTAATCTGAAAAGAATCCTTGCAACGGGTCCCTACTGCACGTCTGCGCCTGTGTCTCCGTTGTGCCGTATCCTGGACAGGTGTGCACGTTGTTCATCTGTAAAAAGAGAGGAACTTAGTTTGAAAGGAAATCGTGCGAAAATTGCATAAAAAATTGAAATATTAATAAATGAATAAAGCTGAGCTTATAATAGCTCATACGCACAGCCCCTTGTAAAGGGGTGTGCGGCTAGGGAGCCCCTAGCTTATTTTATGCCGGACTCGTCTAGCCATGTCCGGGGTCTTGAATGACCTTTTAATGAGATGATGCCGCGTGGACCGGGCATTTTAAGTGTAAGAGACGCAAAGGGTGGTATTGCATGAAAGCGGACAAAAGCTTCACGTCCCAATAGTGCTTGATGGCTACTTTTCAATGGGGCGACATGGAAGATTAGCTTTTCGCGTCGGAAGTTGTCGGGTGACCCGAACACAACTTCTAGTAGTAACGAGCCCGTGCACTTGGCGTAAGGGCCTGGCGTCGCTCCTTTGAAGGAAGTGCGACTATGTCGGATTTTAGTAAGGTCTATCCCCAACTTGCGGATTGTGTCCGGATATAGCAGGTTTAAATCGCTGCCGCCGTCCATCAGGACTTGTGTAAATTGTAGTCCGTCGATTATAGGATCCAATATCAGAGCAGTCCATCCTGCGTTTCGAATGCTTCTGGAATAGTCCAGGTGGTCAAAAGTAATTGGTTTTAACATCCAATCTCGGTGTTCCGCTGGGGTGGGCCGTGCGGCACGTGCTTTAGCGGGTGCCGTACTATTTTTCCGTACTATCACATGTAGTGAGTTTACTGTTTTGACTTCTTGTGGGAAAGTCTTTTGTTTTCCGGCGCTCTGCTGGTGGGGTTCGTCATCATCCTCGCTTGGTGCGTCGAGCCCCTTGTGTTCGGCGTTGAGTCGGGCGGACTGTTTAAAGACCCAACAATCTCGGTGGGTGTGGTTTGCAGGTCTTCCGGAGGTGCTGTGGATTTGACATATCCGATCCAAAATTTTGTTTAAGTTGGATAGCTCGTCACTGTTGTCCTTAAGAGGCACTGTTTTGTTGTTCGGCCGCGAGCTTTTGAATCCGGCGTTGACCGCCGTGTTCTTTGGGCTTTTTTCTTTATTTCGGCGCTGATCCTTTCTGCGCCGTGATTTTCCGTTTCCATCTCTGATCTCGGATGTACTCGGGTCGCTGGTGCTGCATCTTGCTAGCCAGCTGTCTTCCCCCGCGCAAAAGCGGGTCATGAGGCTTGTTAGCGCGGCCATTGTTCTCGGCTTCTCTTGACCGAGGTGTGTGGCGAGCCATTCGTCTCGGACATTATGTTTAAAAGCTGCTAAGGCTTCGGCGTCCGGACAGTCGACTATTTGGTTCTTTTTGGTAAGGAACCTGTTCCAGAATTTGAGCGCTGACTCTCCGGGCTGTTGAGTTATGTGACTTAAATCGTCTGCATCCGGAGGCGGACATAAGTCCCTTGAAAATTTGCTCTAAACGCGTCCTCGAGCTCTTCCCAACTTCCAATAGTATTTGCTGGGAGGCTTTTGAGCCAATGCCGGGCTGGCCCTTTGAGCTTGAGGGGTAGATATTTTATGGCGTGGAGATCATCTCCTCTGGCCATGTGTATGTGGAGGATGTAATCCTCAATCCAGACTCCAGGGTCTGCTGTTCCGTCATATGCCTCTATGCTTACGGGTTTGAACCCCGCTGGAAATTCATGATCCAGCACCTCATCGGTGAAACATAGTGGGTGCACGGCGCCCCTGTACTTGGGTGTGCCGTTGTCTTCGAACACTCGGCGTGTTGTGTTGCTTCCTGGGGCCCTCTTTTTTGGCCCATAAACAGACCTGACCGGGCCGTCTGTTTTCCGAGGATCATGGGTCGGCTTATGTGCGGCGCCGCTTATCGCTTTTGGCCTGTCATCTGGTCGTCTATCCGGCCAGGCGGCCTCCTTGCTTTTTGACTGTGTGGGCTCTATGGCCTCCTCATCGAATTCTGGCAGCAGCTTGCGCTTCGGGTAGCTCTTTGTCTGGTGGCCATTGCCATATTTGTCCGCGGACTTGAGTACTTTGCTCCACCTCATTCTGAGTATGTCTTCCGCTGTTTTGAGCTTCCGTTTTTCCTTCTTCAGACTTCTTGCAGTGGCGACGAGTCTTTTGTGAAGGTTCTTATTCTCCGGTGGTGTGTCCGGCGTGAGGCCGTCTGGACTGTTGTTTTCGCCGGGCATGGATTGATTATCCGATTCGTCCTGTTCGGACGGTTGCTTGGTTGCTTGTTTGTCGTCCACTGGTTTGCCCTACTCTATTGCTGGGTCATTGGGAGTGTTGTTTTTGTCGAGGCGGGACTTAGGGAGGCGTCTGCGTCGCCGTTTTGGTTGTTTGTCGGCGGGGTTATCCTTTGCCGCGTCCCGTTGTTCCTCGTTATCGCTTCCTTTTGGGGTGTCCACCATATATACATCATGGGTTGAAGTTTCCTTCCAGTTCCCCGTAGGCGCTGGTTCTTGGTCGTCTCCGGCATCATCGTCCATACCATCGATGTCTTCGGAGTCGTAGTCTAGCATGTCGGTTAGATCGTCGACAGTGGCTACAAAGTGGGTGGTGGGTGGGCTTTGAATTTCTTCGTCGTCCGCATCCCAACCATCCTGACCGCAGTCTGGCGACGGCTCTCCTGATAGCGAGAGATGCTTTAGCAAATTTAGGATGTCGCCAAAGGGTGAGTGCTGAAAGATGTCCGCATCGGTGAACTCCATGATCGGCGCCCAATCAGATTCGATTGGGAGGGGCGTGGGAGGTTCGGAGTCCGGTAGGGAGTCCGGCACCTCGGAGTCACGGGCTTTATAGGGGACAAGGTCGGTATTCGGCTCCATCGCCGTAGCAGTTGCAGCTCCCGAGGCGGTGTCCAGCCACCCGTCCTCGATCTGCGCGATCGGCTCCGAACTACGGGTCGGAGCGGATTCGTGTGCGGCCTCCAAGGCACTTTCCGGCGGCAGAGTTAGATCATGCCCATCGTGACAGTGCGGCACGCTCGGCTTCAGCTCGGATCCACCGAAGATCGAGTCTCCGCGGATGTCCGCCGTGAAGTTTAGGCTTCCAAATCTGACCTGATGGCCAGGGGCGTAGCTTTCGATCTGCTCCAGGTGGCCAAGTGAATTGTCCCGCAGTGCGAAGCCGCCGAATACGAAGATCTGTCCGGGGAGAAAAGTCTCACCCTGGACTGCGTCGTTGTTGATTGAAGAAGCCATCAAGCCTATGGGTGACGACACAGAGGAACTCTCAATGAAAGCACCAATGTCGGTGTCAAAACTGGCGGATCTCGGGTAGGGGGTCCCAAACTGTGCGTCTAGGCGGATGGTAACAGGAGACAAGGGACACGATGTTTTTACCCAGGTTCGGGCCCTCTCGATGGAGGTAAAACCCTACTCCTGCTTGATTGATATTGATGATATGGGTAGTACAAGAGTGGATCTACCACGAGATCAAGGAGGCTAAACCCTAGAAGCTAGCCTATGGTATGATTGTTGTAATGGTATTCTTGTCCTACGGACTAAAACCCTCCGGTTTATATAGACACCAGAGAGGGCTAGGGTTACACAGAGTCGGTTACAATGGTAGGAGATCTACATATCCGTATCGCCAAGCTTGCCTTCCACGCCAAGGAAAGTCCCATCCGGACACGGGACGAAGTCTTCAATCTTGTATCTTCATAGTCTTGGAGTCCGGCTGATGATGATAGTCCGGCTGTCCGGACACTCCCTAGTCCAGGACTCCCTCACTAAGCATCGAGGTCCTCCACATAAGCGTAGCAGTGCAGAAATATATGAGTTATTGAAGAACTGGGAAGAGTGCCCTCGCCGGGAAAGAGGAAGAAAAAGGCGTCGGAGCCCCTGCTGAAGATATGGAAGACGAAATCTGTTTTCTGGGACTTGGAATACTGGCCCATACTCGACACGCCTCATAGCCTTGATCAAATGCATATCACAAAAAATATCCATGAGAGTTTGCTTGGAACATTGATGAACATGCCGGAGAGGACCAAGGATGGGCTGAAGGCAAGAAAAGACTTGGAAATTTTGAAAATCAGGAAAGATCCTCAAATGCCCGGTAAAAGGTCGTGAGCGGAGACCGAGACGGAGATGGAGACGGAAGATAGGGGCAAAAAAGTAAACAAGAAGGAAGAACAATATTGCCCCCCTCTTGCTTCACCTTAGATCCGAAGGAGGTCGATCAATTGTTCAAGTGCCTTGCCGGAATCAAAGTTAGTTCCGGATACTGTGGGAAGATAAGCAGATATCTGGACACTAAGAAAAAAAGGTTCAGTGGGATGAAGTCTCATGACTGTTGATGACGCAGTTACTCCCGGATTATGGACACACATGTGCGTGAGACGCTTACTGACCTATGCCACTTTTTTGATGCTATCTCTCGAAATTCGATCAGTGTGAAGCAACTCCATAGGCTACAGGAAGAGATCATGGTCATACTGAATGAGCTAGAGATGTACTTCCAGCCCGCGTTCTTTGATGTCATGGTGCATCTATGTGTCCACATCGTGGACGACATCATCGACCTAGGGCCGACATTCCTGCATAGCATGATGCCATTCGAGAGGATGAATGGGGTAGTCAAAGGATTCGTTCGTAACATGTCCCATCCAGATGGAAGCATAGCCCATGGATATCTGACCAAAGAGTGCATCTCTTTCTATGAGAGTTATCTGACCAAAGACCCTGTTGTTGGTTTGCCCGTCAACAAGCCCTGTGGAAGGCTCGAAGGCGAAGGTCACACCAACGGTCATAGGGATGTGAATGTGTTACGCTCGGGCCGACAAAACGACCTTGACAGGGCAAACTTAGTAGTGCTACAACACCTAGATGTGCTAGAAGATTTCGTGACACTACACAAAGAGACCATCACAAAGAAGTACCGTGATAGTGGGGTGCACAGGACGGACGCTGAAGTTATTAGAGAGCACAACTCCACTTTCTTGCATTGGTTCAAAGAGCGAGTTCTGGCTAATCCCCCGGACGAGGGTTGTCCGAACGGAACACTCATATACGCCTTAGCACATGGCCCCTCGACCAACCTCGCGACTTATCAAGCATATGATATCAACGGATACACGTTCTACACGGAGGAGAAAGATAAAAACAGTGATGACCAAAACTCAGGGGTGACAATGGAAGCCATGACCGGGAATGTAAATGAAAGATATACAGAAGGGTCGAAGAGATATGGGAGCTTAACTACTCAGGATTGCATAACGCGACGATGTTCCATGTCAGATGGGCTAAAAATGTACACAGAGAAAACCAACATTTCACTACCATGTGTATACCCGACTCCGATGATAGCGGTACCGTCAACGCCATCGCCAAAAATGAGCCATGGGTACACGCTAGACACGTGACACAATGTTTCTTCATAACTCATCCGATCAATCCCAGCCGTGTTGTCGTGAAGAGAAGCAAAAGGAGCATCGCCGGAATGGATGTAGTCGCCAACGAGGAAGACTATGACCAGTACGGTGATCCGATGAGGGAAGATGATGCTGATGACGACGAAACATATGTCAAAAGAAGAATGAAGACTACATTACCTACGAAAGATCGTAATCCCTGGAGAAGGAAAAGTCACGACCATGGGCTCAATTATTCGACAACGAACAAAAGAGGGAAGAAGATCAGTTTGAAGCGTCGTCGTCGCCCAAGCTGACAAACTAATCCCAAAGTTTGTGTGTGTCTAGCTATTTTGTATACCGCAGATAGCGGTTAAATGATGTAAGATATATATTATACTAATTATTATCCGGAGGGTAACAATGGTATATTGCAAAGTGAAAGAAAAAGAAAAAGAAAAGTGCAAATGAAAGAAAAAGGAAAAAAAAAGAAAGGAAGTTTTGCAAAATGAAATGAAAAGAAAAAGAAAAAGAAACTAATAAAAAATAAAAAGAAAAAGAAAAAGAAAAAAAGAAAAAGAAAAAAAAGAGTTAGCAGTAGCGCGTTTTATCCAGGGAAGCGCTATAGCTAAGAAAAAGGAAAATAAAAAATAAATAAAGAAAAGAAGTAGCAGTAGCGTGTTTTTGCTGGACTAGCGCTATAGCTAAGTTAGCTATAGCACGTTTTTCCAACACGCGCTATAGCTAAGTTAGCTATAGCACCTGTCCGCTTGATCCCCTCTGACTCTCTCTCTCACTCGCTCCGCTCGATCCACTCTTGACTCCACCACCGATGCCGCCCCGCCCACGCCGCCGCCGACGCCAGCCCCGCCCCCCGCCGTTGCCAGCCCCGCCCCGCCCCGCCCACGCTGCCGACGCCAGCCCCGTCCCGCCCCGACCACGCCGCCGACGCCAGCCCCGCCCCGCCCCGCCCCGACCCCCACCCGCTTCGGTATGCCCCCCGCCCCCTCTTCCTTCCTCTCCCACCCCTCAGCCCCGGCTCTCTCTCTCTCTCTCTCTCTCTCTCTCTCTCTAACCCCCTCCCGCTCTCTGCAGATCGGCGACCCCGGCGACCCCAACCCCGACCCCTTCAACGCCTCCCTCTGTGAAGCAGCCAACGACGCCCAGCAACGCCAGCTAGCACTAGACAGGTGCCTTAATTTAATTGATGTTAGTGTTAGTTAGCTTAATTTGTTGTTAGTGCTAGTTAGTTCATTGCTGTTAGTGTTAGTGTTAGCCCAGTGATAGTTAGTGTTAATATTGATGCATGTGTGTTGCTGTTGTTTTTGAAATTCAGTTAGAGCACACTGTTCAGTTAAATATTTTGTGTACTGCTGCTTAGTTAATTTTTGAAATTCAGTTAGTGTTAATATTGGTGCATGTGTGCTGCTGCTATTGGCTGCTATAGATGCATGTGTGCTGCTGCTATTGGCTGCTATTGATGCATGTGTGCTGCTGCTATTGATGCATGTCTGCTGCTGCTATTGGCTGCTATTGAGATCTTCTATGTAGTGAGATCAGTTTTGCAGCTTATATTGATGATTTGGCAAAATATTGACCTAAGTGACCTATGTTTTGCCGGAAATGTTGATTCATTTCCATTCTGGCAAATTTCAGGCGCCCTATATGTGCACTTTCTAGCAAAGGTCATGCCGAAATTTTCCATGAATTTCGGCATGACTTGTGCTAGAAAGTTGGACATATCGAGTGCTTGAGATTTGTCGCAACAGGAATGAACGACATTTCTGGCAAAACAAAGGTTGTCACTTTTTTTGTCATTATTCACTTTATTATATGAAGCTTGATAATTAAACAACTACGACATTGAACCCTAGGAAACATGATTGACACCGATGAGGCCGGAGGTTCTCACTCCCAATTAGGTCGAGCACATGCCTACCTCGACTTTTTGGCGGATCAGGAGAGACAGGAAGCAGGGTGTCAGACGGATAACGATGGTGGTGGCACTGGCGCCAACACTGATGCCACCAATGACACCGGCACTAAGACTGGCACTGATGATGTTCCTAACTATAGCACGGAAGGTGGGACCTCTCAAGCCAGTGAGAGAAAGAAGGAAAAGGGGACACGACGCCGAAATGAGCTCGGCACCGGAAGACTGGTGGTCACGGCGGTGCACCCTGGCGAGTTCGAGCCAATAGAGCCGCGAGAAGTAGCAGTGTGTTACGGCAACCAACTAGCATGCATCCTACGGGATACCGCTAACATCAACACCACCAAAATACAGAAGAATGATCAGTTGAAGAAGCTGCTTCTAACTAGGTTGCACGCAAGATTCTTGTTCCCCGATCGTAATGACGAAGTCGACCCATGGGATGATCATGCCATGAAAAAAATCAACAACAAAGCCCTAGGGAAGTTCAGCAACGCATTGAGCGCTTGGAAAACTAGGGTGAAAAGGCGATTCAAGTAGACCGTGAAACCTACGCCGAGATTGTTGCAGACAATCCGTAAATTACGATAGAGGACTTTGAAAAGTTCAAGGAGACTTGCAATGAAGAAGCTGCCAAGGCCATGTCAGAGAGAGGCAAGCAGCTGTAGGCAAAGAACATGGGGAACCACCGCCTTGGAAGTCGTGGTTACACGGGAAAGAGGCCCGTGTGGGCTAAGGAGGACGCAGAACGTGAACGTCTGGGGATCCCAGACCCATTGGCTGAGTTCACCGACCAGCAGGAGCACGACTTCATCAGGGCCCGATTCTCGTGGGACCCCAAGAAAAAGACTTTTTTCACCGACAGGCCGACTAGGAAATTCATGAGAATACTCGTAATTATCCTTTTACCACCTTACATATTAGGTTCTGATCAACGAAGTCTACTACATTCTAGTCGCATTCGTAAATGATTCGCGGTCCATTTTGCAGAGAGAGCAACACAAGCTTGCGGCGGCCGAGAGCGACTAGTCGACTCAGTCGACTTAGTTGTCGGTGAAGTACAAGTGGGACACTCCTTTCAACCGGGCCATGAACATAATGATGGGACACCCGCCCGGCCAGCGGCCGCAATATGGATGTGTGCATGGCGCCGTGGATGGGGCCACTTGGAAGTACTATTATAGCGAGGACCCCGAGGCCAAAAGACAGAGAAAGAAGTTCAGTCAAGTGACTATCGACGAGAAGGTGGCGCGGGCGATGGAGAAAGCAAAGGCTAAGACCAAAGCTGAGATAATCGCTACCTGTAGATCTGATTTCGTGGATGCCTTTACAACCCTGATTCCAACAGTGGTCACATGGGTGTAACAAAATCCAAATGCGCCACCAAGTGAATTTCCCATGCCCAGCTTCACCGGGAGCAACTCACTGAACATCGCACCCATACCCGTACCTAGTATGGCAACCGCACCCGCACCTCCTCCAGCACCTGCTCCTGCGCCCAGCTCTCACAGCAGCCCTAGCTCCATCTCTGGCTTGAATGTCGGGCCGTCGACATTGGCTGAGCTCGACACCCTCACGGTAAATACGTGTCGTAGCACCTTCATCAACTCAACTAATTAATTAATCTTTCGTTGCCGTTCTTTTTGGATCTCTGACGCCGCACGTATATGTCTTTGTAGGCCGACTCCACTCCGTGCACCCTCCTTTACAACATGAAGGGCGGGTTAGTGGATGTGGGGAAGGGTACTATAGTGAAGCCTAAGGATCGATTGTTTCACCGCCGGCAGATGCCTGATAACGCCTTAAGGGTCTCCATGGCGAGTGTTAAAGCGGGCTAAGAGGGTCTCCCTCGTCGGATACAAGCCGATGGAGAGGATGACGAGACCCCCACGCAGCTTGGCCAATGCAAAAATTGGCCGATCCTATGGCCGAAAAATCTTCTTCGTGTCGAGGTGGCCGGGAGCACACCAACGGGACCTCATGAAGGTATGACCACAACACCACCTACACAAGTACAACCATCGTCTGTGCTACTTGCTGAGATCAAGAGACGTGAGGAAGGAGGGCCAACCATTCCGCCGGCAGATGATGCCATCTGCCCCATGCAAGAGGATAGGGATCATGACATGGAGGATGCCGACGATGACCCTAACCAGTATTTCCATACTGCCTTTGACAACGAAGTAATAATGAGTCAACCATATGAATATGAGATGCATGTACCAGAGTCGGAACGTCCTCGGGAGTGCAAGAAGTCTTTGTTCATGCAATCCTCGCAGGACAGGCCTCCAGATGCCGGCTCCACCCAAGCTCAACTACTTAGGCAGAGTCGTCCAATGCTGAGCCCAGCAACACTAGGGGTGGTGCTCAGGGAGGGTTTGACAGACCCATCAGCACCTCAGCCCACCAAGAAGAAGCAAAGGAAGAGACCGGCGGCAAGAAAATCCAATAAAGCTGGCAATGTTGGTTCTAGCAGCCAGCAGCCTTCGACCAAGGTTGACCATGTACCGATGAAACATGCGCCATTAATCCATGTCGCGGGAGAGCCAATGGTACCGGTGAATGCATTAGCTGCCATAGAAGGGGATCTCAGGAGACTCCATGACCATGTGCTTTCGACAGAGAGAAGCCTCCTCGCCTCGGATGATCTAGGATACCCACTTTATACGGTTCATGTGCCGAGCAGTTGCAAGATGTATGTCCACACATGCCCCACGGACCTCTTCTTCCTGAGGTTTGATTACATATTCCAGATGTTTCAAATGAGGACACTCGATTTTACGTTCGTCCGCCTATATGCGCTGCACATGAACTACATCGTCAGGAGAGAGCAAGTCACCGGTCTTGCGGTCGCGGACCCATACTACATGCATGAGGGCTTCTTGTCAGTCAACGACGCCAACCGTCCATATGTGAGTCAGTACATCGAAGAATTCTTGGTCAACAATAATGACAAAGAAACGATTCTCCTACCTTATCATCCTAGGTAAGTCATCCGCAGATAGCACTATAACACGTATATACATCCTTTCGTGCATTTCAATAGTTACATTGCACGCATGGAGGCTAAACTTTATCGTGTATTTTGCGCAGCGGGGGGGTGTCGTGCCGTTCTCATTGTTCTTTACCCGCGTTACTCCCACGCTCTATATTTGGACCCATCGAAGAACATACAGAAGAAAGATTACACACACATAAAGTATGTTCTGGACAGAGCTTTGCTGGGCTTCAGCATGCGGGGTGGCTACATCCAACACAAAAAAAACAAATAAGGTCGGGCTTTGTTTCACCCACAAGACTGACTTTTGTTGCATCCGACAACCGGCAAGAAGTGAGAATGATGGATTCTAGGTCATCCATCTAATGATGGAGTACAGAAGGGATGTGCAATCACTTTGCATGAAATCTTCATCCGATACGCATATCCAGAGATGGGCCGAAGCCTTTGAAGCCGTGCCGGATAATCAACTTCGAAATGATTTCTACCGGATCCAACAGGAAATTGCGTCCATCATCATCAAAGATGTCCTCGAAGAGAATGGGATGTTCTACGCCGCCCAATATCGCGAGCTGACGTCCGAACCCGCATTGCCCTACAGCGTCAGGACATGACGCCTTTCACTAAGCTTGGGTGTGTCCTCCCGGATATGGACAGATGGGAAGAGTGCACTTCTTAAAAACAATGTGTCTGTTTAGTTACTTGTTACTTTCTGTGGGACGAAACTTCAAATCTCTCAATACGACGAAACTATTAGATGTATGGTGTTGCGCTCTAGTTAATTACTTTCGGTACGATAAAATTTGTTAACTATATTTACTTTATATGTTGCTTCTATCTCATAACTGTTTTGTTGAATTCGCTTCATGGTATATATATGTGCATCTCTGACAGTTATATAGATCAACGATGGCGAGGAGTGGTATGCCGTGTATGTAGGGCATGTTTTGGGTGTGTATGATGAGTGGCCAGAGTGTCAGGCCCAAGTCTCTGGCTTCTCCGGCGGAAGCCAAAAAGGGTTTGATAGCAGAGCGGAAGCCGAAGCTAGTTACTTGAGATTCATAGCAAAACAGGGGATTCAGAACCAGCGCCGCTGCAAAAACTACTACATAATACCGCTTTTGATCATCGTGATCGCTCTTATCGTGCATGTCTTAGTTTAGGTAGATGATGAAACATGTGTCTATGGTGACAATGTAAGATACATGTCATGTGTATCGCTATTTCGAGATGATGATGAGATCGACATCATTTGTGTTGAGACTATGTTGATATGATGAGACTATGTTCTACCACTTCGATGATGATGATGAGACATTCCTTTTTCATATAGTTCCAGTGTGTGTGTATGTTGTAACTGTATAAAACAAGTAAAAATACGGATACAACAACATAAAAAAAAGAAAATACTAGCAGTAGCGTGGGGTATTGGAGTAGTAGTAGCGCTGCTTACCAGTAGCGTGTGTTTGTTGGGCACGCTACTAGCATTAGCAATAGTGACGGGCAGAGGCGCGCTACTGCTAGATACAGATAGCAGTAGCGCTGGTTCAAACAAGCGCTACTGCTAAAAAATAGCTGTAGCACCGTAGCAGTAGCGCGCTCACCCGCGCTACTAATAGCCAAATAACCAGCGCTACTAATAAGGGTTTTCCTAGTAGTGTGCCCTGAATGGCACTTTGTGAAGAAAGTGTCATTTATATATCCCTATTGACTCCCAACCTTTTTGGGCATGTTTATATGTCCAAATAATTTCCTCATGCACAAGTTCAAATTTATTTGCCTAGTAAATCTTCCTCAGTGAATTTTCAAAGTTTCTGTCCAATAGGAAGCTTTGTGAAGGAAGTACTAGCTAGGAGTACCCAAATGAGTAGAACTTTTGCACACTCCTTAATGTGCTCATATTAACCCCTTCCACCCATTTGCATCCCCATCCAATCATCTATGTGAGCACAGGGGCAAATCTTTGTTTCTGGCAAAATTTTCAGTTTGTGAAGCAAGTATATTTTATATTGCTTCAAAAATCCTGATAAATTACCAGATCATTCTTATACCCATAAAACATGTCTCCACCCATTCTGGCATCATTTCAATGAGCCATTTGACCACCATAATTATTCCAAGTTTCTGGACAGAAATGATGTTTGTGAAGCAAGTGCTATTTTGGCTTGTTCATTTAGCATTATCTTTTTACAGAATCATCATATGACCATATGACTAAGCCTTGCCCAATTTGAGCTCAAGTTGATGCTTCATTAGAGTGCATCATCCAAATCTTGATTCTGGACCATATTTGGCAGTTGCAAAGCAACTCAGTTAAATCTTGATCCAAACCCATCCATAGCTACCAGGATGTAAGTCCTTCTTTACCTCAATACGCCAGACATCTTGGTTGGCCCATAGCATATCCCTGTTGAGCACATTGATCTGGTAAAGTTTACTGCAGTAAACTTCAGAGCTCACTAACTATTTAACCAGAGACGTTTTCACTTAGTTACCACCTCCGATAAAACCTACTTTGGAAGGTATATCATCTAGACACCATTTTGGGTGCTGTAGGGCATTCAATGTGCCATGTCTCGTGGTGACCAGGCAGCTGGCATGTCTGTTGGCGCGCTCTTTGCGCTGTGGCGTACTGTTTGTGCTAGACCCACTCCTCCTCTCGTCGCCTTCGCGCTCGTGAGCGTGTCTACAAGCTGGCCCTCGTCGTCTCCGTCCTCCTAGACCCCTCTCCCTCTTCGGAAGCTAGCTCACCGACGCTCGCCGCCGCGTAAACACGAGAGCACAGCAGCGTTCTGGATCCATTCGTCGCTGTCTTCTTCCTCTGCTTCCCCTCGACCCCTTCTACCCCGTGATCTCCTCCCTGTGCCCTCCCCGTCGTTTGCCCCGAGCCCATGCACGCGAGCACGCGTCCGCGGCGCCGGACACGCGTCGCCTGCGGTGCCAGCTCGGCCTTCCTCGCCCGCGGCTATTTAAGCCATCCCCGAGCCCCTCCGAGCTCACCAGCAGCCTCCCCACACTCCACTAGCTCTCCCCGGCCCCTCGCCCGAGCTTCTGGAGCTCTCTGCGCCCTCATCGCCGCCATGGCCGCCGCCTCGGGTAACCCTGATTCCGGCGACTCTGGCCATCTCCCTCCGCCCCACCACCTCTAGCCATCCCCTACACCACCCGCAAGCCGCCCCAGGACCTCTCTCCTTCCTTGGGTGGCCTCCTGCCGTAGTTTCACCGGCGCCCGAAGCCCTCCTCCGCCGGAGTCCTAACCGCCGTTGCCTCGACCCGTCCCGGCGGCCGCGACCTGTACCTCTGGATGCGGCTCTCCTCTACGAGCTCATCCATGGGCGGAGCCTCGCCGGAGGTGCCCTGTAGCCCCGGCGGCCGTCGCCGGAGCGCTCGGCCTCCTCTGTTCTGCGGGCGCGCGTCGGGGAAGAAGAAGACAGGAGCCAGGTGGGCGTTAACCCAGCACGTGGCCCCAAGGCCCCACCTGTCGGCGACCGTGACGCCCGGCCCCGCCTCTGCTCCTTTTGACCGGTCCACGCCACATCAGATAAGTGAAGGCGCATTTCCACTTTACGTTTTAACTGATCGAAAGCCTATTCCTAACTTTGCACTTCTGCCTTATCCACTCAGGGACCCGACTGTGAATATATTTTTTGCAGAAAAGTCCCTGAACTGCAACCCCTCATATCTTTTTATCCGTAACTCCAAACGAGGTGAAACCAACGCTCACTTCTTCGTTTCGTCGAGCCCGTTCTGTTGGACATGTTTTCACTATGGTTTGACATTGTGAAAATGACCTTTATGCCCTTGCCCTTATTCAGCCCCCTCCGAGAGAGTACGTTTTACGGCGAATCTTTCCGCGGCTTCACCGCACTTCTCCCCGGTGCCTTCTTCATCCCCAGGCAAGCCACAATACCCACTTGCATGATAGTCATGCAGTAGCCATGGTTTTCAACTTGAATCTTTATTAAATGTTTGCTTGTTGAAAAGTTGGTTATCGTTGTTCCGGTAGTATTCAGATTTGCATGTTCACTTTTGTGATATGTTGTCTTATACTCTGTGATCATGTTATACCTGCTAGTATTACTTTTCATATGTTTATGCTTGTTAGTAGTACATGTTGATGTTGGAGATGGTCATACTAGTCGGTATGTGATGCTTAGTGGATATGATTTACTGTTGATATGGTGGTAAGTTATGTGATGCTCTCATGATGATGTTGATATCATGTTCATGTATTTTATCATGGCTCAGCATATTTGCATTCAAGTTTAACCGGATTAAATTGAACTTGAACAACTGTTGGCTGAGTCATGGTGCCGCTGAATCGATGCTGACTAGTGCAACCATGCTTACCGGTATGGGACAGTCCTAACTGGGTCTATTGTCGTGCCTCTGGTCGGTACCTCAATTTAGGGAAGGTTATGGGCGTGTGCCACCCTGATTAGGTAGGTGGAGCATAACTTGTGAGCCCGTTGTTAAGTTAATTTTGGTACCGGATCCCAGTGTGGATCGTGGCCACGACGGTGGTCGAGGTGTCTGGAGGTAGACACGGGGCCACCCAGGACTAGCCCGGTGGGGTCTGAGTCGGAAGGGCCGGGAGAGTGTCATGACAATAGATCGGTTTTGTCGGAACGCCGTTGGTCCACCTGAATGGGAGAGTGAGGCCATGGGTTCCGTAGTGTGGGTACAGTGTACTAACCTCTGCAGAGTGTATATTAATCTATTGATAGCCGCACCCGCGGATAAGGGCCCAGGTTGAGAGAAGGTCACACCATGAGTCAATAGTAATAAAAATAATGTGCTTAATAATAATGAGTTAAGTTGGTGGTGATCGTTGTAAGGATCATGGGCCTAGTGTTGGTCGGGTTGTGATCGCCGTAAGGATCACGGGCCATTTAGTGGTCGGGTTGTGATCGCCGTAAGGATCACGGGCCAAGTGTTGGTCGGGTGGTGATTGCCGTAAGGATCACAATGGTATCGAGGATACCGAGTTGTTGTATATTCGTGATGTTGTACGAGAATCGTGGGTAAAGATCAGGCTCCTTGTGGTTATTTAATGATTGCTACGGTATTGTTTATGCCAAGCTTCATTTGATCCCGAGATGATCGTGTGATGTCCGAGGTTGGTAAGTGAAGCATGTTTTGGTTACGAGGTAGCTCGAGCGGGATAAGTGGTGCATATGGTGTCATCATGTTGCATGCTAGTATTGTCGGATTAATATGTTCATGTTGTGATAGTTGTATCATGTTTATAATGGTCATGCCATGTTATTCTGATGATATCATGTTAATTTCCTGTTTAACCTGTATTTGCCATGCTGTTGTTTATCTTGAATGCTTCTGGTTATTTTTGAGCTTGCAAGTACATTCAATGTACTGACCTGGCGTGTCATGCCAGTTTGCAGGTCATGCCAGATTTTATTGCTTGCTTGTTGTGGTTTCCGTTCGTGCGAGCTAGGATAAGCGTTCCAACCAGAGTCCCTGCGGAGTGGAGTTCACCACCGTCGCTGTTGTTCCGCTGCTAGAGTTATTCCGCTGCTTCGAGTTGTTCTGCTGCTTGCATAGAGCAACTGAGGATGGCGTAGTGTCGCTGTACCGATGTTATTCATTGTAATATTGGAGATCTTGTATTCATATTCGTGTAATAATAGAAAGCTGGTTTGTTCTATGCTAAGCAGTGCCGTATTCTAGAGGACTTCTCTTCGATCTCTGGGCTGGAATACAGGGTGTTCTGGTTTTCTCTGAGCCGGGGTGCCACAACACTTGGTATCAGAGCCAGGTCTGGCTGTAGGACGCCCTAGACCACGCGAACATTAGAAAGCAGTAGTATAGACCCCAGTTGGTTCGTTGCAATTGATTGCTGCATTTGTTTGTCGCATAGCATGCATATATATTATTATTTAGTCACTAGCGGTTTATCTGGTAAGTGTAGTTGGCATCGGTTTGGATCCACCACAGCTCAATCTTTGCATTTGTCTAGTTCCCTTTTTCTTTTGGTGTTTGGTGTCATTTCTGTCCCAGCAGAGTGATGCCAAGTGATCCCGACACTGTTTGCAAAAATGGTGCTCAGGTATCGCACCGATGCCATTCCTTCAGTCCCGCCTTTCATTTCGGTGATGGACATGCGTCTATCCCGGATCACTCTTTCATTTTATCGTGTTGGCAAACCTAATGATCTTAGTTATGAAGAAAGGGCAATGTCAGCAGCCTCAGTTTTCCCCGCTGTCCTATTTCTTGGACGAGTACGAATCTTTTTTTCGTTCGCTTGATAATAATGTGGTTGCGACCTTTGTGTCCCACTACATGATTACCGAGTACGACCTTACCTCTGAGCTAGTTCAGGTTGCCACCTAGCTAAGCTAGCACTTGGTGTAGCGCTGTTTACACCAATTCTTCCACACATTTATTCGTCCTTGTGCACATCGCCACAGCATATTAGACCGCAATACCGGAGTTTCCGCGAGATTTGTGTGCTTAGGTGTGCATGCATATTATTGTGTGACTAGCAGTAATATGTGATGATTGCTTGATTAATTATATTAGTAGTATGCTTGTGTGCTTTTGTCGTTTCTGTTGTTCCTTTCTTTGGGCCTTCAGTGTTACAAATTTTCC
Organism: Triticum timopheevii; assembly: GCA_963921465.1. NCBI lineage: Eukaryota > Viridiplantae > Streptophyta > Magnoliopsida > Poales > Poaceae > Triticum > Triticum timopheevii. The sequence goes on from OY997272.1 coordinate 137,703,924, forward strand.
CCCTATTAAAGTTGCTCGTCAGCCGACACTGGACCCGAAGAGTCCGCAAGAAATGCATATATTTGGAAACTCAGCTAAACAGAATGGAATTACCAGCTGACTACAATAAAAATGGGAACATCTTGTCTGGATGCAAAAGAAATCCTGGATGGAACGTTAGTATCAAGTTTGCATTAGCGTGCACTCATTACAACAAAATGATTATATCAGCAAGAAGATAAATTATGTGCAAGACTGACAGAATATTATCAAAGGTATGGCTCAGATACAAGTTTAATTTTTCGTTGAGGATGATTTTGGAACTCGATGTACCTGGAAGCAAGCAAAAATATGGCATGTACTCAGAAAGGAGGATAGTCCTGCAAAACCCCATTTCATGCAAGAAATCAACATCAGAAATATTCAGATGGTTATATATGTGGAAATCGGTCCGCATGTCACAATAAGAAGCTTCTGGTGTAAGCAACCCAATCTTCCCTCGCAAAATACCAGAGAAGCTTCCAAGGCAAGATTCATCTATCTTCCTCAGTATGATACATGGATGATTTCTCGTGCAAGGTACTCTGCCTTCTTCAGTAAGCAACCGCAAAAGCTTCCGGCATAAGGTACTGAGCCTTTCCCCAGCAAAGTGTTTAAGGGGGTAAGTTTCTAAAGCACGATACCCAGTCTTCTTCGGCAAGCTGTTCGATGAAAGTTTCGAGCACAAGACAGCCAATACTCCTCAGTAAGACATTGGTACAAGGTAGTACGCTGTGAATTGACAGCATATGGCAGTGAATCCCAAGAACCAGATCCGCAATATTTTGGTCAGAATCAAGAATCAGTCAGAATACACGCCTGTCTCGGAATCAGGTCCGCATATATATGCAATGAGCATACCATCAAGATCTTACAAGTCACTCGGATGAGGATCTGATAACCACGTGAGGATGGTTACGAGAATAAAACCAGTATACACCGTAGTGTGATAAGGGAGTATGAGGATTGACGACATCAATGAGCTCAATACAAGTACTCGTGAACCTGGAAAATGATCCTGATGAGCCCTTGTCCCCTTTTTCTCCAATGACGGCACCATGCCTGTGATCTGAGCTGTTTCTAGCTATCCGGGGTGGATGCCTATTTTTGTTTCTCTCTTCAACGATTGTCACGAGTCTGAGCTGCTTTTCGGCCATCTCGTACAGCTGTTGAGTTTCTTTTTGTGACAGTAGCCCTATAGCTGCTTTTTGGATATTTTAGGGAGCTGCCACCTTCTTCTTATCGACCCGGCCTCATGCTCTGAGCTGTTTTTCGGCCGTCCTGAGCCGTGGTTGAGTTATTTCAGTAATGTCCCAGATCTGAGTTGTAAAGACCGTTCTGGTGGTTACTTATTTATTTGCCGATTTTTTGCAAGGGTTTCGAATGATCATTTCCCAACGATCAGAAATTGAGAAGTGTTGAACCTGCCATTTAATGGGTTACACTGTCAGAAAAATAAGGATAAGCTACGAGTGCCGAAAAATTGCACCGACAATACCTATGGTCATACGAAGAAGCAATATGGCCCAGCTCTTTCAGCCAAAGATCCAGACCAAGAAAACAATAATGAAGGAGCAAGACCAGTGATGCAGGTATGAAAATTGTACACGACCCCCATGGTGCAGATCCCTCGGACAGTCTAAGTCAGTATTGATCCACATGGATATGCCTACAGCATGAGTAATCGGCGTGAGGAATAATAGTCTGGAAGCCTGAGTCCTCACTTATATGAATCATCATGGATAGCCTGTCGTGAACAAAATTTTTCCGTCAGAACCACCATCAGCCAAGTCTGCAGATATTATCATACAGGCCAAACCCTTTATGCTGGCTGCGACAGGAGACAATCAAATATTCGGTACGGATCCGATGCTCACGACAGTGGAACCATTTAAGATGATTCAGAAACTTCTGCGATGAGTCAGAATCTGTCAGGAAACGGTTATATTTGAACTCACTGTTTGGAACCCAAAGGACCTTCATTTAGTGGAGAAACCAAATGCAATGAGTAGGAGCTTGAGTTTTCATTAGGAAAACCTGATCATCATTTGAAAGGTTGTCAGTGCAGGGTGGCACACCCAGTGGAAATCACTTTTGGATTTGTGAGTCGGACATATATTTCAGTCCTGATAATTAAATCACACTTAGCTAGTCAGCAGATCTAAAAAGAAATTGGAGCCTATATATGCATGAGCAAGCCATGTAAGATCTGTCAGAATGTGGATACAGTGAATCAAACCACCCCAGGGCCAGTCGGATAAAAATTTAGTGGGAACAACAATAAAGGAAAAAGGATACCCGAGATGGAAACGGTTTCCTTAAGTCAGAATATTCGTACTTGTTCCCTGAGCAACCAAATCTCGAGGACGAGATTTCTTTAAGGGGGTAAGGTTTGTCACAGCCTGATTTTTGGCCATTTCTTTTTCTTTTGTTTTCCCGAGGTTTTTGCCTAAGTTTTCTTTTTTTTCCGTGGCTTTGTGGTCTGGAAACTGAAGAAGATGCCCACTTCTTTGCTTCAAGAGTGGCTTGTCATTCCCAAATCTTTCCCTAGACCCTGTCATTTCCATCCTAACCCTAATCCCAATATCCTTTTTATTGGGAATATTCCTTTTCTATTAAAGGAATAACTCCAATTCCCCTAGGTTGTGAAGCAACCAATATTTACCTCACTCCTAAAATTCCCAAATAATTCTCATAAATTGTTTGGGTCATATCTTGATCAAATATGGCAAAACGTTTCATTGTCACGTTCAAAAATAATTCCCCAATATTCCATTTCCTATCCTGTCCAGAATGGCACTTTGTGAAGGAAGTGTCATTTATATTTCTCCTATTGACTCCCAACATTTTTGGGCATGTTTATTTGTCCAAATAATTTCCTCATGCACAAGTTCAAATTTTATTGCCTAGTAAATCTTCCTCAGTGAATTTTCAAAGTTTCTGTCCAACAGAAAGCTTTGTGAAGGAAGTACTATCTAGGTGTACCCAAATGAGTGGAACTTTTGCACACTCCTTAATGTGCTCATATTAACCCCTTCCACCCATTTTCAGCCCCATCCAATCATCTATGTGAGCACATGAGCAAATCTTTGTTTCTGGCAAAAAATTTAGGTTGTGAAGCAAGTATATTTTATATTGCTTCAAAAATCCTGATAAATTACCATATCATTCTTATACCCATAAATCATCTCTCCACTCATTCTGGCATCATTTCAATGAGCCATTTGACCACCATAATTATTCCAAGTTTCTGGACAGAAATGATGTTTGTGAAGCAAGTCCTATTTTGGCTTGTCCATTTAGCATGATCTTTTTACAGCATCATCATATGACCATATTACTAATCCTTGCCCAATTTGAGCTCAAGTTGATGCTTCATTAGAGTGCATCATCCAAATCTTGATTCTGGACCATATTTGGCAGTTGCAAAGCAACTCTGTTAAATCTTGATCCAAACCCATCCATAGTTACCAGGATGTAAGTCCTTCTTTACCCCAACACCCCAGACATCTTGTTTGGCCCATAGCGTATCCCTGTTGAGCACATTGAGCTGGTAAAGTTTACTGTAGTAGACTTCAGAGCTCACTAACTATTTAACCAGAGACATTTTCACTTAGTTACCACCTCAGATCAAACCTACTTTGGAAGGACTATCAGCTAGACACTGTTTTGGGTGTTGTAGGGCATTCAATGTGCCATGTCTCGTTGTGACCACGCAGCTAGCATGTCTGTTGGCGCGCTCTATGCGTTGTGTCCTACTGTTTGTGCTGGACCCCCTCCTCCTATCGTCGCCTTCGCGCTCATGAGCATGTCTACCAGCTGTCCCTCGTTGTCGCCGTCCTCCTGGTCCCTCTTCCCCTCTGGCAGCTAGCTCACCGACGCTCGCCGCCGCGTGAACACGAGAGCAGAGTAGCGTTCTGGATCCATTTGTTGATGTCTTCTTCCTCTGCTTCCCCTCGACCCCTTCTACCCCGTGAGCTCCTCCCTGTGCCCTTCCCGTCGTTTGCCCCAAGCCCATGCACGCGAGCACGCGTCTGCTGCGCCGGACACGCGTCACCGGCGGTGCCAGCTCGGCCTCCCTCACCCGCGGCTATTTAAGCCATCCCCGAGCCCCTCCGAGCTCACCAGCAGCCTTCCCACACTCCACTAGCTCTCCCCAGCCCCTCGCCCGAGCTTCTGGAGTTCTCTGCGCCCCTCATCGCCGCCATGGCCGCCGCCTCGGTCAACCCCAATTCCGGCAACTCTGGCCATCTCCCTCCGCCCCACCACCTCTAGCCATCCCCTACACCACCCGCAAGCCGCCCCAGGACCTCTCTCCCTCCTTGGGTGGCCTCCTGCCGTAGTTTCACCGGCGCCCGAAGCCCTCCCCTGCCGGAGTCCTAACCGCCGTCGCCTCGACCCGTCCCGGCGGCCGCGACCTGTCCCTCTGGAGGCGGCTCTCCTCGACGAGCTCATCCATGGGCGGAGCCTCGCCGGAGGTGCCCTGTAGCCCCGGCGGCCGTCTCCGGAGCGCTCGGCCTCCTTTGTTCTGCGGGCGCGCGTCGAGGAAGAAGAAGATAGGAGCCAGGTGGGCGTTGACCCAGCGCGTGGGCCCTGCGGCCCCACCTGTCGGCGACCGTGACGCCCGGCCCCGCCTCTGCCCCTTTTAACCGGTCCACGCCACGTCAGATAAGTGAAGGCGCATTTCCACTTTATGTTTTCACTGATCAAAAGCGTGTTTCTAACTTTGCGCTTCTGCCTTATCCACTCAGGGACCCGACTGTGAATATAATTTTTGCAGAAAAGTCCCTGAACTTCAACCCCTCATATCTTTTTATCTGTAACTCCAAATGAGGTGAAACCAACGCTCACTTCTTCATTTCATCGAGCCCGTTCTGTTGGTCATGTTTTCACTATGGTTTGACACTGTGAAAGTGACCTTTATGCCCTTGCCCTTATTCAGCCCCCTCCGAGAGAGAGTACATTTTCCGGTGAATCTTTCTGCGGCTTCACCGCACTTCTCCCCGGTGCCTTCTTCATCCCCAGGCAAGCCACAATACCCACTTGCATGATAGTCATGCAGTAGCCATGGTTTTCAACTTGAATCTTTATTCAATGTTTGCTTGTTGAAAAGTTGGTTATCGGTGTTCCGGTAGTATTCAGATTTGCATGTTCACTTTTGTGATATGTTGTCTTATACTCTGTGATCATGTTATACCTGCTAGTATTACTTTTCATATGTTTATGCTTGTTAGTAGTACATGTTGATGTTGGAGATGGTCATGCTAGTCGGTATGTGATGCTCAGTGGATATGATTTACTGTTGATATGGTGGTAAGTTATGTGATGCTCTCATGATGATGTTGATATCATGTTCATGTATTTTATCATGGCTCAGCATATTTGCATTCAAGTTTAACCGGATTAAATTGAACTTGAACAACTGTTGGCTGAGTCATGGTGCCGCTGAATCGATGCTGACTATTGCAACCATGCTTACCGATAAGAGACGGTCCTAACTGGGTCTATTGTCATGCCTCTGGTCGGTACCTCAATTTAGGAAAGGTTATGGGTGCGTGCTACCCTGATCAGGTAGGCGGAGAATAACCTTGTGAGCCCGTTGTTAAGTTAATTTTGGTACCGGATCCCAGTGTGGATCGTGGCCACAACGGTGGTCGAGGTGTCTGGAGGTAGACACGGGGCCACCCAGGACTAGCCCGGTGGGGTCTGAGTCGGAAGGGCCGGGAGAGTGTCATGACAATAGATCGGTTTTGTCGGAACGCCGTTGGTCCACCCGAATGGGAGAGTGAGGCCATGGGTTCCGTAGTGTGGGTACAGTGTACTAACCTCTGCAGAGTGTATATTAATCTATCGGTAGCCGCGCCTGCGGATAAGGGCCCAGGTCGAGAGAAGGTCACACCATGAGTCAACAGTAATAAAAATAATGTGCTTAATAATAATGAGTTAAGTTGGTGGTGATCGCTGTAAGGATCACGGGCCTAGTGTTGGTCGAGTTGTGATTGCCGTAAGGATCACGGGCCATTTAGTGGTCAGGTTGTGATCGCCGTAAGGATCACGGGCCAAGTGTTGGTCGGGTGGTGATCGCCGTAAGGATCACAATGGTATCGAGGATACCGAGTTGTTGTATATTCGTGATGTTGTACGAGAATCGTGGGTAAATATCAAGCTCCTTGTGGTTATTTAATGATCGCTACAGTATTGTTTATGCCAAGCTTGATTTGATCCCGAGATGATCGTGTGATGTCCGAGGTTGGTAAGTGATGCATGTGTTGGTTACGAGGTAGCCCGAGGAGGATAAGTGGTGCATATGGTGTCATCATGTTGCATGCTAGTATTGTCGGATTAATATGTTCATGTTGTGATAGCTGTATCATGTCTATGATGGTCATGCCATGTTATTCTGATGATATCATGTTAAATTCCTGTTTAACCTTTAATTGACATGCTGTTGTTTGTCTTGAATGCTTCTGGTTATTTGTGAGCTTGCAAGTACATTCAATGTACTGACCTGGGGTGTCATGCTAGTTGGCAGGTCATGCCGGATTTGATTGCTTGCTTGTTGTGGTTTCCGTTCGTGCGAGCTAGGATAAGCGTTCCAGCCAGAGTCCCAGCGGAGTGGAGTTCACCACCGTCGACGTTGTTCCGCTGCTAGAGTTATTCCGCTGCTTCGAGTTGTTCTGCTGCTTGCATAGAGCAACTAAGGATGGCGTAGTGTCGTCATACCGATGTTATTCGTTGTAATATCGGAGACCTTGTATTCATATTCGTGTAATAATAGAAAGCTGGTTTGTTCTATGCTAAGCAGTGCCGTATTCCAGAAGACTTCTCCTCGATCTCTGGGCTGGAATACGGGGCGTTCCGGTTTTCTCTGAGCCGGGGTGCCACAGTTCCAGAGTTGTATAGATTGGAACTCCACACAATTGAGGAATCTTTAAGAAAAGTACATCTTAGAGAGAAATACCAAGAATAGATGCAGCTATGGTGTTTAGGAATATGAAGATTGAAGAATAAACACCTTTTGAAGATTTTGTGTAAATCATCAGAATCAACAAGGGCAGTAAAAGTGAGTTTTATTTACCCTTGATGAAAAACGCGATGAATAGAGAGATGAACTGGAGAAGCTCATCCGTTCAGATCTTCCACACCCTAACTTGGCGGAGGAAGATAGCTACGGTGGCGGCGGAGGTGAAGATTTCCACGGCCGGCGCGAGTACGACGGCGATGAGGTCGAGGCAGCTAAGCTCTTCCTCACCGGCGATGGTGGAGATTAGCGGTGGCGCTAGGTCAGAGAGCTCGAGCGGGAGAGAGAGAGGTCGAGCGGAGTAAATGAACTGAGGTGCAAGGGGTATTTATAAGGAAGTGAAGACTGTTCATCCGAAGAATTTGGACGAATGTGCCCCTGACCCTTGCTATCCTAGCGACATGTGTCACCCACGTACAAAGAGGAGGAGATCGTGTGAGATTGTGGGTGAGTTGTTTAATCCAGTCATGAGATGCGGAAGGATTTGAGTGGCAAAAGACGAAAAACTTAGATATGAAAATTTTAAAGTTTCGTTCGCAAATTCTTTAGCTGTCAAGGACACAGTGAAGATTTTGAATGGGATTCCAATAGAACGCACATGAAGAATTTGTGAACAGACTGGGTTGACTTTAGCATAGAAGGGGAACTAGTCTGATCACATTCACTTAGTCTAAAAAGCAACTTGAAGAATTAGCTATAAGTGAGTGCTGTCGATGACATGAAAAAACTTATATATATATATATATATATATATATATATATATATATATATATAAAGGGACTAGGTATTCTTGGTTTGGTTTCGCTTTGTTTCGTCCTGTTTAGATAATTTTTTTCTTTTTGGTTTCATCCGATTTAGATGATTTATATTATCTGAGGTGGTACTAAAATTCCGTCTGTCCTGGAACCTTAAAAACGAGTGCTCCTAGCTGACGCTCGCGTGCGTCAAAACGAGCAGCTTTTGCTGGTTTTTGCAAAACGGGCCGGCCCATTCGTACGAGCGAACGTAAAAGCTTTTGCTGGTACGCGCAAAACGGCCCGGCCCATTGCCACGAGCGCACGTAAAAGGGAAATGCGACGAAAAATGCAGCGTTCGCTGGAGTCGAACCCGCGATCCATCAATATATAGCCAGCTTGCTCATCATTACACTAGCGCCTGAGTATGTGTTAGATTGCAGCCCTCAATGGTAAGTATTATGTACAGCGTCTTTTAATCATTCCTTCAAGAAATGAATAAGGTTTTCTCAAAAAAAATTAAAACCTGATTTTTTTACAAAAAACGTGAATAATTATTGACCATGATTTTTTTTGAAAATCCAAAAATTTGTTGAATTTTATAAGTTTCAAATATACATTGAATTTTTTGTGAAAATACGCTGAACAATTTTAAATTACACAGAGTACATTTTTGTCATATATCATGAAAAAATTTAAATATACACTGAACATTTTTCTAATATAAGTTGAACTATTTTTAACTACACGTTGAATAATTTTTTTATATACACTAAACAAATATTAAATACATATTGAACATTTTCTAATAAACGCTGAACAATTTCGTTTAAAGGTGAACAAAATTTTGAATCCATGAACAATTTTTGAAATCATGAACAAAATTTGGGATTTCGAACCATTTTCTCGAAAACAAAGTATAAAAGTAAAACGAAAAAAGATAAAATGAAGAAAAGAAACAGAAACAAAAAAAAGAAACAAAAGGTAAAAAAACAGGAAAAAAGGGAAAAACTAGCAAAAGAAAAAAAACCGGTTCAGGGAACCTATTAGAAGGTTCTCAAAACCAGGTCTCGCTCGAATTAGGCTGGCCCGTGCGCCCCGTTCCCTCGCTTCGCTTCATCGAAGCAGCGACAAACGGACGCACACGGGCGTCATATAGGAATCTGCCCTTAAAAACGTTTTGCTGTGTTGTTGAGCTTTTCTGCCTGGGCCGTAGCTCCTTTTCCCGTCATGGGCCGAGCTGGGCTGCTGCAGCGAGAAGTGAAAAATATAGTTGCGCTCTTATGGGACATGCTATGCAGTTTTCTTTATCGCATCGGAGGATGCAAGCAGCCACAAAATTCACCGCGTTCTATGGTGTTTTTTTTAAGCTCGTTCTACAATGTTCGAACACAGGACTTCCTCTCCTGTAGGCAAAGAGCGAGCATTCAACTGTGCTATAAAACAGGGTACATTACTTGATTGTCCCAGCGCGATTCTTTACTCCTAATGCACAATTTCTTTTTCTCCATGCTTGGCAAAAAAAAAAAAAACAATTTGTCCTGTTCCGCCTCCCCCCTCTATGCACGACTCCACCATGTGCCTCGGGCTTTACATATTATTATTAGCTTAAAAATAGATGATTTGTATTCTTTTGTTTTTTTGGCGGCTAATGTGTCTTCTTTTGTCAATAGTCCCACCTCGCTCAGTTAAACCGATTATCAACTCAATTGCCACCAGCCGCCTTGGGAGAAAACAATGAGCTGATAAAAGAAGATTAGTGTATGTTGGATGATGTGTCAAATACATAACGACTCGAGGGCTCTAGATGCAAGCCTCTCTGCATGATGCCGGGCACCACATGTCCGGGGTCCAGGGTCCAGGGCTACTCGCGACACAAGACCAACGGCGGCTACCTGTAGTCCCTTAATTTAATACAACATGAAACAAAGAAACATCACATGATGTGCCAAATATGTTTTTAGACAAATGTGTTAAATACGTAACTAGAGCATGCATGGTCGTGTGTTCGACGGCTCTGGATATGATGCATGTGTCAAAGACAAAACGAGACAAAGGGGTCCACAGTCCAGACAGGATGTATTCTTCGATAACTAAAATATTTTTCGAGAGTCCCTGGTTTGGCTCATGGAGGTGCAGGAAAGAGGATAAGCACACATATGTTTTGAAATAGATGATGACGTAGACATTTGAGAGTCTTGATCCAGACAGAGAAGAGGATAAGCAGCAATACGAGTTCCACTTTGTGTTCAAATAGATGATGTGGACCTTTGTGAGTTTGAGCCATACTTACTGAATTGGGAGCATGATATATTTTTTCTCGTTGCAACGCACGGGCATGTGTGCTCGCCACTATAAGGCCGCGATCTATTTTTTCCTACCCACCGGAAAAGGAAAAGCAAAATCATCCCGAAATAACACCTTCTTCCCCACCTGTAGCGCGCTGCCGCGACCTCCTCTCTCCCTCTAAGGGTGCCGCCGCGCATTCCTCTCTCCCCCCAGCGCGCCGCCGCGCCTTCCACTCTCCCCCCAGCGCGCCGCCTCGCCGTTCCCTCTCCCCCAGCTCGCTGCCCGCCCCCCATCTTCTCCCTCGGCTCCGGTCGCCGCCCCCTCCCCCACCTTCTCCCTCCCCCCACCTTCTCCCTCCCCTCCCCACCTTCTCCCTCGGTTCCAGCCCGAGAACAGCCTGGCTCCGACGGCCCCGGCCGTGATTCGCCCCCACCCGATGGATCTACCGCCACCGCGACCAGCCCAAGTCCGGTTTGTGCTGCTCCTCTCCTTCTTCCCGTCATGCCGTCCATCCAGGTTAGCTCTCCATCGATAGGCCCCGGTCGCTACTCATCTCGACAGCCTCTGGTTATGGTGTTCTCCTACCTGAGCTGCCCTCAATCACGAGCTCGTCCATCACGATCGCTGGTAGCCATCCAAGTTGAGCTCTGACCGCAGTCCAAGCAGAACTTCAACCACCATCTTCACCTAGCGCTGGACGTTGCTCGCTCATCGAGCTCAACCATGGCCCAAACAAAAAATCACCCCGTCTCATCATCTCCACCTCCCCCGACCAGATCCTACCCCGCGCCTCCATTCCCCCGGTCGCCCACTCGCCTCACACCCCGGTCGCCGTGCGCCGCCCTCCTTTCGGCGGACGCGCGGCTCCCTCCTTCCGGCCGACGCACTCCTCCGTCCTCCCTGCCGACGCGTGTTCCACCCACGGCACCGCACGCCTCCCTCCGCCCGGCCGATGCGCACCCCACCCTCGGTTGCTGCGTGCCTCCCTCCTGTCGGTTGCCGCCTCCAGCCCATCGTTGCTGCCCCCGGCGCCTCCACGCCCAGACCCCCTTCCTCTGTTCCTCAAAAATCTGTCAATTGGAAAGCCTCAAAAACCCGTCAGTTGGAAAGCCGTTCAACATCCATGGCTGAGAACGTCCACGAGCTCCTCTGTCATCAGTTCCTTCGGTCGACAGTGGGCTGTGGCCCTTGGTGAGCAAACCTTTTGTCCCTATTGTCCAGTCATTGCCTGGAGTAAGGATGTTGTGCATACACGTGCGTCAGTGCACTATCGGCTATAACAAAAGGTCGAGTGGAATCAACTTATAAATCCCAACATCTCTTGCTAATGTAATGTTCGTTCCATTTCAATTTATTGCTTGCACAACCTCTGTCAGGCTACACAACTTTTCTCAGAAATACATCTCTTTTATGCAAGCCAACTAAGATCTTTTTAATCTGTGATATGTGCTCAGTTGATCTTCGTGCAAATGCCAAACTTGTCGCAGCAGGGTGCAACCCGCGAAGGGGCTATGCAGCAGGTGCACACAACAATAAGGGAGAAGCGCACATGAAGCAGGTGAGGAGGTGTGTGTGCGAGAGATGATACTGAACTTGTACTGCTGCTGTACTCGCGTGTGGATGATCCTTTTTTTCCTGCTCATTCTTGTACTCTCTGGCATGAAAAAACCTGACGAGAGAATACTGAATATTTGTGCATTCTATCATCAGTTCATAGAGAAGAAATTCTTTTTTCTTCAGTGTGTATTCTAGCGTGAGTTCTGTGTGTATTTTTGTTCTCTTTTCTTCGGTCCACAAGAAGAAAAAATATCAGTTCATGAATAGAGAATGTTTGTATTAAACTTAATATTTGTTCGATGTGTATTCGAACGTTAGTCCATGAAAAGACACAGAATAGTTTGTGTGTGTGCTGAAATATCGTTAGTTCAAGTTTTAAAATTTTGTAAGTTTAGACATATCGCCTAAATAAGTAATGATTTGTAGCGAGTTTCTTCAGTATCAATTTTGATTCAAGTTCCCTGTTCTTCCTAACCCACATAGTGCTTGTGTTAATTATTATGGACATGTGCAGTACAAACATTTGTAATGGTGCAGAACACGTATTTAAAACTTCTATATATTTACAAAACGGAAATTATCATTCCCAAAAACCTACAAAAAAGCATCAATTTATATTGATACTTGTTCTAGTGCTTATGTTACAACAGTGCACTGACAGATAAATCATCAGTTCAACAGCATGGACATGCTAATGCTGTAGTGATCTCGTGCGCGGCCACAAGTTCAAGTTAAGTCACTCTTATTTTTACTCTTATTTTTACTTCAGCTATCTGATGTATTACCCTTGTTATTTGAGTAACCAAAAAGTGCTTCATTTTCATGCTTCTAAGATACTACTCCTCCGTATCTAACTGAGCTTCAGCGTGCTTCTTTCTGTCTTAGTACTAATTTTCTTTGCCATCATATATCACAAGATAGTACTGTTTGTATCCTGCCAATAGTTTCTAGAAACTTGATGAGTTAATAAATGAATAATTTCTTGTTGCAAGTCTGGTCTCAGTGTCCATGCTGTCTTGTTATGCTTATTAAGATTGTCCATGCCATCTTACTATAGTTGGTAAATGAGTGAAGAACTTTTTGTTATTCTGGGTAGGGAAATTTTGATCACATAACTAGTAGTAACTAAAGAGAGTTCAGTTTGTTATCTTAGTTAAGTTCAATTTCTAAATTTTAGTTAACTTAAATTAAGCTCAATTTTTATTTTTGGTTCAGTTCAATAAAACAGTACATGGAGGTTCAGATATGGCACCAAGATAGGTTCAAAAAAATGGGGGCAACAACAACGGCAGTAACAACATCGAAGAGCTGGAGATGAGCAAGTTAGGTACTCGCAATGACATCGACAAGTTCACACACTACTGTCTCAAACGTTCTGACATTCTTTTCCATATGCAAAAAATCGAATTTAGTTGAATTCCCCATGAAATTCTCTCTGCTGCACATCCGATGTCGGATCCCATCGTCGGCCCGTCGACGGCGGCCACGAGCGAGAGCACCCGTTTCTGGCAGGAGCTGCTCCATACCCTGCTTCCCCTCCTCACCTCCACCTCGTTGTGGTTCGTTGCTGAGAAAAAGAACGATCGTGTACAGTTCCTGTTGGTCACCTTGCTGCCCTGGTGCACGAGCTCATCTACCAGGGGTGCTGGCAGCCGTCCAAGTGGAGCGTTGACGCCAGTACAAGTAGAATCATGGGTTGTGGCCACCATCTTCACCAAGCACTGCACATCCGTCCAAGTCGAGCACACACAGGGAGAACACCAGTCCCTTTGCTTTGCACAGTGCTTGGTTATGCATGATTGTTGATGGATGCAGCAAAGCGTTTATATTAGTTTGTTCTTGTGCAAGACTCAATTTGGTCTCAGTTTTTGTGGATGCTAGCTGGCAATACGTCCAACATTCTTGCGGCAAAAGCGGCCACCACTAAGGGCATTTGCGTCCAGCACTCTCGAGCTACATGCTCGACGGTTGCACACTGCCGCCATGGACATGCACAAAGATATTAAGTAGAAGTTTGTTAGTTCAGTTTTTTATTGATTTACCTTGTTTAAGTAGTAGTGCAGCAATAAAAGGTGTAGTTGTACTGAAGTTTTAGTTGCTATATGAGGAACACAGAGGCCATTTATTTTGGTTTTTTAGTTCAGCTTCTCTGTTCTTTTTGGTCCATATGCTTTATTGCGCATAATCTTGAGGAAATCCCCAAAAATCATGTGTGCACTCAAGGTAATTAAGTGCCTTTGTAAATTCTAGCAATCCGTCCTAGACTAAGAAAACAGTACATGGTAGTCTTGGTTTGTGGTTAGATATGCAATCTGGTTCCATAGATGCTTCTGTTCTGATGTCTATTACACAACCTTCTTCTTGTAGATGTTGTTGGGCCTGCAAGTGCACAGGCTTGTAGGACAGTAGCAAATTTTCCTCAAGTGGATGACCTGAGGTTTATCAATCCGTAGGAGGCGTAGGATGAAGATGGTCTCTCTCAAGCAACCCTGCAACCAAATAACAAAAAGTCTCTTGTGTCCCCAACACACCCAATACAATGGTAAATTGTATAGGTGCACTAGTTCGGCGAAGAGATGGTGATACAAGTGCAATATGGATGGTAGATATAGGTATTTGTAATCTGAAATAATAAAAACAGCAAGGTAATTAAAGATAAAAGTGAGCGTAAACGGTATTGCAATGATAGGAAACAAGGCCTAGGGTTCATACTTCCACTAGTGTAAGTTCTCTCAAAAATAATAACATAGATAGATAATATGACAAGCCCTCAACATGCAACAAAGAGCCACTCTGAAGCCACTAATAGCGGAGAACAAACGTAGAGATTATGGTCGGGTACGAAACCACTACAAAGTTATTCTTTCGGATCGATCTATAAAAGAGTTCGTACTAGAATAACACCTTAAGATACAAATCAACCAAAACCCTAATGTCACCTAGATACTCCATTGTCACCTCAAGTATCCGTGGGCATGATTATACGATATGCATCACACAATCTCAGATTCATCCAACCAACATAAAAGTACTTCAAAGAGTGCCCCAAAGTTTTTACCGGAGAGTCAAGAACGTGTGCCAACCCCTATGCATAGGTTCCCAAGTGTCACGAAACCCGCAAGTTGATCACCAAAACATACATCAAGTGGATCAATAGAATAACCCATTGTCACCACGGTTATCCCACGCAAGACATACATCAAATGTTCATAAAAGACTCAATCCGATAAGATAACTTCAAAAGGGGAAACTCAATTCATCACAAGAGAGTAGAGGGGGAGAAACATCATAAGATCCAACTACAATAGCAAAGCTCGGGATACATCAAGATCATGCCATAGAGGAACACGAGAGAGAGAGAGAGAGAGAGAGAGAGGGAGAGATCAAACACATAGCTACTGGTACATACCCTCAGCCCCGAGGGTGAACTACTCCCTCCTCGTCATGGATAGCGCCGGGAGGATGAAGATGACCACCGGTGATGGGATCCCCCTCCGGCAGGGTGCCGGAACGGGGTCCCGATTGGTTTTTGGTGGCTACAGAGGCTTGCGGCGGCGGAACTCCCGATCTATCTTCTGCTCTGGAAGTTTTAGGGTACGTAGGTATATATGGGTGCAGGGAGAATGTCGGTGGAGCTACGGGGGTCCCACGAGGCAGGGGGCGCGCCCAGGGGGGAGGGCGCGCCCCCCACCCTCGTGAGCACCTCCCATATCTTCTGACGTGGGGTCCAAGTCCATCAGGTGGGTTTCCTTCCAAAAATAACTTCTCCAGTTGATTTCGTTCCGTTTTGACTCCGTCTGATTTTCCTTTTCCTCGAAATACTGAAATAGGCATAAAAGAGGAAATCTGGGCTGGGCCTCCGGTTAATAGGTTAGTCCCAAAAATAATATAAAAGTGTATAATAAAGCCCATAATCATTCAAAACACATAGTAATATAGCATGAATGCTTCATAAATTATAGATACGTTGGAGACGTATCAGCATCCCCAAGCTTAATTCCTACTCGTCCTCGATTAGGTAAATGATAAAGAAAGAATTTATGAAGTGTGAATGCTAGAGGTGCACAAGTTTGATCAACGATAATTTCAATCACCTTTTCTAGCATGATTATATGTCATAACAGTAGTTCATCTCATAAAACTTCTCACGATAAAGTGACAAGCAATTCACATATCAAGGCATAGACCATAAACATTCTTGAAAACTAGCAAACTTCATTCTTAGTCATCAAAACAATTGCAATTCATCTTATTTTCAGGAATAGCAAACTCCACATACTCAACTATCATATAGTCTTCTACAATGCTAACACTCACGCAATACTTGTGGTTACGAAGTTTTAATTAGACACAGAGAAAGATTGGGGCTTATAATGTTGCCTCCAAACTTATTCACCTTTGGGTGATGTCAACAATAATAGTTCATGCTAACGTACATCCAATTGGATATATATATCAGGATCACCCCACCATGAAGTGCTTGCCAAAGGATAAAATGAAAAGGGAAAAGGTGAAGATCACCTTGACTCTTGCATAAAGTAAAAGATAGGCCCTTCGCATAGGGAAGCAGGGATTTGCAGAGGTGCCAGAGCTCAATTTTTAAAATAGAGATAAATAATTTTGAGAGGTATGATCTCATTGTCAACATAACAACCAAGAGTTCCCAATATCTTCCATACTACATACGTTATAGGCGGTTCCCAAACAGAATGGTAAAAGTTTATACTCCCCCAACCACCAACAAGCATCAATCCATGGCTTGCTCGAAACAACGAGTGCCTCCAACTAACAACAATACTGGGGGAGTTTTGTTTAATTATTTTGATTTGATTTTGATCTTTTTGATCATGGGACTGGGCAGCCCGGTTACCGCCACTTTCTCATGAATGAGGAGCGGAGTCCACTCCTCTTGAGAATAGCTTACCTAGCATGGAAGACACTGACAGCCCCTAGTTGCTACATGAGCAATTCGGGCATACAAAACAGATTATAATTTGAAGGTTTAGAGTTTGGCACATGCAAATTTACTTGGAACGGCAGGTAAATACCGCATATAGGTAGGTATGGTGGACACTCATGGCAAAACTGGGTTTAAGGATATTTGGAAGCACAAGTAGTATCTCTACTTGGTGCTAGGAATTTTGGCTAGCATGAGGGGGAAAGGCAAGCTCAACATGTTTGAATGATCCATGACAATATACTTTAACTGAGATGCGAGAAAACATAACCCATTACGTTGTCTTCCTTGTCCAACATCAACTCTTTAGCATGTCATACTTAATGAGTGCTCCCAATTATGAAAGATGTCTATGATAATATATTTATATGTGAAATCTCTCTTCCTTCAATATTCTTTCATGAATTGTTCAAATGACTAATACAATGCTTGCTAACTGTCAATAAATTAACAACCTCTACTTCTTAGATGTGAAGTCATTACTCCCCATGGGATAAGCAAATGAAGCATATATAATTTCAGATTTGTGACATTCAACTTATTCAACCATTTACTCATAGGATGTAAGTGAAGCACACGAGTAAATGAAAAGCTACTCCAAAAAGATATAAGTGAAGATCAATGAGTAGCTAAATAATTATACAACTATGTGAAGACTCTCTCTCATTTAATAATTTCAGATCTTGGTATTGTATTCAAGCAGCAAGCAAAACAAAATAAAATTACATTGCAAGGATAGTACAACCCATGTGAAGAAGCAAAAACTTAGGCTCAACCGATACTAACCGATAGTTGTTGAAGAAGAAAGGTGGGATGCCTACCGGGGCATCCCCAAGCTTAGATGCTTGAGACTTCTTGAAATATTATCTTGGGGTGCCTTGGGCATCCCCAAGCTTGAGATTTTGTGTCTCCTTAATTCCTCTCATATCATGGTTTCTCTTTTTATCAAAAGCTTCATTCACAACAAACTCAACAAGAACTCGTAAGATAGGTTAGCATAAACCAATGCAAAACCTTACCATATTCTACTGTAACAAATCACTTAATTTATTATTCAACATTGCATACTAAATGCCTCTGCATATTTAATACTCCTATCACCAAATAGAATCATTAAACAAGCAAACATATGCAAACAATGCAACCATAACAGCAATCTGCCAAAACAGTACAGTCTGTAAAGAATGCAAGAGTATCAATACTTCCCTGACTCCAAAAATTATGAACCAAAATTTCCACTGTAATGAATTTATCAGAGCTCAATATTCAAAAAGATTCAACGTTAGACCATTTTCTGACTTTTCTAGGCAATTTTTGCAGCAGCGGTAAACTTTCTGTTTTCAAACAGCAACATGCATACTAGCAATATAAGCATGGCAAAGGCTATCCTTGACTTTTTTATTGAAACTAAAGAGGCAAATTACGATTCTAACTAACAGCAAGCAAAAACTAACAAAATAAATTGACGCTCCAAGCAAAACACATATCATGTGGCGAATAAAAATATAGCTCCAAGTAAAGTTACCGATGAACGAAGACGAAAGAGGGGATGCCTTCCGGGACATCCCCAAGCTTAGTTGCTTGGTTGTCCTTGAATATTACCATGGGGTGCCTTGGGAATCCCCAAGCTTAGGCTCTTTCCACTCCTTATTCCATAGTCTATCGAATCGTTACCCAAAACTTGAAAACTTCAACCACACAAAACTCAAAACAAAACTCGTAAGCTCCGTTAGTATAAGAAAATAAAACCACCACTTAGGTACTGTAATGAACTCATTATAAATTCATATTGGTGTAATATCTACTGTGCTCCAACTTATCTATGGTTCATACCCTCCGATACTACTCATAGATTCATCAAAATAAGCAAACAAAACATAGGAAACAAAATCTGTCAAAAACAGAACAGTCTGTAGTAATCTGTATCAAACGTATACTTATGGAACCCCAAAAATTATGAAATAAATTGCTGGACCTGAGAAATTTGTCTATTAATCATCTGCAAAAAGAATCAACCTAAAATCACTCTCCAGTAAAAAATGGCAGCTAAACTCGTGAGCGCTAAAGTTTCTTTTTTTCACAGCAAGATCACATAAACTTCACCCAAGTCTTCCCAAAGGTTCTACTTGGCACTTTATTAAAACAAAAGATATAAAACATGATTACTACAGTAGCATAATCATGTGGACACACAAAAACAGTAAGGATAAATATTGGGTTGTCTCCCAACAAACGCTTTTCTTTAATGCCTTTTAGCTAGGCATGATGATGACAATGATGCTCACATAAAAGATAAGAATTGAAACATAACGGGAGCATCATGAAGCATATGACTAGCACATTTAAGTCTAACCCACTTCCTATGCATAGGGATTTTGTGAACAAACAACTTATGAGAACAATAATCAACTAGCATAGGATGGTACAACAAGCATAACTTCAAGAATTTAAGCACATAGAGAGGAAACTTGATATTATTGCAATTCCTACAAGCATGTGTTCCTCCCTCATAAAAAATTTCAGTAGCATCATGAATGAATTCAACAATATAACCAGCACCTAAAGCATTCTTTTCATGATCTACAAGCATATAAAATTTACTACTCTCCACATAGGCAAACTTCTTCTTTATGGCATACGTATCATCACAATAATCATCATAGATAGGAGGCATGCTTTCATCATAGTAAATTTGCTCATCAAAGCTTGGGGGACAAAATATATCATATTCATCAATCATAGCTTCCCCAAGCTTGTGGCTTTGCATATCATTAGCATCATGGATATTCAAGGAATTCATACTAACAACATTGCAATCATGCTCATCAAATAAAAACATTCTATAGATTTCTTCCTCTAGCACTTGAGCACAATTATCCTTTCCATCATACTCACGAAAGATATTAAAAAGGTCAAGCGTATGAGACAAACTCAACTACATTTTTTTGTAGTTTTATTTTATAGACTAACTAGTTCTAAAACAAGAAACAAAAAGATTCGATTGCAAGATCTAAAGATATACCTTCACTTACCTAGCCTCCCCGGCAACGGCGCCAGAAAAGAGCTTGATGTCTACTACACAACCTTCTTCTTGTAGATGTTGTTGGGCCTGCAAGTGCACAGGTTTGTAGGACAGTAGCAAATTTCCCTCAAGTGGATGACCTGAGGTTTATCAATCCGTAGGAGGCGTAGGATGAAGATGGTCTCTCTCAAGCAACCCTGCAACCAAATAACAAAAAGTCTCTTGTGTCCCCAACACACCCAATACAATGGTAAATTGTATAGGTGCACTAGTTCGGCGAAGAGATGGTGATACAAGTGCAATATGGATGGTAGATATAGGTATTTGTAATCTGAAATAATAAAAACAGCAAGGTAATTAAAGATAAAAGTGAGCGTAAACGGTATTGCAATGATAGGAAACAAGGCCTAGGGTTCATACTTCCACTAGTGTAAGTTCTCTCAAAAATAATAACATAGATAGATAATATGACAAGCCCTCAACATGCAACAAAGAGCCACTCTGAAGCCACTAATAGCGGAGAACAAACGTAGAGATTATGGTCGGGTACGAAACCACTACAAAGTTATTCTTTCGGATCGATCTATAAAAGAGTTTGTACTAGAATAACACCTTAAGATACAAATCAACCAAAACCCTAATGCCACCTAGATACTCCATTGTCACCTCAAGTATCCGTGGGCATGATTATATGATATGCATCACACAATCTCAGATTCATCCAACCAACATAAAAGTACTTCAAAGAGTGCCCCAAAGTTTCTACCGGAGAGTTAAGAACGTGTGCCAACCCCTATGCATAGGTTCCCAAGTGTCACGAAACTCGCAAGTTGATCACCGAAACATACATCAAGTGTATCAATAGAATAACCCATTGTCACCACGGTTATCCCACACAAGACATACATCAAGTGTTCATAAAAGACTCAATCCGATAAGATAACTTCAAAAGGGGAAACTCAATTCATCACAAGAGAGTAGAGGGGGAGAAACATCATAAGATCCAACTACAATAGCAAAGCTCGGGATACATCAAGATTGTGCCATATAGGAAAACACGAGAGAACACAAGAGAGAGAGATCAAACACATAGCTACTGGTACATACCCTCAGCCCCGAGGGTGAACTACTCCCTCCTCGTCATGGATAGTGCCGGGATGATGAAGATGGCCACCGGTGATGGGATCCCCCTCCGGCAGGGTGCCGGAACGGGGTCCCGATTGGTTTTTGGTGGCGACAGAGGCTTGCGGCGGTGAAAATCCCGATCTATCTTCTGTTTTGGAAGTTTTAGGGTACATAGGTATATATGGGTGTAGGGAGAACGTCGGTTGAGCTACGGGGGTACCACGAGGCAGGGGGTGCGCCCAGGGGGGAGGGCGCGCCCCCCACCCTTGTGAGCACCTCCCGTATCTTCTGACGTGGTGTCCAAGTCCATCAGGTGGGTTTCCTTCCAAAAATAACTTCTCCAGTTGATTTCGTTCCGTTTTGACTCCGTCTGATATTCCTTTTACTCGAAATACTGAAATAGGCATAAAACAGGAAATCTGGGCTGGGCCTCCGGTTAATAGGTTAGTCCCAAAAATAATATAAAAGTGTATAATAAATCCCATAATCATTCAAAACACATAGTAATATAGCATGAATGCTTCATAAATTATAGATACATTGGAGACGTATCATGCTCAAACAAGATGCACAAGTTCATCTTTTGTATGCTTTCTCAGTTCATCTACTTCTGATGGTGAGTACGATTTCCTTTGTGTTTCCATCTTCATATAACAGAAACAAGTGCTTGTGGTTATGGTTCAGAATGAGCACCGTACTTTCTCTTAGTTAACATAAAACAGGATGCACCGCGGATGTTCTCAACGTAAAACACGATGAAGTTTATGCCATACAAAAATAAATGAACTTATAATGAAATCCAGGGCTACCACTTTAGTCCAGTTCAACTCCTATGTCTGAAAACATTAAAGTTTGTCAGCCTCAGTCGGGAGAAGCCATGGCTACTACTTTAGTTCAGTTCAAAATGTTCAGTCCTATAAGTTCATCTACTCTATGTAGAATTTTGTCCTGTGAGTTCATCTACTCTATGTATAATTTTACTTTACCTGATGTCATATATTGAGATAACACTACTCTAGTTCTTCCGTGTTTCTATTTCTTTGTGGAAGTTCTTCCATAGTTAAAAATCTGCATCCCTAGATCAACCATTGTTTTACTTTATCCTGCTGCTATTGGATTGCCCAAGCAGCTTGTCATTGTAGAAGACAAAATCTACATTATGCATAACTCTTGCTTGTTCTGACTTCTTTCTCTTCTAGATCGAGTAACCGTTTGCTCTGTAGGTGTTTGTCCCTATTCCAGTGAGCACTATTCTTTTTTCTAAGCGCTTATTTTCGGCTCCTGCGTATGTGTTTGGGCAGTACAAATACATAGCCATAGTGAGTACAGATGTGGCACCTTGGGGAGTACCAAAAAGACCAACTGCTTAGGATTAATACTGAGTACATCACCATGTGGGTGGGCTGGGGAAAAAACTTGTACATGTTAGAATGGTAGGTAGTAATTTCACATGTTTAGCCCTATAAGCTCAGAAGAAAAGAAACCAAAAAAATATTTCATGAAAACAAACCCCATGAAGTACATTGGGAAAAACATGATAAGTTCAGAACGTTCAGTTCGTCACAAGGCTCTAGCTTAATACAAAGTTCAGGCCAGTTCATACTTCAGTTTTCTCAATTGGTTATACGAATCTTCGAAGAAGTAGAACAACCAGGCTTAATTATATCGTTTGTTTTCTGTGAGCAGATAGGTGCACACTCAAAGCGGGTGGTTGAGCACCTCCTTAGGTGGGATGGCGGCTCGACGCACAGCTGCCATGCTTGCCCTGCCTTCTTCCGCACCTGCCCACCTGGTTGGGATACTTCTCCTCCGGCAAGGTTGCTGTGCTGCACGGCGCTCGTACACCACCGCATTTGCAGTCATGTTTAGTTAAATTTTATAAAAAAGGTACACCCCGAACAACAAGTACAGTTCAACAACAAAGACCTGTAGTAGTTCATCATTATATATCCATCAAAAAAATAAATTTTGTGTTGTTCTCATAGTGTCCTGTTTACAGAAAAATATGGTGCTTTGTTGTAAGAAGTTGTGAGCTAATGCAGTGAAATAAATAAATTATGCACCCAAAGTTTTAGTTGCTATATGGGGAACCCGTAGGACATTTATTTTGGTTTATAGTTCACCTCGTCTGTTATTTTCAGTCTGTATGCTTTATTGTGCATAATCTTGAGGAAATCCCCAAAAATCATGTGTGTACTTAAGGTAATTAAGTGGCTTTGTAAATTCTGACAGTCCATCCTAGACTAAGCCAACAGTACATGTTAGTCTTGGTTTGTGGTTTGACATGCAATCTGGTTTCATAGATGCTTCTGCTCAAACTGGAAATACTATGTTTTAGGTAATCCTGCTAGTTCAGTGCTAGTACTTCTATTTTATGTTTATCTTACAAGATGAAAATGTTGAGGCTGGTCCTATTGCCAGTTTTTCATAGATTTTCTAAGTAGCCTGAGACCCATCCTGTTCAACTTGTTTTCCAAGTAGCTTCTTTCAAAGTTCAAAACGAAAAATATATTCAGTTTCAACTTGTTATAGCAAACCCTGTGCGAGACACTAGAATGAAAATGTTGTTGCGTTGCCAGGTCTCCAATTAGTTCTACTACAAATAATTACATCCGTTCGACTACATATATTACACTAGTTCAACTATGTGCGTCACACCAATTGACCTAAGTTTTACATGTTATCACTTTAGAAAAACTGTAGATTTTGATGATGCAAGCTTAGTTATTTTTTCTATTTCCTATAAGTTCAAGTGATCAATTGCTATAAGTGGGTGGGTTGTTTACTCAGGCAGTTAAAAAAGTGGTCATTGTTGTCTTTTTTTAAAGATGCTCGAGTGATTCTTGTAAAAATGGTTCCTATATTAAGACAAGAACTCCTTCCTCCATTGGTTGTCTCAGTTCAACTGGTTAAGCGTCTCAGTGCAACTATATTGACTATGCCCAGAACAGTAACATGGTGATGGTTGTGTTTCATACATCCAGGCAATATGATGCTTGCAATGGAGTATTCTACAAAGCTCCCATTTGCATTGAATACCTCTACCACCATGTATTTGTACTTCAACGAACATGTTGAAACAACTCCTGTACAACTCTTTCTATCTCACTCATATTTCTAGTTTTTGCATGGGGCATCTTCTAGCATATGATCGAAACTCATTTCCCGTTGTATAATGCATTTAAAAACTCATAAGTCGTTAAGAGTTTATTTGTGGTGGTTAGCAATTCAGTAGCTAGAAAAAGGATACATCAGTTCAAATATACTTGCCATAAGTATTTAAGAGTTTATTTGCGGTGGTTAAAAATGAAGGTACTTTGTTTCGAGGACAAGAACTACTAGAAGTTCAAATGCTGATGTGTTAAAAGAACTCCAGCTACTTTCTTTAAGCTTTTGATGTCTTAATTTCTGCACTTCTATATAGAATTTGGTGGCTCACTTTTGCTAATTTTCTGCAGTTCTCAGGTTAGAAAACGATCAGTTCCATGTGTATTTAACAGCAGGTCCATGTGTATTTGACAACAATTCCATGTATTACTACATGAGAAGTACTGCTAGTGAGACTTCACTGCCCCATTTCAACCAACTTGTATACGCAATCCTGGTTTGACAAAGTACTTTGCTGCTGGTGGTTTCAGTTCCCTCACTGGATTTGCAGGCTCACGACCATCCTCTTAACACCCATCAGTGCCACCGATTTGAAGGAGCTCCATGAGCGTGTACTTCTCCTGGTATACAATTTTGTTCCTCCCTGTATTGCAGTCATTTTGGTTAGTAAACTTGTATGGACGAAAAAGAATTGTGCCAGGAAGTTCATATCTTAAAACTAGATAAGTTCAAAAAACAAACCACGACTAGTTTGAAAAAGAACGATCCTCACCCTGGCCACCCTCGTGCCACTGCGGCCCCCAGGCCGTTCACCGCCGGCACCACAGTCCATTCACCGGTGACACAGAGGCCGTTCAATGATGCAATGGTGAGGTCTGGCCTTTCCCCTTCCTCTTTTTATGTAGCCTCCGAGTCGAAGTTCACCTCCATGTGCTGCTCCACTCGTAGCTCCCAGCCTACCCTCGAGCAAGTTCGTGCCGTGCACGAGATCGGTTCAACCTTTGCACTTGGTACGTTTGTGGGAATGTTTGAGCAAAAAGAGAAACCATATATTTTTATGCAAAATTTTGTCCCTGCATCCCGTGAGTTCCTTATTTTCTTTTGTGCAACAGTTAGATCTCAGCGCTTGTGGCAGTCCCACACGGACGAGTGTGGTCTACGATCAAGCAGTTGGTTCCCAAGCGAGTTCCTGGCTGAAGGTGGTCTTCCACGTTGAGGTGTGGAACGCAATGTACATGGAGATCCTGATGGAGTACGATGATGGCGATGTGGCGCAGGTGGACCTCATGGAGTTCGGTTGGGCTGGCGACGGTCTGCGGTGGATGCGGGTGCATGAGTTGTGGGGCTCCATCTGCCGCTCGACCACCGGTTACTCCCACTCTGTTCACTAGTTTTGTTTTCGCTGTCACGCCTGTTCCTCATCGACTTGCAGTAGCAGGAGACACAAGATCACCTCCAGCACCGCTGGTCACATGAGGGTCGTCAAAAATGGTATGTTCTCCATAAATATAGGTGTTTGCTTATCTATATTCTCTATTGTTGAATTATAGCACAAACATTGGCTGAAACGGAGTGCTCAGGACCTGAAACACAAACTAGGTGCTCTCAGTTCAGTACGTGAACAATCATCAGTTCGTGAAAAATACATATAACATGCCTTGTTGTGTGGGATTTGGGGGGTGCCTAGTCTGGCTAGAGTTTTCAAGTATAACAAGTGTGATAGTGGAAATTTTCAAAAACTTTAACAGTTCAAGTACATAAGAAAACATAAGTCCACTCTGTAAAAACAACAGTAGACGCAGAAAGTTCAGTTTTTCTATAAGCGATTGGTAATGCAGATGTGTTCTTTTGTGTTGAGGATTTCGGCACTAAACTATGCAAACAATTTAAAAGTACTCAAGTCCAACTTGCAAACCCGTAGCAGTCCTGTAGTGCAACATGCATCAAATTTAAAAACAGTAAACCCAACTTGAAGCAAATTCACATCTAGTTGTTTATTTTTTAGCTCATCGTTTCTAATATAAGCCAATGCTTCTATTCTAATCTAGTTGTTTATTTTGTAGCTCACGTTTTCTAATATAATGTTAAAAAGTGCATTAGATGAAAAATTTGCTATGTTAGCTAGATCAGTACGAGTGCTCATTAGTAAGACAAAAGTAGCAGTACTGATCATTACGACTTACACAAATACTAGTACTGATCAGTACTATATAGAGCCAAGCTTCACTATGGATATTACTGACCATAGGAATTTATTAGAATAATTTAATGTTTTTTAGCTCACCTCTAATTTGTTTCTCTCTACTGCTCTTCTCTCTCACTATTTTGTTTCTCTCTGTACTGCAGCACGAGAGAGGTTTGGACGGACGCTGATCACTAGCCCATTATGACGCTGCTGATCACGCATGAAGGACACCAGCAGGTTGAGGATGAAGTACATGACGCAGACAATGAGGACGACCAAAACATGAAATCTGTACCATAGCACCAACTGCAAATTCAAAATTTTTGTCTATGATGATTTGATTGCTACTTCTTAAAGAAAGTGTACATAACAGTTACGTGCTTGTGCAAGAAAGGAAATTTGTTTGAATTAATAACATTGATTAGTATGAATCAAAAACAATGATCAGTTCGATAGTGCTCTCTCCTGCCTATTTTGGTTGATGCCACGAATAGTGAATTTTTTATCAGAATGTTTAATTATTACTAGCATGGAAGTTCAAAAAATAAAACACAATCGGTTTGTCTACGAAATTTGAAGAAGTCCGTCAATGAACCGGAGGAAATTATGCTCCAAAAAAAAACACATCACATTTATTCGGGTAAAAAGTTTATTTTAGTTCAGCTACACAAACCATGCAGGTTTGATGATGATGATACCATAAGTTCAGAAAAGGAAACAAATATGAATTTAAAAACAAAAACCTTCACTTCTATAAGTTCAATTGCTCATCCATACAAGGTAATTCAAGTTGGTAAAAGTTCAAGCCGCAAAACAAAAGAAGTCCAGAACATCATTGCAAGAAACGTGAGTTAAAAAAGAAACAAAACATTTTTCTTTTATAAAAAATGCCATTCAGCGAGAGAAAAAAAGAAGAAGTCATATAGACATTACGCTTACTTCCAGGCTTTTAGCCCGAAGGTGGGAAACTGGAGGAAGCCGCAGACGTCGCCCTCGGTGTAGAACCACAGGAAGAAGCTCCAGAAGAAGCTGATTCCAAAGTACTTGAGGAATCCCACGGATCTGCTGCCTGTTGCGGTAAAGGTTGAAAGAAATTCTGAATCAGTCCGGACCATCCGTTTCTAAAGCATTTTTTACACAGTTAAAACACGATTTGATTCATCGTAGCTGGGAATAAGAAGATGTCCTTTTCGCGCAAAGGAAAGGAAAAATAAAAAGGGTCAGATCTTGCATTCTTATCTCCTTGAGGTGTGTGGAACCCGTTTATGAGGACGGCAGTGGCAGTCCCCCTTGGGTAGGTTAGCTTGTACGGGCGGGCGGCTGCTTCAAATCGGTCATGGCATGAGGAGGAAGAAGCTAAGACTTCCCTCCTGCGTTGGCATTTGGGTTTGAAGCGAGCTTTATAACCTCCCCAACCTCCAAATATAAAGGTTATGAGCTTGTTTGTCCGTTAATTATGACGATCAGAAGCCATATGGCTACTCTGCTACAGTGCTATTTTGGATCAAAATCGGCATAGGGTAAACATATTAGAAAGTTGGTTATCTTGTTCCTGACTTAGCCTTGCTGTTGTTGACTTGCTAGAGACAGGAGAGTTGTGTCTCTAGGTCTCAGATGGCGAAGAGAGAGCACTGGAGCTGTTCACACAAACAATTACGTGAGAAACAATCAGTTTCAACATGAAACGCCTCCAACCTCTAGTACATTAGTACAAATTCTATTGTAGAGGCAGAGAAATTTTCACCAAAGAACACGTATGTTTGGTTAAGATAGTGTGAAACACAACAATAAACTATTCAAGATCACCATGTTGTAAAGATCGAGAAAACATAGATGCACTAACAGAAAACAAAGAGTTGAACTGTCAAGAAGAAGGCGACAACCAGGAGTACTGCTCTAATCTTTCTCTACTTTGCATCGACATCCGGGTATTCACAGGTGCTAAACCAAGACATTCAAAGACAAAGGATGCAGCTGCTGTACAAAACCTGAAAACAGTGTAATGTGCAGAAACTAGTATTCATGCAGAACTCCTGGATGAAATCTGAATTTCACTCATACACGAACAGAGAAAACAAGGATAAAGTCACACAAGCAAGATCATAGCAAGAACTCACTCAAGAAATGTAGGGACCATGGTAAGAACCAAACATGATAAACAATCAGAGACAGACTAAATCAGCACTATTACTATTTCTCCAGTTCATGAAACAGTTAACTTACAAGATGACAGAGTAGGAACAGCTAACTAACACCACCAAATCGCCAGTTAAACTGAAGACCGATTGCGACTACGAAATCAATTGTAAATATCTTTCTCATCAAGAACAAAAATAAAATGCAGACTAGCTAAGGTTCTGTCAGCATTGTAGTGTGGCGTCGCAAATGATGACTCGGGGTTGGTCGTCGATGTTGAAATTTCGGTTAACAAGTGAGAATAGGGGGAAATAATTTTTTGGGTAGGAGATGGGGGGACTAATCGCCGTCAGTGACCGCAACCCTGGTGCTATGGTCTTGCGAGCAATGCCAAAGTTTCAGTTCTTCTAACAGTACAGCAGCGACCCACAGAAATTGGGAAGCGCGGCTCACCATGGACAATCAGAGAAGGGCGCTGGAGCATGAAAATTAAGCCCATAGTTTTAATTTCTTTGTGTCCTTATAAATACAACAAATCAACAAATCATGGTGATACCTAATCGAATTCAACAAATGAACAAATCAATCAAGGGACGGTTGAGCATTGGCCATCTCTCCTTTTACAGCAAAAGCCTCAGCTTCTTGATGGGGAGAGGGCTCTGCACCTCCTCCTCCTTGGCCCACCTCTTCACCCCTGCGTTCTCCCGCATCGACAGCAGGTTCAGGTCGAAGTTCCTCAGCACGGCGGATGACGCCGACACAGAGACGGATATGAACATAGACACGAAGGTGTCGTCCCAGTAGTGGCAGCGCAGCGCTTGTGCCCTCCGAGCGCCTGCCCGGTCGCGAAGCCCTACCCACAGATGGTGCACTGATGCGGGCCGTTGCTGCTCCCGCCTGAGGACGCCGCCGCGCTCGCCTCCGACCCACCGCCCGCGGACGCCTGCGCGGCGATGCAGCGCTCTCCGGTGGGTAGCGGCTTGCGGTGGCTGGACTTGTGCCCGCCGAGCACCTGGTATGGCGCGAACGCCTTCCCGCAAACCGCACAGCTGAACCGCAGCTCCTGAGCCGGTGCAGGGGATCGGATCCACGCGCTCGCCTGCTGCTCCTTGCCGCCGCCGGCTACGACTCCATGTCCGGCGCGGCGGCCTCGCTCGACGTCTTGACGATCTCGCCGGAAGCGCCCAGGTCGTGGCGGTCCATTTCGACACCCGTGAAGGCCCTCAGGGCGAGCAGCTCGAGCTCCTCAACGGCGGCGACGGCTGTGGCGACTATGCCGCGGGGATGAGAGTAACACAGGAGCATCAGTTCATAAAGAAGACCATCAGTTGTTCAACAAAAATGAGATCATCAGTTCAACCCCTCGAATTTCGTCAGTTCAAAAAAGGTAACAGAATAATATTCTATTACGCATAACAGAATAGCCCAGATGTATATATATATAGTAGCACTGTTCTGATCATGGGATCAGAATAGTTATTTGGATCACATCATACCTATATAGGGCGACGGAGGTCCTCCCGAACTCCCGAGAAAAAAAAAATTGAAAATCCTGTCCTCTCTCCCGCAACCTCCCTCCCTCCCCACGCTCCCCTCAACCTCCCCCGATCCAGCCGCCCCACCCCGCGCCGCCTCCCACCTCGCCCACCCCGCGGGCCTTCTCCACAGCCCCACCCTGCATCGCCTCCTACCTCCCGCACCGCGGGCCGCCATCGCCGCCCCAAACCCGGGCCGCCTCCTACCTCGCCTACCCCGCGCGCGGCCGCCGCCACCCTACCCTGCTCCGCCACCACGGGATCCCGGCCGGTTGGCTTCCCCCGAGCACCCCCCACCTCCATGCTATCCCTACCACCGCTGAAGCTACACCCCACCTCCAACCGCATTGCCAGCAACCACAGACCCTGTCCCAATCAGCCTCCAACCACCTCGCTCCCCCTGCACCGCCGGCAAGGCTTCCTCCTCCCCCTTGTTTCTCGTCCGGATCCGCTGCCCGTCCACGGGTCTGGCCAAACCGCGCTGTTGGCCGTGGATCCGCCGCCGGGACCAATCCCGACGCTGCCTGCCTCCACCACGCACCGGTGCCCCACTGAACTCTGACCACGACGACGAACACCGATGTTGCAGGTATTTCCTCTCCCTCCCTCTCCCTGATCTCTCTCTGTCTTCAATAATCTCTGTCTCTTCTTTAGGATTTGAACTTCTTTGAATTTGCCCAAAAAATTAATTACAAAAAAATGTTTCTGTATTGGCTTATGGGGTCTGAACTTCAGGTCTCCGCTCTTTGACTAAGTGAAGCTCTAGGTGAGCAGCGACAACAAGGGAAGCACATCTGAAAATGGAGCCCACACTCATGCACACCTCTCTCCACAAGCTCGTCGCAGCCACCGCATGAGCCTCCTCCCGTCAGCGGCCCAACTGCCATCGCCACCAGTGTGTTGCCTCAACCCGTGGTTTCTCTGTTCTGGCCATGTGCGGCCGTTCAACAAACCCGCCTGCCGCAGTCCAACTCTAATGTTAAACATCTTACCATATGGCCAAACATCTTATCATATGGCCAAAACATGTCAAAATGTATTTTTCTTGTGTACAAACAGCGATGGTTTTGTTATCTTTTGTGTCTGTTTGATTTTTGTGAGAAGTTCACGCTAATATAACATCATGTTGTTGTATGAGAAGACTCCTGATGATTTCATTTTCAGAAACATTCAGAAAATAACTACATAGAGAAGTTCATGTTTCAGAAATTTCGAAGTTCAAGTGTACTACATACAGAAGAAACTCATATATTTTCACGTAACTGAGATAAAGTTTAGATTGATAATTGTCTGAAATGCATGTACTACGCGGTGTGCATTCGTATGAAAAAGAAATCCAATATATTTTCCCGTCAATCAAATAAAAGAGCCGTTCAATATTTGGACCAAAAAAACATGTTATTTTCGTTTTTAAATACCCCAAGAAGGTCAAATTAAGTAAATAGAGCAGTTCAGAAATAGTTTATAAAAAAGGATTATCTTTCTTTCTAGGAAGAACCTAGAAGTGCAAATTAAAATAATGAAGCGGTCAAATATTCATTTACACACAAGGTTCAATGCTTGTTACAAACCCAAAGAAGGTAATTAAAAAAAGCATCTCAAACAATTTTATAAAAAATATTTTCTCTATTCAAATAAACCTAGAAGTTAAAATTTTGAAACGGAGCGGCACGATGTCTATCAAAAAGTAGGATTTTGTCCGTTACTAAAAGAAATAAAACAAGGAAGTCCAATTTAAAAAATGGAGAAGTTCGATGATTATAGAAAACTCAGATTTTCCTCGTTATTAAAAGAATGGAAAAAAGAAGTTTAAAAATTAAATAACAAGAAGTTCAACTTTTAAAAATAGAGCGCTTCAAAATTTCATAAAAAAGATTAAGTAAAAACCCAGGAAGTCCATATTAAAAAGATGGAGAAGTTCGATGATTATAGAGAACTCAGATTTTCCTCGTTATTAAAGAGTGGAGACAAGAAGTTCAAAAATAAAATAAAAAGAAGTTCAACTTTTAAAAATAGAGTGCTTCAAAATTCATAAAAAAGGATTAAGAAATTCAGATTAATATTTATAAAAAACTTAGATGTTTTCACGTAACCGAGAGAAGTTCAGATTGATAACTGCTAGAAGTTCACGTACTACACGGTGTGCATTTTGTATTAAAAAAAGAATAAAAAAACAAAGGCTAAAAGTTTTGTTGTTATAAGTTCAAGTCCTTCGTCGAAGAAAGTCAAAAAAATTATTGTGAGAGAGGTTTGTACAAAAGAAATATCATTTGTGTAGCACTGACGAATGGATGAGAAAATTACAAAAGAAAATACGTCACAGAAGTTCAACGTGGAAATAGCAGGAAGTTCAACTACTAAAGTAGATGAATTTCAAATGAAAAACTTTTAAAATCGTCGCGAGTATGAAAAAACGATCAACACGGGAAAGTTGCATGTTTACAGCAGCTTTCCACCGATATATCACTTGCTCAATTCCGGCGAGTGAATGGAGAGCTACGAGTAGTGGATGGAGAGCCACGGGCAAAAAAAGCACGTGAAAAACAGAGTGAAGTTCAAGGTTTCATACCGAGAAGGTTAGGTACTTCACGCGATGCATTTTTCACGAATCTATTTCGCGATAAAGGCAGAATGAATGATCTCGCCATTTTCCAAATTACTTGAAAACGGCAGAGAATCACAGAAAACCATCAACATGAAAAAGTTTCGCATTTTCCTTAGCTTTTCAATGGTATATTATTTGCCCCATTCTGATAAAGTTTGTGGAAATTACAGCGAAAATATGTTTTTAGCCATGTTGAAAACTGACATAAAACAGTAAGGAATTGGGAGAAATAATATATACCAAAAAGTTTCGCATTTCCTCAAGCTTTCCAACGCCATATCATTTGTTGCATTCGGACATAGGGTTAAAAAAATAGATCGAAAATACGAACTCGGTGAAATTTGTACCATTTTCTAAATCACTTTTAAACCGTCCAAAATTAGAAAAAAGTTTCTACATGAAAAAATAGCGCATTTTTGTAAGCTTTCCAACGCCATATCATGTTCCTCAATTGGTTTAGCCTTTTAGAAATAACATCGAAAATACGAATTCGGCTGTTCGGTTTGTGAAATTTTATGGTTTTCTAAATTACACTTTAACCGTAGGGAATTAGAGAAAACTTTTAACATGTGGAAGGAGCGGTTCTGCAGCAGCTTTCCAAAGCCATATTACTTGCCTCATTCCGATAAACGGTTTAGAAATGCGATCGAAATTACGATTCACGTTTTTTGTGTGAAGAAAAACGGTTTTCAAAACTGCTCTTAAACCGCTTACATTTCGCGAAAAATTTAACTTGGATCATGATACTCGTGTCCATAGCTGTCCAACGGTATATAGCAAGCCCTATTTGGGCAATGTTGTGGGAAGTTCAACCTAGCACAGGGGGAAGTTCAGGTCGAACAACTCAGGCAGTAAAATCGCAAAAAACGCGAGTTCTTCATGAACCGAGTGCAAAATCCTCCTATGAGCGAGATTCCTATCTAAAACGAGTATTTAGTTGCTAAAAATCGTTTGAAGATTACACTTACATCACATGGAACATGACTAACCAGAAAAGCTCGCGGTAGATGGCACGGTTGCGAAGATAGCCCGAAAGTCGGGTTCGTACAGAGAGAAGTTCAGGCGCGCGTACAAAACAAAAATATGTCATAGAAGTTCAACGTGAAAACAGCATGAAGTTCAACTACTACGCCGAATGAATTTCAGATGAAAAACTTTTAAAATCATTGCGAGTATGAAAAACTGATCAACACGGGAAAGTTGCATGTTTACAGCAGCTTTCCATCGATATATCACTTGCTCAATTCCGGTGAGTGGATGGAGAGCTAGGAGCAGTGGATAGAGATATACGAGCAAAAAAAAGCACGTGAAAAACAGAGTGAAGTTCAGGTACACGCACCGAGAAGTTCAGGTTCTTCACGCGGTGCATTTTCAAAGAATCTGTTTCGCGGTAGAGGCAGAACGAATGATCCCGCCGTTTTCGGAATTACTTGAAAACGGCTAAGAATCAGAGAAAACCATCAACATGAAAAAGTTTCGCATTTTCTGTAGCTTTTCAACGGTGTATTACTTGCCCAATTCCGATAAAGTTTGTAGAAATTACGGCGAAAATACGTTTTTCGCCATTTTCAGAACTAACTTAAAACCGTAACGAATTGGGAGAAACAATACATACCAAAAAGTTTCGCATTTGTTCAAGCTTTCCAACGCCATATCATTTGCTGCATTCGGACACACGGTTAAAAAATTAGCTCGAAAATACGAACTCGGTACGACTTGGACCATTTTCTAAATTACTCTTAAACCATTCAAAATTACAAAAAACTTTCAAGATGAAAAAGTAGCGCACTTTCATAAGATTTTCAACGCCATATCATATGCCTCCATTGGATTAGCCGTTTAGAAATGACATCGAAAAAACGAACTCAGCTGTTTAGTTTACGAAATTTTACTTTTTCTCAAATTACTCTTTAACCATAGGGAATTAGAAAAAACTTTCAACATGTGGAAGGAGCGGTTTTGCAGCAGCTTTTCAACGCCATATTATATGTCTCATTCCGATAAACGGTTTAGAAATGCGATCAAAATTACGATTCACATTTTTGTGTGAAGAAAAAACGGTTTTCAAAACTGCTCTTAAACCGCTTACATTTTGCGAAAAATTTAACTTGGGTCATGATATTTGTGTCCATAGCTTTCCAACGGTATATCACAAGCCTCGTTTGGGCAATGTTGCGGGAAGTTTAACCTAGCATAGGGGGAAGGTCAGGCGCGTTACTCAGGCAGTAAAATCACAAAAAAGTGAGTTCTTCACGACCCGAGTGCAAAATCCGCCTATGAGCAAGATTCCTATCTAAAACGAGTATTTAGTTGCTAAAAATCGTTTGAAGATTACACTTACATCACATGGAACACGGCTAACCAGAAAAACTCGCGGTAGAAGGCACGGTTGCGAAGATAGCCCGAAGGTCGGGTTCGTACAGAGAGAAGTTCAGGCGCGTTACTCAGGCAGTTCAGGTTGTGATCAGAATATTATTCTGATCCCCTGATTAGAATAGTGTTTATGTGTGTGTGTGTGTATATATATATATATATATATATATATATATATAGAGAGAGAGAGAGAGAGAGCAAGGACGAACAACGATGGAAAGACTGAGGAAATTGCAAAGTTGAAGAATTTGTAAAACTGAAGAAATTGCAAAATTTAAATTGAAGATTATCAACTTTGGTTGGTGGCGTAACCCACCATATAAGAATGATGATTTCAGACACCGTGTAAAATTATCGTAGGGTTTTGTGAATCAAATTCTTCATTAACTTCTTCACACTTAGAGGGTTAGTCTTCATTGATTGAAGAAAAATGTTACTTCGTGTGTTGCACATCTAAGTCATCAAATTTTCATAAGTGTTAGGATGTGTGCCCTTTTCAAAGAACATTCGAAGATTCTAAGATATTTAGCTCACACAGTAACTTGCTAAATCTCTTCTCATCCAAGGGCTTTGTGAAGATA
Organism: Triticum timopheevii; assembly: GCA_963921465.1. Classification (NCBI taxonomy): domain Eukaryota; kingdom Viridiplantae; phylum Streptophyta; class Magnoliopsida; order Poales; family Poaceae; genus Triticum; species Triticum timopheevii. Next base: position 137,739,171 of record OY997272.1, read on the forward strand.
TTGGCCAGCTGATCTTCAATATTTGCGTGGTCGATGGAGATGTCGCCCTTCAACACATGGTCACGAAGAAAATGATGATGAATCTGGATGAGCTTTGTCTTCGAGTGCTGAACTGAGTTGTGAGCAATCTTGATAGCACTCTCATTGTCGCAGTAGAGTGGCACATTCTTCACATTGATGCCATAGTACTTGAGGGTTTGCTTCATCCGGCGATTTAGCACAACAAGATCTAGCAGCAATGTACTCAGCTTTAGCAGTAGAGATTGATACGTAGTTTTGCTTCTTCAAGGACCAACATACCAAGGATCGTCAGAGGAAATGACATGTGCCTGATGTTGACTTGCGATCCACCCGGTCACCAGCATCAGAGTCAGAATATCCAATGAGATCAACATAAGAGCCCTTGGGATACCATAATCCAAGTGTTGGAGTGTGATCTAGATATAGAAGAATATGCTTCACAACCTTATGGTGTGATTCCTTTGGTGTAGCTTGAAATCGGGCACACATGCAAACACTAAGCATAATACCCGGCCTAGATGCACATAGATACAATAAAGAGCCAATCATGGAGCGGTATACCTTTTGATTGAAGTCTTTACCATTTTTATCGCTGCATAGATGGCCATTTGTGGGCATAGGGATTTTGACGCCTTTGCAATCTTGCATGCCGAATTTCCTCAACACATCCTTGAGGCATTTCTCCTAGGATATGAATATGCCATTGTGGTGTTGACGAATTTGAATACCTAAGAAGAATTTCAACTCTCCCATCATGTTGATATTCCTCACTCATCATATAGGCAAATTCGTTACTTTAACGTTGGTTAGTACAGCCAAAGATAATATCATCAACGTATATTTAGCACACAAATAATTCATCGTCATATGCTTTGGTGAAAAGAGTTGGGTCAATGAACCGGGTTTGAAGCCTTTCTTCATGAGGAATTCCTTCAATGTATCATACCACGCCCAAGGTGCTTGCTTGAGGCCATAGCGGGCCTTGTTAAGTCTGTAGATGTGATCTGGAAATTTTGGATCCTCAAAACCTGGTGGTTGAGATACATATACTTCTTCCTCAACCTTACAATTGAGGAATGCACTTTTCACATCCATTTGATGTAAGATGATATTATGATGGTTAGCATAAGCAAGCAATATGCGAATAGCTTCAAGTCTAGCAACATGTGCAAAAGTTTCATCGAAATCAATTCGTTCAACCTGTGTGTAGCCGTGAGCTACAAGACGAGCCTTATTCCTCACCACAAGGCCATTTTCATCTTGTTTATAGTGGTATATCCATTTGGTGCCGATGATGTTGTGCTTGCGTTGGTCTGGTCGCATAACAAGCTCCCACATATTGTTGAGGTCGAATTGATGCAATTCATCTTGCATAGCTTGAATCCACTCAGATTCCATGAATGGTTCATCAACTTTGGTGGGCTCTGTGATAGAGACAAACGCAAAATGCCCACAAAAGTTAGACAAATGTGAACTTTTGAGCGTGTGAGAGGACATGGTGTGTTGATGTCGTTGATAATTCTCTCAATCTGCACTTCATTTGCAATGCGAGGATGAGCAGTTTGATTACTTTGATTAGGCCCCGCAATTTCTTCAGGGCCATTTTCTTCAGTAGCACCAGCATGATTTTCTTCGTGATCCGGAATGACTTCTTCAGTAGATTCTTCTGTAGGGATGACATCCTCAGTAGCCTTGAACTTGATGGATTCCTCAGGTGACATTTCATCTAGCATAGGAGGTAGGTGCTCTCTTTGCGAGCCATTAATTTCATCGAACCACACATCTACAGTTTCAACAACCTTGTGATGATAGGTGTTGAAGACTCTGTAGGTGTGCGAGTCCTTTCCGTAACCAAGCATAAAACCCTCATGTGCTTTTGGTGCAAATTTAGAGTGGTGGTGAGGATCTCTACCCAGCATTTAGCACCGAGGATTTGAAATAACTTACATTGGGTTTCTTGTCAGTGAGTAGTTCATATGAGGTCTTTTTGAAGAATTTGTGAAGACATACCCTGTTGATGATGTGGCATGCAGTATCAATAGCATCTAGCCAAAAACGCTGTGGAGTCTTGTATTCATCAAGCATAGTGCGAGCCATAGAAGAGTCATGTTCTTGCGTTCCACGACGTCGTTTTGCTGGGGAGTATAGGGAGTAGATAACTCGTGAGTAATACCAAGTATACCAAGATATTCATCGAGACCAGTATTCTTGAACTCGGTTCCATTATCACTCCAGATATGCTTCATCTTCACACCGAAGTTCGTAGATGCTCTTGAGGAAAATCGTTTGAAGACTTCCTGCACTTCATTTTTGTAAGTGATGATATGCACCCAGGTGTAACGAGAATAATCATCAACAATGACAAAGCCATATAATGATGCAGAATTAGTGAACGTGGCATAATGAGTAGGGCCAAAGAGATCCATGTGAAGTAATTCAAAGGGACGAGAAGTGGTCATGATAGTCTTCGAGGGATCCTCGGCTCTGGTGATCTTTCCAGCCTCAGAAGCCCCACAAAGATGGTCTTTGAGGAATTTGACACCCTCGATTCCAATGACATGCCTCTTCTTCGCGAGTGTATGCAAGTTCCCCATCCCAGCATGACCAAGTCATAGATGCCATAACTAGCCTTCTGAAGCTTTTGCAAGTAGACATGTGGCAGGCCGTGGTCCTGCAGAGAAATAAACAATATACAAGTCTCCTTTCCTAAAGCTTTCGAAGACTTTGGAATTGTCAGATTCCATTAGCACAATGCAACGATATTTGCCAAAGATGACAACCATATCAAGATCACAAAGCATTGAGACAGGCATGAGATTGAATCCTAAGGACTCGACAAGCATGACTTTGTCCATGTGTCTATCCTTCGAGATCGCAATCCTACATAGACCCAATACCTTGCTTTTGCCTTTATTAGCATAGGTGATACGCTTCAGATGAGATGGAGATAAAGCAGTGTCCATCAATAAGTTCCTGTCACCGATCATGTGATCTGTACATCCACTGTCGAGGACCCACTCAGTTGCTTTGGGTTGTTCATCCTGTAGATGAATTAGTGCAACTTACGAACCCATATACTTCACCAGTGAAGAATATGACATCAATTTCATCAACAATAACATATATAGCAATTATGAGGACGTGAGAAATGAGTAATTTATTTCTTCATAATTAGCTTGCGTCCATTCAAGCACATTCAGGTCTCCAGCAAATTCTTCACACGATTAAGTTCATCTGGAGACCCGACCCTGCATGAGAGATTAGTTCTTTTTCTTCACCACCCACATTTGAAGGGGTGGAAAAGAGTTCATCATTCTGGGAGCTCCATAAGAAAAAGATGGCATTGAAGTCAGTGCACTTTGTTTCGCAGAAGAGGGGTTAGGATAAGCATATGAATACGTAGAGAAATTCTTTGATGACTTATGAACATAATGGTTTGAAGAATAATGCACATATTCAGAGCCTTTAGACTTTCCCTACGAAACAGAAGTGGTAGCACGATGATGTTCATATGAGGATTTGGATCCACGTGAGAAATTTGACCCAGATGAAGAATTTGGTCCATATGAGGACTTGGATCCATATGAAGATTTTGATGCATATGAAAAATTTGATCTGGGGTTCCTATTCTTCATAGGTGGTGTCATGATGATATTCACCTAAAGATTTTCAAGGCACCTTTTGGGAACCCAAATTTTCTTCGTAGGGGGACCGTTCCTGCAGTTAGTTCCAACATATCGAGCAAATACTTCACCATTCTGATTCTTGAACAGTTTATAGTTGGAGTCAAATGACTCATCAGAGGAATATGAAGATTCACAAGTAAAGCCAGATAAAGTGCATGGATCTACAGGAGGTCCTTTCGCAGCAACCCATGAGGTTTTGGGGTACTGCTCAGGTTTCCAATAGGTCCCATCAACATTGAGTTTCCTCTCAAACGCAACACCCTCTTTCCTAGGGTTCCTGTTCAAGATCTACTTTTTGAGCGCATCACAAAGAGTCTGATGCCCTTTCAGGCTTTTGTATATGCCTATCACATACAATTCCTTCAACCCTGCATTATTGTTAGAGATACTTGTGGTATCCTCAGATGAGGAATTTGTGACCATAGAGACAGTTGAAGAATTTTCAGCAATAGAAGCATTTGAACATTCAGGAGTAGAATTAGCAGACTCACGCTCAATGCATTTCAGACATGGTGGAATAAATTCTTCTTGAGCGGAAATGATCTGTTGAGCAAGCAATGAATCGTTTTCCTTCTGAAGATCTTCATAACTCACTTTTAACTTCTCAAGATCTTGCTTTCTTTGAAGAAATTCATAAGAAAGCTTCTCAAGATAAGAGAGTGTTATGATGATTTTGAAGATTGTCAAACTTAGACTGAAGTCTCTAAAGATTACCAGTCAAAGTCTTAGTTCGATTCAATTCCTCACCCAACAGGTCATCACTTTTGTCTAGCACATTTTGAATCTTTTCCAAAGCCTTTTGTTGTTTAACAACAATTTTAGCCAGTTTGGAATAGCTAGGTTTGAGGTTGTCATCAGATTCATCCTCACTAGATTCAGAGGGGGAATGTTTGAGTACCTTGGCACCTTTTGGCATGAAGCAATAGGTGGGAGCTTAGTCATCGACACTCTTGTCAGCAGAGTTGGGGAGGTCATTTTCTTCAGTGTTGAAGATGGACTTGCTGATGTAAGCAGTAGCTAGGGCTAGGCTCGCCACACCAGAGTCTGACTCCTCAGATTCCTCCTCTTCCACATTTTCCTCAGATTCAGCTTCAGAGTCCATTTCCTTGCCAATAAATACCCATGCCTTCTTGGAATTGCTCTTCTTGTGAGATGAAGACTTTGATGATTTTGATGATGAGGACTTTGAAGATTTCTTCTTCTTCTTTGATACATCAGAATCGTCATCTTTGTACTTCTTCTTCTTTGATTCCTTTCCCACAGAGGACAATCAGACATGTAGTGACCAGGTTTCTTGCATTTGTGGCAAGTTGTCTTTTTGTAGTCACGGGACGAGGAATCATCATTCCTTGAAGGCTTTCCAAAGCGACCTCGGTGAGAGAACTTCTGGAATTTCTTCACGAGCATTGCTAGCTCCTGGCTCAGTTCTTCAGGGTCACCAAGGCTGCTACCAGAATCTTCACCTTAAGATTCAGAGACTGCCTTGGCCTTCAGCACACATGATCTTCCAAAGCTTGGTCCATAGAGGTCTCTCTTCTCATCACGCTGGAACTCATGAGTGTTTAGCCGCTCGAGGATATCAGCGGGATCTAGAGACTTGTAATTAGCTCGCTCTTGAATCATCAGCGCAAGAGTTTCGAATGAGGAATCAAGTGATCTCAGCAATTTCTTCACCACCTCATGGTCGATGATGTCAGTGGCACCAAGTGCTTTAAGCTCATTTGAGATGCCAGTGAGGCGATCGAAAGTTTCCTGAACATTTTCATTGTCGAGTCTTTTGAAGCGGTTGAAGAGATTGCGAACAACATCAACTCGGGAGTCACGTTGAGTGGAGGCTCCTTCGTTGACCTTGGACAGCCTTTCCCATATCAGCTTAGCAGTTTCCAAAGCACTCACTCTATCGTACCGCCCTTTGCTCAGATGGCCACATATGATATTCTTTGCTTGAGAATCGAGTTGCTTGAATCTCTTCACATCAGCAGCATTCACAGACGGAGTGACTGAGGGAACACCATTTTCCACAACATACCAGAGATCATTATCAATTGCCTCAAGATGCATGCACAACTTGTTCTTCCAGTAGGGGTAGTCTGTCCCATCGAAGGTAGGACAACCAGCTGAGACCTTGATCATTCCTGCGTTGACATAACTAAAACTCCAGGTGGTTAAACAAAAATCACACAGAACAGTGGAGTACCATGCTCTGATACCAATTGAAAGTGCGTTATATCGACTAGAGGGGGGGGGGTGAATAGGCGATTTTTACAAATTCGTCACTGAGGAATTTCTAGGTGAAGAAATTCCTAAGCAACGACACACTAGCAGCGGAATAAGTACTCAGGTATAAGCATAACAAAACAATATCATAGTCATCATGATGAAATGAAAAACAAGCACAGAGTATAGATAGCGTGAAAACAGGATAAGCAGGCTGAAGACAATGTGACTGAAGAAATTGGTTTGAGAAAATAGAGAAAATCTTCAGTTGAAGTCTTCAAACAGTAATGATCAGGTTCATCAACACATGAATTAAGAAATGAAAGGGTTGAGGAAATAGAACCAGTTGGCTTGGTGAAGACAATGATTTGGTAGACCAGTTCCAACTGCTGTGACAATTGTACGTCTGGTTGGAGCGGCTGAGTATTTAAACTCGAGGACACATAGTCCTCACTATATTCTGCTTGAGCTAAAGTCGCACAGACCTCACCCAACACTCGTGGTAAGTCTTCACAGGTGACTTCCAAACCTTCACAGACTTGGTCACTCGATGATCCACAATTCCCCTTGGATGCTTAGACTATGACGCCTAACCGTCTGGAGGATACACAGTCCTCAAAGGTAACAAGCGTTGGTTCCACACAGGAACAATCTCTTCAGTGATGCTCAATCACTTTGGGTTTGTAGGTGTTTGGGTTTGGGTTTTGGGTTTTCCTCAGTTGATGATTTTCTCTCAAAGTTCTTAGAGGATGGGATGCTCTCAATGACAAGTGTCACTTTCTCGCGGAGCAGCTAACCAGCTAGTGGTTGTAGGGGGCGGCTATTTATAGCTTGGGGAGCAGACCGACATCATAAGACATAAATGCTTCAGTGATATGACAGCTAGGTGGAAGATATTTTTGGACAGCTGGCGCATAGCACAGCAACGGTCGAATATTTGAGGTTCGAATTCCTCAGGGCTATCATGTTCCTCACTGTGTAGGCAATCCACACTAGTGAATTCCTAACTCCTAAGTTAGAACAAATTCCTCAGAGACCAGAAGATCTTCGTTTCTATCACTAAAGAAATTGACTGAAATGATATGAGATTTCCAAGGGCTTCACTCGAAAGGATTGGGTAGGTGTAGGATTTTGAGATGAGCATCACAGGGAAATCCATTTCCTTAGTATTACCTCGACCCCCTTTAACAGTACGATGTTTCATATGACTCAAGAAAGAGAAAATGAAACTACAAAAACAAAAGTCTTCACGCTTCATAAACCCCGCAGGAATATCCAAGTCTTCCGGGTCACACCAATTTCTTCACTTTCAAAATCTTCAGGAGAACCAAAGTCTTCAGCTGAAGACATACATTTTTAGGGGTCGATTTTCATCATAAATATCAAACTCCTCATCGACTTATAGAGCCTGTGTACACTCACAAACATATTAGTCCCTTAACCTATAAGTCTTCAATACACCAAAATCACTAAGGGGCACTAGATGCACTTACAACCGCCCTGGTACTTGATCCTATCATTGACGGATACCATCTCACTAGAGTCCTTATGGACGGAGACAACTGTCTTAACCTGATATATCAAGGCACTGTCCGTAAAATGGGCATCGACCCATCAAGAATCAAGCCTAGTAACACTACCTTTAAAGGAGTGATACCCGATGTGGAGGCCCGTTGTACAGGCTCACTAAGACTGGAAGTGGTACTCGGCTCTCCAGAAAAAATCCATAGCGAATAACTGATCTTTGATATCGTCCCTTTCCGCAGTGGCTATCACGCAATGCTTGGACGAACCCCTTTCACTCGTTTTAATGCGGTCTCGCACTATGCTTATTTCAAGTTTATGCCCGGACCACGGGGCGTCATCTTAGTTATTGGAAATATGGAGCGCTCCCTCCGACTAAGGAGCACACCGCAGCCCTAGCGGCCGAGGTGCATGGTGGCCCTATCAAGCCAAACAGTTCATCGGTCATCAAGACCAATGACATTGCCAAAAGAGAACAGTCCGCACCTCATGGAGATAGCCCGGTGGATCCGAACCTCAAATAGCAGTTTTGCCTCTGCCGACTGACCCATAAGGCCACGGCATATGTACTGCGCGTACATAACTACACACTTAAAATACCTTGGGCAATACCGGAGGCACACTACGGAACAGGTCCATAGTACGGTTCAACCCTATTCGGAACCCACATACCTTTTTTCTTTCTTTCACTACAGGTTCATTCGAAAACCTAAAAGCTCTCTGGTTGCATGAGGGCTCCATCTTCAGACCCTCTTTCTATTCTTTACAGACAACCATCTAATCCTCCTCTCAAAGGATTCACTACTAAGGAGAAACGACGTAGACGTGCGGCAGGGCACCATTGGGATCTTCAAATCATTACTTGAAGGCCCTGTGTAAACCTTTCCCTTATGTATTTTTTTGGCATGTAACACGACTTCAATATTCATGGCATTATCTGTCTAAACACGTCTCGATGTACTAATAAGGATATAAAGGAAGCAAATCATCACCACCTTTGGTTCGGTACTTATGTTATATTATCATCTGTATTCCCTCCTTACTTCTGATTGACGTACGTGCTTTAGCCCGGCCTTCGCTCCAGGGGCTGTATTCGGCCTGACACATTCTAAAGTCCGAACACCTATAGGGAACTCTTCGGCGTCCCGGATATTGCATTATATGCATCGGTTCTGATTCATGTCTTTGGTCTATAGTTGGGTTGCCCGACTCCTGTGCTTACCACCTTACGTTCCGCCAGTTCGGCTAAGGTAGTAAAGGGAGAACTGCTGTATTTGTATTTCTGGTTCGTCCGGTTATGTACCTCAGTAGGGAAAGCCAAAAACTAACCGTCATGATAAGCGAGAGCTGGTCAACGATCTGGTGACTTAGTCTTATACTACAAATCATTAGTGAATCTTGTCGTGTCACACGAGGGGCCATGCTTCAACCACTTGTGTTGCAAAGGCACCGTAATCCGGATGGCCGCACAATGCAACAGGGGTTAGTCCTTATCCCCATTGTCGGTGTCAAAACCGACGGATCTCGGGTAGGGGGTCCCGAACTGTGCGTCTAGGCGGATGGTAACAGGGGACAAGGGACACGATGTTTTTACCCAGGTTCGGGCCCTCTCGATGGAGGTAAAACCACACTCCTGCTTGATTGATATTGATGATATGGGTAGTACAAGAGTGGATCTACCACGAGATCAAGGAGGCTAAACCCTAGAAGCTAGCCTATGGTATGATTGTTGTAATGGTTGTTGTGTCCTACGGACTAAAACCCTCCGGTTTATATAGACACCGGAGAGGGCTAGGGTTACACAGAGTCGGTTACAATGGTAGGAGATCTACATATCCGTATCACCAAGCTTGCCTTCCACGCCAAGGAAAGTCCCATCCGGACACGGGACGGAGTCTTCAATCTTGTATCTTCGTAGTTTTGGAGTCCGGCGGATGATGATAGTCCGGCTGTCCGGACACCCCCTAGTCCAGGACTCCCTCAGTAGCCCCTGAACCTGGCTTCAATGACGATGAGTCCGGCGCGCGTAATGTTCGGCATTGCAAGGCGGGTTCCTCCTCCGAATAATCCATAGGAGATTGTGAACACCAGGATAGTGTCCGGCTCTGCAAAATAATTTCCACATTCCACCGTAGAGAGAATATCATGTACACAGGTTCAATCTGCTGACGTATCTTGTAGCGTGACGTCACGCCACTACCAAGCCTTTACTTGAATCGTTTTTTATTACACCACCTCAGCGTGTTTAGCGAAGCGGTTTCCTTGGCACGTCTTGTCGAAGCAGAGATCGTGTTCCCCTTATTCCGGGATCCTCATCAATACGGACATGGGTAACCCAACCGCGCCCGTTGCCATGCCCCCTCTATCGAAGGCGAGTCCCAAACGGTCACGGAGACGGCTCTTGGTATTCTCCCTCTTTATAATAGGACCAAGGCTCGTTTCTTTTCTTCAATCCTCCATCGAATCTTCTCCTCGCTCCAAGTTCCAACACCCAGAGCCCCAGATTCGTGTGCTTCGGACCTTCAACAATGTCCGGCTCCGACCTTCAGGGCCGGTGGATGCCCTTCTCCGTCACAGAGGAGGACGTGCTAAAGCTGCGAGAGGCCAAGTACCTGTCTTATGAGATTTTGCACAGGCTGCCCGCTGAAGGGCAGGCCATACCCACCCCCAAGCCCGGCGAGTACGTCGTCTTTGTATCCCACCTCCGTCGGGGTTTAGGCTTCCCGACGGATCCTTTCGTGAGAGGGCTCATGTTCTACTACGGGCTGGATTTCCATGACCTGGCTCCGGAGTCCATCCTCCATATTTCCGCATTTATTGTCGTTTGCGAAGCCTTCCTCCGCGTCACCCCCCCACTTCGGCCTGTGGCTGAAGACCTTCAATGTGGAGCCGAAGACGATTGGGGGGCGTCAAGCAGAGTGCAGCGGGGCGGCCATAAGCAGGAGGGCCGATGCCCCGTGGCCCGAGGGCTCCTTCCAAGAGGAGCTCGGCTTGTGGCAGCAGGAGTGGTTCTATATCACCGCTCCGAAGGGCAGCAGGCAGAAGCCGCCGCCCATATTCCGCCCGGGACCTCCTCGGCGGTTGATGTCGTGGGTCAACCAAGGGCTCAACTAGGGGCCGTCAAAAGACGTGCCCCTATTGCAGGGCCAGATTCGAGACCTCCAGGCGAGGGAGATCGATCTGGTCGTGGTGTTGCAGGTTATGCTAATTAGGCGTCTCCTGCCCTGCAAACGCCGTCCTCTCCGGCTATGGGAGTTCAATCCGAAGGGACCACGGATTCTCCAACACTTTATGGGTACGACACCCGTGGAGATGTACAAGTTGTTCTTCGGACCACAAGCGGCGTGTCCGGAATTGACCGAGGATGCCGGCCTAAGCTGCAATCGCCCGGATACTCAAGTAAGTAGCCCAGTGTTCGGACGTACCATTTGTTTGCTTTTCTACAATTCGCCTTTTAACCCGTTATCCTGCAACAGGAGTGGATAGCACAAGCAAAGCTGATACGGTGTCCGGCCCCCCTCCCAGAGACCGCGCTGGATCCCGTGCTGGTCAGGATGTTGGAGGTTGCGCCTTCAGAAGAAGGCGAAGGGGAAAATAGAGGAGCTACCGCCTCGCCCAAGGGGCCGCTTGAAGAAGGGGGGGATCGAGAATCCCTCCCTCCAGGAGGAGAAGAGGACCGCCTCCGGAGACCCGGAGGCCAAAGCCCCTAAGCGGGGGAAGAAATCTTCACCAGAGGGTCCTGCGTCCAGGGAGGTCCCGGCCGCATAGTCTTCTCTAAAGAATCAGCCCTCCAGCGAGCCGTGAGTAGAAAAGGGGGAGTTCATTAATAAGAAACATCCCTATTTGTGCTTCTGAGGATAATCAAAATTTTTACCTTGTAGTTCGGATCTGCGACCTTCTCAGATGAGCTCGTCTTCGGGGGATCTTTGTCCGGAGATGATGGAGAGCAAGACGCCTCCGTCTGCTGCGCCGTCGGATAGGGCGGACGGGCCTGAAGTGTCGTCACGGAGGGTATCCCCGAGCCCGGCAGAGCCGAAGAGTTCGGCGCCGACTAGTGTTCGGCCGGGGGAGCTGAAGGATCTGCTTGAGAGGGCGTCCATCTCAGAAGATCACCGTGCATTGATGAGTACGGTGATTGGAAGGATTTCGTCCGCCGAAAGCGGATTGCATAATGCCGTCAGGAGTTTGCTGGCGGGGTTTGAGGTACGTAAAAACGACGCACCTTTTTGACAGTTTTGCACATGAAAGTGCGCCCTGTATAGATAGTAGCTCCTGAGACTCGGTAGGTTGTCGAAAGCGACAGCGTGCCGAGGATCAAAATCACAGGTATTGAGTGTCGCCTTTCCTATGTAGGTGGCGGATAGTCCAGGGGCTAGCCGGACTGATGGAGTTGCTGAATTAATGCGGCAACTTGATGTTGCGGATGCAGACATCGCGCTAGTCAACAAGCGACTTGACGAGTCACAATGTAAGTTGTCTCTCCGCAGTCACCTATTAAGGGAGCCAAAGCCCACCTCTTACAATATTTGTGCTTGACGCAGATGGTGCTGCTGCTATGGAGAGCCTTCGGGCAGAACTTGCTCAAGCCAAGGAGCAAGCCAGAAGAAGTAATGCGGCTGCCACGAGGGCGGCCGAGGAGTTAGAAGCCGAAAGGGCTGCACACTGCCGAAGCAGGGAAAAGATGGCCGAACTGGCCGTTAAATTGAAGGATGCTACCGACCGCAATGAGGCTCTTGAAAAGGAGCGCCTATCGGAGCGAGAAGACATGGGGAAGGCCACCGCCGAAGCCAAGGATGCCCGTTCTGCAATGCGGGCTATAAGGGAGGAGCTGCGTCAGGCCAGAGACATTGTGGCTGGCAAGCCTTTTCTGCTGCGCCGCAGGTTTACGGATCCAAAGTATGCCCAGCTTGGCCAGCTATGGGGCCCGGAGGATCCATATATGGACTTAGCGGCGAGTGCGGCGGATGCCGTTGTGCACTTCCGAAGTCAGAAGGATCACAAGATGGAAGAGCTGTTTTGGTCTCAATTCCATAGTCCGGATCGTTCACTTCCGCTGACCGATCGGTTGGCCGAATGGGCTGAGCTGAATAGGTTGTCCGGACTTGCCATGACGGATATCGTGACTCATGTCTGGCCGGATAGGCCCAAGGCGACGAGCTATTTTGGCTTATTGCAGCAATTTCTTGGGGCGGTGCCGCATATCAAGTTGATGAAGCGGTTGGCCTGCATAGAGGGTGCGCGGATGGCCCTTGCCCGTGTGAAGACACATTGGACAGAGATGGACGCCACCGCTGTTGCGACCTAGGGTTCGGACGAGAGCCGGTTACCCGCCGAGCACTATTTTGGGGAAGTTATGCGTGGTGCTCGTGTAATAGAGTCGCAGTGCTCGAAAAATGTCACGTTCAAATGAACGTTTTATTTTGTAAAACAATGGTTATGATGTAATCGCTTTTTATACTTGTGCATTTCAAGTATTGAAATATCTCCTATGCGGCCGTTTATGTATACATGTGTATAACCTGAAAGATGGCAGTCTTCGGCTTCAGCCCCCACGCACAAGGTGCGGGGGTGTTCGCAAAAATAGCGCATTTTCACACTTAATCCGACGTCTCGGTCCTGTTGATGAGGTGGTAGCGTAGCAAACGAGGCAACCGGACTATGATGCTTTATCACATTCACTTAGCCATTGGAGTTCGAGGGTGGGACTACGATATAGCCCCTGGGGGCACCGCGCTCTCCGAATTTGGGGTGCGTGTGTGCCTGACCGGGAAACGGTCCTTCGTCAAAGCGGAGGAATTCTAAACATTCCGGTGGTCGATTGAGTGGTTGACCAGTCTCTCGCTGTATCTTGACAGTCAGTTTTCGGCTTTCTCTACTGAGGTGCTCGCCCAGCCGAACTGGGGCACAATCGCAGTAGTTCTCCTGGTGCCGCGTTAGCAGATGATACGGAACGTAAGGCAGCAAAACACAGGAGCCGGGCAAACCCAACATTTGACCATAGACATGATTCGGAGCTGATGCATATAAGGCCTAACTCGAGACGCTGAACACTCCCTAAGGTGTTCGGTCTTTATAATAATGGGCAGAACAATGCCCTAAGCCCCTAGTGTCCAGGTACGGGCGAGGTCCTCTGACGCGGCCGATGCTAAAACGTCAGTCTCCACTCTGGTTATAATGAGAAACCAGGGGATTATGGCAACAAGAGACAGTAAAAAAGGTTTACGCAGGGTCTTAATCTGAAAAGAATCCTTGAGACGGGTCCCTACTGCATGTCTGCGCCTGTGTCTCCGTTGTGCCGTTATCCTGGACGGGTATGCATGTTGTTCATCTGTAAAAGAGAGGAACTTAGTTTGAAAGGAAATCGTGCTAAAAAGTGCATGAAAAATATTAATAAATGAATAAAGCGGAGTCTATATTAGCTCATTATTGCTTATACGCACAGCCCCTTGTGAAGGGGTGTGCGGCTAGGGAGCCACTAGCTTATTTATGCCGGACTCGTCTAGCCGTGTCCGGGGTCTCTGAATGACCCTCTTAATGAAATGATGCCACGTGGACCGGGCATTTTAAGTGTAAGAGACATGTAGTGTGGTATGGCGTTAAAGCGGACAAAAGCTTCACGTCCCAATAGTGCTTGATAGCTACTTTTGAATGGGGCGATATGAAAGATTAGTTTTTCGCGTCGGAAGTTGTTCGGTGACCTGAACACAACTTCTAGTAATAAGGAGCCTGTGCACTTGGCGTAAGGGCCTGGCGTCACTCCTTTAAAGGAAGTGCGGCTATGTCGAATTGTAGTAAGGTCTATCCCCAACTTGCGGATTGTGTTCGGATATAGCAGGTTTAAATCGCTGCCGACGTCCATCAGGACTTGTGTAAATTGTAGTCCGTCGATTATAGGATCCAATATCAGAGCAGTCCATCCTGCATTTCGAACACTTCTGGAATAATCCAGGTGGTCAAAAGTGATTGGTTTTGACATCCAATCTCGAGGTTCCGCTGGGGTGGACCGTGCGAGACCCATCTTAGCGGGTGCCGCATTGTTTTTCCGTATTATCACATGAAGTGAGTTTACTGCTTTGACTTCTTGTGGGAAAGTCTTTTGTATTCCGGTGCCCTGCTGGTGGGGTTCGTCGTCGTCCTCGCTTGGTGCGTCAAGCCCCTTGTGTTCGGCGTTGAGTCGGCCGGACAGTTTGAAAACCCAACAATCTCGGTGGGTGTGGTTTGCAGGCCTTCCGGAGGTACTGTGGATTTGACATATCTGATCCAAAATTTTGTTTAAGTTGGATAGCTCGTCACTGTTGTCCTTAAGAGGCAGTGTTTTGTTGTTTGGCCGCGAGCTTTTGAATCCGGTGTTGACCGCCATGTTCTTTGGGCTTTTCTCTTTATTCCAGCGCTGATCTTTTCTGCGCCATGATTTTCCATTTCCATCTCTGATCTCGGATGTACTTGGGTCGCTGGTGCTGCATCTTGCTAGCCAGCTATCTTCCCCCGCACAAAAGCGGGTCATGAGGCTTGTTAGCACGGACATTGTCCTCGGCTTCTCTTGGCCGAGGTGTCTGGCGAGCCATTAGTCTCGAACGTTGTGTTTAAAAGCTGCTAAGGCTTCGGCGTCCGGACAGTCGACTATTTGGTTCTTTTTAGTAAGGAACCTGTTCCAGAATTTGCAGGCTGACTCTCCGGGCTGTTGAGTTATATGACTTAGATCGTCTGCATCCGGAGGGCGGACATAAGTACCTTGAAAATTTGCTCTAAACGCGTCCTCAAGCTCTTCCCAACTTCCAACAGTGTTTTCTAGGGGGCTTTTGAGCCAATGCCGAGCTGGCCCTTTGAGCTTGAGGGGTAGATATTTTATGGCGTGGAGGTCATCTCCTCTAGCCATGTGTATGTGTAGTATATAATCCTCTATCCAGACTCCAGGGTCTGTTGTTCCGTCGTAAGCCTCTATGTTTATGGGTTTAAACCCTGCTGGGAATTCATGATCCAGCACCTCATTGGTGAAACATAGTGGGTGTGCGGCGCCCCTGTATTTGGGTGTACCGCTGTCTTCGAACACTTGGCGTGTTGTGTTGCTTCCTGGGGCCCTCTTTTTTGGCCCATAAATGGACCTGGCTGGGCCATCTATTTTCCCAGGATCATGAGTCGGCTTGTGTGCGGCGCCGCTTGTAGTTTTTGGCCTATCATTTGGCCGTCTATCCGGCCAGGCGGCCTCTTTGTTTTTTGACTGTGGGGGCTCTACGGCTTCCTCGTCAAATTCTGGCAGCAGCTTGCGCTTCGGGTAGCTCTTTGATTGATGGCCATTGTCGTATTTGTCTGCGGTTTTGAGCACTTTACTCCACCTCATTCTAAGTATGTCTTCCGCTGTTTTGAGCTTCCGTTTTTCCTTCTTCAGACTTCTTGCAGTGGCGACGAGTCTTTTGCGAAGGCTCTTATTCTCCGGTGGTGTGTCCGGCGTGAGGTCGTCTGGACTATTGGTTTCGCCGGGCATGGATTGATTATCCGATTCGTCCTGTTCGGACGGTTGCTCGGCTGCATGTTCGTCGTCCACTGGTTTGCCCTGCTCTATTGCTGGGTCATTAGGAGCGCTGTTGTTGTCGAGGCGGGACTTAGGGCGGCGTCTGCGTCGCCGTTTTGGTTGTTTATCGGCGGGATTATCCTTTGCCGCGCCCCGTTGGTCCTCGTTATTGCTTCCTTTTGGGTATCCACCATATATACATCATGGGTTGGGGTGGCCTTCCAGTGCTCTGTGAGCGCTGGTTCTTGATCGTCTCCGGCATCGTCGTCCATACCGTCGATGTCTTCGGAGTCGTAGTCTAGCATGTCGGTTAGATCGTCGACAGTGGCTACAAAGTGGGTGGTGGGTGGGCTTTGAATTTCTTCGTCGTCCGCATCCCAACCATCCTGGCCATAATCCGGCCAGGGCTCTCCGGATAGCGAGAGATGCTTTAGCGAATTTAGGATGTCGCCAAAGGGTGAGTGCTGAAAGATGTCCGCAGCGGTGAACTCCATGATCGGCTCCCAATCGGATTCGATTGGCAGGGGCGCAGGAGGTTCGGAGTACGGCAGGGAGTCCGGCACCTCGGAGTCACGAGTTTTATAGGGGACAAGGTCAGTGTTCGGCTCCATCGCCGCGGATGTTGCAGCTCCCGAGGCGGTGTCCAGCCACTCGTCCTCGATCTGCGCGATCGGCTCCGAACTATAGGTCGGAGCGGGTTCATGTGCGGCCTCAAGGCGCTGTCCGGCGGCAGAGCTAGATCGTGCCCATCGCGACAGTGCGGCACGCTCGGCTGTGGATCGGATCCATCGAAGATCAAGTCTCCGCGGATGTCCGCCGTGAAGTTTAGGCTTCCAAATCTGACCTGACGGCCAGGGGCATAGCTTTCGATCTGCTCCAGATGGCCAAGTGAATTAGCCCGCAGTGCGAAGCCGCCGAATACGAAGATCTGTCCGGGGAGAAAAGTCTCACCCTGGACGGCGTTGTTGTTGATTGAAGAAGCCATCGAGCCTATCGGTGACGAGCCTATATGTAAGCCGATAGGCTCGATAGGCTCGATGGCTTCTTCAATCAACAACAACGCCGTCCAGGGTGAGACTTTTCTCCCGGACAGATCTTCGTATTCGGCGGCTTTGCACTGCGGGCTAATTCACTTGGCCATCTGGAGCAGATCGAAAGCTACGCCCCTGGCCATCAGGTCAGATTTGGAAGCCTAAACTTCATGGCGGACATCCGCGGAGACTTGAACTTCGATGGATCCGATCCACAGCCGAGCGTGCCGCACTGTCGCGATGGGCACGATCTAGCTCTGCCGCCGGACAACGCCTTGAGGCCGCACATGAACCCGCTCCGACCTATAGTTCGGAGCCGATCGTGCAGATCGAGGACGAGTGGCTGGACACTGCCTCGGGAGCTGCAACATCCGCGGCGATGGAGCCGAACACTGACCTTGTCCCCTATAAAACTTGTGACTCCGAGGTGCCGGACTCCTTGCCGGACTCCGAACCTCCTGCGCCCCTGCCAATCGAATCCGATTGGGCGCCGATCATGGAGTTCACCGCTGCGGACATCTTTCAGCACTCACCCTTTGGCGACATCCTAAATTCGCTAAAGCATCTCTCGCTACCCGGAGAGCCCTGGCCGGATTATGGCCAGGATGGTTGGGATGCGGACGACGAAGAAATTCAAAGCCCACCCACCACCCACTTTGTAGCCACTGTCGACGATCTAACCGACATGCTAGACTACGACTCCGAAGACATCGACGGTATGGACGACGATGTCGGAGACGATCAAGAACCAGCGCTCACAGAGCACTGGAAGGCCACCCCAACCCATGATGTATATATGGTGGATACCCAAAAGGAAGCGATAACGAGGACCAACGGGGCGCGACAAAGGATAATCCCGCCGACAAACAACCAAAACGGCGACGCAGACGCCGCCCTAAGTCCCGCCTCGACAACAACAGCGCTCCTAATGACCCAGCAATAGAGCAGGGCAAACCAGTGGATGACGAACATGCAGCCGAGCAACCGTCCGAACAGGACGAATCGGATAATCAATCCATGCCCGGCGAAACCAACAGTCCAGACGACCTCACGCCGGACACACCACCGGGGAATAAGAGCCTTCGCAAAAGACTCGTCGCCACTGCAAGAAGTCTGAAGAAGGAAAAAACGGAAGCTCAAAACAGCGGAAGACATACTCAGAATGAGGAGGAGTAAAGTGCTCAAAACCGCAGACAAATACGGCAATGGCCATCAATTAAAGAGCTACCCGAAGCGCAAGCTGCTGCCAGAATTTGACAAGGAAGCCATAGAGCCCCCACAGTCAAAAAACAAAGAGGCCGCCTGGCCAGATAGACGGCCAGATGATGGGCCAAAAACTACAAGCGGCGCCGCAGACAAGCCGACTCATGATCCTGGGAAAACAGATGGCCCAGCCAGGTCCATTTACGGGCCAAAAAAGAGGGCCCCAGGAAGCAACACAACACGCCAAGTGTTCGAAGACAGCGGTACACCCAAATACAGGGGCGCCGCACACCCACTATGTTTCACCAATGAGGTGCTGGATCATGAATTCCCAGCAGGGTTTAAACCCATAAACATAGAGGCTTACGACGGAACAACAGACCCTGGAGTCTGGATAGAGGATTATATGCTACACATACACATGGCTAGAGGAGATGACCTCCACGCCATAAAATATCTACCCCTCAAGCTCAAAGGGCCAGCTCGGCATTGGCTCAAAAGCCTCCCAAAAAACACTGTTGGAAGTTGGGAAGAGCTTGAGGACGCGTTTAGAGCAAATTTTCAAGGGACTTATGTCCGCCCTACGGATGCAGACGATCTAAGTCATATAACTCAATAGCCCGGAGAGTCAGCGCGCAAATTCTGGAACAGGTTCCTTACTAAAAAGAACTAAATAGTCGACTGTCCGGACGCCGAAGCCTTAGTAGCTTTTAAACACAATGTCCGAGACTAATGGCTCGCCAGACACCTCGGCCAAGAGAAGCCGAGGACAATGTCCGCGCTGACAAGCCTCATGACCTGCTTTTGCGCGGGGGAAGATAGCTGGCTAGCAAGATGCAGCACCAGCGACCCAAGTACATCCGAGATCAGAGATGGAAACGGAAAATCACGGCGCAGAAAAGATCAGCGCCAGAATAAAGAGAAATGCCCAAAGAACACGGCGGTCAACGCCGGATTCAAAAGCTCGCGGCCAAACAACAAAACACTGCCTCTTAAGGACAACAATGACGAGCTATCCAACTTAAACAAAAATTTGGATCGGATATGTCAAATCCACAGTACCTCCGGAAGGCCTGCAAACCACACCCACCGAGATTGTTGGGTTTTCAAACAGTCCGGCCGACTCAACGCCGAACACAAGGGGCTTGATGCACCAAGCGAGGACGACGATGAACCCCACCAGCAGGGCACCGGAAAACAAAAGACTTTCCCACAAGAAGTCAAAGCAGTAAACTCACTTCATGTGATAATACGGAAAAACAATGCGGCACCTGCTAAGATGGGTCTCGCACGGTCCACCCCAGCGGAACCTCGAGATTGGATGTCAAAACCAATCACTTTTGACCACCTGGATTATTCCAGAAGTGTTCAAAATGCAGGATGGACTGCTCTGATATTGGATCCTATAATCGACGGACTACAATTTACACAAGTCCTGATGGACGGCGATAGCGATTTAAACCTGCTATATCCGAACACAATCCGCAAGTTGGGGATAGACCTTACTACAATTCGACATAGCCGCACTTCCTTTAAAGGAGTGACGCCAGGCCCTTACGCCAAGTGCACAGGCTCCTTATTACTAGAAGTTGTGTTCGGGTCACCGAACAACTTCCGACGCGAAAAACTAATCTTTCATATCGCCCCATTCAAAAGTAGCTATCAAGCACTATTGGGACGTGAAGCTTTTGTCCGCTTTAACGCCATACCACATTACACGTCTCTTACACTTAAAATGCCCGGTCCACGTGGCATCATTTCATTAAGAGGGTCATTCAGAGACCCCGGACACGGCTAGACGAGTCCGGCATAAATAAGCTAGGGGCTCCCTAGCCGCACACCCCTTCACAAGGGGCTGTGCGTATAAGCAATAATGAGCTAATATAGACTCCGCTTTATTCATTTATTAATATTTTTCATGCACTTTTTAGCACGATTTCCTTTCAAACTAAGTTCCTCTCTTTTACAGATGAACAACGTGCATACCCGTCCATGATAACGGCACAACGGAGACACAGGCGCAGACGTGCATTAGGGACCCGTTGCAAGGATTCTTTTCAGATTAAGACCCTGCGTAAACCTTTTTTACTGTCTCTTGTTGCCATAATCCCCTGGTTTCTCATTATAAACAGAGTGGAGACTGACGTTTTGGCATCGGCCGCGTCAGAGGACCTCGCCCGTACCTGGACACTAGGGGCTTAGGGCA
The DNA here is from genome assembly GCA_963921465.1 of Triticum timopheevii. Taxonomy (NCBI): domain Eukaryota; kingdom Viridiplantae; phylum Streptophyta; class Magnoliopsida; order Poales; family Poaceae; genus Triticum; species Triticum timopheevii. The sequence goes on from OY997272.1 coordinate 137,759,568, forward strand.
TTGTTCTGCCCATTATTATAAAGACCGAACACCTTAGGGAGTGTTCGGCGTCTCGAGTTAGGCCTTATATGCATCAGCTCCGAATCATGTCTTTGGTCAAATGTTGGGTTTGCCCGGCTCCTGTGTTTTGCTGCCTTACGTTCCGTATCATCGGCTAACGCGGCACCAGGAGAACTACTGCGATTGTGCCCCAGTTCGGCTGGGCGAGCACCTCAGTAGAGAAAGCCGAAAACTGACTGTCATGATACAGCGAGAGACTGGTCAACCACTCGATCGACCACCGGAATGTTTAGAATTCCTCCGCTTTGACGAAGGACCGTTTCCCGGTCAGGCACACATGCGCCCCGAATTCGGAGAGCGCGGTACCCCCAGGGGCTATATCGTAGTCCCACCCTCGAACTCCAATGGCTAAGTGAAAGTGATAAAGCATCATAGTCCGGTTGCCTGGTTTGCTACGCTACCACCTACTCAACAGGACAGAGACGTCGGATTAAGTGTGAAAATGCGCTATTTTTGCAAACACCCCCGCACCTTGTGCGTGGGGGCTGAAGCCGAAGACTGCCATCTTTCAGGTTATACACACGTATACATAAACGGCCGCATAGGAGATATTTCAATACTTGAAACGCACAAGTATAAAAAGCGATTACATCATAACCATTGTTTTACAAAATAAAACATTCATTTGAACGTGACATTTTTCGAGCACTGCGACTCTATTACACGAGCACCACGCATAACTTCCCCAAAATAGTGCTCGGCGGGTAACCGGCTCTCGTCCGAACCCTGGGTCGCAACAGCGGTGGCGTCCATCTCTGTCCAATGTGTCATCACACGGGCGAGGGCCATCCGCGCACCCTCTATGCAGGACGACCGCTTCATCAACTTGATATGCGGCACTGCCCCAAGAAATTGCTGCAATAAGCCAAAATAGCTCGTCGCCTTGGGACTATCCAGCCAGACATGAGTCACGATATCCGTCATGGCAAGTCCGGACAACCTATTCAGCTCAGCCCGTTTGGCCAACCGATCGGTCAGCGGAAGTGAACGATCCGGACTATGGAATTGAGACCAAAACAGCTCTTCTGTCTTGTGATCCTTCTGACTTCGGAAGTGCACAACGGCATCCGCCGCACTCTCCGCTAAGTCCATATATGGATCCTCCGGGCCCCACAGCTGGCCAAGCTGGGCATACTTTGGATCCGTAAACCTGCGGCGCAGCAGAAAAGGCTTGCCAGCCACAATGTCTCCGGCCTGACGCATCTCCTCCTTTATAGCCCGCATTGCAGAACGTGCATCCTTGGCTTCGGCGGTGGCCTTCCCCAGGTGTTCTCGCTCCGATAGGCGCTCCTTTTCAAGAGCCTCATTGCGGTCGGTAGCATCCTTCAATTTAACGGCCAGTTCGACCATCTTTTCCCTGCTTCGGCAGTGTGCAGCCCTTTCGGCTTCTAACTCCTCGGCCGCCCTCGAGGCAGCCGCATTACTTCTTCTGGCTTGCTCCTTGGCTTGAGCAAGTTCTGCCCGAAGGCTCTCCACAGCAGCAACACCATCTGCGTCAAGCACAAATATTGTAAGAGGTGGGCTTTGGCTCCCTTAATAGGTGACTGCGGAGAGACAACTTACCTTGCGACTCATCAAGTCGCTTGTTGACTAGCGCGATGTCTGCATCCGCAACATCGAGTTGCCGCATTAATTTAGCAACTCCATCAGTCCGGCTAGCCCCCGGACTATCCGCCACCTGCATAGGAAAGGCGACACTCAATACCTGCGATTTTGATCCTCGACACACTATCGCTTTCGACAACCTACCGAGTCTCAGGGGCTACTATCTATACAGGGCGCACTTTCATGTGCAAATCTGTCAAAAACGTGCGTCGTTTTTACGTACCTCAAACCCTGCCAGCAAACTTCTGACAGCATTATACAATCCGCTTACGGCAGACAAAATCCTTCCAATCGCCGTACTCATCAATGCACGGTGATCTTCTGAGATGGACGCCCTCTCAAGCAGATCCTTCAGCTCCCCCGGCCGAACACTAGTCGGCCCCGAAGTCTTCGGCTCTGCCGGGCTCGGGGATACCCTCCGTGACGACACTTCAGGCTCGTCCGCCCTATCCGACGGCGCAGCAGAGGGAGGCGTCTTGCTCTCCATCATTTCCGGACGAAGATCCCCCGAAGACGAGCTCATCTGAGAAGGTCGCGGATCCGAACTACAAGGTAAAAATTTCGGTTATCCTCAGAAGCACAAATAGGGATGTTTCTTATTAATGAACTCCCCCTTTTCTACTCATGGCTCGCTGGAGGGCTGATTCTTTAGAGAAGACTGTGCGGCCGGGACCTCCCTGGACGCAGGACCCTCTGGTGAAGATTTCTCCCCCCGCTTAGGGGCTTTGGCCTCTGGGTCTTCGGAGGTGGTCCTCTTCTCCCCCTGGAGGTAGGGATTCTCGATCCCCCCTTCTTCAAGTGCCCCCTTGGGCGAGGTGGTAGCTCCTCGATTTTCCCCTTCGCCTTCTTCTGAAGGCGCAACCTCCAACATCCTGACCAGCACGGGATCCGGCGCGATCTCTGGGAGGGGGGCCGGACACCGTATCAGCTTTGCTTGCGCTATCCACTCCTGTTGCAGGATAACGGGTTAAAAGGCGAATTGTAGAAAAGCAAACAAATGGTACGTCCGAACACTGGGCTACTTTCTTGAGTATCCGGGAGATTGCATCTTGGGCCGTCATCCTTGGTCAATTCCGGACACGCCGCTTGTGGTCCGAAGAACAACTTGTACATCTCCACGGGTGTCGTACCCATAAAGTGTTGGAGAATCCGTGGTCCCTTCGGATTGAACTCCCATAGCCGGAGAGGACAGCGTTTGCAGGGCAGGAGACGCCTAATTAGCATAACCTGCATCACCACGACCAGATCGATCTCCCTCGCCTGGAGGTCTTGAATCCGGCCCTGCAATAGGGGCACGTCTTTTGACGGCCCCCAGTTGAGCCCTTGGTTGACCCACGACATCAACCGTCGAGGAGGTCCCGAGCGGAATATGGGCGGCGGCTTCTGCCGGCTGCCCTTCGGAGCGGTGATATAGAACCACTCCTGCTGCCACAAGCCGAGCTCCTCTTGGAAGGAGCCCTCGGGCCACGGGGCATCGACCCTCCTGCTTATGGCCACCCCGCCGCACTCTGCTTGACGCCCCCCAATCGTCTTCGGCTCCACATTGAAGGTCTTCAGCCACAGGCCAAAGTGGGAGGGGGGGGTGACGCGGAGGAAGGCTTCGCAGACGACAATAAATGCGGAAATATGGAGGATGGACTCCGGATCCAGGTCATGGAAATCCAGCCCGTAGTAGAACATGAGCCCTCTCACGAAAGGATCCGTCGGGAAGCCTAAACCCCGACGGAGGTGGGATACAAAGACGACGTACTCGCCGGGCTCAGGGGTGGGTATGGCCTACCCTTCGGCGGGCAGCCTGTGCGAAATCTCATAAGACAGGTACTTGGCCTCTCGCAGCTTTAGCACGTCCTCCTCCGTGATGGAGGAGGGCATCGACCGGCCCTGAAGGTCGGAGCCGGACATTGTTGAAGGTCCGAAGCACACGAATCTGGGGCTCTGGGTGTTGGAACTTGGAGCGAGGAGAAGATTCGATGGAGGATTGAAGAAAAGAAACGAGCCTTGGTCCTATTATAAAGAGGGAGAATACCAAGAGCCGTCTCCATGACCGTTCGGGACTCGCCTTCGATAGAGGGGGCGTGGCAACGGGCGCGGTTCGGTTACCCACGTCCGTATTGATGAGGATCCCGGAATAAGGGGAACACGATCTCTGCTTCGACAAGACGTGCCAAGGAAACCACTTCGCTAAACGCGCTGAGGTGGTGTAATAAAAAACGATTCAAGTAAAGGCTTGGTAGTGGCGTGACGTCACGCTACAAGATACGTCAGCAGATTGAACCTGTGTACATGATATTCTCTCTACGGTGGAATGTGGAAATTATTTTGCAGAGTCGGACACTATCCTGGTGCTCACAATCTCCTATGGATTATTCGGAGGAGGAACCCGCCTTGCAATGCCGAACATTACGCGCGCCGGACTCATCGTCATTGAAGCCAGGTTCAGGGGCTACTGAGGGAGTCCTGGACTAGGGGGTGTCCGGACAGCCGGACTATCATCGTCCGCCGGACTCCAAGACTACGAAGATACAAGATTGAAGACTCCGTCTCGTGTCCGGATGGGACTTTCCTTGGCGTGGAAGGCAAGCTTGGCAATACGGATATGTAGATCTCCTACCATTTTTTTTGACTGTGAACTGTGGGGTAAAACCCCCACAGCATATCAAAACTTTATTAAAGCCAGACAACAGTTACAACAACATGATTACAAGAGGTAACCGAAAAGAAGGAGAAAACAAAAAAGAAAAGGGCAAAAATTAAGGAGGCAAGAAGGAAATCCACTTGAGTAGCTCATCCTTGTATCCAGACTTGATTCTATGCTGCATTAGAGTTATGTCATGCCTGAAAGCTCCTCTCCATTTGTTAAAACTTGCCCTTTCACTTGTGAAAACTTTGGCATTTCTAATGATCCAGATATTCCAGCCGGCAATAAATACTACTTCAGTGAAAAAGGGCTTATCAGAACTTCTCCTTGCCTGGATGACTAGGTCAGACATTGAAGTTCCAGCCGACCAATCAATCTGCAAATAATTCCAAACTCTGACACTGAAATTGCAGTTGAAGAAGAGATGGTCTCTGGTTTCTCTCACTTGCAGGGGGCATAGCCTACAAGAAACACCATCATCCATGTGCCAGTGCCTTCTATCAACCATATCCTTAGTGTTTAGTCTGTCCATGATGAGCATCCATGTAAAAACCTTGATCTTGATAGTGCAAGAGGATTTCCAGATCCAGCACAACAGGTGGTTGAATGTTTCATTCTAAAAAACATGATCATAGAACAGCTTAGGTTTGTAAACCTTTGAAGAACCCTTCCATAACCATACATCCTTACATGTGTCATCTCTGGTATGAGAGGTCAGCATATTTCTTATCAAGTTTAACTCATCAAAAGCTTGAGCAGACAAAGGTAGGTGAAAGTGTTGGTATAAGTCAACTGAGTTGAAGATGTCCTTAACAAAAATCCATGGATCCTTGGCAAAAGAGAATAATCTTGGGAATCTAGACTGCAAGGTAGAAACTTCAGTGCCAAGATTCCAGTTATCAGACCAAAAAAGAGCAGTGTCCCCAGCATTGACCTGCACCCAGGAGCAGTCCCTAAAATTCTGCAAGACCTTGCAAATATCCTTACACCAAAAAGAGCCACAAGAAGTTGTTCCCTGGGGCATGCCATCATGATAATATGCGTCCCAAATTAAGGACACCCAAGGGAGGTCTTTCCTGTTGAGAACCGCCTAGACGCACAGTTCGGGACCCCCTACCCGAGATCCGCCGGTTTTGACACCGACACCCGTTAGCAGGCCGTTGAAGGTTTCATTTAGTCCGCTTTTTGTAGACTGAACCTTCTCCATAACCGCACCCATCAGGGTGCGGTGCTCCTCCACAACGGAAGCGCGTTGCAGTGCTTCCTCTAGAGCATGAGCAGCCTCCGGATTAACATAGGCCACTGATGGAGTTACTGCTCCTCCGCCCTCCTCGAAGGGGGATGTGCATCCCTTCTCGGAGCCATGTGAGCCTTCGGAATGGTCTGCAGCAGGGGCCCGAACAGATGGGGCTCCCTGTTGTTGGTGGTCATGGGGGTCGCCTCCCCCATGTCTTTGGTGACCGAGGTATCAACCTCGGGCGCCTTCTCGACGGCCTCGTCCGCCCCTCCTCGGCTAGGAGAGGTCCTTCGGGACAACACCTCGGTGTCCACCATGGCAGTAGGCGAGGGGGCTCACGACGGCATCGCTCTCCTCCTGCTTAGGCGGCAAGGAATTCCCCTCCGGCGAGGGTGTGTCCGGAATCTCACGGGGAGGGCTGAAAAGCAAACAATAATATAGCTTACATGAGAGAGGCAGATAAACGGAAACTGAAGAGTAAGATTTCGGATACTTACGATTTGGCCAGGGGCTTCACCCTGGGGGCTCTCTTGGGGTTGTGTGTTCGGACTCTGAGTCCAAACTGACCGAAAGAGTTATCTTCCCCCTCTTCGGCGCCACCCCCTACGGGTCTTCGTAGGCCGTCCTCTTCCTCCTACTCCACTTGCGAGGGGAATCGCTTTCCACCTCCTCCTCCTCTTCTTCCTCGTCTCCCTCATGAGAGGAGACAATCTCGGTCTCTCCGGACGCAGCGTCCGAAGGACATCTGCGACGGGGGCCACCCTTGGCCTCCTTCCCCTACTTCTCTGGTGCCTAGTAGGGCGCCGGGACCAGCATCTCCGTCAGCAGGGGAGTGGCTGGGTCTTCTGGCAGCAGAGCCAGACTGTCGATCTGCTCCGCCTTTGCTGTCCAGCCTTGTAAGGAAGTGAGCAGATAAGATTTCTATTTATTAATGCATTGACTGAATATGTCTTCGGCAAATTTAATAAATACCTCTGAGGCCTTATTCCGGATATCGTGCCCGATGTCCTCGATCTTTATGGGCCAGCTCTTCTGGGCCTTGAAGAGCAGCTTCCATATCTCTTCGTGCGTAGTGCCAAAGAAGCGCTTCAGGGTCTGCGGCTCCTTAGGATTGAACTCCCACATGTGGGAGGCCCGGCGTTGGCAAGGGAGGACGCGGAAGAAGAGCATGGTCTGCACCACATTGGTGAGGCTAATGTTTTTGCCCAGCACGTTGGTGATGTGCTTCTGCAACATTTGCACCTGCGTCCGGGACCCCCAATCGAGGCCCTTAGCGGTCCACGAAGTGAGCCTCATGGGGGGTCCGGATCTGAACTCCACAATTGCCACCCAGTTGGCACGGCGGGGTCGGTGATGTAGAACCGCTCTTGCTGCCAGACCTTGAAGGTCTTGATGAAAGCCCCTTCGGGCCATGTGGCCTTGGGAAACTTGCTTACCATGGCCCCGCTGTAGGCATGCAGTCCGTCGACCACCTTTGGCTTCACATTGAAGATTTTGAGCCACAGGCAGAAGTGTCGTGGGATGTGGAGCAGAGCCTCACACACGACGATGCACACCGATATGTGGAGGAAAGAATTCGGGGCTAGATGATGGAAATCTAGCCCGTAGTAGAACATAAGGCCACAGACGAAGGGATGGAGGGGAAACCCCAGCCCTTTGAGAAAATGGGGGAGGAAGACAATCCTTTTGCCGGGCGCCGGAGTGGGGATGATTGGTCCTTGTCGGGGAGCCTACACGCAATGTTTGCGGCCAGGTACCACGTGCTTTGGAGTTCCTTCACATCTTTCTCCGTGACGGAGGAGGCCTCCCACTTTCCCTTGGAGCTAGACCCGACCATGGCTAGAGAAGGTGATGGTGGTGAGGAAGATGGGAGCTTTTTTGGGCGCTAAAGCTTGGGAGATTAGAGGGCAGAGGTTGGAAGAAGGCATGTGAAGAAAGGACGAATCTTTTGCCCTCTTATAGGCGGTGAAAATGCCAACCGTCCCCCACTTAGGCCTTAAAACTCGCCTATTCCCAATGAGTGCGTGCGCTAGGAGCAGTTGGGTTACCCAAATCCCATTGATGAGAATCCCGTAATAAGTGGGCACGATCTCTGTTTTGACAAGACGGGCCAAGGGGGTGTCGGTGTCAAAATCGGCGGATCTCGGGTAGGGGGTCCCGAACTGTGCGTCTAAGGCTAATGGTAACAGGAGGCGGGGGACACGATGTTTACCCAGGTTCAGGCCCTCTCAATGGAGTTAATACCCTACTTCCTTCTCCATTGATCTTGATGATATGAGTATTACAAGAGTTGATCTACCACGAGATCGTAGAGGCTAAACAACTAGAAGCTATCCTATGATTAGGATTGTTGTTGTCCTATGGACTAAACCCTCCGGTTTATATAGACATCGGAGGGGGCAAGGGTTACACAGAGTTGGTTACAGAGAAGGAGATCTACATATCCGAATTGCCAAGCTTGCCTTCCACGCAAAGGAGAGTCCCACCCAGACACGGGACAAAGTCTTCAATCTTGTATCTTCATAGTCCAATAGTGCGGCCAAAGTATATAGTCTGGCTGCCAAGGACCCCCTAATCCAGGACTCACTCAGTAGCCCCTGAACCAGGCTTCAATAACGATGAGTCTGGAGCGCAGATTGTCTTCGACATTGCAAGGCGGGTTCCTTCTCCGAATACTCCATAGAAGATCTTGAATATGAGGATCATGTCCGGCTCTGCAAAATAATTTCCACATACCACCGTAGAGAGCACAATATTCCACAAATCTAATCTGCTGTCAACTTTTACATAGCATGACTTCACACCGCGGCCCGTTCATTACGAACCGTTTTTCCCAGCCTGCCACTACACTGTTGCGAGGCGGTTTTATTGGCACGTCTTGTCGAAGCAGAGATCGTGTTCCCCTTATCACGGGATCCACATCAATACGGGTGTGGGTAACCCAACCGTGCTTGTTAGTATGACTCCTCGATTTTAGGCAGGTTCAAAACGGCCACGCGGAGGACGCTTGATATTCGCCCTCTTTAAAAAGGGGCCAAGGCCTGTCCTTTTCTTCCCACACTCGATCCTTCCCTCCCCCACCTCGAGTTCCAACGCCCAAGGCTTAGGCTAAGCGCTTCGGACCTTCAACCATGTCTGGATCCAACCTTCAAGGCCGGTGGATGGCCTCCTCTGTCACAGAGGAGGACATCAAGAAGCTCAGGGAGGCCAGGTATCTCACGGCCGAAATCCCGCATAGGCTGCCTGCTCAAGGGCAGGTCATCCCCACTCCCGAACCCAACGAGAGTGTCGTATTTGTTTCCCACTTCCTCCGAGGGCTAGGTTTTAGTCTTGATCCCTTTGTGAGAGGGCTCATCTTCTATTACGGGCTAGATTTCCATGATCTAGCTCTAGATTCCATCCTTCACATCTCGTCGTTTATCGTCGTGTGTGAGGCTTTCCTCTGCATCACCCCACACTTCGGCTTATGGCTCAAGATCTTCAATGTGAAGCCGAAGATGATCGATGGGCGACACGTAGAGTGTGGAGGCGCTATAATTAGCAAAGGCGCCGATGCCCTATGGCTAAAGGGTTCCTTCGCGGAGGTGTCCGACTTATGGCAACAGGAGTGGTTTTACATCACAGCTCCCCGAGGTACAAAGCGGGCAGCCGCCCCCGCCTTCCGCTCGGCCCTCTGTCCCAACTAGCATCATGGGTCAACAAGGGACTGGACTGGGGGCCAGTTAATGATGTGCTGACTTTGCAAAGCCGCATCCGGGATCTCGTCAAGAGGGATGTCAGTCTTATCAAGGTAATGCAAGTTATGCTAGTTCACTGGGTCTTGCCATGTCAGCGTCGATCTCTCCGTATGTGGGAGTCCAACCCGGAAGGATCGCAAACTGTTCAACAATTCTTCGGCGTGGCGCTCGAAGAGATGTATGGATTGTTCTTCGGATCACGAATAAAGTTTCCAGACACCACCGAGGATGCGGGTCTCAACTGCAACCGCCCAGATACTCAAGTAAGTAATTCCGTGACGGAACATATTGTCTTTTTATTTGTCACAACATCATTCTGGAAAATTGCTCTCTGCCAGGACTCGATAAGAAAGGCGGGAGAGGATCAGGTGTTTGGCCCCCCTTCCTGAAATCTCACCGGATCCTGTATTAACAAAGATGCTTGAGCGTGCACCTTATCAAGCGCCATCAGGAGAAGATGAAGGGAGGAATAAAGAAGCCGAAAGCAGGCCTCACACATTACACATCCAAACCAGGGGAATTAGTGTCTTCATAAAGGAGGATAATCGAGGAGGTGAATCTAGAATCCCCCTCTCCCCAAGGAAAGATACCTTCGCCAGGGGGCCCTGCCCCAGAGGGCGTTCTTACCGCACAACGCCCGCAAGGGGGCCAGCCCTCAACCGAGCTGTAAGTGAACAAAAATACTTTGGTAAATATATCCTGCTTCATCTCTGAGAACAATAACCGAGACATAGATCTTGAAGTCCGGCTCGTAGCCCTTGTCAGCAGAGTTTGTCTTCGGTGGATCTTCTTCCAGAGATGATGGGGAGCGAAACGCCTCCTCCTGCCTCCCCGCCTCATGGGGCGGACGACCCCGAGGTGTCGTCATGGAGGATTTCTCCTGATCTGCCAAGGCCAGAAGGTAACTCTTCGGCCGCCCGAAGTCCAGAGTATTCGGCTCCTAAGGAGAGCAACAGAACTAGTCCAGGATGGTCCGGTGCACAACCGGACACACTGATGGGTCTTCTGGAGCAAGCGGCTATCTCAGAGGCGCATCATACCTTAATGGGTACGGTGATTGAGAGGATTTCATCCGCCAAAAACGGGTTGAATGAAGCTTTCATGAGCCTGCTGAGAGGTTTTGAGGTACGCAAGGTAACACATATGTATTCTTGACAGTACCGCACACGCTAGGTATGCTCTGTATAGATAGTAGCCCCTGAGACTCTGGTTGCCGTCCAGAGGCGGCAAACAGAGGATCATAGTCCCAGGTAATGATCGCGCTGCTTTTATGTGCAGGGGCTGAGGGTCCGGTGGCTGGCCGGACTATTGATATTGCCGAACTGAGGCGGCAGCTTGACGTGGCGGATGGCGACATCTTGCTTGTGAACAAACGGCTTGACGAGGCACAGGGTATGTATTTTCGGTGGTCAGCAAATATTAAGAGGAGCATGATGCTAGTATCTATAATATGCTGTGATTGCAGATGGAGCTGCTCCCGTGGAGACCCTTCGGGCGGTACTTGCCCGAGCCAAGGAACAAGCCAGGATAAGTGATGCGGCCGCCCTAAAGGCGGCCAAAAAGTTAATAGCCGAACAGGTTGCACATCGCCAGAGCAAAGATAAAATAGCCAAGATGGCTATTGAGCTGAAAGATGCCGCCGGCTGATATGAGCTCCTTGAAAAGGAAAGCCAAGATAAAACGGCTGACCTGAAGAAGGCCTTGGAAGGAGCCAAGGAAACTTGCTCTGAAATTAGAGTAGTAAGGGAGGAGCTTCATGAAGCCGGAGATATCGTGGCTGGGAGGCCCTTTTTGTTGCGGATGAAGTTTGGAGATCTGAAGTATGCCCCTCTGGATCAATTATGGAGTGTTGCAGACGCGTATTCGGACTTGGCAAAGAGTGCTGCTGATGCGACTGAGTTTTTCAAAGATCAGAAAGATCATGAGGTGGAAAGGTTATTCTGGTTGCAGTTCAATGCTCCGACGCGTCCGCTGCCATTGAATGAACAAATGGCCAAGTGGGCTGAGCTCCATAGGTTGTCCAGGCTTGCTATGACGTTTGTCGTGGATCATCTTTGGCCGAAGGGACCAAGGTCGGACAGTTATTTTGGTTTAGTGCAACGATTCCTTGGTGGTGTGTCACATATCGACGCTGTGAAGAGGTCGGCATGCATAGAGGGTACGCGGATGGCTCTTGCCCGTGTTAAAACATATTGGGCAGGGATGGAGGCCACCGCTATTGCAAGCCGGGGTCCGGCGGGACGCCAGGACCCGGCCGAGCACTATTTTGAAGAAGTTCTAGAAGGCGCCCGTTTAATAGAGCCTCAGTGCTCGAAGAGTACCATGTTCGAGTGACATGTATATAAATTTGAAAAACAATGCTATTTTGATTATAAAGGTTGTGTTTATACTTTTTCCCGAAAGTATTATAGTGCCTCCTGTGCGGTCATTTATGTATGCATATAAACTAAAAGTTTCCAGTCTTCGGCTTCAGCCCCCACACATATAATGTGGGGGTGTTTGAAAAAGCACGTAATCACACTTGATCCAACGTCTTGGTCCATTAAGGAGGTGATAGCGCGGCGAACCAGGCAATCGGACTATATAGCTTTAACACATTCACTTAGCCATAGGAGTTTGACGGTGGGGCTACTATGTAGCCCCTGGTACTTCCGCGTTCTTCCGAATATGGTGCACGTACGTACATGACAGGGAAACTGGTCCTTCATTAATGCAGAGGAATTGCGAAGATTTTGCTGAGTCATCGAGTGGCTGACCAGTCTCGCGCTATATCATGATAGTCAGTTTTCGACTTTCTCTACTGAGGTGCTCATCCAGATGAACCAGGGCACAATCGCAGTAGTTCTCCCGGTGCCACCTTAGCCGATAGAGCGGAATGTAAGGTAGCAAAACACGGGTGCCGGGCAAACCCAACTATTGACCAAAGACATGATTCGGAGCTGATACATATAAGGCCAAACTCGCGACACTGAACACTCCCCAAGGTATTTGGAATTTACAACATATATTGGGCTAAGTAACGCCCTCGATAATGAGCCCTGAGATTCCAGGTACATGCATTAGTCTGGCGTGATGAAATGCCAATAACGCCAATATCCCTCCCAGTTGTGTTAAGTGTCCGGAGGGTATGAAGCAACAAGAGACATTTAAAAAAAGGTTTACACAGGGTCTTAATCTAAAATGAAACCTTTGAGCGGGCCCCTGCTGCACGTCTGCGCCTTTGTCTCTGTTGTAACGTATCCTGGAAGGGTGTAGCACGATGATCATCTGTAAAAAGGAAAAACCTAGGTGAAAGACTTCGTGCGAAAAGTTGGTTATTCTGAATGAACCATGAAAATGCAATCTGTTATTGTATTAATAGGGTCAAGCCGAACTATGGTCTTTTTTACATGCAGGCAGCCCCTAGCACCACCTATGGGGGTATATCCATCGACCCAAGCTGAGGTTTACCTGCGCTATTACAACTTGTGGTGTGCCGGACTCGTCTAATCGTGTTCGTGGTCTTGATGACCGATCATTTATTCTGGTTGGAGAGGCCGTTCAGTGTTTGGCTGCTAGAGCCGTCACATATTCTTCCGCACGTAAGGAACGCTCTATATTGCCGCTAACTCTGATGACGCCACGTGGACCGGGCATCTTAAGTTTAAGATAAGCGTAGAGTGGTACTGCATTAAAACGAGCGAAGGCCGTTCTTCCGAGTAGTGCGTGATAGCTGCTTCGGAATGGAGCGATGTCGAAGATTAATTCTTCGCTTCTGAAGTTGTTGGCAGAACCAAATACAACCTCTAGTACTAGAGAGCCCGTGCAGCGGGCCTCTACGCCTGGTATTACTCCTTTAAAGGTAGTATTACTTTGGCTGATTCTTGACGGGTCTGTCCCCATTTTGCAGACAGTGTCCTGATTTATCAGATTGAGACTACTGCCGCCGTCCATTAGGAATCGAGTGAGATGGTATCCGTTAATTATTGGGTCGAGCACCAAGGCAGCCGATCCTCCGTGCCGGATACTAGTCGGATGATCCCTGCGATCAAAAGTGATTGGGCAGGCTGACCAAGGAATGAACTTGGGGGCGACGGGCTCTACAGCGTATACGTCTCGGAGTGCGCGTGTGCACCTTCTCTTTGGTATGTGAGTTGCGTAAATCATATTCACTGTTTTGACTTCTGGTGGGAATTTTTTCTGTCCCCCAGTGTTCGGCTGGCCAGGCTCATCCTCGTCTTCACTTGGCGTCTCCCTCCCTTTGTCTTCGGCGTTTAGCTTGCTGGCCTGCTTGAAAACCCAGCATTCTCTATTGGTGTGATTTGCAGGTTTCTTGGGGGTGCCATGAATCTGACATAATCTGTCTAGAATCTTGTTTAGGCTGGACGGTCCATCTCTGCTGCCTTTAAATGGCTTTTTCCATTGACCTGGTCGAGAGCCCCTGAATCCGGCGTTGACCGCCGTGTTATCTGGGTTGTCTTCATTGTTTTGATGCTTGTTTTTATTGCGTCACGGTTTCCCGTTGCCATCCCTGACTTTGGATGTGCCTGGGTCGTTGGTGCCGCTATGGGCTAGCCAACTGTCATCGCCCGTGCAAAAGTGGGTCATAAGGCTTGTTAGGGCTGCCATTGTCCTCGGCTTTTCCTGGCCGAGGTGTCTGGCAAGCCATTCGTCCAGGACACTGTGCTTGAAAGCCACTAAGGCTTCGACATCCGGGCACTCGATAATTTGATTCTTCTTAGTGAGAAATCTGTTCCAAAGCTTTCGGGCTGACTCTCTGGGCTGTTGAATTATGTGACTTAAATTTTCTGCATCCGGAGGTCGGACATAGGTCCCTTGAAAATTGGCCCTAAAAGCATACTCAAGTTGTTCCCAACTACCAATTGAGTTTTCGGGGAGGCTTTTCAACTAGTGCCGAGTTGGTCCTTTTAACTTGAGGGGTAGGTATTTGATGGCATGGAGATCATCTCCGTGCGCCATGTGGATGTGAAGGATAAAGTCCTCAATCCAGACCCCAGGGTCTGTCGTTCCGTCGTATGCCTCTATGTTCACGGGTTTGAATCCCTCTGGAAATTCATGATCCAACACCTCATCGGTGAAGCACAGGGGGTGTGCGGCACCCCTGTATTTGGATGTGTCATGGCATTCTTCTGATGGTTGTAGTGTTTGGTTTTGATTCCGAGCTGTTATTCGGTTGGTATAGTCGTTTTGGAGGCCATGGTCCTGTGCTGGAGCGCGCTTCCTAGATCCATAAATGGGCCTGGCCATACCGGCTTTTTTGTCCATGTGCCCACGTAAATCGTTTGCTGACTTATGTGGGGCGTCATTAGCCACTCTGTCGTGGCCACGGGGAGGTCGGTCCGGCTGATCGGCCATTTTATTTTTTGGCTGAATGGGCTCTATAGCCTCGTCGTCAAATTCGAGCAGCAGCTTGCACTTTGGATAGCTCTTTGTGTGGCGACCTCCACCGTATTTTTCTTCAGTGTCCAGCACTTTGTTCCATCTGCGGTTGAGCGTATCCTGCGCAGCCTTAAACCTTTGCTTCTGCTTCTTCAAGCTCCTCGCGGTGGTAATAAGCCTTCTATGGAGGTTTTCTTATTCCAGGTGCCTTTCCAGGATGATGTGTGCATCATCGTCCGGACTGTTCTCCTCTCCGGAGATAGGTTGATGAGTTTTACCATCGGCTTTGCCGTGATTAGACAGCGGCTCCGGACTATGTTCGCGGTCCCCTGGCTCATCCTGCTCCATCGCTTGGTCCATGGGGTCATCGTTTCCTTTGGAGTCGACCGGGGTATTATTCTTTCTTGCGTTGTTATCGCTGTTTTTGCTGAGGCGGGATTTGGGGCGGCGCCGACGTCGTCGCTTTGGTTGCTTCTCGAGGGGGTTACCCTCCGTTGCATCGTCCGGTTCCTTGCCGTTATTTTATTTGGGTGTATCCACCATGTATATATCATATGATGAGGTGGCTGTCCAGCGCCCTTTAGGCAGTGGTTCCTGTTCTTCTCCTGCATCGTCGTTCATACCGTCAATGTCTTCGGAGTCGAAGTCAAGCCTGTCGGTAAAGTCATCGACAGTGGCTACCAAGTGGGTGGTGGGTGGGAAACGAATTTCTTTGTTGTCCGCTTCCCACTCAAGCCAGGCATAGTTCGGCCAAGAGTCTCCAGACAAGGAGAGAGATCTCAATGAATTTAGCACGTGGCCCAAGGGCGAGTGTTGAAAGATATCCGCAGAGGTAAACTCCATGATCGGCGCCCAATCAGATTTGATAGGTACGGACGTACACGATTTGGAGCATGTGGCTGGAGACGAGTCCGAGGGTCCGATGACACAGATTTCTTTGGATGTGAAGTCTGTGTTCGGCTCTAGCACCGATGAGTGTGCGGCCTTCCTGGCAGGGTCCATCCACCCGTCCTCGGATGGCACGATCTGCTCCGGATGGAGGGCCGGGGCAGCTGTAGGCGTGATCTCCCGAACACTGTCCAATGGCAGATCTAAGTCATGCTCGTTGTGACTGTTCGGCGCACCTGACATGGGCTCGAATCCATCGAAGATCAAGTCTCCGCGGATGTCGACAGTATAGTTCAAGCTTCCAAACCTGACCTGATGGCCAGGGGCGTAGCTATCGATCTGCTCCAGATGGCCAAGCAAGTTGGCCCGCAGTACGAAGCCGCTGAGTACGAAGATCTGTCCGGGGAGGAAAACCTTGCCCTGGACCGCATCGTTGAAGATGATTGATGGAGCCATCCATCCTTACTGCGACGACACAGTAGAACTCTCAATGAAAGCACCAATGTCGGTGTCAAAACCGGCAGATCTCGGGTAGGGGGTCCCGAACCGTGCGTCTAAGGCTAATGGTAACCGGAGGCGGGGGACACGATGTTTACCCAGGTTCAGGCCCTCTCGATGGAGGTAATACCCTACTTCCGACTCGATTGATCTTGATGATATGAGTATTACAAGAGTTGATCTACCACGAGATTGTAGAGGCTAAACCCTAGAACCTAGCCTATGATTATGATTGTTGTTTTCCTACGGACTAAACCCTCCGGTTTATATAGACACCGGAGGGGGCAAGGGTTACACAGAGTCGGTTACAAAGAAGGAGATCTACATATATCCGAATTGCCAAGCTTGCCTTCCACGCAAAGGCGAGTCCCAACCGGACGCGGGACGAAGTCTTCAATCTTGTATCTTCATAGTCCAACAATCCGGCTAAAGTATATAGTCTGGCTGTCCGAGGACCCCCTAATCCAGGACTCCCTCAGGGGGCTCGAACTCGAAACACGAAATAGGGAGTGTGAAAACGATTCAAAACACTAAAGAGTCAGGTGTGACGCTTCACCAGAAAAAGTTGTCAGTAAAGACACTATTCCTATTTTTATATTGTGCCTTCGCGGCTAAGGGTTGTGTTAATTATACAGAGCTGGATACAGTTCTTTTATAAGGGGAAGCTGATGCATGGTATTCAAGGAGAGGAACCCGCCTTGCAATGCCGAAGACAACTCGCGTACCGAACACGTCGTCATTGAAGACTTGTTTAGGGGCTACTGAGGGAGTCCTGGACTAAGGGCTCCTCGGGCGTTCGGCCTATTCAATATGGGTCGGACTGATGGGCCATGAAGATAAAGGAAGAAGACCGCCTCCCATGTCCGGTTAGGACTCCTGTATGCGTGAATGGCAAGATTAGGTGTTCGGATATGCTATTTCCATTCTCTCTAAACTGACTCTGTACAACCCTAGGCCCCTCTAGTGTCTATATAAACCGGAGGGTTTAGACCCGAGGCCAGATCAATAATATTCGTAGGCTAAACAAGCTAGGGTTTAGCCATTATGATCTCGAGGTAGATAAACTCTTGTAACCCCTATATTCATCTAATACAATCAAGCAAGACATAGGGTTTTACCTCCTTTAAGAGGCCCCGAACCTGGGTAAACATTGTGTCCCTTTGTCCATTATTAGCATTGATCCTCAGACGCACAACTTGAGCCCCCCTACCCGAGGTCTTCCGGTTTTGACACCGACAACCTCTATTTCTTCAGCGCTAGTGGCTAGAACTTCTTCTGGAATAGAATGAAGTGAAGCTTGATGTCCTTCAGAGCCGTATGACTTTCTTATGTTTGGAAAGGGGACTGAGGAAGTTGATGCAGAGGGGTTGTCAATGGTGAATTGGGGAAATGACTTTCCCAATAGTCATCATTATGAACAGGAGTTGTTGACCCAATGTCCACATCCTCATCTTCTTCATCAATTTCTTCAACGCCTGCCTCTTCAGCTGTGAACTGAGGCATGGGCAAAGATACCAGTGGATTTGAAGGATATCATCCACCTCAATATCTTCATCCAACTGCTCTAAAGTAGCAGCAGAAGATTCTCTTCATCACTGTCATCTGGAATGACATATTCCTCACCAAAGGGAACAATCTCCTTTGATGGCACGCTTGAGAGAGGAACAACATCAATGGGGTTGGTATATGAGCTTGTCAAAATCTTCATTTTCTTAAGAGCTGAAGACTCTACAGGGAAGATGCTTTCCTTTTCTTCACTGCTGCCCTCTCTGCAGCTTTGGTCTTCTTCGCTTCTGATGCAGAAGGAAGGTTGATACTTTTCATCTGTGATGACTTTGTAGGAGGAACATATGAAATTGGTTCCAATTCTTCAGGCACAACTGTTGCAATTGCCCTGGCTTGTTCAGTTTCTTCAGGTGCAACAAATGCTTCATCTAGTCTGGTTTGTTCTTTAAGAGCAACAGCGTAGGTTGCCCTGGCAGTTTCTTCAGGAGCTGGAATTTCTTTAGCAGCCCTGGTACTTTCAGATTTTTCAACAGTCTAATTTTCATCAGTTGTGCTTGCATTCTCTTCAGTAGGCTGAGCAGATGCCTCAGCCTGAGGAATTTCTTGTTGCGATGAAGTTGCAACATTTGATTTTAGTCCCTTCGCCATTCTGACAAATCTGACTTTGGCGCCCAGCCAATCTACATGGTATGCATCAAATTCATCACTGAGAGCTTTGCTCTCAGATTGCAGACTCACAAGTTCTTCAGGAGGCATGTTTACAACATTCTTCTTTAGGAAATGGTCCTTTCTGTACTGAGATTTCTTCACTTGCCTGGCCTTCTCAAATTTCCATTTTTCTTCATTTATGAAAGCTGTCGTCAGGTTTATTTCACGCAGAGGAGTGTTAGGGTCCTTGTGCCATAGATCAATGAAATCAAGGATCTTCTTCGGATCCAGTAAGAGAGCCATTTCACTGCCTTTGGCTCTAGTGGCCCTCTGTTGCCTGTATATGATGATCTCATCGAGTTCTTCATCATCAGCCTTGCCGTCACTTGACGGAACTTGAAAGGCAACTTGCTTCTTGTGAGGACTTGGCCTTGAGACGCGTCCACAAGCAGCCTTTTTCTTCAGCAAGGTTGGAGCTATTGAGGACTGAGGTGGAGCTGAGGAACTTGTAGAAGCTCATGAAGCAATTGAGATGACTGTAGTCCTTTGGCACGTGGCAAGATGCACGGGTGCTGAGGACTTTGCAGCAGCAGCTGAGGATTTCGCAACTGTTGGAGTTGGAGCTGCTTTGGAAGATGTTGCTTGAGGAATAGGTCGTGAGGGATTTGCAGAGCTTGTCCATGAGGGCATTGTGGCTGAGGAACTTAGCTTCACAGCTGGTTTCTTGGGCATAGCCTTCTTAGGCTTGCTAGCAGAGGCCTCAGTGGCAGTAGTAGCAGAGTCTTCGTTGAATTTCTTCACTACTTCTTTTGCCATTTTGGCTAGTTTAGCTTGGCGCTTGGCCTATTCCTTGGGAATTTCCTCGCCTCTTCTGATGCTTGAGGGATTAGCTTCTTGGCCTGGAGCCAATGGAGGTCTTGGGCATGGAGGGTGTATAGCAAATTTCTTCATGTACTTTGGAGTCACATATCTATAGTCCCTCCATTCTCTTGCCCATCTTCTTTCGATCCGCTGAATGCGCACCTTGTGCTAATTGTTGTTCTCCTTGCCATGAGTGGCTTCATCAGGAGTACAATATTCATCATATATGTCTTCAGGGATTTCAAAAGCAGTATTTGTCTCTAGCCTTTTTCCTCCCTTCTAAGGTCTTTTACAATCAACCATTTTCTTCACTTGAGGATTTTGAACAATTGAAGTTTTCGCGGAGGTGTGCAACTTTTCTCTGAGGAACACTGCAAATGAGTTAAGTTGATGAGAACCTAGTGATTCAACAGCGGACATGTGTACCTATGAACAGAGTATAGGTGCAAAGAATTTGGAGAGGTCATATGCGTTTTCAGATTTTTTTTTCAAAAAGAATAAAGTTTGAGGAATTTGACCAGGAGTGTCTTGAGGAATTTCACTAAGAGTTCTTGGCATAGGTTCCAGAGTTGTATAGATTCAAAAATCCACACAATTGAGGAATCTTGAGGAAAAATGTAGCTCAGAGAAACATATCAAGAATAGATGCAACTTGGTGTTTAAGAGTATGGAAGTTGAAGAATAAACACCTTTTGAAGATTTTGTGGAAATCATCAGAATCAACAAGGGCAGTAAAAATAGTTTATATTTACCCTTGACGAAGAACAGGACAAACTGAGAGTAGAAGTGGAGAAGTTCGTCCGTTCAGATCTTCCACGCCCTAACTTGGAGGTGGAAGACAACTACGGCGGCGGCGGAGTGAAGATTTCCGCGGCCGGCACGAGTACGACGGTGACGAGGTCGAGGTAGTGAAGCTCTTCCTCACCGGCGATGATGGAAGGTAGTGGCAGCGCTAGGTCAGAGAGCTTGAGCAAGGGGGTGAGATCGAGCGGAGTAAATGAGGTCTGAGGAGGGCGAGGGGTATTTATAGACGAGGTGAAAAACCGCTCGTCCGAAGAATTTGGACAAACGTGCCCCTGACCCTTCCCATCCTAGCGACATGTGTCACCCATGTACTGAGGAGTGGAGATTGTGTTAGATCGTGGGTGAATAGATTAATCCTATCGTGGGATGCAGAACGATTTGAGCGGCAAAAGCCAAAAATTCAGATATGAAAATTTTAATGTTTCGTTCGCAAATTCTTCAGCTGACATGGACACAGTGAAGATTTTGAATGGGTTTCAAACAGAATGCACATGAAGAATTTGTGAATAGACTGTGTTGAGTTTAGCATAAAGGGGGACGGGTCCGATCACATTCACTTAGAAGAAAAACAACTTGACGAAATAGCAATAAGTGAATGCTATAGAGGACATGAAAACTCAAATATATATATATATATATATATATATATATATAGTTAATGAAGAACATAGATGGAAAGAGTAAAGACTTTGCAAAGTTGAAGAATTTGAAAATTGAGGAATTTGCAAAATGAAAAAAAACTCAAATTGAAGAATTTGAACTTTGGTTGGTGGAGTGACCGACCGTATAAGAATGATGATTTTAGACGCCGCGTACAATTGTCGTAGGGCTCTGAGAATCAAATTTTTCTTTAATTTCTTCACACTTAGAGGGGTAGTCTTCATTGATTGAAGAAAAACGTTACTTCGTGTGTTGCACATCAAAGTCATCAATTTTGCATAAGTGTTAGGAGGTGTGTCCTTTTCAAAGAACATTAGAAGATTCTAAGATATTTAGCTCACATCGCAACTTGCTAAATCTCTTCTCATCAATGGGCTTTGTGAAGATATCCGCTAGCTATTCTTCAATCTTCACGTGCTCGATAGAGATGTCACCCTTCAACACATGATCTCGAAGAAAATGATGACGAATCTGGATGTGCTTTGTCTTCGAGTGCTGAACTGGGTTATGAGCAATCTTGGTGTCACTCTCATTGTCACAGTAGAGTGGCACATTCTTCACATTGATGTCATAGTCCTTGAGGGTTTGCTTCATCCATAGCAATTGAGCACAGCACGAACTAGTAGCAATATACTCAGCTTCAACAGTAGAGAGTGATACGCAGTTTTGCTTCTTCGAGGACCAACGTACTAAGGATCGTCCGAGGAAGTGGCATGTGCCTGATGGTGACTTGCGGTCCACACGATCACCAGCATAGTCAGAGTCAGGCTGTCCAATGAGATCAAAAGTCGAGCCCTTGGGATACCATAAGCCAAGTGTTGGAGTGTGAGATAGATATCGAAGAATATGCTTCACAGCCTTATGGTGTGATTCCTTCGGTGTAGCTTGAAAACGGACACACATGCAAACACTAAGCATAATATCTAGCCTAGATGCACACAGATACAATAAGGAGCCAATCATGGAGTGGTATACCTTTTGATCGAAGTCTATACCATTTTCATTAGTGCATCGATGGCCATTTGTGGCCATAGGGATTTTGATGCCTTTGCAATCTTGCGTACCAAATTTCCTCAACACATCCTTGAGGTATTTCTCTTGAGATATGAAGATGCCATTGCGCTGTTGACAAATTTGAAGACCTAAGAAGAATTTCAATTCTCCCATCATAGACATTTGATATTCCTCACTCATCATATAGGCAAATTCGTCACTGTAATGTTGGTTAGTACAGCCAAAGATAATATCATCAACATATATTTAGCACATGAATAATTCATCATCATAGGTTTTGGTGAAAAGAGTTGGGTCAAGTGAACCGGGTTTGAAGCCTTTCTTCATGAGGAATTCCTTCAAAGTATCATACCATGCCCGAGGGGCCTGTTTGAGACCATAGAGGGCCTTATTGAGTCTGAAAACTTTGTTAGGATGCTTAGGATCTTCAAAACCTGGGGGTTGAGCAACATATACTTCTTCCTCAAGGTTACCATTGTGGAATGCACTTTTCACATCCATTTGATATAAGATGATACTATGCTGGTTAGCATAAGCAAGCAATATGCGAATAGCTTCAAGTCTTGCAACAAGTGCAAAAGTTTTATCGAAATCAATTCCTTCAACCTGTGTGTAGCCTTGAGCTACAAGACGAGCCTTATTCCTCATCAAAATGCTATTTTCATCTTGCTTGTTGCGGTAGATCCATTTGGCACCGATGATATTGTGCTTGCGTGGGTCTGGTCGTTTGACAAGTTCCTAGACATTGTTGAGCTCGAATTGATGTGATTCCTCTTGCATTGCTTGAATCGACTCAGGCACCAGAAATGCCCCATCAACTTTGGTGGGCTCTGTGATAGAGACAAACGCAAAGTGCCCACAAAAGTTAGACAAATGTGAAGCTTTTGAGCATGTGAGAGGACTTGGTGCATTGATGTCGTTGATGATTTTCTCGATCTGCACTTCATTTGCAACGCGAGGATGAGCGGGTTGATGACGTTGAGTGGGCTCAGTATTTTTTTCAGAGCCATTTTCATCAGGCACACCAGCGTGATTTTCTTCACGTTTTGGAATGACTTCTTTAGCAGATTCCTCGGTAGGAATGACATCCTCTATAGCCTTGAACTTAATGGATTCCTCAGGTGGCATTTCATCTAGCACATGTGGTAGTGCTCTCTTTGCGAGCCATTAGTTTCATCGAACCGTACATCTACAATCTCAACAACCTTGTGGTGAATGGTGTTGAAGATTCTGTAGGTGTGCGAGTCCTTTCCGTAACCAAGCATAAAACCTTCATGTGCTTTCGATGAAAATTTAGAATTGTGATGAGGATCTCTAATCCAGCATTTAGCACCAAAGACTTTTAAGTAACTCACATTGGGTTTCTTGTCAGTGAGGAGTTCATATGAGGTCTTCTTGAAGAATTTGTGAAGATATACCCTGTTAATGATGTGGCACGCAGTATCAATTGCCTTGGGCCAAAAGCGAGGAGGTGTCTTGTATTCATCAAGCATAGTGTGAGCCATCTCAACAAGAGTCCTATTCTTGCGCTCCACGGTGCCATTCTGTTGTGGATTATAAGGGGCAGATAACACATGAGTAATACCCAGTTCATCAAGATAGTCATCAAGACTAGTATTATTGAACTCGGTCCCATTTTCACCCCTAATGTGCTTGATCTTCACAACAAAATTCGTCAAGGCCCTTGAGGAAAATTGTCTGAAGACATCCTGCACTTCAGTCTTGTAAGTGATGATATGCACCCAGGTGCAACGGGAATAGTCATCAACAATAACAAAGCCAGATAGAGATGCTACATTTGTTAGTGTGGCGTAATGAGTAGGGCCAAAGTGACCCATGTGAAGCAATTCAAATGGACAAGTGGTAGTCATGATAGTCTTCGAGGTATGCTTGGCTCTTGTCATCTTTCCAGCTTCACAAACTCCACACTGATGGTCCTTGAGGAATTTGACACCCTCGATGCCAATGACGTGCTTCTTCTTAGCGAGAGTGTGTAAGTTCCTTCTGAAGCTTTTGCAAGTAGACATGTGGCAAGCTGTGGTCCTGCAGAGAAATCAACAATAGACAAGTATCCTCTCCTAAAGCCTTTGAAGACTTTGGAATTGTCAGATTCCATGATCACAATGCAATGATATTTTCCAAAGACAACAACCATATCATGATCACAAAGTATTGATACACACATGAGGTTGAATCCTAAGGACTCAACAAGCATGACTTTGTTCATGTGTCGATCCTTTGAGATCGGAACCCTACCTAGACCCAATACCTTGCTTTTGCCTTTGTCAGTGTAGGTGATATGCTTCAGATGCGATGGAGATAAGGCAGTGTCCATCAATAAGCTCTTGTCACCGGTCATGTGATTTGTACATCCACTATCGAGGACCCACTCAGTAGCTTTGGGTTGATCATCCTGCAGATGAATTAGTGCAACTTATGAACTCATATACTTCATCAGTGAAGAATATGGCATCAAATTGATCAGATTGGATTATATCAAGTAATACGATATAGCAGTATGAGGACGTGAGAAATGAATATTCATTTCTTCATGATTACCTTGTGTCCTTTCAAGCATATTCAGGTCTCCAGCAAATTCATCCGACGTTCAAGTTCGTCTAGAGACCTGACCCCTCATAAGAGATTAGTTATTTTTCTTCACCACCCACATCTGGAGGGGTGGCAAAGAGTTCAACATTCTATGAGCTCCATATGAGAAAGGTGGCATAGAAGCCAGTCCATTTTGTTTCACAGAAGAGGGGTTAGAGTAAGCATATGAATAAGGAGAGAAATTCTTGAAGGACTTATGAACATAATGATTTGAAGAATAATGCACATATTCATAACCCTTAGATCTTCCCTGTGAAACAGAAGTGTTAGCACGATGATGTTCATATGAGGATTTGGATCCATATGAGGAATTTGGTCCATATGAGGACTTGGATCCATATGAAGACTTTGGTCCATATGAAGAATTTGATATGGGGTTCCTATTCCTCACAGGTGGTGTCATGATGATATTCACCTGATGACTTTCAATGCACCTTTTGGGAACCCAGATTTTCTTCATAGGGGGACCATTCCTGCAGTTAGTTCCAACATATCTAGCAAATACTTCACCATTCTGATTTTTGAACACTTCATAATTGGAGTCAAAGGACTCATCAGAAGAATATGAAGATTCACATGTTAAGCCATATAAAGTGGATGGATCTACGGGAGGTCCTTTTCATAGCAACCCATGAGGTTTTGGGATACTTCTCAGGTTTCCAGTAGGTCCCATCAGCATCGAGTTTCCTCTCAAATGCAATACCCTCTTTCCTAGGGTTCCTGTTGAGGATCTGCTTTTTAAGCACATCACAAAGAGCCTGATGCCCTCTGAGGCTTTTGTACATGCCTTTCACATACAACTTCTTCAACCGTGCATTGTCAGTGATACTTGTGGTATCCTTAGATGAGGAATTTGTGACCATAGCGACAGTTGAAGAATTTGTAGCAATAGAAGCATTTGAACTTTCAGGTGAAGAATTAGCAGATTCAAGTTCAATGCATTTTAAACCTGGTGGAATGAACTCATCCTGAGCATAACTGATCTGTTGAGCAAGCAATGAATCACCGTACTTCTGAAGATCTTCATAAGTCACCCTTAGCTTCTCAAGATCTTGATTTCTTTGAAGAAATTCATAAGAAAGCTTCTCATGATCAGTGATACATCTCCAATGGATCTACTTTTCCAAACTCTTTTGCCCTTGTTTGGACTCTAATTTGCATTATTTGGATGGAACTAACCCGGACTGATGTTGTTTTCAGCAGAATTTCCATGGTGTTATTTTTGTGTAGAAATAAAAGTTCTCGGAATGACCTAAAACTTCACGAAGACCCTTTTTCGAATTAATAAAAATTACTGGCGAAAGAATCAACCGAAGAGGGCCCACACCCTGGCCACAAGGGTGGGGGGCACCCTACCCCCCGGGCGCGCCCTCCTACCTCGTGGCCCCCTGGACCTCCACCGACCTCAATTCCAACTCCATATATTCACGTTCGGGGAGGAAAAAAATCAGAGAGAAGGATTCATTGCGTTTTACGAAATGGAGCCACCGCCAAGCCCTATTCTTCCACGGGAGGGCAGATCTGGAGTCTGTTCGGGGCTCCGGAGAGGGGAATCTGTTGCCATCGTCATCATAAACCATCCTCCATCACCAATGTCATGATGCTCACCACCGTGCGTGAGTAATCCCATTGTAGGCTTGCTGGACGGTGATGGTTTGGATGAGATTTACCATGTAATCGAGTTAGTTTTGTGAGGGTTTGATCCCTAGTATCCATTATGTTCTAAGATTGATGTTGCTATGACTTTGTCATGCTTAATGCTTGTCACTAGGGACCGAGTGCCATGATTTTAGATCTGAACCTATTATGTTTTCATGAATATATGAGTGTTCTTGATCCTATCTTTCAAGTTATAGTCACCTACTACGTGTTATGATCTGGCAACCCCGGAGTTACAATAGTCGGGAGGCCTTAAAAGGAGGCCTTAATATCCCTAGTTTGAGGAGTCATCTATTCTCTAAGTGCTAATGCTTTGGTCCGGTTCTCTATCAAAAGGAGGCCTTAATATCCCTTAGTTTCCATTAGGACCCCGCTGGCATGGGTGGGTAGGACAGAAGATGGCATGCAAGTTCTTTTCGATAAGCACGTATGACTATATTCGGAATACATGCCTACATTATATTGATGAACTGGAGCTAGTTTTGTGCCTCCCTATGTTATAACTGTTGCATGATGAATGGAATCAGACATAATTATATATCATTGATCCATTGCCTACGAGCTCGTTTCATATTGATCTTTGCTAAGTTACTTCTTCATTGCTACTGTTATGATTGCTACAATACTACTACTATTACCTTTGCCGCCGTTACCGTTACTTCCATACTACTTTGCTACAAAATACTTTGCTGCAGATATTAAGTCTTTTAGGTGTGGTTGAATTGACAACTTAGCTGATAATACTTGAGAATATTATTTGGCTCCCCTTGTGTCGAATCAATAAATTTGGGTTGAATAGTCTACCCTCGAAAACTATTGTGATCCTCTATACTTGTGGGTTATCAAGACCTTTTTCTGGAGCCGTTGCCGGGGAGCATAGCACTATTCTCTAAGTCACTTGGGATTTATATCTGTTGATCACTATGAGGAATCTGAAAGACGACAAAACAAAGATCTATCCCTCAACTATGAGGATAGGTAAGGAACTGCCATCTAGCTCTGCACTTGATTCACCTTCTGTTTTGAGTAAACTTGCGACACCTACACTTGCTATTGATTCTAATATGTCGCATGTTATTGATGATGCCACTTCGTCTATGCATGATGCTTATGTTGATACTACTTCTCTGCTTGATAATACTGTGCCACAAGGTGAGTTTCTTAATGAACAACTTGCTAGGGTTAGAGAGAATGAAATTACTGAAACTGATGATATTAATGAAAGTGATGATGAAGATTCTCCCACTAGATATGAATTTCTTGTTGTACCTGAGGGTTGTATTATGGATGAAGAAACTGCTAGAGACTTTCTTGCTTGCAATGATAGATATGATCTTAAGAAACTGTTAGCTAAGATGAAAGAAAAGTCTTTGAATGCTAGAATGCAATATGATCTTACGTTTGCTAATTCACCTATCTGTGTTACTCATAACGATTATGAATTCTTTGTCGATCCTGAGTTAATTACTTTGTTTGAATCTGATCCTTTCCATGGCTATGAATCTGAAACTGGCGTGGCACATCTTACTAAATTGAATGATATAGCCACCCTATATATTGATGAGGAAAAAATTCGTTATTACTATATTAATAAATTGTTTACTTTCTCATTAAAGGGTGATGCTAAGATGCAGTTTAATTCTCTTGCTCCTGGTTGTGTGCGTAGTCCCCAGGATATGATTTATTACTTCTCTGCAAAATATTTCCCTGCTCATAAGAAACAAGCTGCCTTACGGGAAATATTTAAATTTGTGCAAATTGAATAAGAGAGTCTCCCACAAGCTTGGGGGAGGCTTCTCCAATCATTTAATGTTGTGCCCGATCATCATTTCAAGAAAAATGAAATACTTGATATCTTTTATAATGGACTAACTGATGCTTCCAGAGACCACCTGGGTAGTTGTGCTGGTTGTGTTTTCAGGGAAAGAACTATTGAACAAGTTGAATTGCTATTGAATAATATATTGAGTAATGATAATGATTGGACACTTCCAGAACCAACTACTAATCCAACTCTGAAGAAAAGGGGTATTCTATTTCTCAGTCCTGAAGATATGCAAGAGGCAAAGAAATCTATGATAGAAAAAGGTATTTAAGCTGAAGTTGTTAAGTTACCGCCTATTGAAGAAATACATGGTCTTGATAACCCGACACAGGTAGTAAAGGTAAATTCTCTCTATAGATTTTATGAAGGTGATATTCCGCATAATAAGTCTGCTAGTCAATGCTTGGATGAGTTTGATAATTTTATTGTTAAAAAAGAGAACTTCAATGCTTATGTTGGTAGACAACTGAAACGTGAAGCATATATGGTTGAACACCTGAGTAATTATATGTCTAGAGTTAAAAGTGATCTTAATCTTGTTAGTAAACATGCTTCCATGGTTACAACTCAAGTAGAACAAGTACTTAAGGCACAAGATGATTTGCTCAATGAGTTAAATAATAAGAGCAATGATAATGCTGTTAGGGTTATGACTAGATGTGGTAAAATGACCCAGGAACCTTTGTATCCTGAGGGCCATCCTAAGAGAGTTGAGCAAGACTCTCAGAGAATTAATACTGATACACCTAGTCCTTCCAATAAAAAGAAAAAGAATAATGATAGGACTTTGCATGCTTCTAGTGAACCTGTTATTGACACACCAGAGAATCCCAATGATATTTCTAATTCTGATGTTGAAACACAACCTGGTGATGAACATGAACCTAGTGATAATGTTAACAATGATGTTCATGCTGATGCTCAACCTAGTAATAATTATGATGTAGAGATTGAACCTGCAGTTGATCTTGATAATCCACAATCAATGAATCAACATTATGATAAGAGAGACTTTTTTGCTAGGAAGCACAGTTAAGAAAGAGAACCATTGGTTCAGAAACCCATGCCTTTTCCTCCTAAGCCATCCAAGAAAAAGGATGATGATGATTTTGAGCGCTTTGCTAAAATGATTAGACCTATCTTTTTGCGTATGCGTTTGACTGATATGCTTAAAATGCATCCTTATGCTAAGTATATGAAAGATATTTTTACAAATAAAAGAAAGATACCGGAAGCTGAAATTTCCACCATGCTTGCTAATTATACTTTTAAGGGTGGAATACCAAATAAACTTGGAGATCCAGGAGTACCAACTATACCATGCTCCATTAAAGGAAACTATGTTAAAACTGCTTTATGTGATCTTGGAGCCGGTGTTAGTATTATGCCTTTCTCTTTATATCATAGACTTGTGAATAAGTTGACACCTACTGAAATCTCTTTGCAAATGGCTGATAAATCAACTTCTATACCCATCGGTATTTGTAAGGATGTGCCTGTTGTGGTTGCAAACGTAACTATCTTAACAGACTTTGTTATTCTTGATATACCCGAGGACGATAGTATGTCGATCATGCCGGGTAGACCCTTTTTGAATAATGCAGGGGCTGTTATTGATTGCAATAAAGGCAATGTCAATTTTCATGTTAATGGTAATGAAGATACGGTACACTTTCTGAAGAAACAACCTCAAGTTCATAGTATCAACTCTATTGGAAAAATTTCAACTATCACTATTGGAGATTTTGAATTCCCTCTTCCTACTGTCAAAAAAAATATGATATTATTATTGTTGGGGACATGCATATCCCTGTTGAGGTAACCTAGTGTTATTCAAAAATTCTCCGGTTCATGTTATTCGAAAGAGGTTTGTTAACAAGACTTGATCAACCTTGTTAATGGATTCCTTTCGATGAGCATGAGATACATGAATTTAGAAAGCACAACTTTCTGTAACCTCCTTTTATTTTTTGTTATTTAGAATAAATAAAGCAAAAATAGTATTTTCTGTCCGTTTTCTAAATTATCCATGCCATAAAAATACCCCTAAAAAGTTCGCCAAATGCCATGAAAATTTAGTATTATTTTTTCTAGAATATTTGAGAATTTTTGGCACTTAGAACACACCGGGGGGATGCACCAGTGAGCCACGAGGGTGGAGGGCACGCCCTACCCCGTGGGCGCGCCCCCTGCCTCGTGGGCCCCACGTGCCACCCCCCACTTATTCCAGCACCCATCCACTTCGTCTTCCTTCAGAAAAAATCATCCCATATCTCAAAATCGTGTTCTTGCTCATTTTGCAGCCATTTCTGATCTCCTTGCTCAAAGCTCCATTCACAAAACTGCTTTGGGTGATTGTTCTTCGGTGTGTGACTCCAATGGTCCATTTACTTTTGTTCTAATGCTTTATTCATTGAATTTTTTTGCTGCTGAGGTGACCCTCTTCTTGAGCTTGCATGTCAAATTTATATGGTCCAAAGTAGTTTTAATGCATGATATAGTCTCTAGGCACTTGTGGGAGTATAGTTGCTATCAATCTTGTTAAGTTTGGTTCACTTTTATTTTGAGTCACTAAAAATTTCAGAAGTTTTCTATGGAAGAAAATGTTGAGGAGATTGTTGAGAGGCTCCTCGAGCCGGGGTTCGAAGGAAAAGGAGAATGAAAAGAATGAGAAGCCCAAGTACAACCTTCCTCACACGGTTGAGGTCCGACCGTGTGAATGGCCATGTGATGCATTCTTGAAGGCAGCCAGAATTTATGAGGATTTCTATTACTTGGATGAGAATGCAGGCATCACCGACTCTCTCCATGATAAGTGTGATTAGTATCTCCTACCCACTAATACTGTCGCGCAAAATTTTCATTTTCATACTAGGAGATCACCACCCTCAGTAGAGTTTTATTTATATGATGAGTTTAAGGAGATGTCATTCTATGATTTTTGTGAGGTTTGCAAATTACCTTTTGAGGGCAGCATCGAGGAACCACATCCTAGTGATGCGGAAGATATTATTGATGAAATTACTGTAGGGGAAAGGAGAAGAGTATCGGATGCAAGAACTACTAGTATACATTTTCTTGTCTCCCGCTACTATTCAATATTTGCTAGTAGATGTTTATTTGCTCGCGGGAACAGTGGGGGCCTCAGTGCTCTTCACCTTGCCATTTAGCGCCATGCTGTACTTCGTGATAAAACTTTCAGTTATGGTTGCTAAACGGTTGAGTCTGAACCGTACAAAGGGCTCCATTTTTGGAGCCACCTTTGCTTGACGTCTTGCCAAATATTTTGATATACCTATTAGACACCATGAGAAAGAAGAAAAGGTGCTTCCCACTATTTACTTAGATTATAGAAGTATGGTAGCACATGATTTTCTTTGCTATGATAAGGAAAAGAGACTTATTTTGTCAGGACCCCGACTCAATGCCACACCGATCTAGCCTGTAACACCTCATATCACTTTGCAGCCTCACGCATGGTATTCCCACGGGTGCCGCCTTACCTGGCCCGGTACCGTTTGTGCCTTTTGGCACACGTATATGATAGTGTCGCTAGCATCCATATGACAAGGAGCCCGGGCTGACATGGCTAGTCATGAACCCAAAGTGGCACTAACTTACAGGGACAGACATACATGACCCAGCAACGAACATGTCGATCATCAGCGAGTGAATCCGGGCTGTAGCAACTTGGCTAGCAGGACTCCGGTAAACCGGGCTGTAGCAGGCTAACAGGACTCCGGTAGACACCGCGTGACATTTCCCCGAAGGGAGAGACACAGGAACGAAGAAGGAAACCCGCCGGCCAGCCTAAGTATTCCGGAGCAGTAGCAAGCTACCAAGGCTCAGTGGAAGCACTAGGAGACATTTCCCGGTGAGAGAGGCTACCAAGGATAAACAACTAGATTGTCAGATCCCACACATACCAAGCATTTAAATAACATACACACAATATGCTCGATATGTGCAAATGCAACATGGCATCACAACATGACTCTACAACTCAAGTATTTTATTCAATAGGCTCCGGGGAGCGAGATATTACAAGCATGGGTCTCATGACCCAACATTCAGAGCATACAAGTCAAAGCACAAATAGAAGCTTAACTTGTCTGAGTACAGACATTTACAAATGAAAAAGGCTGAGAATCCCGACTATCTACCAGATCCTGCCGAGGGCACAAGATCGTAGCTGAGGTAACAAGCTAAACGTTGAAGTCCATGCGGAACTACTAGTGAGACAGAAGTCTCTCTGCAAAAACATAAAATAGGCAAACGAGAGTACAAATGCACCCAGCAATACTTACATCAGAACTATCTACATATGCATCAGTATCAACAAAGGGATGGTGGGGGTTTAACTGGAGCAAGCCATCTTTGACTCGGTGGCTATCCTGAACTACGACTGCAAGTATCTCTTTTGAGGTGGCGCACACGAGTCCACATATTCACCAAACAATGCACCACTATGGATCCTCTCCCATCTACCTACGAGAACACCATCCATAGCACTCACGCTTATCTTGCGCATTTTAGAGTATCCACTTCAAGTTATCTATGAACTGTACAGGCAACCCAGAAGTCCTTTACCGCAGACGCGGCCATTCGAATAGATGATGTTAACCCTGTAGGGGTGTACTTCTTCACAGACGCTCTCGCCACTTACCACCATGTACACGTTGTGTATCTCGGCAACCTTCAAGCGGAAGCCTGGCGAGGGAGTCGGCCACGACCTGACTAACCACGCAAGTCTCTATTCCAGGTTTATAGCCTATTCGGGTTCCGTCCGCAAGGAGATCCGGCCGGGGTGTCGCTCACGGCCACAAACGATGTGTGCAGGGTTCCCAAGTCCACCATCCGGGTGCCACTTGGTACACCGTGCCACTGTGCCTAGTCTGTCCCAAGCCCACCTGTACCGGGTACCACTTGGTAGACTACTAACAATACCTACGAACACCAGAAACAAGTTGCAACTCATGTACAGAGATCGAGTTTATTAATAAGTCGAGAGGGGCACTTAAGCATTCCAATGCGTGGTAGTAGTTGTTCATGGATCACAAACACAGAACTCAGTTCCTGAGGACGGCTTCAATGAGACAACCCACAATGTACTCCTACATGGCCTCTCACCGCTACCTTTACCAAATCGTGTTCATCACCATTCCAATTCATCCCCGATGAATCAGACCTGACTCAACTCTAAGCAGTAGCAAGCATGACAAACAAGCATGAATGAGTAGGCACATCAGGGCTAAAACAACTCCTACTCATGCTAGTGGGTTTCATCTATTTACTGTGGCAATGACAGGTCATGCAGAGGAAAGGGGTTCAACTACCGCAGCATGTAACAGTTGAATCTTTGTTGTCGTAATGCAGTAAAAGAGAGCAGGATCGAGAGAGTGGGATTGTATCGGAATGAGCAAGGGGGTTTTGCTTGCCTGGCACTTCTGAAGATAGTATAGTTCTTCATCGGTGTCATCGAACTCATCGCCGGAACCACGTCCATCGTGAGGGGACAAACACCGGCAAACAAGGAAGAACACAATCAATGCAATGCACAATATGATGCATGATCATGACATGGCAATATGCTGTGGTTTGAGCTAATTTAACTAGCAGGAAGTTAAATGAAGTTGGTTTGAATCAAAGATTCAAATTCAAACTCCATATGTGAAGGTTTAAATGCCATTTAATTGATTTGTCCTAAACAGTAGCAATAAGTTGTTATAACATGCATGAAAATGGTATAGATGGACAGATTGGATTTTTCTGATCATTTTTCATATATAACTTATTTCATTTGGAGTTACGGTTTAATTTCTATGATTTTTAGAAGTTCATACTATTTTCTAAAATTTCCTGAATAAGAATAAATTCAGAAAAAGCCATTACTGCACAGCATTGCGTCAGCAGGTGAACTGCGCTGACTGGTCAAACCTGACGTGCGGGGTCCACACATCAGTGTCACAGGTGAAACATGGGGTTATTTCTAATCTAACTAAAAGATTACAGCGCCGGGGCCCACTGTCAGTGTCTAGGGGATTAACTAAATGGGTAGTTAGCACCTAAACTAATCCTGCCACGTCAGCACCGCCTGATTAAGCGCCGGCGACCTCACAGTGCGGCGGCGGCTCGCCGGGGTGGCGCTAGGGGCGGTGGCTGGGCACGTGGAGGGCACTAGGAGGAAGCCTGTGCTCCCGTGCATCTTGCGGTGGCAGCAACTGGGCACGGGGACGAGGGGCAGCTTGACGAGTCCTCCATTATGGCCGAGACTCTGCCAGTCCTACCTTTCTGCATGGGTTATCCGGAAGAAATAAGTTGAGCTTGCTCGACCTACTAACCTATGCATCCACAACTCAGAAAGTTATATGTTCCTTTGAGTTGTCCCTCTATAGTTGTATTCCGATCCTTGTCTATCAGTTGATAGTCAAGTTTATGTCGTGCATTTGTGTTCATAGTTGCCTATTACTCTATGGTCTGTCAAGCCATTCTATTTTGGAATGACTAGGACAAACAAACTGCAGAACCTCATCCATATCCAGGATTGGGTCAACGCAATCGTGTTCGGCAGATCAAGATGCAATCCATCTTCTGGTCTGTTCTACCTTGAAGTATTACCATCTTTATATCAGGAATGTCATGGGAATTGCACACCATCCTATGAACTCTTTGATACAGTGATACTTCTTGCACGCATTATTCGTTTCTCGGCCCCCGTGTTGATGTAACCGGAACGCGAACAAGTGAATCGTGATGTGTGAAATCTATACTCCTAGCAACTCTGTTGCTTGGTAGTTAAATGGAAAATATTCTCATTCTTAGCCTGTTGGTTATTGAATCATCATTCTAAGAAAGATTGTGCTACCTAGTCCTTATTTATGGCTGCTCCTGTCCGAGCTCGGGGACGAGCGATGGAGGGGAGGAGAGAGCCAGGAAAGAGGGGGCCGAGGCGTCTCCAGGCGCGGGGACAGGGAGGAGGATGAGCCTCCAGCACGAAGCAGGAGGTGGCATCGACGCGCGCGTGCATCCAGCACGCAGCTGCTTTGATCGGCGGGGTTTAAGATGACTGGCAGAGGCCAGTGGGCTGGGCCTCTGCTAGGCTATGGTGAGGCGCCAGGTAAGGCCCGGTGAGTTTCTGTTCTTTTTATTGTTTTCTGTTTTCTGTTTTTATTTAATCTTTTGCCACTGTTTTGAATTCAAACAAATTCAAACAATGCCAAAAACTCCTCTGAATATTTTTATTTTGCTAGATGGACTTTTCCAAAAGCTCATAAAATATTTCAGAGTATTTGAAATTATATTGTAATTGTATGAATATAATTCAAATTCAAATAACTAATGATTTAAATTCAGAGTCCCAGAATTAAGTCCTTAAAAATGTTCAATATTTTTGGTTGGGACCAAAACCCTTGCCAAAAATGTCAAACATCTAAGAAGATCATTTTGGAAACAATGAACGAGATTTTAGGGGTTTTGCCCTTCTTTTATTAGGTTTTCGAGGCTTTCAGATATTCCTTAATTAAGATTTGTTTAAATTTAGACATGATACATAAGTAATCTAAGATGCAACTAAGACAAGCAATAATCTAGGTTTGTGACACATTTATAACCTAATATTTAGTTAAAAGACATGTCAGATTATTACCTAGCCTACACCTTCTTTGTTTAATATTCATTAAGGCACATATATACCTCGTCATGCCTGCGGACATTCATGCATACTGGGAGCAAACACGATCCCCAAATCTGGAGCCAGAGCCATCACCTGATCAATTGAAGGAAATATGCCCTAGAGGCAATAATAAAGTTATTGTTTATTTCCTTAATTCATGATAAATGTTTATTATTTATGCTAGAATTGTATTAGCCGAAAACTTAGTACATGTGTGAATACATAGACAAAACATATAGTCCCTAGTATGCCTCTACTTGACTAGCTCGTTAATCAAAGATGGTTATGTTTCCTAACCATAGACATGTGTTGTCATTTGATGAATGAGATCACATCATTAGGAGAATGATGTGATGGACATGACCCATCCATTAGCTTAGCATTATGATTGTTACAGTTTCATTGCTACTGCTTTCTTCATGACTTATACATGTTCCTCAGACTATGAGATTATACAACTCCCAAATATAGGAGGAACACTTTGTGTGCTACCAAACATCACAACGTAAAAGGGTGATTATATAGGTGCTCTACAGGTGTCTCCGAAGGTGTTTGGGGGGTTGGCATAGATCGAGATTAGGATTTGTCACTCCGAGTTTCGGAGAGGTATCTCTGGGCCCTCTCGGTAATACTCATCACTATAAGCCTTGCAAGCATTGTGACTAATGAGTTAGTTGCAGGGTGAAGTATTATGGAACGAGTAAAGAGACTTGCCGGTAACAAGATTTAACTAGGTATTGAGATACCGACGATCTAATCTCGGGCAAGTAACATAACGATGACAATGGGACCAACGTACGTTGTTATGCGGTTTGACCGAGAAAGATCTTCGTAGAATATGTAGGAACCAATATGAGCATCCAGGTTCCGCTATTGCTTATTGACCAGAGACGTGTCTCGGTCATGTCTACATAGTTCTTGAACCCACAGGGTCCGCACGCTTAGCGTTCGATGACGATTGGTATTATGAGTTTATGTGTTTTGATGTACCGAAGGTAGTTCAGAGTTCAGAATGTGATCATGCACATGACGAGGAGTCTCGAAATGGTTGAGACATGAAGATTGATATATTGGACGACTAAGTTTGGACATCGGAATGGTTCCAGATGAGTTCGGGCATTTACCGGAGTACCGGTGGGATATCAGAACCCCCCCGGGGAGTGTATGGGCCTTATTGGGCCATAGTGGGAGAGAAGAGGAGGCGGCCAGGTGGAGGGCACGCCCCCCAAGCCCAATCCGAATTGGGTGGGGGGGCGGTGAGGGAGTCCTGGATTAAGGGGTCCTCGGACAGCCAGACTATATATTTGGGATGGACTGTTGGGCTATGAAGATACAAGACAGAAGACTTCTTCCCGTGTCCGGATGGGACTCTCCTTTGCGTGGATGGAAAGCTTGGCGATTCGAATGTGTAGATTCCTTTTTCTGTAACCAACTGTGTATAACCCTAGATCCCGCCGGTGTCTATATAAACTGGAGGGTTTAGAACATAGGGAACAATCATAATCCCATAGGCTAGACTTCTACAGTTTAGCCATTACGATCTCGTGGTAGATCAACTGTTGTAATACTCATATTCATCAAGATCAGTCAAGCAGGAAGTAGGGTATTACCTCCATAGAGAGGGCCCAAACCTGGGTAAACATTGTGTCCCCCGTCTCCTGTTACCATCGATCTTAGACGCACAGTTCGGGACCCCTACCCGTGATCTGCCGGTTTTGACACCGACATTGGTGCTTTCATTGAGAGTTCCGCTGTGACGTCGAAGATAGGCTTTATGGCTCGCCTTGTTATCAAGGAGCACATCACCTCTGGAGGAGCCCTGGCCTCAGGCCGAACCCTCCGGCTGGGCGGCTTCACTATGACCGCCCGTTCGGCCGTCCGGCCAACGATGACTTCTCGGGTCATCGAAAATCGCCTCCGCATCAGCTCAGAATACTCCGAACAGATGGATCCGACGGAGTTGTCATCTTTAAAAGAACTCCTGGATCGCATCGCCGCCTTGGTAGTCGCTACAGACTACGATCGGATTGGGCTTAAACCCGATCAGAGAGAAATAGAATCTCCGCCGATCACCCATCAGATAGCGGTAGTGGAGGAGCAATACGACAACTCTTCCTCTATATTAAGGACGAACTATGTTCGGATCTCCGAGCTCATAGAGCCGGATACCCGCCCGCGGGAAGACGTACCCCGTACTCCGAACCTAGAGTCGGACTGTGGGCCTGAAAAATTGGTTGATATCCTAGAGCCCGAACTGTTAAGCTCGGAAGTCTCTCAAACTCTGGATCCTAGATTGGGTCAGGGTTCGGACTTAAATCCACCCACCCACCCATATAAAAGCAATCTTACCCACATCAGGTAGCAGTCCCAAGAAACGGTCCATCACTTTTGGGCCAGATTCCTCCTTGTTAAGGACAAGATCAAGGATTGCCACGATGAAGACGCAATCTCATTATTCTGCAAAAATTGCACGGACGAGGGAATCCTCAATGCAATCAACCGCTGTCACGTATCACACTTTGTTGACTTGGCAACAATAGTACAGAAGTGTTGATAGGCCTTGAAAAAAAGGATGCACCCTCGTCGGTCGCCTCTTGGGAGCCACCGGTGTCCACTCAGGCAGCCTCTTGGGAGCCACCGGTTTGCACTCAGGCAGCCTCATCGGTCGCCGGATCCAATAACAAAAATATCGAAGCCCATTACGGGGCATGGAACCGTTTTGGAGGGATGGCTCGATAGGCCTTGCAAAATACAGACAACACTAGATACTGTACCAACCCATAGCCTTAGAGCATGTTGGATACTCCGGCAAGTGGCCATCAGCGGCGAGGATCTCCTCACCAAAAATACCACGGAACAACATCCCAACGACCCTACAGTGTTGATAGTCTTCGAGACTTTCGCCTCAAAGAATAGGCGCAAAAGGGCACTCTGTGGCCTCGCTGAGGTCTGCCAAGTTCAAGGGATTGACTACGACGAGACATTCTCTCCCGTGGCGAAGCTTAAGTCCGTCCGAATCATGTTAGCAATTGCCGCATACTATGATTATGAGATATGGCAGATGGACGTCAAAACGGCATTCCTTAATGGACATCTTAAGGAAGAGCTGTATATGATGCAGCCGGAAGGTTTTGTCGTTCCTCAGAACGCTAACAAAGTATGCAAGCTCCAGCGATCCATTTATGGACTGGTGCAAGCATCTCGGAGTTGGAACATTCGCTTTGATGAGATGATCAAAGCGTTTGGGTTTACGCAGACTTATGGAGAAGCCTGCGTTTACAAGAAAGTGAGTGGGAGCTCTGTAGCATTTCTCCTATTATATGTAGATGACATACTCTTGATGGGAAATGATACGAAACTCCTGGACAGCATTAAGGCCTACTTGAACAAGTGTTTTTCAATGAAGGACCTTGGAAAAGCTGCTTATATATTAGGCATCAAGATCTATAGAGATAGATCGAGACGCCTCATAGGTCTTTCACAAAGCACATACCTTGATAAGATTTTGAAGAGGTTCAAAATGGATCAGTCCAAGAAGGGGTTCTTGCCTATGTTACAAGGTGTGAGATTGAGCTCGGCTCAGTCACCGACCACGGCAAAAGATAAAGAAGAGATGAGTGTCATCCCCTATGCTTCAGCCATAGAATCTATTATGTATGCCATGCTGTGTACCAGACCCGATGTAAACCTTGCCGTAAGTTTTGGTTGCAAGATACCAAAGTAACCCCGGCAAGGAACACTGGACAGCGGTCAAGAATATCCTGAAGTACCTGAAAAGGACAAAGGACATGTTTCTCGTTTATGGAGGAGATGAAGAGCTCGTCGTAAAGGGTTACGTCGACGCTAGCTTCGACTCAGATCTGGATGACTCTAAGTCACAAACCGGATACGTGTATATGTTGAATGGTGGAGCAGTAAGCTGGTGCAGCTGCAAGCAGAGCGTCGTGGCGGGATCTACATGTGAAGCGGAATACATGGCAGCCTCGGAGGCAGCGCATGAAGCGATTTGGATGAAGGAGTTCATCACCGACCTAGGAGTCATACCCAATGCGTCGGGGCCGATCAAACTCTTCTGTGACAACACTGGAGCTATTGCCCTTGCCAAGGAGCCCAGGTTTCACAAGAAGACCAGGCACATCAAGCGTCGTTTCAACTCCATCCGTGAAAATGTTCAAGATGGAGACATAGAGATTTGCAAAGTGCACACGGATCTGAATGTCGCAGATCCGTTGACTAAACCTCTCTCGCGTGCAAAACATGATCAACACCAGAACTCTATGGGTGTTCGATTCATCACAATGTAACTAGATTGGTGACTCTAGTGCAAGTGGGAGACTGTTGGAAATATGCCCAAGAGGCAATAATAAAAGGATTATTATATTTCAATGTTCATGATAATTGTCTTTTGTTCATGCTATAACTGTATTATCCGGAAATCGTAATACACGTGTGAACACTTAGACCCAATGAGTCCCTAGTGAGCCTCTAGTTGACTAGCTCGTTATGATCAATAGATAGTCATGGTTTCCTGACTATGGACATAGGATGTCGTTGATAACGGGATCACATCATTAGGAGAATGATGTGATGGACAAGACCCAATCATAAGCATAGCATAAAAGATCGTATAGTTCGTTTGCTAGAAGCTTTGCCAATGTCAAGTATCTATTCCTTCGACCATGAGATTGTGTAACTCCCGGTTACCGTAGGAGTGCCTTGGGTGTATCAAACGTCACAACGTAACTGGGTGACTATAAAGGTGCATTACAGGTATCTCCGAAAGTATCTGTTGGGTTGACACGGATCGAGACTGGGATTTGTCACTCCGTATAACGGAGAGGTATCTCTGGGCCCACTCGGTAATGCATCATCATAATGAGCTCAATGTGACCAAGGTGTTGGCCACGGGATCATGCATTACGGTATGAGTAAAGTGACTTGCCGGGTAACGAGACTGAACAAGGTATTGGGATACCGACGATCGAATCTCGGGCAAGTAACGTACCGATTGACAAAGGGAATTGTATACAGGGTTTGATCGAATCCTCGACATCGTGGTTCAACCGATGAAATCATCGAGGAGCATGTGGGAGCCAACATGGATATCCAGACCCCGCTGTTGGTTATTGCCCGAGAGTCGTCTCGGTCATGTCTGCGTGTCTCCCGAACCCGTAGGGTCTACACACTTAAGGTTCGGTGACGCTAGGGTTAGTAGGAAGTCAAGTATGTGACTACCGAATGTGGTTCGGAGTCCCGGATGAGATCCCGGACGTCACGAGGAGTTCCGGAATGGTCCGGAGGTAAAGATTTATATATGGGAAGTCCTGTTTCGGGCATCGGGACAAGTTTCGGGGTTATCGGTATTGTACCGGGACCACCGGAGGGGTCCCGGGGGCCCACCGGGTGGGGCCACCTGCCCCGGGGGGCCACATGGGCTGTAGGGGGTGCGCCTTGGCCTGCATGGGCCAAGGGCACCAGCCCCACATAGGCCCATGCGCCTAGGGTTCAAGGGGGAAGAGTCCTAGGAGGGGAAGGCACCTCCTAGGTGCCTTGGGGGGGAGGGAAACCCCCCTTGGCCGCCGCCCCCCTAGGAGATTGGATCTCCTAGGGCCGGCCACCCCCCCTTGGCCCTCCTATATATAGTGGGGGAGAGGAGGGACTTCATACCTTGAGTCCTTGGCCTTTGGTTGCCTCCTTCTCCCTCCCCAACACCTCTCCTCCTCCGTTGTGTGCTCAGCGAAGCCCTGTCGGAGTACTGCTTCTCCACCATCACCACGCCGTCGTGCTGCCGGTGGAGCTGTCTTCCTCAACCTCCCCTTCCTCCTTGCTGGATCAAGACGGAGGGGACGTCACCTGTGCCGTACGTGTGTTGAACGCGGAGGTGCTGTCCGTTCAGCACTTGGCATCGGTGATCTGAATCACGTTCGAGTACGACTCCATCATCACCTTGCAAGCTTCCGCACGCGATCTACAAGTGGTATGTAGATGCAAACTCGCTCCCATGACTCGTTGCTTAGATGAACTCATAGATGGATCTTGGTGAAGCCGTAGGAAAAATTTTAATTTTCTGCAACGTTCCCCAACAACAAATTCCCGCTTCAGAAGCAGGTATACTATGTATCTACCGTCCTCACACCATGCAAATCCCGGTACCCTCATTACCAAAATATAGCATACGCGGTCATCATGGCATCCCGAAAGCTACGACGATACTTTCATGAGTGCTCAGTAACGGTGGCCTCCGAAGTACCACTCAATGACATAATAAACAACCGCGACACTACGGGCCGGATTGCCAAGTGGGCCATTCAGCTCGCCCCATTCGACATATCATACAAACCGCGTCGGGCCATTAATTCCCAAGTACTGGCCGACTTCATTACTGGATGGACAAAGGCCGAACTCCCTAAAGAGTATGACACATATTCCAACTGGGTCATGCACTTCGAAGGCTCCAAAATGCTGGCAGGCCTAGGGGCAGGCATTGGCTTAACATTCCCTAATGGAGACACAGTTCAGTACGTCCTCCAAATATTATTCACAAACTCCAACAATGCAGCCGAATATGATGTTGTATTGCATGGTGTTCGGATGTCCGTCTCCATGGGCATACATCGCCTAGAAGTGCAGGGGGATTCAAATGTCACAATATCTCAAATAAATGGAGATTTTGATGCCAAGGATCCGAAGATGGCGGCTTACCGTAACGCCATTCTCAAGCTGTCAGCTAGGTTCGAGGGGCTCGAGTTTCACCATGTGGCTCGAGAAAGTAATCAAGCGGCGGATGTCCTTGCTCGCATCGGCGGCCAACGCGACCCCGTCCCACCTAACATCTTTCTGGAAAGTCTTTTCAAGCCATCCGTGGTGTGGCAAGGGGAGAGTGGCAACAACAATCCGGACCCAACTACAACCCTAGACTCCGAACACACCGACATCATCGGGGGCTCAGCTACCAAAATTACACCGTCGGCCCATCTCATCATGGCAGTCATTGCCCCATGGACCGAACCCTTCTTGGACTACCTTAATAGGTGAGAACTCCCTGAGGATCAGAATGAGGCACGCTGCATTTTGCAGCGCTCTAAAGCCTACAAGGTTCACGAGGGAGAACTCCACAAGAAAAGCGCCACCGGAGTACTTCAAAGATATATCTTCGAGGAAGAAGGGCGGCAACTCTTGGCTGGAGTTCATGCCGGTCTCGGCAGTCACCACGCCGCGTCTCGGGCCCTTGAAGGCAAGGCCTTCCGTACCGGTTTATATTGGCCGATGGCCCGAGCAGACGCACATGACCTTGTCCAACATTGCATCGGATGCCTGCTTTTCACCAACCAAAGCCATATGTCACCCACCGCTCTACAAACAATCCCCATCACTTGGCCTTTTGCGGTCTGGGTGCTTGGTATGGTTGGACCCCTTAAAGGAGGAAGCCATAAGAAAAATATCTGTTGGTCATGGTGGATAAATTCACTAAGTGGATAGAAGCCAAACCAGTTAGAACGTCCGAACCCGGACTAGTGATAAACTTTATATCTAGTGTTGTGCATCATTATGGTGTTCCACACAGCATCATCACCGACAATGGCTCCAATTTCACTGTCGATGAGGTAAAAACCTGATGTGTTAATCTAGGCATTAAGCTTGATTACACCTCCGTCTATGACCCACAAACCAACGGTCAAGTCAAATGAGCCAATGGTCTTATTATGAGCGGCATTAAACCCAGACTAGTGCGGTCTTTGAAAGAGTCAGACAAGAACTAGGTCTAGGAGCTCGACTCAG
Source organism: Triticum timopheevii (assembly GCA_963921465.1). NCBI lineage: Eukaryota > Viridiplantae > Streptophyta > Magnoliopsida > Poales > Poaceae > Triticum > Triticum timopheevii. The sequence goes on from OY997272.1 coordinate 137,802,648, forward strand.
TACTCTGGGGGCTGCGGACCACGCCCAATCGTTCTACCGGACACACACCTTTTTTCATGGAGTACGGCGCAGAGGCTGTGTTACCCTGCGACATTATTCATGACTCACCTCGAGTGCGCATGTATGAAGAGAGAGAGGCCGATCTTGATCGGTGGGACAGCCTAGATGCCCCGGAAGAGGAGCGCGACGTTGCAAAAGCCCGTTCCGCATTCTATCAACAACAGGCCCACAGATATCAAAGCAGAGATGTACGGGCCAAGACTTATAATGTTGGTGAACTCGTTCTACGCTTGCCGGAGAAGAAAAAGGACAAACTCAAGCCCAAGTGGGAGGGTCCCTTCATCATTGTCAAAGTTCTCACCGGAGGAGCATACTGCCTACGTGATGCATCAGACAACCGCCGCCTAGAGCTGAACCCATGGAACACAGCTAGACTCTGAAGATTCTATACCTAGCGCCGGACTCTTCGTTCGTCTCCTTTTTCCATTTTTGTTTCCATTATTTATTTTCCTCTCTTTTCACGTTTCCTTTTTTCAATCCATAAAGCTCTCGTGCGGCTAAGATGCTACAAAGCACTTCTCAAATATGTACGTCAATTATACCTGGGGGCTTGCTGTACAGAAGCTTATTATTATTATTATTATTATTATTTTCCTAGCATCAAGCTCACCACATATATGTCTTTTCCGCATATGTACCTTTTCTTCGCCATTATATGCATCAATATGACTTAAGTTTTGGCCAAGATGGGTTGCCTGGCTCCTGTGCTTATGCCCTATGTTCCCGTTAGTTCGGCTAGGGCATAAAGGGAGCACCTCTGCGATTGTTACTATCGGGTCATCTGGTTGTGTACCTCAGACTGGGTGAAGCCGAAAGCTAGCATTCTTAAGGGAATATTCGGTCGGCGGACTAAAGATGTTTTTTACTTGTCACATTATGAACCCCCAGAGGTTATGTATGCTGTGGTTTTTTCAGACACAGTTCGGACATGCACGATTAACGCATGCTAACCCAGGGAAAGGAACCCTTAACGGAACTATTCTCTCTGGAAGATATTTCTTACGATCAAAAATGTAATACAACATAGCTAGCCAGATACATATCTGTTCAAGCAACTATGACCCCTATGCCTGGTTTCCACGCGTACCACGGTATATCTTACCGAGCGGGTATTCGGAAACACTCTGCACCTTCGGGTCCAGAGGTCAAAGCGAAAAGGTCTGCCATGAAAATCGTTTTACAATCGGGCTAGGGACAAATTTGTCAATTGAAGTACATAGTCACTTGGACTCAAAAACTTCTTTCTCTATGCCATCCAATAGGCTATCTAGCCTACAATCTTGTTGGGAATATTTGGCAGCTAATTGTACCTGGTTGCATACCAAACTAACAGGAATTTTTTCTCCATCTGACCCTAAAGGTCCGACACGGGCCATGTGATTCGGATCGAGCATGGTGTAACGTATTTTCACCATGGCCCAGGCTTCTCGCGAACCTTCCCGGCAGGCCGATATCTTCCATAATCGGAAGCGCCGCCGCGCTCCTTTCAATAGCTGTACTAGCTCCTCCATACCTCCTGGAGAGGAGTTAGATGGCCACAAGTCCTTGGCAATACTCTGCATCGCCTGCCGAGCTCGCTCGTGCATTTGCGACAACTCTTGCAGCAAATCGCTCGAAGATCCGGACACCTCCTCTTCGGGACGGCCTGTCAGCATACCTACAGACATAACTCTGTTAGTTCCTTTCCTTGCCGAACTATGTGAAAGTAAGTTTGAACACATACTAAAAATGCCACCTCACAGCTTCTTATTTTCCTTCACGGAGTCAGCCAGCTACGCCCGCACATCTTTTAGCTCTTAGCCCAGCTTGGTGTGGGAATCTTGGAGTTTGTTTTTCTCCTCCCTGACCAGTGTTAGTATACGCTCGCCCGTGGCCAGTTGCCTTTGAGCTCCTAGACCTCCCACTGGTGCGACTTTCGGTGCCGCTCCTGGATGCTCTAATGACTCTGTCATAAGATATGCGCGTGTGTTAGTATTCCTTGTATATGATTATGTTTTCTATGCAACGGGGAACATTACCAGACACTATGTCCTTGGATTTCTCTAGTTCGGCGGTAGCAGCAGCTAGCTGGGCCTGACACTTTTTCAGCTCTTGAGACAACAGGCTGTTCTTCTCTGTGAGAACCTGGGTGTACAATGATCCTTAAATCAGTTGTACCAACTTTTTCAAGCCTCGGGGGCTACTGGTATATGATTATCAGTTTGGCACAAATGTGTACTTACCCCGCATATCTTTCAAATACTGGTCTCTGGCTCCGGTAAGCCCATCTCGAGCAGCTCGGATGTATGCATCACCCAAGTTAAAGGCGTTGAAAGCCTCTTCTAAAAAACTGGGGTCGTGGAGAACGGCCCGCCAGCGCCGATGATTCATGGGGCTTTCCACTTTAGAGTTTGTGACGGATACTTTATCCGACTCCTCCGTAGAAGGACAATCCGATGTCAGTTCCGCGTTAGCCTCAGTCCTTGAGACAGGGTCCGGTATCTGGCTAGTAGAGGCATGACCGGCAGGATCCCCGGACACAGTCCGATGAATTTTTTTCCTCATAAAGACACAACGGATGGCGTCATACTCCAAGGTGACAGCCATGGAGCATATTTAAAACCATACCTCTTTGATGAAGGCTCAGCCATATTTCTATTTGCCTTCCTCTTCGAAGGCCTGCCCGACATAGGCGCCGCTTTCTTGCGAGTCGCTTCAGGTGCAGCGTGGCGCGCCGACCGCCTCCCCTTGAGAGCATAAGATAGTGCGGTGGGTAAGGCGGAAGGAGGAAATTCTTTCGAAGGATAAGTCTCCTGATTACTTACATGCGACGCAGGGAGAAGGCCGGGATAGTCAGCGGTGATGTCCACTTTTATGCCGTCATAGCTCGCCTGGTAGAACACTCCTTCCCCGAGCTCCACAGATATATCTGGATCTTCTATGAATCCGGGGTCAAGGGCCCGGTTGTGGTCCTCTGGCTGTGGTGCGGGACTTTGGAACTCCTTGGTGATCTTCCGCCATTCCTGTTTCAAATGGACGGATTAATATTTATGGAAACAGACTCAGGGAGTAAATTGAGTAGTGGGATGGAAACTTACCCAGCTATGAGGGTTGTACATGGAAAATCCATCTCTGGGCTTAATGCAGATGAACTCTTCTTTCTCCCCTTTGTATAATCTGGACAGTATTTTCTCCAAAGCTGCGGGGGTGTCCGAACCCTTCCGACCGCAGCGGGTGGCATCATCTTCTCCATTGAAGTGCCACATAGGATGCCCTCGATATTGCAGTGGCTGAACACCTCGCATTATGGATATCTCCATAACCTCGACTATTGACAATCCAGACTGAGCGGGCATCTTTATCTTGCTCATCAATTGGTGGACTTCCGTGCAATCTTCCTCCCTGAGGCTCCGAGGACACCAACTGAGACGTTTCTTCAATGGAGCACTTGAAAATTCAGGAAGGCCCATTCGGACTGGGTCGGAAGGGAGACGTCCTCAATATAGAACCATTCGGAAGGCCATTCTTTGGATGCCTTCTTCGGTGTGCCGGACAGATATCCGGTCCCGGCGATACGCCATATTTCGGCGCCGCCCACTTGAAATATTGAGCCCTCTTGATTATGAGGGATGAGGTAGAATAGCTTCTTCCATAACTCAAAATGGGCCTCGCAACCCAAGAATAGCCCACAAAGAGCGACGTAACCCGCAATATGCAGGATGGAGGCAGGAGTGAAATTGTGCAGTTGGAGGCCGTAATACTCTAGTAGACCTCGGAGGAATGGACGGATTGGATATCCAACACCTCTCAACAAGTAGGGAACAAAGCATACTCGTTCCCCCCTGGATGGGTTTGGGAAACTCTCAGCCTACTCCCCACCGTCGAAGGAAGCCAATCCGGCTCGAACGGGGACTAGATCTGCGGGGGGGAAAAACCTCTGTGTCTGCAACTTCACCAGTTGGCTATGGGATACAGAGCACTTTTTCCACTCACCCTTTTAGACCGTGGGGGCGGGAGGAAGAGCTGCGAGCGCTAGCCATGTTAGGGTGGTTTCTGCGGGCAAGCTCCGAGGATTCCTTGTTTGGGGGAGATGGTGTGGATTAGATCTAAATATCCCCATCTCTTTAAATACACAATTTTCTCACATGGTCAGGGTGGTATGGGCAAAAGTGCCCCAACCTCTCGTATTCGCTCGACACATGGAAGCTAAAATCGTGAAGGTGCAGAAGCCGATGAGCACGACATTAAATGAAAAGCCGGATACTGCAATTTACGTCAGGGACTATGAAGAAATCGGAGGTGGAACCCGCCTTGCAATGCCGAAGACAGTCTGCGCGCCGGACACCTCGTCATTGAAGCCTGGTTCGAGGGCTATTGAGGGGGTCCTGGATTAAGGGGTCCTCGAACAGCCGGACTATATATTTGGGCCGAACTGTTGGGCTATGAAGATACAAGACAAAAGACTTCTTCCCGTGTCCGGATGGGACTCTCCATTGCGTGGATGGAAAGCTTGGTGATCCGGATGTGTAGATTCCTTTCTCTGTAACCGACTTTGTATAATTCTAGATCCCCCCCTCCCCCCGGTGTTTGTATAAACCGGAGGGTTTAGTACATAGGGAACAATCATCATCCCATAGGCTAGACTTCTAGGGTTTAGCCATTACGATCTCGTGGTAGATAAACTCCTGTAATACTCATATTCATCAAGATCAATCAAGCAGGAAGTAGGGTATTACCTCCATAGAGAGGGCCCGAACCTGGGTAAACATCGTGTCCCCCGTCTCATGTTACCATCGACCTTAGACGCACAGTTCGGGACCCCCTACCCGAGATCCGCCGGTTTTGACACCGACAGCCGACCCCCCCTTTCCTTCCTCTCTCTACCCCTTCCTTCCTCTCCTACTCCAACTAGGGAAGGGGGAATCCTACTCCCACCGAGAGTAGGACTCCCCCCTTGGGCGCGCCATGAGAGGGCTGGCCCTCCCCATCCGCCACTCCTTTATATACGGGGGAGGGGGGCACCCCATAGACACACAAGTTGACATTGTTTAGCTGTGTGCGATGCCCCCTCCATAGTTACACACCTCGGTCATATTGTCATAGTGGTTAGGCAAAGCCCTGTGCTGGTAACTTCATCATCACCGTCACCATGCCGTCCTGCTGACAAAACTCTCCCTCGGCCTCAACTGGATCAAGAGTACAAGGGACGCGTCTCCGAGATGAACGTGTGCTGAACGCAGAGGCGCCATACGTTCGGTGCTTGGATCGGTTGGACACACTCGCCATACGGTTCCGCTTTTGGTCTACGAGGGTACGTGGACACACTCTCCCCTCTCGTTGCTATGCATCACCTAGATAGATCTTGCGTGATCGTAGGAAGTTTTTTGAAATTACCGCGTTCCCCAACGGTGGTATCAGTGCCAAGTTTAGGCGTAGATGTTATATGCACGAGTAGAACACAAAGATTTGTGGGCAATAATAGTCATACTGCTTACTAGCATGTCATACTTTGATTCAGCGGTATTGTTGGATGAAGCGGCTCAGACCGGCATTACGCGTACGCTTACGCGAGACTGGTTCTACCGACATGCTTCGCACATAGGTGGCTAGTGAGTGTCTATTTCTCCAAGTTTATTTGAATTGAATGTGGCTATGCCCGGTCCTTGTTGAAGGTTAAAACAGCACACTTGCCAAAAAATCGTTGTGGTTTTTATGCGTAGGTAAGAACGGTTCTTGCTAAGCCCGTAGCAGCCACGTAAAACTTGCAACAACAAAGTAGAGGACGTCTAACTTGTTTTTGCAGGGCATGTTGTGATGTGATATGGTAAAAACATGATGAGATATAATTTGTTGTATGAGATGATCATGTTTTGTTAAACTTATCGGTAACTCGCAAGAGCCTTATGGTTGTCTCTTTATTGCATAAGATGCAAGTGCCATATTATTGCTTTACTTTATCGCTATGCGATAGCAATAGTTGCAAAAGCAATAGTTGGCGAGACAACCATGTGATGACACGTTGATAGAGATCAAGATGATGGAGATCATGGTGTCATGCCGGTGACGATAGAGATCATGATGGTACTTCGGAGATGGAGATCATAAGCGCAAGATGATGATGGCTGATACATCTCCAACGTATCCATAATTTTTTATTGTTCCATGCTATATATTATCCATCTAGGATGTTTTATATGCATTTATATGCTATTTTATAAATTTTTGGGACTAACCTATTAACCTAGAGCCCAGTGCCCGTTTCTGTTTTTTCCTTGTTTTTTGAGTTTTACAGAAAAGGAATACCAAACGGAGTCCAATTGACGTGCCAATTTTTGATGATTTTTTATGGACCAAAAGAAGCCCGTGGAGTGAAAGAGTTGGGCCAGAAGAGTCCCTGGCTGCCCACGAGGGTGGGTGACGCGCCTACCCCCCAGGGCGCGCCCCCTGCCTCGTGGACAGCCCGGAGACCCCCCCTGACTTGTTCCCAGCGCCAAAAATTCCCATAAATACAGAAACCCCCGAAAAGAAACCTAGATCAGAAGTTCCGCCGCCGCAAGCCTCTGTAGCCACCAAAAACCTCTCGGGAGCCTATTTTGGCAACCTGCCGGAGGGGGAATCCATCATCGGTGGCCATGTTCATCATCCCGGCACTCTCCATGACGAGGAAGGACTAGTACACCCTCTGGGCTGAGGGTATGTACCAGTAGCTGATGTCTACTACACAACCTTCTTCTTGTAGACGTTGTTGGGCCTCCAAGTGCAGAGGTTTGTAGGACAGTAGCAAATTTCCCTCAAGTGGATGACTTAAGGTTTATCAATCCGTGGGAGGCGTAAGATGAAGATGGTCTCTCTCAAGCAACCCTGCAACCAAATAACAAAGAATCTCTTGTGTCCCCAACACACCCAATGCAACGGTAAATTGTATAGGTGCACTAGTTCCGCGAAGAGATGGTGATACAAGTGCAATATGGATGGTCGATATAGGTTTTTGTAATCTGAAATAATAAAAATTGCAAGGTGGCACCTGTATCATTAGTTACCTTGCTGTTTTTATAATTTCAGATTACAAAAACCTATATCTATCATCCATATTGCACTTGTATCACCATCTCTTCGCCGAACTAGTGCACCTCTGCAATTTACCGTTGTATTGGTTGTGTTGGGGACACAAGAGACTCTTTGTTATTTGGTTGCAGGGTTGTTTGAGAGAGACCATCTTCAACCTACGCCTCCCATGGATTGATAAACCTTAGGTCATCCACTTGAGGGAAATTTGCTACTGTCCTACAAACCTCTACACTTGGAGGCCCAACAATGTCTACAAGAATAGGGTTGTGTAGTAGACATCAATGGCCATATAATGTCACATATTTTGATTACATGTGATATTTATCTTTTATGCTTCTTATTTTGCTTAGTTTGGCGGTAGCACTATAAGATGATCCCTTACTAAAATTTCAAGGTATAAATGTTCTCCCTGGGTATGCACCGTTGCGACAATTCTTCGTGCCGAGACACCACGTGATGAACGGGTGTGATAAGCAATACGTTCACATACAACGGGTGCAAGCCATTTTTGCACACGCAAAATACTCGGTTTGAACTTTACGAGCCTAGCATATGCACATATGGCCTCGGAACATTGAGACCGAAAGGTCGAGCATGAGTCATATAGTAGATATGATAAACATAGTGATGGTCACCATTGAAAACTACTCCATCTCACGTGATCATCGGACATGGTTTAGTTGATTTGGATCACGTGATCATTTAGATGACTAGAGGGATGTCTATCTAAGTGGGAGTTCTGAAGTAATTTGATTGATTGAACTTTAATTTATCATGAACTTAGTCCTGATAGTATTTTGGAAATTATGTTATAGATCAATAGCTCGCGTTATAGCTTCCCTATGTTTTTTATATGTTCCTAGAGAAAACTAAGTTGAAAGATGATAGTAGCAATGATGCGGACTGGGTTCGTGACCTGAGGTGTATCCTCATTGCTGCACAGAAGAATTATGTCCTTGATGCACCGCTAGGTGACAGACCTATTCCAGGAGCAGATGCAGACGTTATGAACGTTTGGTTAGCTCAATATGATGACTACTTGATAGTTTAGTGCACCATGCTTTACGGCCTACAACCAGGACATAAAAAATGTTTTTGAAACGTCACGGAGCATATGAGATGTTCCAAGAGCTGAAATTGGTATTTCAGACTCATGCCCGTGTCAAGAGGTATGAGACCTCTGACAAGTACTTTGCCTAAAAGATGGAGGAGAATTGCTCAACTAGTGAGCATGTGCTCAGCACGTCTGGGTACTACAATCACTTGAATCAAGTGGGAGTTAATCTTCTAGATAAGATAGTGATTGACATAGTTCTCTAGTCACCATCACCAAGTTACTGGAACTTCGTGATGAACTATAGTATGCAAGGGATGATGAAAATGATTCCTGAGCTCTTCGTGATGCTAAAATCAACGAAGGTAGAAATCAAGAGAGAGCATCAAGTGTTGATGATTGACAAGACCACTAGTTTCAAGAAAAGGGCAAAGGGAAAGAAAGGGAACTTCATGTAGAATGGCAAGCAAGTTGTTACTCCCGTGAAGAAGCCCAAAGCTGGACCTAAGCCTGATACTGAGTACTTCTACTGCAAAGGAAATGGTCACTGAAAGTGGAACTGCCCCAAATATTTGGTGGATAAGAAGGATGGCAAATTGAAAAAAGGTATATTTGATATACATGCTATTGATGTGTACCTTACTAGTGCTCGTAGTAAACCCTGGGTATTTGATACTTGTTCGGTTGCTAAGATTAGTAACTCGAAACAGGAGTTGCAGAATAAATAGAGACTAGTTGAGGGTGAAGTGACGATGTATGTTAGAAGTGGTTACAAGATTGATATGATCATCATCACAAAACCCCTATACTTTCGGGATTAGTGTTGAACCTAGATAAATGTTATTTGGCGTTTGCATTGAACATGAATATGATTTGATCATGTTTATTTCAATACGTTTATTCATTTAAAGTAAGAGAATAATTGTTGTTCTGTTTACATGAATAAAACCTTCGATGGTCATACATCCAATGAAATAGTTTGTTGGATCTCAATCGTAGTGATATACATATTCATAATATTGATGCCAAAAGATGAAAAGTTGATAATGATAGTGCAACTTATTTGTGGCACTGCTGTTTGGGTCATATCGGTGTAAAGTGCATGAAGAAACTCCATAAAGATGGACTTTTGGAATCACTTGATTATGAATCATTTGATGCTTGCGAACCATGCCTTATGGCCAAGATTACTAATACTCCGTTCTCCGGAACAATGGAACAAGCTAGTGACTTATTGGAAATAATACATACCGATGTATGTGGTGCAATGAGTATTAATGCTCGTGCCGGGTATCATTATTTTCTGACCTTCACAGATGATTTAAACAGATATGGTTATATCTACTTAATGAAACACAAGTCTAAAACATTTGAAAAGTTCAAAGAATTTCAGAGTGAAGTGGAGAATCATCATAACAATAAAATGAAATTTTCTACGATCTGATCGTGGAGGAGAATATTTAAGTTACGAGTTTGGCCTTCAATTAAAACAATGTGGAATAGTTTCACAGCTCACGCCACCTGGAACACCACAACGTAATGGTGTGTCCAAACATCGTAACCGCACTTTATTAGATATTGTCGGTGGGAAACGACACCTATGGGATCACTGGAATCCCTACTACAGTTGCGGGGCACTGGATCGTGAGAATAGCGGGACTAGTAGACAACACAAAGGGGATTTACCCAGGTTCGGGCCGCAAAGATGCGTAAAACCCTACAATCCTGCTTTGGTGGATGTATTTAGTGTTCTTGAGCTCTTGAACTAGCTCTGGGTGCTGGTAGGTTCGAAAGAGCCGACCCCCTCTCCTGTATGCCTTGGGCCTCCTTTTATAGGCGAAAGGGGTTGCCACAGTGGCACACAGGACGTGGAAAAGTGCTACATCACTGTGAGCTTATCGATGGTATTACAGGACAAAGTGCATTTAATGTGAGGCTTAGGTGTCCCTTCACTTTATCAGGGACGGGAGCGAGGCCCGTCCCATCCGTCGCTGCCCCTGCTTCCTTTCACACGCGCCCTAGCCAGCGATGCTTGTGGTGCCATGTAGGCAGGCAGGCAACTGAGGTGGCGCGGTGGTGGAACCTCCACGAAGGGCTATATGTTGCCATGTAGGTGCCTGCCCACCTGGTTGGGTCGGCAGCTGCATGCGAACGGCGGCGGAGACTTGGCTGGCGCGGGCCTGGCAGTGGCCCTGCTGTCGCCTCTGGCAAGGGTCTTGTCGGGTGGCCTGACAAGAGTCTTGCTGGGTGGCCCAGCAAGGGTCTTGCCGTGGCGCGCTGGCGTCCTCGGCAAGGATCTTGCCAGGGGTCTTGTGGGTTCCTTTGGTAAGGATCTTGGTGAGGATTGTTGCTTCTCAACCCCCATCTGATCTTGAGCATTCTATGTCTTCACAAAGATCCGCATGCCATCACGGAGGTGCCTCCCGAGCCTTGTCCCAATGTGTTTGGTGTTGGTGGGCTCAAAGGTGGCTTGCTCAGTTGGTGTGGGCGAGCTGCCCCGGCAATGGTCCTTGCCCGAGAAACCTGCTTCGTCCATCCGATCTTTGTGGCCTTGGTCCTTGTCGTTGCTTTGTTTTCCTTGCGCCTTTGGCTTCTCTCCGGCTTCCCTTTCCCACCCTGTTATGCATGGCCGTGGCGGGTGGCTCTGACTTCCTGTGCACAAGTAAAGGGGTCAAAAGCAGAGCCCCTGGGCCTAGGCCATACATAAGTGCAGCACATTGTCGGGCCAGGCCCAGAATGGTGACGGGCAGTTGGGGCGGATTTTTATGGTGGTAAACGTTCCGTCCGCTGCGCTTCCCCATGATCCGCATTGAACGCGTGACGCGGGGTTCGTGCGCGCGCATGACAGAAGCATGCTGGCGTCATCCCGTGGTGGACAGTAAAGAGGTGGCTTGCCTGTCTCTTCCAGACTGCAGGGCCTCTGCTCATTTACTGCCCCTACTTGGGAACCGTCGCTCCATGCGTCCCACTGTGCCTACCCGTCGCACCACGTTCGCTGCATGCACGATGCAGGGCGAATGACAGGCGCACGGGATGTGAGAAGTTGTGCGCGTGCGTGGGTCGATTCCCTCGCGCCTTCAATGGAGCGGGGAGGGCGGTCGATGGCCCCGCTCGCCATCACTTTAACGGTTCGGATTGGCCGAGAGGGGGCGGCCGAGCCTCGCGCCTGCCCCTTTATAAAGAGGGGAGCGAGAGGAACCGTGCCTCTCAACCATTTGCCATCTGCCTCTCCCCATTCCTAGTTCCTCCTTTCTTCTGCCATGGCGAGGGGGTGTAGCGACGCTTCATCGGTGGCGGCGAGGGTCTCCGCTTGACAACACATCGCTCCTCCCCCAGAGCTCGTGGCGGCGGAGCCGCCTGTTAGAGGGAGGTGGAGGGGGCGAAGTCGAGGCCACCGTGGCGCTCGAGGGAGAGGAGTACGAGGCGGTAGATCGGCTTCGCCTCCGCCAGCGGCCCCTCCGCCGGTGGAGGGCCACGTCGGGGACAACCCTTGCGAGTTCTTCATCGGGCTACGCCAGCCGCCGCGCCATCGTCTTCGACTCCCGACTCCGTTTGCCGGGAGATGGAGCTGGATCCACCGCAAGCGTTGCGGCTGCATATGAGGGGTTGTGGGAACAACGACATATGGGCCAACGTCGAGTTCCCCGCCCCTCACGTCATGTACCTCCGTCGAGGGTGGAAGACCTTCGCCCGCGTTTATAGCTTGACGGAGGGGCTCACTCTCCATTTCAAATTAATGGAGTGTTGCCTCCTCTCCGTCAAGATCTTCGGGCACTTCGGGACTCGCGTAAGGTGCTGCGTGGAGAGATCCTCCAATGATGAAGATTCCTCCTCGAGCGAGGGTGACGAGGAGGATAGTGGCAGCAACGACGAGGGTGGCGGGCGGCAGGATGACGGGTCCGACTAGGTGTCGGGCGCCGCTCCTGGTGGCACCGGCGACCCCATCATCCGTGTCTCCGGCTATTTGAACTTCTCGGGGTCGCCTCCTTGGGCGGCTGGCGTGGGGAGGCTGTGGAAGAGGAAGAGGGCGGGCGGCAAGGCCATCAAGTCAGAGTACGCGGGCACCGATGCCTTTGTAGCATATCGACAGTCCTGCCGCCTCGTCTTCCAGCTCTTCTACCGTCATCATCATCACCAGCGTCCCTTTGGGGTGGCCACCGGGATGTTTTCCTGGTGCCTTCTGCTGCTCGTGCTTCGCCTAGGCGCCCCTTTTGCCCTTTTGCCTTCTTGCTCCATTTCCTGAGGAGAGGGAGAAGAAAGGGATTACGGGCACCTTATCTCTTTTTAGTCTTGTAAGCCTTCGGGCCTTTGTTAGATTTAAAACTTGTAATCCCCCTGTTCATGTTTTTCATTCCGTATGAAATGTACATGTACGGGATGCTTTTAATGGAAAATGGATTGTTGCCGAGCTTTTCGTTCGCGGGTGAAACCCACGGCAAGGATCGAATCCTTATTGCTTTTAAGATAAACGTTTTTTCGCTCGGCAACAGGCCTTGCCGTCCCCCACTTCGCTCGACCTTTCTCACGCCCTTGGTGGAGGCAGGGATGAGGTGGGCTTAGGCTCCTCCTTTTATTTCCTTGCTGCCGCGACTACGACCAAACTCGGCCCCAGGAGTTGAGTCCTAGGGTACGGAATGAGGGGAGCACGGTAACCTAAGGATAAAACGAGGGTTCACATACCTCAGTCCATAATGAACGCATGATAGAGGATAGAAGACTTATCTGTATCTGCAGCCCCCGGCAACCATGGCTTGCCGCGGATGGATCCTTGCTCTTGTAGCCCCCGGCAACTTTGGCTTGCTGGGGCCCGGACGCCGGTCCGTCCCCTTTCTTCCAAAATAGTTCGACAAGAAAACTCATGTGCCCTGCGAACCAAAGGAGACAGAGATGAAAAGAGAGACGTGCACTCGACCTCTAAGCTAGTGGTTTGCCGCTGCCAAGCACTATCAACCCTAACCGAGGAAGAGACTCGACCTAGCATGCGTGCTATAACTTAGGGCGCCAGCGCTTCGTTTTATTAGTGCTCAGGGTCTGCGCCTGGCTTTGTACAAAGGGTTACATGCCTTGCCGTCAAGGCTTGTACAAAAGGGTGGCTTGCCGGGAGGCCCGACAGCCGCGCCTTCTGGGTAAAACTTGCGAAGATGCTCGATGTTCCAGGAGTTACTCACTGGAACGACATCATCGGTCTCCAGGCGGACTGCGCCGGGCCTGGTGACTCGTGTTACCCGATAAGGGCCTTCCTACTTTGGCGTCAACTTGTTAGAATTCTTGGCCAACTGAATGTGCCGAAGAACAAGGTCGCCTTCCTCAAGGCTCCAGGCATGGACCTCGGGGCTATGGTAGCGGCGCAAGGCTTGCTGGTAGCGTGCTTCTCTCACAGCAGCCCGGAGACGATCTTCCTCAAGGAGTGTTGCATCATCTTGCCGCAATCGCTCTTGCTCAAGCTCATCATAAGCGAGCACTCGAGGTGACCCGTATATGAGTTCCATGGGGAGAACTGCTTCTGCCCCATAGACCAGGGCAAAGGGTGTCTGGCCGGTGGCTCGATTTGGCATCGTTATGATCGACCAAAGAACCACTGGCAACTCATCAATCCAGCATCTTCCACTTTTGCACAGCCTGTCAAAAGTCTTCATTCTTAAGCCTTGCAGGACTTCAGCATTTGCTCTCTCCTCTTGGCCGTTGCTCCGTGGATGTGCCACGGAGGCAAAGTAGACACTGCTGCCGAGATCCTCAATGTATTGCATGAAGGCGTGGCTTATGAACTATGAGCCTTTGTCAGTGATGATCCCTTTGGGTATCCCAAATCGGCACACTAGTCCCTTGAAGAACTTGATGGCTGTCTGCGCCATCACCTTCCTCACTACTTCCACTTCTGGCCACTTTGTGAACTTGTCCATTGCGACGTACAAGTACTCAAAGCCCCCGACAGCACGGGGGAAGGGGCCCAATATGTCGAGCCCCGAAACCGAGAAGGGCCAGGAGAGAGGGATAGTCTAAAGGGCTTGAGCTGGTTGATGAAGCTTCTTCGAATGGAACTGGCATGCTTCACACTTGGTTACTAGTGCCATCGCATCCTGGAGGGCGGTGGGCCAGAAGAAACCTTGCCGGAAAGCCTTGCCGGCAATGGCCCTCGACCCTATGTGGGAGCCACATATGCCTCTAGGTATCTCTACCAACAGCTTTAGTCCTTCCTCCCGGAAGATGCACTTCAATTTCACCCCATTCGGTCTTTTTCTGTACAATACGTTATCAACGAATTGGTACAGATTAGACCGGCGGGCTACTCTTTCTGCCTCTTCCTGCTCCTCAGGAAGCTCTCCTTTTTGAAGGAATCGGACGGTGTGCTGCGCCCATGCCGGAGCCTGTGGCTCGACGACTGAGGGAGTCCTGGACTAGGGGGTGTCCGGATAGCAGGACTATCATCATCGGCCGGACTCCAAGACTACGAAGATACAAGATTGAAGACTCCGTCCCGTGTCTGGATGGGACTTTCCTTGGCGTGGAGGGCAAGCTTGGCGATACGGATATGTAGATCTCCTACCATTGTAACCGACTCTGTGTAACCCTAGCCCTCTCCGGTGTCTATATAAACCGGAGGGTTTTAGTCCGTAGGACAACACAACCATTACAACAATCATACCATAGGCTAGCTTCTAGGGTTTAGCCTCCTTGATCTCGTGGTAGATCCACTCTTGTACTACCCATATCATCAATATCAATCAAGCAGGAGTAGGGTTTTACCTCCATCGAGAGGGCCAGAACCTGGGTAAAAACATCGTGTCCCTTGTCTCCTGTTACCATCCGCCTAGACGCACAGTTCGGGACCCCCTACCCGAGATCCACCGGTTTTGACACCGACATTGGTGCTTTCATTGAGAGTTCCTCCGTGTCGTGACCGATAGGCTTGATGGCTTCTTCAATCAATAACGACACCGTCCAGGGTGAGACTTTCCTCCCTGGACAGATCTTCGTGTTCGGCGGCTTCGCACTGCGGGCCAATTTGCTTGGCCATCTGGAGCAGATCGAAAGCTACGCCCCTGGCCATCAGGTCAGGTTTGGAAGCCTAAACTTCACGGCCGACATCCGCGGAGACTTGATCTTCGATGGATTCGAGCCACAGCCGAGCGTGCCGCATTGTCACGATGGGCATGATTCAGCTCTGCCGCCGGATAGCACCCTGGAGGCCGCACACGAGTCCGCTCTGACCCATAGTTCGGAGCAGACCGCGCAGATCGAGGACAGTTGGCTGGACACCGCCTCGGGAGCTGCAACTCCTATGGCGATGGAGCCGAAAACTGATCTTGTCCCTTATAAGGCTCGTGACTCCGAGATGCCGGACTCCTTGCCGGACTCCGGACCTCCTGCGCCCCTGCCAATCGAACCCGATTGGGCGCCGATCGTGGAATTCACCGCCACGGACATCTTTCAGCACTCACCCTTTGGTGACATCCGAAATTCGCTAAAGCATCTCTCGTTATCAGGAGAACCTTGGCCGGACTGCGGTCAGGATGGTTGGGATGCGGATGACGAAGAAATCCAAAGCCCACCCACCACCCACTTTGTAGCCACTGTCGATGATCTAACTAACATGCTAGACTACGACTCCGAAGACATCGACGGTATGGATGACTATGCCGGAGACGATCAAGAACCAGTGCCTACAGGGCACTGGTAGACCACCTCGTCATATGACATATACATGGTGGACACCCCAAAGGATGGGGACAGTGAAGAAGCAGCGGAGGCAGATTCTTCTAAGAAACAGCCCAAGTGCCGACGTCAGCGGCGCCGCTCTAAATCATGCCACAGTAAGAATGGAGATTCCGGCACCGGAGATAATAACACCCCAGAGAGTGCCGAAGACAACCCCCTCCAGGAAAATTCAGCACAGGAGGACGGGGAAGCCAGCCCTCGAAAGAGAGCGGCAGACGAGGAGGATGAAAATTACATGCCTCCCTCCGGAGACGAGGCAAGCCTCAACGACGATGAATTCGTCGTGCCAGAGGATCCCGTCGAACAAGAGCATTTTAAACGCAGGCTTATCGCCACGGCAAATAGCCTAAAGAAAAAGAAGCAACAGCTTCAAGCTGATCAAGACCTGCTGGCCAACAGATGGACCGAGGTCCTCGCGGCTGAAGAGTATGAACTTGAACGCCCCTCCAAAAGTTACCCAAAACGCAAGTTGCTCCCCCGACTAGAGGAGGAAGCATACAAACCTTCATCACCAGCGCACAATACGGCAGATCGACCACCCCGTGGCCGTGACAGAGAGGCATCTAGGCCCTCCATCAGGACCGTACCCCGGCATTGCTCGAAAAGTACGAAGCCACGAGGGAATGCGCCGGACTTGCGAGACATATTGGAGGACAAGGCAAGACAATGCAGATCTATCTACGGATCACGTGGGCGCCCCACGACCCACGACGACTACTGCTGCGCCGGATATAGCAACTCCGGCTGGGCCGAACACAGCAGGCAACACTCCCTTGAGCTACATCGTGATAATTCTCAATACAGAGGCGCCACACACCCACTATGCTTCACTGACGAAGTAATGGATCATCAAATCCCTGAAGGGTTTAAACCCGTGAACATTGAATCCTACGATGGCACAACAGACCCCGTGGTTTGGATCGAAGATTATCTCCTTCACATCCATATGGCCCGCGGCGACAATCTCCATGCCATCAAGTATCTCCCACTCAAGCTTAAAGGACCAGCTCGGCATTGGCTTAACAGCTTGCCCGCAGAGTCAATTGGGTGTTGGGAGGACCTGGAAGCCGCATTCCTCGACAACTTCCAGGGCACATATGTGTGACCACCAGACGCCGATGACCTAAGCCACATAATTCGGTAGCCAGACGAATCGGCCAGACAGTTCTGGACACGGTTCTTAACAAAGAAAAACCAAATCGTCGACTGTCCGGATGCAGAGGCCCTCGCAGCCTTCAAACATAACATCCGCGACGAGTGGCTGGCCCGGCACCTAGGACAGGAAAAGCCGAAATCCATGGCAGCCCTCACATCACTCATGACCCGCTTCTGTGTGGGAGAGGACAGCTGGCTAGCTCATAGCAACAACCTCAGCAAAAACGCTGGCAGTCCGGATACTAAGGACCACAATGGCAGGTCGCGTCGAAACAAAAACAAACGCCGCGTTAACGGCGATAGCAATGAGGATATGTCAGTCAACGCCGGATTCAGAGGCTCTAAACCCGGTCAGCGGAAGAAGCCATTCAAAAGAACTACCCCGGGTCCGTCCAATTTGGACCGAATACTCGACCGCTGTTGCCAGATACATGGCACCCCCGAAAAGCCAGCTAATCACACCAACAGAGATTGTTGGGTATTCAAGCAGGCGGGCAAGTTAATTGCCGAAAACAATGACAAGGGGCTGCAAAGCGACGACGAGGAAGAGACCCGGCCGCCGAACAGTAGAGGACAGAAGGGTTTCCCCCCACAAGTGCGGACGGTAAACATGATATACGCAACCCATATACCCAAAAGAGAGCGGAAGCGTGCACTTAGGGACGTATATGCGATGGAGCCAGTCGCCCCAAAGTTCAACCCATGGTCCTCTTGCCCGATCAATTTCGATCGAAGGGACCACCCTACCAGTATCCGTCATGGTGGATTCGCCGCATTGGTTTTAGACCCAATCGTCGATGGATTTTACCTCACTAGAGTCCTGATGGACGGCGGCAGCATCCTGAACCTGCTTTACCAGGATACAGTGCGCAAGATGGGCATAGACCCCTCAAGGATTAAACCTACAAAAACGACCTTTAAAGGCGTCATACCAGGTGTCGAGGCCAATTGTATAGGCTGAGTCACACTGGAAGTGGTCTTCGGATCCCCGGATAATTTCCGAAGCGAGGAGTTAATCTTTGACATAGTCCCGTTCTGCAGTGGGTATCACGCTCTGCTCGGACAAACCGCGTTTGCAAATTCAACGCGGTACCGCATTATGCATACCTCAAGCTCAAGATGCCAAGCCCTCGTGGAGTCATCACGGTCAACGGAAATACTGAACGCTCCCTCAGAACGGAGGAACATACAGCGGCTCTCGCGGCAGAAGTACAGAGCAGCCTTCTAAGGCAATTTTCGAGTCCGGCCGTTAAACAACCTGACATAGCCAAACACGCCCGGAGTAACATCAATCAAGACCACCTGGCACGTTCCGAGCACGCGTAGCAATGCGGCCCCAACCCCAGCCCTTGCATGATTGCAAGACCAGCTCTTCGCGTACATCACTATGCCCTGGAGATACCATGGGCACAGGGGGAGGGGCACGACCACGACAGGCCCAGAGTGCGGCTTAACCACACCAGGGGCTCCTAAGTGTGTCACTCTTTTTTCTTTTTTTATTTTTTCCACAGGACTCCGCTCACCAGAGGCCCTGTCCGGCAGTAGATCTGCCGAACTCACGATGCAACAGCCAGGGAGGGACAAAGGCTACGACAAACACTCAGGTGGTCTCCATTACGAGCATTAAATTTGTTAAATACACCATTCCGCAGCCTACCCCTGGAGGGGGACACTTCTAATAATCCAGCCCTTGCTTACCGCACTATTTGTATCGTTCTGCACTCATGGCAGAATTTCTTGAATAAACAATGCATCACTTTTTGCTCATAATTGCATTTCCTTTTTACATATATGTTTATTCTTGACATCTTGCACCCATACATTTTGGTACGGCCGCACACACCAGGGGCTTACGTTTCCCGCATTATGGTGTGATAAGTCCGAACACATTCACAAGTGCGGCACCCCGAACTTATAGCATTATATGTATCGTCAATAGTTGGGTTTTCTCGGCTCCCATGTTTTGGTACCTTACGTTCCGTTCTGTCGGCTAAGGTAGCACTGGGAGAACCACTGCGATTGCGCCCCGGTTGAGCTGGGCGAGCGCCTCAGTGGAGAAAGCTAAAACTGACTATCATGATAAGGCGAGAGACTGGTCGCTGTTCGAGAGGTCATTTCAAGTCCCTAAAGACTTATGCCGCTTCGAGCGAGGAACCGGATGTGTCCGGCCCAGGCGTGGATAGCGCCCCGAACTCGGTCTTCCAAATACTAGGGGCTTCGCCGAAATTTAAAATTATAGAATTCTATGGCTAAGTGAGAGTGTTCAAGCATTATAAGTCTGGTTGCCTTGTTCGTTGTATTGAGCGCCTCCCTAGATGGACCCAAAAATGGGAACAAGAGTGCTCAAGTTTATCCCGAACACCCCAGCACTCGTGGCATGGGGGCTGAAGCCGACGACTTGCCATCTCTCAGATTTAATAAACGGCCGCACAGAAGGTAATATTTTAAATAAATAAGCGTTGCTTAGCGCATATGAACAAAGTTTTCAGCGCACAGAATAACACATTGCGAGTTTACTCAATAAGTACATCTCTGGGGCACTCATCCGCAATCTTGCGGGCACCCTTCAGGACAGTCTTATAGTACATCTCGGGCGTACGATACTCCTTGCCCGCTGGCGGCGCGTTAGTGATAAGCCTCTCCGCATCCAGCATGCCCCAGTGCACCTTTGCGCGGGCAAGGGCCCGACGGGCACCTTCAATGCAGGCGGAGCGCTTGATGACCTCCACCCAGGGGCACGCATCCACCAGCCGCCGCACGAGGCCGAAGTAGCTCCCAGGCATGGCCTCTCCAGGCCACAGCCGGACTATGAGGCCCTTCATGGCCTGCTCGGCTACCTTATGGAGCTCGACCAGCTGCTTCAGCTGGTCGCTAGGGGGCACCGGATGTCCGGCCTCAGCGTACTGAGACCAGAAGACCTTCTCCATTATGCTCCCCTCCTCGCCACAGTATAATGCGGCGGCATCGGACACACTGCGAGGCAGATCTGCAAACGCCCCTGGAGAGCTCTGAATTCGGGTAAGTAACAGGTAATTTACATTAACATGCTTGCTTTGCATGAAAAATGCCTTACCCGCCGCTATCTTCTTCATATCCTCAACCTCCTGGAGGGCCTTACGGGCCTCGGCCTTAGCGTCTTTGGCACTTTCAAGAGCCGAGGCAAGCTCAGACTCTCGAGTCTTCGAGTCGCGCTCCATACTCTCATGCTTCTCCATGAGAGCCTGGAGCTCTTCCCGCACCTCCGCCACCCGCGCCTCCTGCTTCTCTCGCTCCGCTCGTTCCGCGGCCGCATTTTGTTCGGCCGCGGACACGGCCTCCTTCAGGGTCGCCACCTCGTTCATGGCCCCTGCAGTACCCACGTTATCCTTGTTATTTCTATTGCAACCAAAATACTTTTCTGTAAGGTACAAATTTTAAAGTGGTGTTACTCACCTTCTTTGTCCTCAAGCTGCTTCTTGGCAAGGCCGAGCTCTTGCTCGGACCGCTCGAGGTCCTGCTTCAAAGCACCGACCTCCGCAGTCAGTGCGGCAGAAGTCAGCAGCGCAGCCTGCAAACCCATATTGACATAATTATTAGCACTCCTGTGTATATCTTTTTTAGATCCTCAGTCCGGTTTTTCTTTCCGAACACCGAACCGAGCATCAGGGGCTACTGTCTATGCGGTATTACATTACATATTTTAAAACTTCTTACCTCAAAGCCTGTTAGAAGGCTGCTGCAGGCTTCGGTCAGCCCGCTCTTGGCGAGCCGAACTTTCTGAATCACCGCACTCATGATAGTGTGGTGTTCTTCCTCGATGGAAGCGCCATCGAGCGCCTCCAACAAGTTGTCCGGTGCCTCCGATTGGACGGAGGCTGCCGGCGTCATGGTCTTGCCCTTCCTACGAAGGGGCCGCCTATCGGACTCCGGAACCACTGCGGGTTCTGGTATGGAGTCCGGCACAAAGTCCGGGAGGCTGCCTTGTGGCACCTCCGGAGCCTCCTCCTGATGGGTCCCTTCCTGGGATCCCACCTTGGCGTCCTCAGTGTCGCGAGGGGTGGAGGCAGTCGGAATGGAATCTACATCCGACGGAGCCAACGACCCGCTCGACGAAGCGGGAAGATCATCATCGGCCGGACTACAGGTAGTGTGCGGCATTAGAAGGACACTATGTGACACAAAAGAGAAATTATGAATCACTCAGGAATCCGGATACTTACGATCTTGCCAGAGGCCTGGCCCTTGAGGGCCACTCCTCGTCGCCAACTTTGGCGTTGGCGGAGCTGTCCGGGGGAATGGTCCTTCCCCTCTTGGACCCTTCGGCCTCCCCCGTTGGGGAAGCCTTCCTCTTCCTCTCTCCCCCCTCCTGGGGAGAGTCCTCTTTCTCGTCCTCCTCATCTTCGGGGGAGGAGTCCCCCTCGGAGCCGTCAGACGACGAGTCCGATACCACCTGGCACCGGGAACTCCTTCGGGTTCCCGTGGCCTTCTTCTTGGCCTTCTTCTCCGGCACCACATAAAGTGTCGGGACCAGCAGCCTCGTTAAACGGGCGTTCGCTGGGTCTTCGGGAAGGGGAGCCGGACAGTCCACCTGTCCGGACGTCCTCTGCCAGTCATGTTAAAGGCATCAGGGAGTTGTAGATCCCACCATGGAGTCAAGCTATGAAAGGAATGGATGTCCCATAAAGGATGATATATCTTACCACACCGGCCGGGCGCTTGGTACTGAATCCGCGATCTTCAGTCGCGGACGCGGGGGCTTCTCCGCCCTTGAATAGCACCCTCCAGACGGCTTCGTACGTCATGTCGAAGAGCCCGCTCAGAGTCTGGTGCTGTGCCGGATTGAACTCCCACAAATTGAAGGCCCGCTGTTGGCAGGGGAGAATCCGGCGGACGAGCATGACCTGGATTACGTTGACAAGTTTGAGCTTCTTGTTCACCAAGGACTGGAGGCAGGACTGGAGTCCTGTCAGCTCCTCCGAACTGCCCCATAGCAAGCCCTTCTCTTTCCAGGAGGTGAGCTGCATAGGGGCACCAGATCTGAACTCGGGGGCCGCTGCCCATTTAGGGTCCCACGGCTCGGTGATATAGAACCACCCCGATTGCCACCCTTTGATGGTCTCCACAAAGGCACCCTCGAGCCAGAGGACGTTGGGCATCTTGCCCACCATGGCGACTCCGCACTCCGCTTGAGCGCCCTTCACCACCTTCGGCTTGACATTGAAGGTCTTGAGCCACAAGCCGAAGTGGGGCCGGATGCAGAGGAAGGCCTCGCACACGACGATAAACGCCGAGATGTTGAGGATGAAGTTTGGCGCCAGATCGTGGAAGTCCAGGCCATAGTAGAACATGAGCCCCCGGACGAAGGGATGAAGTGGGAAGCCCAGTCCGCGGAGGAAGTAGGGAAGGAATATAACCCTCTCATGGGGCCTGGGGGTGGGGATGAGCTGCCCCTCGTCGGGCAGCCGGTGCGCGATGTCGCCGGAAAGGTATCCGGCGCCGCGCAGCTTTGCGATGTGCTCCTCCGTGACGGAGGAGGCTAACCACTTGCCTCCCGCTCCGGACATGACTGGAGGAGGTTGAGACGAGATGTGCGGACTTGGGCGCTGGAGCTCGAGTGCGCGGAGATGGATAAGCAAAGGAGGAAGAAGGCGTAGGTGAAAAGGTGGATCCTTATCCCCTTATATCTAGGTGGACGAAGACTATGCGTCCCCACTGGCCTGGTAAAGCTCGCTTATCTCCCAAGCGCCACCATCAATGGCGCGGTTGGGTTACCCACGTTCGTATTGATGGGAATCCCGGAATAAGGGGAACACGATCTCTGCTTCGACAAGACGTGCCAAGGAAACCGCTTCGCTAAATGCGCTGAGGTGGTATAATAAAAAACGATTCAAGTAAGGGCTTGGTAGTGGCGTGACGTCATGCCACAAAATACATCAGCAGATTGAACTTGTGTACATATTATTCTCTCTACGGTGGAATGTGGAAATTATTTTGCAGAGCCGGACACTATCCTGGTGTTCACAATCTTCTACGAATTATTCGGAGGGGGAACCCGCCTTGCAATGCCGAACAATATGCGCGTCGGACTCATCGTCATTGAAGCCTGGTTCAGGGGCTACTGAGGGAGTCCTGGACTAGGGGGTGTCCGGATAGCCGGACTATCATCATCGGCCGGACTCCAAGACTACGAAGATACAAGATTGAAGACTCCGTCCCGTGTCCGGATGGGACTTTCCTTGGCGTGGAAGGCATGCTTGGCGATACGGATATGTGGATCTCCTACCATTGTAACCGACTATGTGTAACCCTAGCCCTCTCCGGTGTCTATATAAACCGGAGGGTTTTAGTCTGTAGGACAACACAACCATTACAACAATCATACCATAGGCTAGCTTCTAGGGTTTAGCCTCCTTGATCTCGTGGTAGATCCACTCTTGTACTACCCATATCATCAATATCAATCAAGCAGGAGTAGGGTTTTACCTCCATCGAGAGGGCCCGAACCTAGGTAAAAACATCGTGTCCCTTGTCTCCTGTTACCATCCGCCTAGACGCACAGTTCGGTACCCCCTACCCGAGATCCGCCGGTTTTAACACCGACAACGACAAGGACCAAAGGAATCTCTTCTGCCACGGGAGCGGCCGCCTCGACGGCCATTACCTGAGGTCTTGCTAGAGTCGGTTGTCCCATGACAGGATCGGGCATCCACGGCAACATCTTCGCCGGCTGCTCCGGGGAGCTCGGTGGGGAAGTACTTGCCAGAGCCTAGCTTCCTCTGCTTGTTCTGCCCGGTCGACGGCTCAACGGATGGTTGAGTTAACTGAAGCACAAAAGTACCTGGTTCCATAGGTAGCTTGAGGGCAGCGCACTTTGACAGGTAGTCGGCGATGTCGTTCTCCGTCCGAGGGACATGCTCCGCTTGTATACCGTCAAAGTGCTCCTCCAGTTTCCTCACCTCATCTACGTAAGACTCCATCAACGGGCTTTCATAATCTTTGTTGATCTGCCTGACGACGAACTGTGAGTCGCCCCTGATGATGAGCTTTTTAACTCCGAGGTCTACCGCGATCCTGAGACCGGCAAGCAAACCCTCATGCTCGGTGGTGTTGTTGGTTGACATCTCTTGGGGGAAGTGCATCTGGATGACATACTTCAGGTGCTCTCCGGTGGGTGCGACAAGCATCACACCAGCACCGGCGCCTTGCTGCGAGAAGGCACCATCAAAGTACATGATCCAGTTGCGGCTCGTTTCCTTGCCGGGGAGAGTGGTCTCCTGCACCTCTTCGTCGGGCGTCGAGGTCCATTCTGCAACAAACTCCGCCAACACTCTGCTCTCCTCCTTGACGGGCACCTTCTTGGTCTCCGGTGGCGTGGCTTTGGACTTCTTGCTCTTGTCGGCGGAGCTCTCTGGCACGTTCACAATGGGAGCGCAACACCCCGTAGAGGTGCGCTTGCCGGAGTGGGTGCGAGGGGTCTCGCCGGTCTTCTTCCCCCTCGGGGCTCCGTCAGCAGCAGCAGGGGCCTTAGCGGCAGCTGCTACAACTGCTTCCTGGTAGAGTTGGTCGGCGCAGATCAACGCATCTTTCTTGTTGGAGGGGACGGTGATGATGTTCATTGGCCCGGGCATCTTCAGCATGTTGTAGGCGTAGTGTGAAGCCGCCGTGAACTTGGCTAGTGTCGGGTGGCCGAGGATCCCGTTGTAAGGCAAGGGGATCTCGGCTACATCAAAAACAATCCTTTACCTCCGGTGGTTCAGCTTGCCTCCGAATGTCACGGGCAGCGTGACCTTTCCCTTTGGCTGGCTCCTCCCCGGGTTAATCCCATGGAACGTGCCCGTCTCCTCGAGGTCTCCATCAGGGATCTGCAGCCTTTTGACCACAACAGGCGAGATCAAGTTCAGGCCGGCCCCGCCATCAACCAACATCTTTGTCACCTTGAGGTTGCGGATTGTTGGCGAAACCAACAATGGCAAGCACCCGACCGCAGTAGTGCGGTCAGGGTGGTCCTCGGTGTCGAAGATG
The DNA here is from genome assembly GCA_963921465.1 of Triticum timopheevii. Taxonomy (NCBI): domain Eukaryota; kingdom Viridiplantae; phylum Streptophyta; class Magnoliopsida; order Poales; family Poaceae; genus Triticum; species Triticum timopheevii. Next base: position 137,827,681 of record OY997272.1, read on the forward strand.
ATGGGCGTGCTGGACCATTTCAGCGGCCTCCGTGCGTCGAACAATGGCTCCACCGCCGTGATCTCACGCGCCCACTGCTTGAGTTGGCGGTGGGACGTATGCAGCAAGGCGCCACCATCGACGCACAGGGCCTCTGTGGCTTTCTGAAACTCGTGGTCGCCGGACACATTGTCCTCGTCATGATCATCGTCTTCCTGCTTCTTGTCGCGGCTGCTACCTCTTGAGCACTGCATTGGATTTCCCCGAAGAGGAGAGGATGATGCAGCAAAGTAGCGTAAGTATTTCCCTCAGTTTTTGAGAACCAAGGTATCAATCCAGTAGGAGACCACGCACAAGTCCCTCGTACCTACACAAAACGATAGCAACTCACAACCAACGCTTAGGCGTTGTCAATCCCTTCATGGTCACTTACGAGAGTGAGATCTGATAGAGATAATATTTTTGGTATTTTTGATAGATAGATGCAAAGTAAAAAGTAAAAGGCAAAGTAAAACAAAGCAAGTAAATAAAGTGATAGAGATTGATATGATGAGAATAGACCCGGTGGCCATAGGTTTCACTAGTGGCTTCTCTCAAGAGCATAGATATTCTACGGTGGGTGAACAAATTACTGTTGAGCAATTGACAAAATTGAGCATAGTTATGAGTATATCTAGGCAATGATCATGTATATAGGAATCACGTCCAAAACAAGTAGATCGAAATGATTCTGCATCTACTACTATTACTCCACTCATCGACCGCTATCCAGCATGCATCTAGAGTATTAAGTTAAAAACAGAGTAATGCCTTAAGCAAGATGACATGATGTAGAGGGATTAATTCATGCAATATGATAAAAAACCTATCTTGTTATCCTCGATGGCAACAATACAATACGTGCCTTGCAACTCTTTCTGTCACTGAGTAAGGACACCACAAGATTGAACCCAAAGCTAAGCACTTCTCCCATTGCAAGAACTACCAATATAGTTGGCCAAACCAAAAAGGATAATTCGAAGAGACTTGCAAAGATAACTCAATCATACATAAAAGAATTAAGAGAAGAATCAAATATTTTCCATAGATAATACTGGATCATAAACCCACAATTCATCGGTCTCAACAAACACACCGCAAAAAGAAGATTACATTGAATAGATCTCCACAAGAGAGGGGGAGAACATTGTATTGAGATCCAAAAAGAGAGAAGAAGCCATCTAGCTACTAGCTATGGACCCGAAGGTCTGAAGTAAACTACTCACACTTCATCGGAGGGGCTATGGTGATGATGTAGAAGCCCTCCGTGGTGGATGCCCCCTCCGGCGGAGCTCCGGAACAGGCCCCAAGATGGGATCTCGTGGATACAGAAGGTTGCGGCGGTGGAATTAGGTTTTTGGCTCCTGTTCTGATTGTTCGGGGATACGTAGGTATATATAGGAGGAAGGAGTACGTCGGTGGAGCGTCAGGGGGCCCACAAGGTAGGGGGCGCGCCCAGGGGGGCACTCTCCACCCTCGTGACCGCCTCTGGCACTTCTTGGAGTAGGGTCCAAGTCTCCTGGATCACGTTCGGTTGGAAAATCACGATCCCAAAGGTTTCATTCCGTTTGGACTCCATTTGATATTCCTTTTCTTCGAAACACTGAAATAGGCAAAAAAACAGCAATTCTGGGCTAGGCCTCCGGTTAATAGGTTAGTCCCAAAAGTAATATAAAAGTGGAAAATAAAGCCCAATATAGTCCAAAATAGTAGATAAAGCAGCATGGAGCAATCAAAAATTATAGATACGTTGGAGACGTATCAGGAATCCCCAAGCTTAATTCCTGCTCGTCCTCAAGCTTATAGATACGTTGACAAAAAAAGAATTTTTGATGCGGAGTGATACTTTGGCATAATTTCAATGTAAATCTTCTTAATTGTGATATGAATATTCAGATCCGAAAGATTCAAGACAAAAGTTCATATTGACACAAAAATAATAATACTTCAAGCATACTAATCAAAGCAATCATGTCTTCTCAAAATAACATGGCAAAAGAAAGTTCATCCCTACAAAATCATATAGTTAGGCTATGCTTCATTTTCGTCACACAAAGATGTTCCCAACTTCTATACCCCCGATGACAAGCCAAGCAATTGTTTCATACTTAAATAATCTCAAACTTTTTCAACCTTCACGCAATACATGAGCGTGAGCCATGGATATAGCACTATGGGTGGAATAGAATATGATGATGGGGATTGTGTGGAGAAGGCAAAAAAGGAGAAAGTCTCACATTGACGAGGATAATCAACGGGCTATGGAGATGCCCATCAATTGACGTCAACATGAGGAGTAGGGATTGCCATGCAACGGATGCACTAGAGCTATGAATGTTCAACAAAAGAAAACTAGTGGGTGTGCATCCAACTCGCTTGCTCACGAAGACCTAGGGAATTTGAGGAAGCCCATCGTAGGAATATACAAGCCAAGTTCTATAATGAAAAATTCCCACTAGTATGAAAAGGACAACTTTATGAGACTCACTACATGAGGAACAAGGTGCTACTTTGAAGCACAATATATGAGACTCACTACATGAAGAACAAGGTGCTACTTTGAAGCACACTATATATGAGACTTACTACATGAAGAACAAGGTGCTACTTTGAAGCACAAATGTGGAAAAAGAGATAGTAGCATTGCCCTTTTTATTTTCTCTTTTTTTGGGGCCTTTCTTGTTTTATTTTGGCCTTTCTCTTTTTTTAATTTGGGCAATGCTCTAATAATGATGATCATCACACTTCTATTGATTACAACATAAAGATTACAACTCGAAACTTAGAACAAGATATGACTCTATATGAATGCCTCCGGCGGTGTACCGGGATAGTGCAATGAATCAAGAGTGACATGTATGGAAAATAATGCATGGTGGCTTTGCCACAAAAACGATGTCAACTACATGATCATGCAATGGCAATATGACAAAAGTAATGTATGTCATGATGATGATGGTGGAAGTTGCATGGCAATATATCTCGGAATGGCTATGGAAATGCCATAATAGGTAGGTATAGTGGCTGTTTTGAGGAAGATATAAGGAGGTTTATGTGTGATAGAGCGTATCATATCACGGGGTTTGGATGCACCGGCAAAGTTTGCAACAACTCTCAAGGTGAGAAAGGGCAATGCACGGTACCGAAGAGGCTAGCAAAGGCGGAAAGTGTTGGGGAACGTAGTAATTTCAAAAATTTCCTACGCACACGCAAGATCATGGTGATGGCATAGCAACGAGAGGGGAGAGTGTTGTCCATGTACCCTCGTAGACCGTAAGCGGAAGCATTAGCACAACGCGGTTGATGTAGTCGTACGTCTTCACGATCCGACCGATCCAAGCACCGAACGGACGGCACCTCCGAGTTCAGCACACGTTCAGCTCGATGACGATCCCCGGGCTCCGATCCAGCAAAGGTTCGGGGATGAGTTTCGTCAGCATGACGGCGTGGTGACGATGATGATGCTCTACCGGCGCAGGGCTTCGCCTAAACTCCGCGACGATATGACCGAGGTGGAATATGGTGGAGGGGGGCACCGCACACGGCTAAGGAACGATCCGTAGATCAACTTGTGTGTCTATGGGGTGCCCCCTGCCCCCGTATATAAAGGAGTGGAGGAGGGGGAGGGCCGGCCCTCTCTATGGCGCGCCCTAGGGGAGTCCTACTCCCACCGGGAGTAGGATTCCCCCTTTCCTAGTAGAACTAGGAATCCTTCCATGTAGTAGGAGTACGAGAGAAGGAAAGGGAAGAGAGAAGGAGAAGGAAGGAAGGGGGCACCCCCCCTCCCTAGTCCAATTCGGACTAGTCCAAGGGGAGGGGTGCGGCCACCCTTTTGGCCCTTTCTCTCCTTTCCCGTATGGCCCAATGAGGCCCAATACGAATTCCCGAAACTCTCCGGTACTCCGAAAAATACCCGAATCACTCGGAACCTTTCCGAACTCCGAATATAGTCGTCCAATATATCGATCTTTACGTCTCAACCATTTCGAGACTCCTCGTCATGTCCCCGATCTCATCCGGGACTCCGAACTCCTTCGGTACATCAAAACTCATAAACTCATAATAAAACTGTCATCGTAACGTTAAGCGTGCGGACCCTACGGGTTCGAGAACTATGTAGACATGACTTAGAACTATTCTCGGTCAATAACCAATAACGAAACCTGGATGCCCATATTGGCTCCTACATATTCTACGAAGATCTTTATCGGTCAAACCGCATAACAACATACGTTGTTCCCTTTGTCATAGGTATGTTACTTGCCCGAGATTTGATCGTCGGTATCTCAATACCTAGTTCAATCTCGTTACCGGCAAGTCTCTTTACTCGTTACGTAATGCATCATTCCGTAACTAACTCATTAGTCACATTACTTGCAAGTCTTATAGTGATGTGCATTACCGAGAGGGCCCAGAGATACCTTTCCGACAATCGGAGTGACAAAACCTAATCTCGAAATACGCCAACCCAACATGTACCTTTGGAGACACCTGTAGTACTCCTTTATAATCACCCAATTACGTTGTGACGTTTGGTAGCACCCAAAGTGTTCCTCCGGTAAATGGGAGTTGTATAATCTCATAGTTATAGGAACATATATAAGTCATGAAGAAAGCAATAGCAACATACTAAACAATCAAGTGCTAGGCTACGGAATGGGTCATGTCAATCACATCATCTATCTATATATAAAAAGTAATATACGGGCTAACCAAAATATAGATAAATAGATAGAAATTACCACAAAAATTAGAAAGATCTAGCCGTTGAATCTAATATATCGTCAACATTAATTAAATCTCAGCCAATAAATTTCATTAATGCTCTCCACGCCTCCACCCATCATGTACGACCTACAACCAGACCCACGTCAAAAGCATACCCAAGCTCCAACTAGATCGCCAAAAAACTGTGATCAGTTAAAAAGAATTATCTCTTAAAAGAAAAGTTAAAAAGAATTATACGCATAACCTAGCACAGCCGCTGGCGGCACGTTCTCCACAAGAATCGTCGTTGTGCCACTACCGCGTCACATCCGTGTCCTGGACCAAAAGGAATTTGCCAGATCCTCCCAGGTGGCTCGCACAGGCATGAATCCTATGGAGTGTTAGCGGCGACCCAAGTAGAGGCAGGTACTGGAACGATTCGCCCAAGCTATCCAATGCATGTTTTTTTTTCTCCATGATATTTTGTTCTTTAATTAGTCCTCTGTAGAACGCATAGAAATTGATGAAGCACCATGTTTTCTTTCTTTTCAATCTGATGTTAAATCTTACATGAAAGCAGTACATGCATCCAAGAAGAAACTATTTCATTACTACTAGATTACAGTACAGATGGACATCTACATAAACAAAAGATTTACATCCGTTGTATCAAATACATAGGGAGCTATCTTCCGCGCAGATATTTTACTGGAAAGAAAGATCTCCTTCAAGATTCACTCAGGAATTCCTGCTCCACCGACGCACCCAAACTTCCTCGAGAGAACCCTAGCGGTTCTCCTTCGAGATGTCCTGAATTTTGAAGCTCTATCTACAAAGTGCCGACCTGGACGCAGATGTACACCATGAACTGCATGGCCTCCATGAGGGACTGAAAACCGACTTCTCCATTCGCAACGAAGCAGGCCTCCTCGACGAGGATGTTGGACCTGACAAACAGGCTCCTCGACGTGGATGTTGGACCTGACGAACAGCCGCAGGTGTTTTACCTAACGGATCAGTAAAAAAGAGCTGGGATGCCCTAGGGCGTCCACCATCTCCATTGGAATTGTCGTTGCACTAATAGCATTAGCGGCAACCCAAGCCGAACAGGTATTCGATTGATTCTCTAAAACCTATACTATGGCTCTTTGCATGCACGCCTCTATTTTACCTATAACTGTTCTGTTATTTAGTTAATAATACTTTGTAGCACACCTAGAAGTTCATATGCACCCTTCCTTTTCATGAACCTCCTTTGCTCTAATTAATAGCACACATATAAGTTCATATTTGCATTGTCACCCAACTAACAAGTTTAAGCTCAATTCGGCAAGCCACTTACTTTTACTTCCACTTACCAATATTGTCCTTGCAGAACATTGTACGTGATATTGAGGATTGTCCGATCAACTTCAGCCAGCAATGACACAACCTACATCAGTAGTTCTGTCTAGCGACAACACCACCTCGAGCAGGTACCATATTCTGCACGAAATCAAGCCACCTCAGCAGGATCCATATTGGAAAACAAGTACAAATAGTTTACCAATAGTATAATGCGAGCATGTTCTTTATAAAGCATACTGGAAATCCAAGGAACAGAAGTCATGAATGAAGCAAAAAAGGTTATAGAGAACAAACTTCTCAATGATCAGGTATTTCATTTCTCATCTTCTACATGTGTTAAATAATTGTTATTATTTTATGGATTTCCAAAAACTGAAGGCAAATACATTCGAAAAGAAGGTATGTCCATGTGTAATTACCTTAGAAGATTATTCAAATAAAGACTATGAAGAAACTTCTCACATGCTAAAATACTTTAAAAGAGTACCTGAAAGAACACTTTACACATGTCAAAACTTTACATTTCCAATTTAAGAAAAACAAATGTCCTATTTTATATTCCAACTATATGGTACAGTATCTTACCTTACAGGCAGTACAATACGAAAAACATGACCATTATAGCATTGACAGTATCAATGACGAGGTACTCTCATCAAATAAAGGAAGCTCATATTTTTTAAATGTTTGAACCGACATGCACTAGCACCTTGGTGCTACAGTGCCCCATATGCATCTCTGAACACAATTAGTTTTTTATTAAAGCTAGCCTAGCAAGGAAATTATGTTACTGAGATTCAAATTTTAGTGAACGAATGGGATTCAAAATCTACAGGAAAAACTAAAAAAGGATGGCATGCAAAAATAGGAGAAAAGAATCAATAGAAGACAAGAGGATTAGGAAAGCACCTGGAAGGAACACAAGATAGAACAAGGCAGAGCAAGTGCTAAACTACAAACTTAATCCCCTTGGTTGTACTTATACAAAATATATTCTAGATACTCTATATACTTCGTACTCCCTTCATTCACAAATATAAGATGTTCTAACTTTTTTTGTGAATCAGATGTATATAGACATGTTTTAGTGTGTTTGTTCGCTTATTTCAGTCCATATGTAGCCCATATTGAAATATCCAAAACATCTTATATTTGCGAACGGAGAGAGTAGTAATTTGCATTGGCATACAATTGTGTTTACTTTAGAGTCCATGAGATGAGAACATGGATTTAACTTATTATGTGTGCATGCAGACAAATCCACTTTGGAGACTATGAATGTTTAGTCGTGCTCATCTTAATACTTAATTATGCAAATTCTATTGATATTACATCTTTCTTTCTCATATGTACTTAGATTTGTTTTTAGCATCACAAGGAATTGATAAAGGAGGCTTTTGTTTATAATGACAATCGAATAAAAAAGGTGTACTCAGTTGGTTATGTAGATCCGTAACATGTCTGGTACGCATAATCATTCCTGAAAATCAGCAGGTCCTTATGATAGATGTGTGCCTCTCTAACACGCATTTTCACCTTTTGACATTCATATTCAATGAATGATTACAAATATGAGGCATCCACGGACTATGGGATTATTGGACTCTCCATTGTCGCAAGACTAAATGGCCGAGATAGCAAATATTGGTAGTGTTTTACACATATTGTGCTTCAACACATCAGACATGGAGAGCGAAAACCAATTTCAATCAACTAATTATAAATTATCAAATTTGTAGTCTAAGGTAAGATCATCAATTATCTCTTTCCGAATTTACTACAAAAGAGTTGTCCATGCACTCAGGGCAAGTGCATGTATACACTGATCAGTACAAAACAAATGATTTGTTCAGGCATAAAATTTATTCAAAAAAGAGCATGCTCCACTACTTGCATACATATGAACTAGATGGGTGTGGACTTGAACGTTCGCCAGGGCAGAGGCCATCTCCTTCGCCGTGAACTAGATGGATTTTAATAGCCTTTTATATAACCATAAGTACATGGATATGATGTACTACTCCGCATAAGCATTGGAAACATGCATCAGCATTTGATGGAAATAGTTCAATAATACCAAACATCGACACTAATATATCATTTGATACTTCAAGCCTATTCTATAGTACAATCCAATGGTGAGAGCACCCAAGCATCGTTCTATATTATATTGCAGTCAGACCTAATTTTACTATTCACTTATTAAAATCACAAATACACTAATTACTTCCTTAATTTTGTGAATATTAATGGGCGTCGGGGGCCAGAACAATACCAATTTTAGTCCCAAGTCCGGAAAAAGTGGAAAGTACGTAAACTAATTAACATTTTACCTCAAGCTGTGTTATGCATCCACAACTTACTATTGCTATTCTGTAGATGGACAAGTCAATCTGGATGAAAATCAACAACAACCAGTATGCAGGATAGTAACATTTGTCACTAGCAAGCAGTATCTTAAAGTATATTGGCTCAATCGTACAAAGACAAGAGAAAAGGGAGAAGAGAGATGGGGGGACCTGTAGGTGGAAGAATGCAATGCCGAAGCCGGGCTGCCGCTGTTGAGGATGAAGACGATGCGTCGGAGTGCCTCGCTTGGGGACAGCATTGACGCCTACGGCTCGGCGCTTGGGGACGGACAACACCCCCAAGATCCCAAAATCGCGCAGGAGCTAAGGGGAACGAGATCCACTGCTTCAGCCCCTCCATGGACGCAGACTGGAAAGGAACCGTCAGCATCCTCCATCACGCAGCTGCTATTAGGGCCCTGCTCCCATTGACCAGCATGGGAGATCGACGAGGCACACGGGGATCCAAACCAAGGGCCGTCCCAGCCACGAGGTGCGTGCAGGTAAGGACCAGGAGGTTGAAAACCGAGGGGGAGCTTGGGGGTGATCCTCAGATGCGGTGGATCCAAGATGGCTCAGCCATTTCCATAGCTGGGAGCTCCGAGAAGACAAAGAAGACTCAGGAAAGGAGAAAAATGAAGGTTCATGTTGGTGGACCCCTGAAGCCACAATACGTGGTAATAACTTAACTCAATAGTGTCCATGAAAGAAAACTTTGCTTAGTTGAGAAGATGACCCAACGCCGGTCCTGCTTCCGGTGTATATAATTTTTTTTTGACAAATAGTACTACGTGTTATAATTTAACTCAATAGTGTCCATGAAAGAAAGAAAAATACTACCACGAACCATTTTAATGAATAGATAGTATATAAATTCCCTTTTACTTAATATACCAAATTCAATAAAAAAATGTACAAAATTAACTGACAAAAATTATAGGAACACACATCAATCTCTGATCTTCTTGACCCATAACAAGTTAATATAGCAAATCTTACACGTCACTAGAGAAAATGATAAAAAATACAAATTGTACGGTAGGAAAATTATGATTGCAAAAGAGCAAAAAATCTTACACGTTTCGAATGTGGTCACATTTGCTTCAAATCATCTTTAGATAAAAACAAAAAATAAATCCATTAAGGGCAAATCTTACACGTTTCAAATCTTATGGTAGCAAATCACTTTATTATTGCTACCGTTTCAAATTGTACGGTAGAAATAAATAATCACTTTATTATTGCCTCTAGGGCATATTTCCTTCAGTATCCAGATTAAGACTTAGAGTCATCTGGATCAGTGCCAAAACTTGTGTCGATGTAACCTTTTACGACGAACCTTTTGTCACCTCCATAATTGAGAAACATATCCTTATTCCACTAAGGATAATTTTGACCAATGTCCAGTGATCTACTCCTAGATCACTATTGTACTCCCTTGCCAAACCAGGGCAGAGTATACAATAGGTCTGGTTCACAGCATAGCATACTTTATAGAACCTATGACTGAGGCATAGGGAATGACTTTTCATTCTCTTTCTATTTTCTGCCATCGTCGGGTCTTGAGTCTTACTCAACTTCACACCTTACAACACAGGCAAGAACTCCTTCTTTGACTATTCCATTTTGAACTACTTCAAAATCTTGTCAAGGTATGTACTCATTGAAAATCTTATCAAGCGTCTTGATCTATCTCAATAGATCTTGATGCTCAATATGTAAGTAGCTTTATTGAGGTCTTTCTTTTAAAGAACTCCTATCAAAACACTCCTTTATGCTTTGCAGAATAATTCTACATTATTTCCGATCAACAATATGTCATTCACATATACTTATCAGAAATGTTGTAGTGCTCCCACTCACTTTCTTGTAAATACAGGCTTCACCGCAAGTCTGTATAAAACTATATGCTTTGATCAACTTATCAAAGCGTATATTCCAACTCTGAGATGCTTGCACCAGTCCATAGATGGATCGCTGGAGCTTGCACATTTTGTTAACACCTTTAGGATCGACAAAACCTTCTGGTTGCATCATATACAACTCTTTTTTAATAAATCCATTAAGGAATGCAGTCTTGTTTATCCATTTGCCAGATTTCATAAAATGCGGCAATTGCTAACATGATTCGGACAGACTTAAGCATAGATACGAGTGAGAAACTCTCATCGTAGTCAACACTTTGAACTTGTCGAAAACCTTTTGCGACAATTCTAGCTTTGTAGATAGTAACAATACTATCAGCGTCCGTCTTCCTCTTGGAGATCCATTTATTTTCTGTGGCTTGCCGATCATCGGGCAAGTCAACCAAAGTCCATACTTTGTTTTCATACATGGATCCCATCTCAGATTTCATGGCCTCTAGCCATTTTGCGGAATCTGGGCTCATCATCGCTTCCTCATAGTTCGTAGGTTCATCATGGTCAAGTAACATGACTTCTAGAATAGGATTACCGTACCACTCTGGTGCGGATCTTACTCTGGTAGACCTACGAGGTTCAGTAAAAACTTGATCTGAAGTTTCATGATCAATATCATTAGCTTCCTCACTGATTGGTGTAGTTGTCACAGGAACCGGTTCTTGTGATGAACTACTTTCCAATAAGGGAGTAGATACAGTTATCTCATCAAGTTCTACTTTCCTCCCACTCACTTCTTTCGAGAGAAACTCCTTCTCTAGAAAGGATCCGATTTTAGCAACGAAAATCTTGCCCTCAGATCTGTGATAGAAGGTGTACCCAATAGTCTCTTTTGGGTATCCTGTGAAGACACATTTCTCCGATTTGGGTTCGAGCTTATCTGGTTGAAGTTTCTTCACATAAGCATCGCAGCCCCAAACTTTAAGAAACGACAACTTTGGTTTCTTGCCAAACCACAGTTCATAAGGCGTCGTCTCAGCGGATTTTGATGGTGCCCTATTTAACGTGAATGCGGCCGTCTCTAAAGCATAACCCCAAAACAATAGCGGTAAATCAGTAAGAGACATCATAGATCGCACCATATCTAGTAAAGTACGATTACGACGTTCGGACACACCATTTCGTTGTGGTGTTCCGGGTGGCGTGAGTTGCGAAACGATTCCACATTGTTTCAAGTGTAGACCAAACTCGTAACTCAAATATTCTCCTCCACGATCAGATTGTAGAAACTTTATTTTCTTGTTACGATGATTTTCCACTTCACTCTGAAATTCTTTGAACTTTTCAAATGTTTCAGACTTGTGTTTCATTAAGTAGATATACCCATATCTGCTCAAATCATCTGTGAAGGTGAGAAAATAACGATACCCGCGGCGAGCCTCAACATTCATTGGACCACAAACATCAGTATGTATGATTTCCAACAAATCAGTTGCTCGCTCCATAGTTCCGGAGAACGGCGTTTTAGTCATCTTGCCCATGAGGCACGGTTCACAAGTACCAAGTGATTCATAATCAAGTGATTCCAAAAGCCCATCAGTATGGAGTTTCTTCATGCGTTTTATACCGATATGACCTAAACGGCAGTGCCACAAATAAGTTGCACTATCGTTATCAACTCTGCATCTTTTGGTTTCAACACTATGAATATGTGTATCACTACTATCGAGATTCAATAAAAATAGACCACTTCTCAAGGGTGCATGACCATAAAAGATATTACTCATATAAATAGAACAACCATTATTCTCTGATTTAAATGAATAACCGTCTCGCATCAAACAAGATCCAGATATAATGTTCATGCTCAACGCTGGCACCAAATAACAATTATTTAGGTCTAAAACTAATCCCGATGGTAGATGTAGAGGTAGCGTGCCGACCGCGATCACATCGACTTTGGAACCATTTCCCACGCGCATCATCACCTCGTCCTTAGCCAATCTTCGCTTAATTCGTAGTGCAAATATTAGCAACGGAACCAGTATCAAATATCTAGGTGCTACTGCGAGCATTAGTAAGGTACACATCAATAATATGTATATCACATATACCTTTGTTCACTTTGCCATCCTTCTTATCCGCCAAATACTTGGGGCAGTTCCGCTTCCAGTGTCCAGTCTGCTTGCAGTAGAAGCACTCAGTTTCAGGCTTAGGTCCAGACTTGGGTTTCTTCTCTTGAGCAGCAACTTGCTTGCCATTCTTTTTGAAGTTTCCCTTCTTCTTCCCTTTGCCCTTTTACTTGAAACTGGTGGTTTTGTTAACCATCAACACTTGATGCTCCTTCTTGATTTCTACCTCCGCAGCTTTTAGCATTGCGAAGAGCTCGGGAATAGTCTTGTTCATCCCTTGCATATTATAGTTCATCACGAAGCTCTTGTAGCTTGGTGGCAGTGATTGGAGAATTCTGTCAATGACACTATCACACTAGTGCAGAACCGGGCATTAGCACCGGTTCGTAAGGACCTATAGTGCCGGTTACATAACCGGCACTAATTTGTGGTCACTAAAGGCCCCCCCCCTTTAGTACCGGTTCAGCACGAACCGGTGCTAAAGGGCAACCACGTGGCACTAGCCAGCTCCGGGGGCCTGGAGCCCTTTAGTACCGGTTGGTAACACCAACCGGTACTATAAGGTTTGGTGGGTTTTTAGTTTTATGATTTCTTTTTCATTTAATTTTGTGTTTCCATTTTAATTCTTTTTCGTTTGCTGGTATTTTACGATACTACACATTGTACACGTTATGCATCATATATACATCATGCATGCTTTGTTTATCAACGCTGCTGCTATGTTCATTGCACCCGCAGATATAACATGCTCATGCATGCTTTTGCATCATTACATCATCATATATATATAATAACAAGTCCTACTAATCATGCATCATCATACAACTTCTACTCGTTATTAATAATAAGTCATACGATCATCATCCTCATATATAGTCATCGAACCCAACCCTACATAATTGTTCTTAGCACATGATCATCAGTATCAGGTAGGACCTAAACACCCTTAAGGTAAAATAGCATAAAACAATATAGACCCTGACTCTCCATTATGAAGAATGGCGATCATCCTGTCTCCAATTCTTGCCTTTCGCTGCTTATTGCTTCCAAGAAGCTCCTTACGACTGTCCATACATTTTTTCCATTCTTTGATTGTTATGTCTCCACTTCTTTTAGAAACCCGGTATGGACAGTTGAGATTCGTAGGACGACCTGGTAGTATGTTCAAAACATGAAGGCTACCACGCGTATACATCAGATGAGGCACACAATCATTCGGGATTATCTGTTGAAAAACGTAGTAATAACTTCGTAGTTAGCAATGATGTACTAGTTTTAGAAGTGTGCAAAAAGATGCACGGATGTTGTAATAGTAAAAAATAATCTTACCAAGGTATCTCCATGGTAGTTACCGTAGTTCAACACATGCACTAGTGGCACGTATTGACCATAATGTTGAGGAGTTTGATTGTAGATATTGTAATTCTCAAGATCTCTACAAAATCCGACCAGATGTCGTTTCTCCTGATAAGTTAATTCGCAGCCTTCGGTGTAGTACGTTCTGTCTACCATCTTCCGCACATTCTTTGAAGAATGAAAATAAGCTGTCAATGGAGATAAGTTGTCAACATTATATTTTGAAATAAACAATATAAATTACTTAATAACTATGTTTAGCTCACATGAGGGAAGAACTGGAGGTGTATCCACAAAGACCCAAATCGTAGGTGTCTCTTGCTCGATTGTAGGATCACCAAGATCCATGGTGACAAGCATACCCTCATCAAGACCATACATCTTGCAAAATGCATCCCAATTTTTGCAACCAAAATGGGTTAAACTCTGAGCATTGTACAGCTTTACTTGAAAATCCACATCATGTTCGGTACTTAGGATAATTTTTTTGGTTTCAAAATTTTCATGGTCTTCAATACACATCCTCTCCAAGACATAGCGTCTTGCAAAGCATGGGATAAGCTAGTCGAATTGGAAAGATGAAAAATACACGTTAAAATAGTTGAAGTCGTGCTTAATTACGAAAAAAATATTGTCGTTGTTGCGTACCGTATGAACATCGCAGGTCTCCTCGAGCTTAATGCTGAAGCGCCGATCTTCGTCCAGCTCAATGAACCTGTCGCAGATACCTCGGTCGTCGTGGCACCAGTCGCACTCCCCCGGGCGGTTATCGTCGTCCGATGAGTACGACATTTCCGGCCTACGTTCATAATTTAGTTTTATTAGTCAACTATCTAGTTCAACTACTAAGCACTTACTATAAATAAATAAGTAGTACTTACTAAAAACAAACTACTTCTATATATAGTAAAATAAATTAGTTTATTAAATCAACTAGCTAGTTCAACTATATATAAACTACTTCTTCTTTTTTTCCTTTTTCTAAATACTATGAACAAAAAAATCATTAAAATTCTATGAACAAAATTAATTACACAATCTAAATATCACCCAAAAAAATCTATTAACAATAATATCACCAAACATGCATATTCAATAATAATATCACCAAAAAAATCTATTAACAGAAAAAAAAATCTATTAACAGAAAAAAATCTATTAATTCAACTAGTTCAACTAAGCATTTACTAAAAATAAACTAGTAATTATATTAATTA